>OY041600.1:8757500-9382500 GCA_955876795.1 Eupithecia tripunctaria
AAGTTCAGTCAAAGTTAAATAGATCTACTAGTTTCTGTCCGCGGCTTCGAACGCGTTGTTTCTTTGGAAACGTCTAAATGCTATTTCCATCCCATGAGAACTGATTTATGGGATTAAAAGTAACCTATGGTTGATTCCAGGTTAAGAACTGCGTATGCAAAATTTTAGCTTAATCTGCTCAAAAGTTTCGGTGTAAAGAATTACATAACAAACATTCATCTGTCCTAACAAAACTTTCGCATTTTTGATATAAGTATGAAACGTTCATTCAAGCTTACATAAAACTTCCATGAGTTAAATATACAGAAATATATTATACGTATACAGGGTGGAAAAAAATCTATGGGCCCTGGAGGGAAACTACCTTAAATCCATTAGTTAGCTCATTTTACTGATAGGAAACATCCTTTATTTTTAAAAAGAAACAAAATCGCATTCAAAGATTTTCTATAAATTGCTAGTTAAAATAGTCTCAAACATTGGCTTTTCACTTGAAAAGCCAAATGTTTAAGACTGTTTTTATCCTGAACAATAAATAATTCTATTGATTCGCATAATAAAATAAAGACCGTTTCTTTTTTGAATTTTTAGTTGGTTCGATTCCCAGGTAAGACAAGCAATTTTTAGAAAATCTTTGAATGCGATTTTGTTTCTTTTTAAAAATAAAGGAATGTTTCCTTTCAGTAAAATGAGCTAACTAAAGGATTTAAGGTAGTTTCCCTCCAGGGCCCATAGATTTTTTCCACCCTGTATAGATACTCTTAGATACCTACGTTATCACTTATCAGATAATAATTATCTAAGCACTTAGACCCGTATTATGAAAGCTTGCTCAATCTTCAATTTCTGTTTGAGTCAAGCTTTTCTATAGCATAAATGTTGCTCAAGCATAACTCGATGACTGAGCAAGCTTTAATAATACGGGCCTTAGAGTGGCTATTAATGGTCCTAATTATAAGTGTTCGGAGTTACCCCCGAGTACTCAAACGCAAACAACTTTGCAACTCAAAAAATCGCGCCTCGAGACGTGCTCAAATGCATTTCAAATGTAGTTGTTGCGTTTGAATTTTCGTGACAATAGATCTAGATCAGCTGATAACTTTCTAAAGGTTTTTGGTTATTATATTTTAACACTATGGGTAATTTCTAAGAAATCAAATAATATCCCCAAAATTTTCCTTCGTACGGGGTTGTCATAGCCTTTAGACCAAGAAGACTTATGTAGATTTAAATAATGGTAAGTACAAGGCAACGGTATGATTTACTGATTGTTCCTGTAAAAACACAGACTTATTATTTTCAGTTACCTATCTACTTACAAAATAAAATAAATTCGACTCTACTAATCTCTTGTTCCGTATTCAACTTGTCAGGCTCTGCGCAAACTGTCTGCGTCAAAACAAGTCGTTGACAATTTTGAGTGTCATTTTCGTAAGGTTCTAGGTATCACGGGGGAGGCCGCGAAATACTTTGATCGAAGGTTTTTAGACATTCCTACCTATTCCGAGGTTCAAAGTGGACAATAGGTGACGTTTGGGTTTTATTCATCGCTTATTTATTTATTAACCTTACAAAAACATGAAGTAAAACTTTTTATGCATGCCTAATACCTACAGAAAATAATGTTAATTAGGTACATGAAGCGGTGTGGTGCTGGCTTAGAATTTGCTCCACCCCTTCTCTTCCCGTGGCCGCGTGGGCGTCGTAAGAGGCGACTAAGAGATATCCACCAGGGGCGGGCAACAGCGCCCCCTGCAGCATTCTACCACTGAACTGCGACCCCCAACCCGCATACCCAGCGTGGGGATTATTACCCTCCATTAGATAAACGCCAAAAAGGCGCTTATCAGGGGGAGGCCAGCGTCCAGCAGTGGGCCAATACAGGCTGTTGAGGTTGAGTTTGAGGTAGGTATAATGAAGGTGTTTATAGAATGTACTTATAATATGTAAATAGTTTTAATTTTATGCGCTGTTTTGTGGTTTTAAGCTGAACCAGGGCAAAGTTAAAATCTCACCATAAATGCCACGAGGATATATATAATAGATGAATAATATATATCATCTACGCACGTCAATGCGAAAGTATTGAATAAATGAATCAGTGCAATTTTATTGAAGTTATGAATCATGTACCTACTAAGTTTACTTTACCTACACCATAGAGGTTTGTGGTTAAAACCAAAGGTTTTGCCCATTCAAAGGTCCATATTAGGTACTAGTATGTGGTGTAAGTATTTGATTTATTTTTTCTTTTTTTATACGTACGAGTACGATATCTATGTATATACTATGGTTGTGTGGTAGATATCTCTGCAAGGGATAATACCGCCAATTGCAAGATTTTTATTTTTTATTTTATTTTATTTTTATTTGTTAGGGAAACATACAGTTATTATAAACTAAACAAAAAAAATACTTAAATAACACTTAAACCAGCAAAGTTTCCACCATTAAATATCACATATCACAATAACAAGACACAGACAGTACAGAGCTCAATAAAATGCAACTGAATTTATGAGACAATATTAACGAAAAAAGAACTAACAAGAAAACATAACAAAAAATACATAATAATATAAATGATGATAAAAGGCAAACAAATAAACAATAACATTAATGGTTGGCAATGCTTAACATTACATTCTTCCGGAATTTGTGCAATGAAGAATAGATAATATCAATGTCACAAAAGGTATCATTGAATTTATCACAGGCTCTAGAAAGGAACATATTTTTTTTGTAATTAGTATTAGACGGGGGCGTCCAAAACGTTTTCTTTTTACGAGAGGATATGCGAGGACAATAGAAATAAACATTTTGGAGCAAAAAAGGGGACTCAATAATGTTGGTCAAGATTTTAAATAATAAGATTTGATCCTTTACGCTACGACGGTCTTCAAGACTCAAAATGCTGTCAATAGAGCTAGAAGGAAAACGATACCTACAGTGCTTTAAAAATTTATTTTGTATCCATTCAATACTATCAATATGAACTTTATATTGAGGGTTCCAGACAGAGGAGGCATATTCAAGCACGGACCTGACAAAGCTATTGTATAAGAGAAGCAAGGTACTATGGTGTTCAAACACTCTACCAACTCTCAAAATAAATCCTAACATTCGATAGGCTCTAGAAGTGATACTGTCGAAGTGAGCATTAAAAGTAAGTTTACTATCTAGATAAACTCCTAAATCTCTAATAACAGATACCCTAGAAATAGTATTATCATTAAATTTGTAATCAAAAATAAAAGGTTTAGGTTTACGACAAAAAGATATCACGTGACATTTTTTAGTATTAAGAAATAATGAATTGTTAACACAGTATTCAAAAAGCCTAGACAGGTCACTTTGTAGCAGAAGGCAATCGGACATAGATGATATTTTTCTAAAAATTTTGGTATCGTCTGGATATAACAAGCATTTAGAGTGAAAAAAGTTCTTAAAAACATCATTAATAAAGACCAAAAATAACAAAGGACCGAGGTGTGAACCTTGCGGTACTCCAGATGAAATAGGCACAAATGAAGAACAATAACCCTTTATTGTGACTGCTTGGCTTCGAGATCGAAGATACGATTCCAGCCACCTCAAAAGATCTCCATGAATCCCATTCTCCGAAAGCTTTTTAATCAGGAGCGTGTGAGAAATTTTGTCAAAGGCTTTGGAATAGTCTGTATAGATTACGTCCATCTGGAAGCCTTGGTCCATAGAATCCGAGACCAAGTGAGTAAACTCACATAAGTTGGTTTCGGTAGAGCGTCTACTTATGAACCCATGCTGCTCACTAATGATGAGGGGTCTAATAACAGGAAACAAAGTATCGTAAACAATATTTTCAAACATTTTAGCTTCCGTACACAACTTAGAGATGGGCCTGTAATTGAGAACATCATGTTTGTCAAGATACAGTAATAAGTTTTCTTTTTCTTTAAGAACTTCCTAAACACCTATTGTAATGTATCTATTGTAATCTGTAATTGTATCTAATGTACCTATTGGATAGTAGACAAAAAAATTAAGTGAATTAGAGTCAATTGCACCTTATTTCTTATTTGATAGTAATAACTATTTACCAAGCAGTTTATATAGTAAAAATTTGACTTGTCTAAGTGCTTATTTTGTAAGTCTAAAGAAATAAACGATTTGACTCTGACTCTGACTCTATTGTAATGTATCTTTCCTGCAATAAAGCTTGTTTATTATTATTATCTAAATAGACTAATTCGGTGCCATCGGCTATTTCGTTTCTTCATATCCAGTCCATCCTAAGGTTGCCTGAATGATATCGCTCTCAGGAGTTAAGCCGCCCTTCTCTTCTTTCAAACTTTCTAAGCATTTTCTGTGTTGTTTCCTGTTTTCGTGTGGTAAGTATAATAAAGTGTTTTCTATCTATCTACTTACCCTGCGCAAATGGTTTAGAGGAAAAATAAGTAGAGATAGCCACATAGCCCGCAACACATACGCTAAGGTTGAATAAAGTCAACCTTAAAGTGTCATTATCACGTTATTAAAAAAGAATCCGTTGAACCGGTATCTTTCTGACGATATCGGTTACCCCTATGACGCTGCAACCCGAAGTTTCTCTTGGCCTTTGATAAGAGAAGTCACCATTTTTTCCTTTCCTACGCAGTTTCCCGCCAGTCCTCCGCTTGCAGCTAACGCTGGTTCGTTTCCACCACATCTTTTTATCGGTACCGCGGATATTTCACGGTATACGATTTAACGAACCTACCTATCCACTCTGATTAAGTTAGTTAGGCTTTATCATATTTCGCGGAAGATAAATTTTCATCGAGACAGTTTGTACCAAACTTGTGTCGATAGAAATTAAATTCTGTTCAGGTAACTAGTTGTCCCCCATCGGCCGACACGGAACAGCTGCGATAGGTATTGTAGACTGTCCTTTCCACAGAGATATAGTTAGTTTAGTTAGTGATTTACTTAGTTTCTGAGATCTGTGGTCCTTTCCCATCCTCTCTCCTCACGTCACCCTAACATCCTAAATTGCATGCCAGCGCAGGCCGCCTCCGGATAAGCGCCTTATTGGCTTATATCTCATAGGGGATCATGCCTATTATCCCAGTCAGTGGTAGAATCTTTATTTAGAGGACGCTGCTACCCGCACCTGGTGTATATCCCTTAGACGCTTCTAGGACACCCGAGGAAAGAGTTGAGGTGGTGCAATTTTAAGCTGGCACCACGGTGCCATCTTCCCTAAAAATCGTATTTTGAATGCTTGCTCAGTTGTCGATCTACGATTGAGTAACGCTTTTCTATGGCATAGACGTCACAAAAATACGCATCATGAACTGAGCATCTGAGCTATCTTTTATAATACGGACCTATGTGACCAAGCCAGGGGATTCGATGTGCCTTCGTGTCGCCTCTTCCATCTCTTCATCTCTTCGATCTCTTCGACGATTCTAGATACACACAAACAGCACAGAAAAAAATACAAAAGAACAATAACAGTATACAGAAAAAGTTACAAAGAACAGTAACAGTTCATTACACTGGTCAACACTGTTCTTGTTTCCTTAAATTTTTTTTCTGTTATTGGGTATTTCTATGGCCCTGACTATGAAAAAAATACTGGGAGATTGGTAACAGCTTTACTTTTTGAAATATACAGTTTTATTATTTTGACAAAAAAATACAAAAAATTAATACATAATGTTAACAAAATTTCTATAGAACACTATCAAATGATCTTTTATAAGATTTCCTTGAATGAACAACTTCAGGTAGATCTCGTTGCAAACTCCAGCAGTAGTCTGCCATCATATGTGAATCCCACCTTCCCTGATAACGCTCTTCAATTGTCCGGAGATCCTGATGAAATCTTTCACCCTGCTCCTCACTAAAATCACCCAGATTTTCTGGAAATCGGTCTAAATGCGAGTGCAGGAAGTGGACTTTTATGCTCATGTTGCACCCTAGCTCTTGCAAGTTTGATAGCATGCACTCAACAAGCTCTACATGGTCGTCGGATTTATTTTTGCCAAGGAAATTACTCATAACCAAAACAAATGAATTCCAAGCTTTGGATTCGACTTCAGTCATTGATTTGACAAAATCAGGATCTTTCACGAGTTGCCTAATCTGTGGCCCATCAAAAATACCAGCTTTCAATTTTTCAGTACTTACTCCTGGAAACTTACGTGAAAGAAAATTGAAACATTCGCTACTTTTGTCAAGCGCCTTCACAAACTGTTTCATTAAGCCGAGTTTAATATGAAGTGGTGGAAGTATGATGCGGTCTCGGCTAACTAAAGGCACGTTTATAACATTTTTTGTACCAACTTCTAACTCTTCCCGCACTGGCCAAACTTTTTGTGACCAATGGTGTTGTTTGTCACGACTGTCCCAGAGACACATGAAACAAGGGAACTTTGTGTAGCCACCTTGTTGACCTAAAAGAAAGTTAACCATTTTCAGATCAACACAAATGACCCAGTTGTGGTCTTGATACTTAATTTTTTCCATAACCTTAGAAATATTTGAGTATTCTTCTTTTAATGCCGTGTATTTTCACAACACAGAAGTAGCAATCGTCATGATGGTTTCGAGGTTCTCGCCAAATCATGGGTGTTAAGAACATTATTGCATCTCTTTTTCCACTGGACCATAACCGTAGACACACCACACATTTCTGGCATACAATATGAGGAACCCATGGCTTGTCCTGATTACACAATTTTATTTTAAAGTATTGATGATACGCTGTTTTCACAAAGTCCGATATAGGTTTTCGATATTTTTCAAATATATATTCACCACAAATATAGCAAAAACAATCTAGAATACCAAAGTACACCCGCTTACATTCATAATTATGAATGTAAGCGGGTGTACTTTGGTATTCTTCCAACACGAACCTTGTTTGTGTTGGAAGAACACCAACGTTTCATCCGTAACTACGAAAGTTTCTATAGTAAAACAGTAACAGTGTTTGCATAAATGAAGATAAACAGGGACAATTATATTTTTTCTATACTAATATAGAAGAAATATTTGATTGTTTGTATTGAATAGGCTCCGAAAATACAGAACCGATTAAAAAAAAAATTTAATCATTAAAAAGCTTACTTTTCAGGGAGTGAAATAGGCTGTTTTATCCCGAAATTCTCGTGGGAACGGGAACTACCTACGCGGGTGAAACAACGAGGCGCTGCTAGTCAATTATAAGGTCAGTCAAAACTCGGAAGCCCTTTTTAACTGACTTCAAAAAAGCAGGAGGCTCTCAATTCGACTGTTTTTTTTATGTTTGTTGCCTCGAAACTTTCGACTGGTTGAAACGATTTTGATGATTTTAGTTTAAAAAAAATAAAATATCGCGTCAACAACATAGGTATGTACATATGTAAGTACCAAAAAGAAACTGAAAGTCAGCCAAATATAACAACAATAGGCATCTTAGGTAGGTGTATACTAAAAGTTATTTCAGCGTGTTAAAGTAATAAGTAACCTACCTATACTTTCGTCATCATGCGGAAAATTTGTTCGCTCTTTGTAAATACAGTGTAGGTAACCCACATCAAATAGAAAAGCTACCTTAACGTAAGTCCTAAGAAAATATTTGCACTGCATTTCTTTGAAACTCTGCAACGAGTTCGATGATTTTACAAACAAATATCGGTATCTTAGGTATGAAACCCTTTGTAATAATAGTACTTGAGTCTTTAGTATGAGTTCTGCATTTTTCGGATACTTTAACGTTTTCGTTTCCTTTTAAATATGAGGCACCTTGCAGCGTCCCCGAAAGTGGCGAATTATCCATATAGCAGGAGTAGCAAATGCTACGGGCCCCGCGCCTAGGGGGGCCCCACGTTTGTGTCCAAATAGTCAGAAATAATATTCTTTTTTAATATATATTTGTATATGAAAATACAAAATGTTCCGCTCCGCTTGCTTGTACCAGAACTTAACCCTGGTTTAGGATAACTTTGCCCACCACACAAACCTTCATTATTGAATTTACCGTCATCCTATTTTGAAACAGTAATTAAATTCGAGGGCCCCCAGTTCACATTTGCTACGGCCCCCCCGCGCTGGCTTAATCCACCACAGTCCGTACCGGTGATAGATGAATTACTTTTCATAGAGTGAAAGAGATATAATAGTTTCTTACGAACTCTTCCTGTTTGTTTCGTGGCTCTGCGACTATTGGCCACACTTCTGCCGATTCGATTGTAGGTCTCGAAGTCATTGCATTTTTGCAGTAGGTACAACTTTGACAGGTCAGCGGTAGTAGGTACCTATAGTAGGTTAACTGCCTCGTTGCTCTAACGGTCAGCATGTTCAACCGTTGATTATGAAGTCCTGGGTTTCGAATCCCGGGTCGGGCCAATAGTTGATATTGTGGTTTTTCTAGCTGGAAAAATTCAAAGTTACTGTGTTTACAACCCGTGCATCGGAAAGCACGTTAAGCCGTTGGTTCTGCGCCTGACCTCTCCTCGGTCGTGTCGATCTGTCGTCCCATCGGATTATGAGAGTAAGGGAATAGAGAGTGGACCTGTGTTTGCGCGCACACTTGTGCACTATAATATGTCCTGCGCATCTGGCTAGTCTCCGATGAGACTGGCCGCCGCCGAAATTCGGCTAGGAGGACATTATTATTATTATTTGTAAGGTAGATAGACCACGGAATATATATATATATATAGAATGTACACTCCTCGACATCCACCTGACCGAGCTACCTCGCCGCGCCGGCCCCTAGTTGCTCGCGATATGCTACGTATTTTCCAGAGGTATGATCCTACGGCAGCGGCGCACGAATAGCACACAGCATTTTGGCTGACGTCCGTTCTGATGAATTTTTTCTCGACGCTGACCAAAGAGGTAAAGTTGTAATGTATATTATGACCTCACCGCTAATAAGAGGCAATTGATGTTTCTGTAAAATAACGAAAACTTTTTCTTTTGGTAGGTATTGAACAAACCCATACTAGCCGTTCTGAACATGCCTACTGGATATCCTAATTGAAAACCAAATAAAGTCATGGTGAAGTGTCATTTATATTTAAATAAACTTCCATGTTTGGATTAAATCCTTATGACTCATATAATATCCATACCTAACTTGATTGCGATTTGTATAATGAGATGCTTTGGCAAGACAAAGGTTGAGAGCTATCTAAGGACCTTCACATCATGGCAAGGGCATAAAAACGTACCATCATAATCATAATTGAACTAGGTGAAGCGCGCGGTTTCCCACGCGTTTATAAAGAAAAGTTATTATTGGTCCATCTAGCTCTAGTTGAGTGACCTTTTCATTTTATTTCCACACCCTGACCTACATTCGAAAGGTTCATCTTACAATCTATCAAGGATTTGCCCTACTCTAGATTTTTGTGAACAAATGTGAATGCTGAACCCAGAACACCGAATATATCTGCAGATCGTAGAAACATTTATCGCGAGGCGGGAATCGAACCCGCAAACTCTCGTGTGATAGTAGGACTAACGCCCGCTGCTCCATAAAGATCACTCAAACGCTACATATTTCATTTCAAACTGTCAAAAAATCGGGCGTGTAATGCCCCGTAGAAAGATGAAAGCATTAGCTGTAACTAAATTAACGAAGCTTCAGTACTATCTATTTTATGTGCTGTATCGGCCTAGGCGTCCGCCTGCATCGCAGAAGATTGCTGGTTCGATTCTCGACCTGGAATAAATGTTTGTACGATCTGCAAAAATCTTCTGGGGACTTTCTGTGTAATAAAGAAAATATCTATGCAATAAAATTGTATTATGTAAATCAGTCATCGAGTAATCATCAAAGCACAAGCTCTGCTTAGCTTGAGGCTCCAAAATTATAAAAATGTATGGTCTGTAAGATGTGTAAACATTTATTACAGGTAAGTACCAAAAATCCTGTGAAATGAAATAAAATGAAAATATTTATTGAAAAACAAATACAATGGTTAACTTAATGTTAGCTAATGTAAGGTTTTATCAGTTTCTCGTCAAGTAGGTAGTATTATGTATAAGTTACATAGATTGGTTTGATTAAGGCATGTAGAGATCAGGAAAGGTTCGTCTTTGAGGTATTACAAATTGTTTATAGTCATTGTCTAAGAATTCACTTACAGAGTATATGGTTTTATCTAGTAAACGAAGTTTCGCATTATTTAAAAAAGATTGTTCACAAGTTATGAGTCGAATACACAATGAAAGTTTGTTAAAACATTTAGGGCCAATAATTTCAGGTTGCTTTTTAGACAACTGAGTCTATGAGGAGTTGATTCTAGATACATTTGATGTCTATTACTGTATTTGCTTTGATTTCGTCTTACCCTAAATTGAGACATATTTTGTATTATAAACTTTAATATTTCATAGATATAATTATAATGAAGTAAAGGTAAGTATTATCAGATTTTTAAAATGATCTCTACAAGAGTCTTTAAATTTGGCACTTACCAGCACTCTAATTGCCCGTTTCTGCATCTTTGGAACTCTTTCACAGTCGGTAGAGTTGCCCCACAGTATAATGCCATAACCAATTATAGAGTGTATATATGAGTAGTAGATATCTTTAAGATTCAATTGGGATGTCATAGGACGCAGTTGTTTTAGTTTAGAGCATATACGCCTTTAGCCATTTTATACAGGTAGAGTCTAATGACTTTTCCTAGTAAGGGCCGGGTCTAGTTCGAAACCTAACAGTTTTGTTAACTTTGCGCTAGCTGTGAGAAAACCAAAGCTGCTCAACTTTTTGTGGAGCAACAGTAAGCTAAGACAGCCTTATGGTTCACTCGCATGGAAAGGACACTTTTAAAATGTTAGAAGGAATTGTTTTTTAAAGGTTTTGTATTGTTATGTTTTTCAAGACTTTAATAGATACATATTATCTTTTTCAGTACCTAAAATTCGTTCGTTCTAAGTTGTTTCGTTTTTAGGGTTCCGTAAAACGGGACCCTATAACTAAGCCTCCGCTATCCGTCTGTCCGTCTGTCATCAGGCTGTATCCCATAAACCGTGATAGCTAGATAGTTGAAATGTTCACAGATGATGTATGTCTGTTGCCGCTATAACAACAAATAATAAAAGTTAAATAATTTTATTAATTAAGGGGGGCAATGTCCTTATCACCTTGACAACCGATCACCGAGGTAAAGCAACGTCGGTCGCGGTCAGTACTTGGATAAGTGACCGCGTCACGTTGACTTTTTGTTTTTTTACGAGGAAAGATTTGTATTTTTTGATTTTTATAGATGTACGTGTTTTTATAGAGGTACGGAACCCTTCGTGTGCGAGTCCGACTGGCACTTGGCCGGTTTTATTTGTTTTACTAGTAACTAAAGTTGTTTGCGACTGTAAATTATTCTAATTCAAGGCCTGATCAAGACAAAGCAAACATGACCTGATTATTAAACTTTAATGTAGAGTTCAGTCTATTTTATTATGTAAAATACAAGATATCTCAACTGGCATCGTTTTATGTCTAGTACAGTAGCTAACACCTTCATCGCCCAAGACGCGGTGCCAGTCTCCAGCTCCGTGTAGCAGAGGCTGGGCAGTGAATACGTTAACAGTTATACGAGAAATACTGGCATAACTTAGTAACTTGATGTACCACCTCCTCAACCTCAACCTCAACAGCCGGTATTGGTCCACTGCTGGACGCACGCCTCCCCTTGATAAACGCCTTATTGGCATTTATCTAATGGAGGGAAATGCCCATAATCCCCACGCTGAGCATGCGGGTTGGGGATCGCAGTGCGGGGGGCGGGCAGCACCGCCCCCCGGTGGATATCCCTTAGAGGCTTCTTACGACACCCACGTCACTTCATATTTATCTAAGCGAAAAACGTTCCTTAACCTGATTATCGCAATGTATTTTTGTTGAATTTGTGGTTTTGAAACGCAACGATTTCAATTATTATTGGCACTTTATTTAAAAAAAAGCTTTGGTGCGTAGAAATATTTTCTAAGCATTATTAAGCGTGGTCCAGACCACGTTTGAGTAAAGATGTGTTCAAAGAATCACTAGGCAGAGATATTAAAGTTTGAAATCGTTCTAAAATAGACAATTAAGTACCTACCTAATGCTTAGTAACCGTTCAATAGCGTAACTACGTAGTAAGAACGCATCGTTACTTGAGGGTTACATGAGTAGTGTAGACTTTAACATGAGTTCCCAAGCATTGTTTAAAATTAGTCTTTACTCAAAACTATACATAAGCATTACTTAAGCAAAGGTCGATGACTGAGCATGCTTTCATAATACGGGCCTTAGTATTGTTATATAATTTACCTTTTCCCGTCTATGTGTTCCAAACTAGAGGTATAATGTTCGTCTTGGTCAAATTGATTATCAAATTATTTTTATCTAGACATTACATTGATCAGATATTTCAGCCGGTGAAAACTTTGATCAATGATTGTATTAGATAGGCAGTCATATTAATTTCACTTTCTAATGTTATATTCTTTTATCCCCTTATAATAATTGTGGTATCGTCGGTAAATAAAATCGTATTTATGTCTGGTTGTATTAAGTATGGCATTAATGTATAAAATAAATAAGAACGGCCTTAAAATACTGCCCTGAGTACTAGATAACCCTATGGGTACTATGTACTTAATACACATAGATAGATATTTTTTTAATAAACATAGAAAAATATCCAGAACACCCTGAACAAATATCTGTAAGTCGTACAAAAATTTGTCCCGAGGCAGAAATTGAACCCGCAACTTCCAGCGTCGCAGGCGGACCTTCGCCCACCGCGCCACAGAGGTTGTCTAATAAGAATATAACCAAAGTTATCGACAGCACAAAGAATGACCAGATTAAGTGGCAGTGGGCTGGCCATATCCGAGAACCGCTGGGGCAAAAGTGTTCTTGAATGGAGATCGCGACTCGTCAAACGGCCACGTGACGTCATATGGCCAAGTGGGATTTTCCTGCAGACTTTTGCGGAAGACTGTGCAGCCAGATGGAGGGCTAGGCTGGATGCGTCAACTGAAGACAGCGGGCGCTATTATGGCGCTCATTAGGGGAGGCCTATATCCAGAAGTGGCTAAGATAGGCTGATGATGATCCTTCAGGAAGTACAACTTTGATTTACACCGTTCTATGTGATTCAGGTAAGGTCATGCCGACCATTTGCCCTTGTTTTGTATTTTTAGCTTTTTACTGGCATATAACCGCCGTTGCCTTCGGAATACTGATGGTGTGTTGTACCGGTGTCAATTGATTAGATATTCTGCGCGAGCGCACGGAATTAGCTACATCCGAGATGCGCAGTCAAGCCTATTTGCCTACCTCACAACTTACAGAAGGAAGCTGTTTATAAATATAACGGATGATAGACAGAAACACGTGGCATTTTCACTTCCTCGACTTCCTTGAAATTTGATTTCCCCGTTTTATTGCAATGTCACAGATCTCAAGAAGCCTCTTAGCGGCAAAAGTTTCCACGACCTCCTATAAAAATAGCATCACCAGTTCACACAGAATGCTAAAATGCGATGTCCAAGTGCATTGACTTCTCACGATGCACCGGCTCACGAATCACGATGTGGTCATCCGTCCGCCTTTTTATATCCCTATCGCACGTGCTTCATCCAAACTTCCTTCTTCTTTGTAGTTATCGCAACTAGGTGCCACTATTTAACGGCTATCGCTGCAGATTTGGTATGTTTCTCACGTATTTAACTAGTTAGCACATTTAGTTTTGTACTGTTTACTACTTCTAGTCTTAGTTTGAGTCTTCTTTGTGGGTAAATAAAATACGCTTCGAGTCTGAAAGAATATTATCCTACCCATCAGTGTCAATCAATGAATCAAAATCACACATCAAATTCAGGCGCGGATCCAAATACTTACTTACACATGTTTACACTTTCAAAAAAATCATGAGTCATGCATAATTAAACATACATTAACATCTCTTAGACCTACTTAGTACTCAGGGCGCCTCGTGCGAGAACGCAAATCTCTGTTATATCATATTATGCGCCATATCACCAGCAGTGAACCGTAGAACCCATTGACCACTCAGAGTTTCAGGAACTTCTGCTAATTAGAGCGATGTCGGTTCAACTTGTTTTCCTTTTGGACTTTGTTTTTGATAGTACCTCGTACTCTGAGCGGGTTCGTTGTCCCGTCCGATTTCGTGGAATAGTGCAACGCGCGTGCAAGTGCACGCTGAGATGGTACAGTCATGAACATTGAACAGTTAACTCGTAAACGTTTCAGTTTCTTTACCCGCGCGGCGTGGGATAAGTTTTGCGAATGTCTCTACGTGGTTGGCAGTTAACTCTTTATTACCTCCAACCAAGCATCAAACGGCTAAAGCAATTTTGATAAATCAGGTTTCAAAATACCCTTCCCCCATCTCCCATAATTAGAACCTTTCGTATGGTTCTAAAGGAGGGAGCTAAAATCCTACAAAATGTAGAACCATCTTCATTTTATACGCCTTTTCCCTTCCATTTAGAAATATTGACGGCCAATTTTATAATTTGATAAACCTAAATGGATTCGAATCCCTTAGTTTTTAGTTTTTTTAGATGTTTTTTAAAACTTGCGAGACTAAATCCTCGGGAATAAAACTTTTATGGGACCATCTCGGAATCATCCTCTATTCAACTGCAGAATAATCATCGAAATCGGTTCATAAATGACGGAGAAATAGAAATACACCCATAATGTAATAATGGACTATTATAGTGAAACTATAAACCGACTTCAATTGTATGGTTTTCTCATGGCTGCCATCGTCAGAACTGGACCAAATTGAAATAAGATCTTACGGGAAGCATAAGCTTTCAAATAAAAAAAGAATCATCAAAATCGGATGATCCAGTTAAAAGTTCTGAGGTAACAAACATAAAAAAATACAGTCGAATTGAGAACCTCCTCCTTTTTTTAAGTCGGTTAAAAACATACTCGTACGAGTACATACATACAGCCGAACATAAAATCTCCAGAAGTCTCTAGAAGTCGGTTAAAATTTATGATTCGTCAATCGTTTGGATAACATACAAGAGACCATAATTTTGTTTGTTTTTCAGCCCTAACAAAACCACTTACTTACCAACATTTTTTTTCAGCTTAATAGCTATTTCATCGCTACTCTACGCCTCTAATTACTTAGATAACATAGGTACCATTAATGTTCAGGTAATTGACGGGCTTTTATAGCACAACCATTAAAAAGGTAGGTACCAAAGTAAAGTACGTTTAGATGTTATTAATTTATACCATATTGCAGTAGGTTATATGTTGCTGGCTTAGAATTTACACCACCCCAACACTTCCCGCGGATGTTGTCAGTTGCGACTAAACGATATCCACCGGGGGCGAGCAGCAGCGCCCCCTACTGTTCCACATTTGCGATCCCCAACCCGAATTCCCGGTGTGGGGACTATGGCACTTAGATAAAATTCAGGGAGGCCTGTCTAGCAGTGAACTATATAGTCTGTAGATGAAATATTGTTGTTTCTGCTTACAACATTAGGTACCATATTCTAACGGTGCCTGGACCTATTCAGTAAACATGAAGGTAATTTAATACATTAAGTATAGGTACTAGGAAGCGCTGGACTGGTGCCTATTGCTTATTGCATCCCAACCTGGCAAGCGTCCAGTTAACTTGAGGAATGTCATGACAGCATCATCGGTAGTAACACTTACGTGGATTTATTTAACTGAGAATGATTACTTCCTTCCTATCTATTTCCTATGAGCTAGAGAAAAGAGGAAAGAACTGCCTCGAAGCATACATTTATTAGGCCCGACAAAAAAGTCATAAAAGTTTGACATCTCTCTGTAATAATCGGTATGTCTGCTGTACAGTACAGACAGACATTCAGATATTTGGGTAGTAGCTCCCAAACTTATCTTTGAAAGGTGACTTTATGATTTACCTAAGTTTGGTGAAAATCTGTGCAGCCGTACTATTGTTAGATAAAGGTTCAAAGTGGGTTTTTTTTTAAACATGGTTATTGGTAATGGAATTACGCAGTTCACGCAATGTCAGTGAACTGAAACTGCGGGAATTGCAGGACCATCATCACAAACAAGTTTATGAAGTCGCCAGGTCTTATCGTTTTTTTAAACCTCCTCAAACATAAAATAAAAAAACACGAACGTCCCGAACACAAGGAGTTACTAAAGACCGATCCCACACTCTGTTGCACAGCTTTTTTAAAGTTTAGTTTCAATTAAAGTCTCTCTAAAGAACGATTATTAAATGCAGAGGAGGTATCTACTACCTATACCAAATTCAAGAATTAAGTCACGTGGTCTTTACAAACGCGGTTTTGATGAAGGGCAGGAACCTGCAGTTCACGCAGCGACAGTAAATTTCCAATAACCCTAGAAATTTACTGACATATAATATATAATATATTTATATTTGGTGGCGTTGTCATAGAAAGATAGTCCATAAAGGGTTTAGGATTTAAAACAATATAATATTTTCTACAGTAGGTGTGTTTAATTCAGTTAGTAAAATTTACTTGCGTAGATTAGAGGAAGACATTTTAATTTGTAGAATCACTTAGCCTATTACGCTTGGTAGATAGTACAAATTTTATCGCATACAACTAGGTATCTAACAATATAATATAAGTAACTGCTAACCTACATAATATAAGTACGCACTACAATAAGTAAACAGGTGTCTGTCTCGGTTAGTAGGTACATTAGGTACAAAAGTTACTTCCTACATTAAGTCGCTACGTACTAATGTGTTTATAAATAGGTAGGTACCTTATAATAAATGGCAGTCTATTGTTAATTAAAGCATTAATTTTACAAGCATAGAACATTATTATTTCTAGACAAAACTGGTAAAGTTGACGGGGCACACGAATTGAATGGTCCCTTGTTTTGCCGAATTTTTTTTATTTTATTGTTAATTTTTTAAGACATCTTCCAATGAGTTTTTGGGGTTTCGGCATTGATCTTTTAGAAATAAAGGGTCATCTTCATGACTTGCCTTCCAGCAAAATACATGTACCTAGTACATTGGATCATAAATTTGCTGCCTTACTATTTCTCAACCGAAATTAACAACTGCAATGTACGAACCCTGGCACATCAATGAATCCTCTTTGAAACACGTCTACATTAGGGTTGTCCCTCATTCTTTCCGCCAGTGCCTTCTCCTGGGCCAAGGGATGCCAGGCCCCGAGGGTGCAAGACGTGTCTTCCTTATTGATGAAATAATGGCAGCGCCGGGTGGCACGCGTTGATGGGACGTATTCGAAGACGCGGACGCGTTTGCAGCGGTGGAGTGAGAACCATAGCCCTGGAAATTTATACTAGGTGTTAGAGGCAATTTTACAAGACTTACAAGACTTGTTTTTACAAAGTTCAAAAGGGTCCAAAAATCCATGAATGAACTATGAGTAGCCCATATGAACTTTCTGATTTTATCTTCTATTTGTTAATAACTCTAAGGTGTTAGATCTCAGCTGCATATTTAGTCAATCAATGGGTAAAACTGGGGCATTATTAATAGGGTATATGCATGTGACTTCAAAAAAGCTAATATTTTTTTTACGTATTCTCTATTTATATAGAAATATATCTGTATATTTGTTTTTGTATTTAATGATGTTTTTATTGTGAAATTTAATCATTGAAAAGTAGATATTTTAAGTGTCAACAGTAAAATATCTAAACGCAACGCTATTGGCATGTGAAGCGTGACGTCATACTTTAACATTTTTGTATGGGCATGAAGTTTTGACTTTGAGTTTACATAGGGGACTAGATGATCCGTGACGTCTCTAAATGCAGCTAACATGGCAGCGTTTTTATCACCCGAAACTGAGTGTAGTTTTACTTTTAATTTTTTACCTCAATAATTTATTTTTTTTTGGGTGTTATATTTTTTTCGTTTATATATTAACATAAATAATCGATTAAAAAAAATTAAAAAATCCATGCATATATGTGAAGTTTACACCCAACGCCAACTGAATGGTTAGGTACATACTCGTAGCTAAGCGACTAAATGTGTAATTTGTGTGTGGTGGCAAATGGTTAAAAGCACATTAAGGGGATCGAAAGATGTGAAAATCAACCAAATCGATAGATAGGTTTGACATATTTGTTTTTATTTGAATACTTATTTCGTCGAAAACTTCTTATCACTTTGACCTTTTAAGACTATAGATTACCGGGAAACACCCTGTGCACTATGACGAGGCTTTTCTACTGTGTCTTTTAATGTATGACCAGGGGCCTGATTCCACTAACACAATCGTCTCACTATGACACTATTATCGCTTTATTATCGCGTAACAATCACCGCCATTGACACCTTTTGGTATTCTACTAACACGTTCTTTTTTTGTTTATGCCATATCTATGACTATTACGATTATGATTATATGCCCCACCACATTATTGACACGCTATTAAAAGTCATAGAGATTGTAATCTTAAGGTAAGAAAATACCAAATAAATTTACGACTAAATCTCTATCTCAATCGTATGGCGCCATTATGGCATTTTGTTTAAAAAATAGTGGAATTAGGCCCCAGGCTAGATGCATATAAAATGTGAAGCAAAAGTAATATTTTAGTATACAAAAATAAAAGCCCTTACCCAAAAACCCTGAAGACGGAGGGTTCCGTCGCAGTCGATACGGCGACGTGTCTTGCAGAACTGCCCATAAACCCCATAGCACTTGGGGATTCAGCAAATGCACATCCGCCTCAGGTCTTTCTTCCAGCAATCTATGGAGAAAAAATATTATGGTAAGCAATTTGAACGAGGTCAGATGGTGTATTGTTCGACTGGTAAGTCTGTACGAACAAACCATAATAATATTATTGCATTCACGACTTTGTCTGTTAGTCAACTTATTTTAATTTTTCTTTTTAACTGACTTAAAAAAACAGCTTTTTTTAATATTTGTTACCTCAGAACTTTTAACTTGGTGGTCCGATTTTCATGATTCTTTTTTTATATAAAATCTGGTACTTACCCGTTTGGTCAAATTTTAATTTGGTTCAGTTCTGACCATGAATCCATGAAAATCCATGAAAAACATATACCTATCACAACCTTATAGTTTTTATGTCAAATTCAAAGTCAAAGTCAAATCGTTTATTTCTTTAGACTTACAAAATAAGTACTTAGACAAGTCAAATTTTTACTATATAAACAGCTTGATAAATAGTTATTACTATCAAACAAGAAATAAGGTGCAATTGACTCTGATTCACTTCAATTTTTTGTCCACTAGCGGAAGAAGTGAAAAAGATGTGTATGGATTTTCATGGATCCCATTATCAGAACTGAACCAAATTAAAATGGGACCACACGGGAAGCACAGAAGCCCAGTAAAAAGCTAACAAACATAAAGAAAAAAAAATCGAATTGGGAACCTAAGCCTTTTTTTGAAGTCGATTAAAAAAATATTATTATCTCCTACTTTGACGACCAAACGGCAAACGATCTTTATTTACGTTTAAAATAATGAAAAGTACGAAAATATTTTTATTTGCCTTGAAAAACTACTACGAAAACGTAAGGTACAACTACACTATTTGTTTGGATTATATCCCCGAGAAGGACATAATTATAATAGGCTACCTTTAATCTCACTTTAGTCTCATGTATGCGAAGCCGCGGGCAGAGATAATTGCCAGGTTAAACAAAGCTTAAGAATGCCAGAAACAAAACACATCACATTTTAAGACCCGGAAGGCTTAACTGCAGTCTGATCGCGAATGGCATTATACAGGGAATCCCAGGGCCTTGCCTCGTATATGGAGAGAATAGTGCATTGTTACCCAAGGGATGAAAGTAACTTATTTAGTCCCGAGACGGGGTTTGGCGCCCGAGCGTAGCGAGGGCGCTAATCGCTCGAGAGACTAAATGTTACTTTCACCCGAGGTAAACACTGTGCTTTTCATTACGAATACAAGGAAAGTAAAAATAAAAATATGAATGAGCTAGTGAAAAAATTAGTAAATTTTATTTAACAACTTAGGTGAGATATTTATTTAAAGTCTATGGTAAAATTAGAGCAATTATTAGGTATAGATAGTGAAAGGTTTTTTCTAGGTACCTCTTGAGAAGTGAAAACCTTGTATTTTTTTTGTTAAATCTTCCAACGATTTCACTATTTTCTCAGCGCGCCATTCCATAAAATCGTTGTACGATTTTAGGTACCTTTATTTTGATTTAGGTGGTAAAAGGTTTTCCACTACTACTTTAGCCTCTTTTTTTATAAAAGCAGGCGTTAAATCTATATCTATATCACTGTCTGAACTTATTGTAATAATCACACAAAATTGTACTACTCGAAAAATCATACGAAGATAGGATTGACGTATTTCCGCTTATTTTCTCAGGCATAGGAAAACCTCTTTAGAGATGGCAGAATATAGCCATGGTAGCTTTCGCTATTCTACCATGGTTGAATACGCATGGTAGAATACCGAGAACTATTCTACCATTAATTTTTATCATTTAAAAATGGTCAATATTTTGCCGAATTCTATGTTATTTTAAATAATAGTTGAATATAATAAAATTATAATATAGTATTTTACCTCTAATTTATTTCAATTATATATTACATACGTACGTTGTAATTGAATGGTCGTATGAATTGCGTCAAACCAGACGCAAAAGCCATCTCACATGAAGTTGAAGTTAAGTGGGGTGTATAGAAAGGTAGAATGCATGGTTCAAGAGAAAAGTGAGGTGACAGCTGTCATTTGTTTTGTATTTGTCATATTGACGAAAAGTATAACTATCATCCCGAGATCTTCGGATCAAACCTTACCGTACGACGTTGCCCATAATTTTGTAATTTTCTTATATCGTTTTGATAAACATTTTATCGAAGAATTCACTTCGTTTATCTATCTTTATTACCGAACAACGTTGCTTATATTTTAATTTTACTCTAATATTACGGACATTGGCAAAATTATGTCAATCCAGACGTAGACGCCAATAACCCATTATGAGCTAGAGGTGCCGTACGGCATCGCCTTACTGTAGTTTGGACTTTTCACGTCTATTTTGTTATTTGTGCAATTTAGGTAAATGACCTATTGCTTTTTTAATGCTAGACAGATTATTTTTTTGGAATTCAATTGAAATTAGCAACATATCGTCAAATAATTATTAGCTTGAACGATTCAAAGTTCAGGGTGAAAAAATTTGCGGCAAAATGGTCGTGCGCTTCAAGTAAGTAATTCATATTTATTTATTTTAATGTTTCACATGGTAGTTATTTGTGTAATAATATTCTCATTAGATGCGACAATTGTTATTTGAATAAAAACGCGTGATTTTTTTTTCGGATTCCGTGAAATATAGCGTAAAACTATGACAGTGCCAAACGGCATCGCTAGCCCAATATCTTGTCTTTTCAAAATGTATTGCAGTAGTTCCCAAGATCCGTATAGGTAAATCACCGAGCTCGATTTTGATACTAATTTGTATTTCTTTTCGACATAGTGATTGTATGCTTCATGAAGCATTAGCAGCTCTCGAAGATGATGAAAGTTTGGAACCTTTGTCGGTGTTTATTGTACCCCCTGACCCAACAATCCTTCCCGGCGTAGACTGCAGATGAGGAAATCTTGTCAATAACCTCACCTCACTGGTCGACAACTTATTGTTGATTGTGAAGTAGTATTGGCTCCAAGATCTTCACAGCAAGACGGCAGAACAGCAGAGGACATTGAACATCCAGCAGAGTCATTGCCCTCGTTCAGCGTCATAACTATTCGTGGTCGTGGTCAAACTCGTCGACGTCGTACTCATGGTAGTCGCCGTGGTGATCGCAGTTCTTGAATCATCTGTTGGTAGCTACTACGCAGGATGGAAAACACCGGAGATGTGCCCTGGGGTCATGCAAGAGGCAAACCAAAACGGAGTGCCGTGAGTGTGGTGTTGGCCCATGTGTTGCTTGCAACTACCAATTCCAAACATAAGTAGATAGAAATAATAAAAAAAACATTGCTTTATCGTAATTTTTGTGTTTTATTGATAGAACATTTCTAATAACAATCTTTTGAAACCGTTTGTGTTGAGAGACCTGATTTTGCTAAGAAAAGTAAAAGAACACAGAAGTGGCTAGCGATGCCATATGGCATCAGCCATTTTTTCAAAAACTAAAAGACTGTTATTTTTATTTTTTACTATTTTATGTTTAGGGGGTCCATATTTATATCATATGTAAAGCGCACAAATAAAAACGACCATAAATTAATTCAGCCCATAATGGGTTAAAAGAAGAAAGAACTATCATCCCGCTCCGCAGGCAAGTTCCGACCTACTTTCAGAGTATGAGTAAAGAAAAATAAGTTAAATATTGAAGATAGAACATTTTACTGAAAGAAGACTTTACAAGAGTTGATTTTAAAAACAATAAAAACTGCATTCAAAGATTTTTGACAAATTGCCTGTCTGAAACGGAAATCGAACCTGCCAAATTGAAAAAAAAAATCACCCGTAATTTTACGATACCGATCAAAACTCTTAATAGTACGCATTATTTTTTCCCAAGTAATATAACATCTTAAATAATATATATTATATAAATACCACAGTTTGTGTTATGGGTGCTATACAAATTATATACACTAGGGTAGATAAATAGATGTGTTTTTTTATTATACATGATTAAATGATTATACATGGCGAATAAGTTTCCTTAAATAAACTTACCTCTTATACACTGGAAACAATGAGTAATCGGGGTGGTCGTACCAGTCTTCTAAAGTGGAGGTGTAGTTTGAGGGATCCCAAATCAGAATTGATACGCCTTTGTACAGGGGGTGTTCCAGAAACCTGAATTCAGGCTTTGTTACCACCTGCAATAAAAAATTTGCAAGCCTTAAAAAAAATTATCACCATCATCATATGTCTTGGATTACCTACTGCTAAAGTCTGTTGAAAAAGAGAAGAGTCGTGGGAATTGAAGGCGCTCGTGTGCCAATTGACAACTTTTGTTGCGTTGACAACAGCTGCGCTGCTCTGTCATTGCAATACGACAAAGTGTTAGGTCACCGTAACGGCACGACTCTTCTCTTTTTGAACAGACTCTACTACATAGGTATACGCATCCCTTCGCTTTTGACCAGGACCGGGACAGATACCAGACCAAAAGCGATTGTCGCCCTATCTTGCAAGCACAATCCGGATTTCAACGACCCAATTTGGCCAGCATATGTTCATTTACTTTTATTCCTGCGTCTACCACCTCGTCTAGCATTATCCTGTTAACATCATAATAGACCTTCGTTTCCTTGGAACATACTCGCACACTGGAAAATACCTTTGACTTTAACCGGTAGGTAGACAACACTTTATTCCACTAGTGGGCAAAAAATTATGTGCAGAGAATCAATTAACACTTGGTTTCGAGACCCTAGGAAAATATAGTGAACATAGAAAAATATCAGAGCTGGTGAGTATCTGGCACCGCGTATAAGCATTGCTATAGAGCGGGGCAATGCAGTTAGTGTCTTAGGGAGTAGGAAGCACTGGTATATTTGGGCATTTCGTTATAGCCCTAGATGTTTATTTGTTTAGATTGGAGGTGAAAGAATATTATCAGCGTTTCATAACTTCGTAAACTTTTATCGTAGAACAAAATTGTTTGCAATGTTTACATTCTCAACTAAAACTTTACAGATTTATTGGAAAAACATACGTTTGTAGAACTAAGGCTTTGACCAATATCATATTTGACGAATAGTTGATTTGACGAAGTAGGATAGACTTGACCGATGTCGTTCAACACGTCTTTACTGATCCTTTTGTCTTCTACAATGTATCGTTATTTTTACCTGTGAGTTGAGAACACGAATGGTGGTCTTAGATCCGACATCCTCAGTGTAGTTTTCAGTGGGGGCGTTGTTAAACCTTAACACCATATCGTGGGAATCTGTGAACAAACAGTCGCTAAGATATTATTCAGGGACCTTGAAACTTGCAAGCAAGTGCAAAAAGCACGGTCTTGTATTTCAAGGTCAAATAAAATAAATATTGAAATTTGGACTTAAACATAAATCTGAACATTTCTTATACTATATCATCAAGCCGATTGTTTAGTTAAAAAAATCTGACATATTCCTACTTTATAAAGGGAATAATTTCATATTTTTATTTTTTGTTTAGTTGAAATAGTAGGTAGGTAGGTACCCAACCCATATTCGGCATGAACGTCAACGTAACCTCGGATATTTCCGCTCTATTTCGATAATGGGTGAAGAAATAATTAAGTCTCAAAGCAATTTCATTCACTTTCCTACATCGTTGTAGTACCTAAGTTTATTGCAAGAATGCGTGACGCCACGTAAAGTTACTCTATACTTCAATCTAACTCTCTCTCTCTCTAGGACGCTCTCTTTGAAGATGGCTATGGTAAGTCATGTTTACGTATTTACTAGCAACACGCCTTGGGTTCGTTTCGCGGACGTAGGTACGTCAGCAAGGCTCCCAGTCAGCATGATATCAAATTCCGTCATCCATCTTCAAAAACATCGTCAATACAAAATACATCATACATCATTGAGTTATATTTACCCCTTCCTGATTAATTACTCCGTCCATTTAGATTGCGGAAGAAGAATTGCGTGGTTTAGGAGGAATGAGCGGGTAAACAGACAGACGTACAGATAGACAGACCGTCTTTAAAAGCGAATTTTTTACACTATATAAAAGAGTTTGAATTTCTAGCTTCTACACGTGGTTTCGTCTGCATTTTCTTGGACAGCAACTAAATCTGCCTAATACCTATATCTGTTCAAGAGCGGGCAATTGAACGAGTTACAACTTTTATCTTTATGATAATTATATTCGAAACAGTAAGTAGAGAAACAAATATCTATTACTTAAGAAACACGAAACAAAAAATACTGTAATATCTTAATAATATTCGAAACAATAAGTAGATAAAAATGAAAATATTATCTTATTATTTATTTCTGTAACAATTTTACAATTAGTTATTCGATAGTTGAGACTATAATTTCAGTATAAAAAACTTGTGTTAGAGGGTCTCACTCTTCCTTCAAACGTTACAGATGATATAATTAATGTAACCGAGAAAAAGAACACAAGTTAAGTAGAGTAGTAAAAAATCTAAAACACGATCATTGAAAGTGGAAATACACAGGTGTTAATTTAATTACAGAGATGAATCATTTATGACATAGGTATGTACCGCAACAATTAAGCCATCTCGTGAAGAAAACCTTGCCTGGTAGGTAATCTGTTAGAGATATCATTTATCTTACGACTTAGTACCTGTTTTGTAACAGCGTCGATGTTGGTCTCTGAGATTAACCTAGGGTCAAGTAAATTTACACTTTCCTTCCCTTGATATAAAGATAGATCTTCTAATACCACTCTTTTGCCAAAGGGTCATGATCGAGGCCGATAGTTAAGTGCACTTAGCTACCAGCTAATCTGTACTCCGCGTAAGAAAGCGGAACAATGGCAAAGCGGCATGATTACACATAAACCATCGATAATTATACCTATTCTTCTTGTTGTTGGTAGAGTAAACGTTTAGGTTTTTACACCGTGATTTTGCGTACACGGGTTTGATCTAAAGTCGAAAGTTTTACCCTAATAGACACCAAAGTCAGGTAATCAAATGCAAGATTATCACACATAGGGTGTTTGGACACGTGAAAAAAATGGGTTTTTATTAATTTCTAGGTTTTACGGGTAATTATAAGATAGCAGATAAGAAACTCTTGCACCTTGTCAATTGTCGCATTGGAGTCTATGGACATAATTTATTTTGATTTTAGTAATAACTAGCAGCGCCTCGCGGTTTCTGCGTAGTTCCCGTTCCCGTGGGCATTCCGGGATAAAATATAGCCTATTACACTCCCCGAAAAGTAAGCTTCTTAATGATGATATATATTTTTTTAATCGGTCCAGTTGTTTCGGAGCTTTTGCAATACAGTAAACAAAAAATCTAATCTTTCCTCTTTACAAACTACTAGCTGCGCCCCGCGGCTTCGCACCCGTTGTTTCTATGGAACGTTTAAAGGTTATTTCTATCCCACGGAAACAGATTTATGGATGCCAGGTTTAGACAGGAATCGAACCTGCAACATCCATCGACGCAGGCGGACCTCAGCCCGCTGCTCCACAGATGTCGTCGTAATAAATCTCATAATCCATAGGTATACCCCTAAAACAACAATTGGTTTATAGCAAATGGCTTACAATATGCAAGTATTTTTATTAACTACTAAAAATAAAATAAACAACTTTCCACCAGCAGGTACTTAACTCCTTCCATAGTAGTGGTAGAGGCAGTTATAAAGTCAGTGCACGTGCAGAACCTTCTTTGAAATACCAGAAAATAAAGTAACATTTACAAGGCAGTTATTCAATTTAATGGAATATAAAACTGTTTAATAATGTATTGTATGTGCTTTAAAACGCATTTTCACTCCTATACGTTTTTCTAGCTAAAACTGTCTGGCCAGAATAAATAGCGAAAATTATTGAAAATGCCTAGTATAACAACAAAAACTGATACATATTGTTACTCGTACATACATTACTTAAAATAATTCAAAGCTTTTGTATTTTCGGCATCGAGTTCTATCTCGATGATTTTCGGTCACTACGAGTGTTCATTCATTAACTTTATTTTTACACAATTCATTTCAATAACTTTATTGGCAGACAACAATGGTCCATATACAAAATAAAATACAAACAAATTATACAAAAGGTAACATGAATAGTAATCTTTTTCTCAAAAATATGCACACGTACCCACTTAACATTGTCTCTCTCTCCCAATAAGGTTTGCTGGAAGAGAACTCTCTTTAGGGTTAAGCTCGCCTTTACTTCTCTAATGTATGTTTTTTATGTATGTTTTTAGTGCAATAAAGAATTAAGAATAGTAATCTTAAATAATCGTAAATCTAAATTATTACCTACCAATGTCACCCAGCAGTGGAGAATTGGACAGTCGTATTTTTCTGATATTTATTCAGAATACTGTTGCTCCTACCTCTCACTCTGTATTGTTGGTTTCACACATTCTGAAGGTGAGTAGGTAGGTGCGATTGCTACGGTAGACACTACAATTCCTTCTGCACCAATACGCACAATGGGCCATGAATTATGCACGGGGCCCTTAGAAGCCGGTTGTTGACTCTGCGCGGGCTCAGGCTGCGCGGCAAACAATACTCCAGTCCTGAGGAATCTCTTCCAATTAGCATAAATATGTATTTATGTTTATATTTTTATGCCAAACATTCCACTTCAGCTATTTTATTATACAGGTATACATACTCATATATGCACACAAATTGTTTGTAAACAACATTTGTAAACTTAAACTACTTATATACCCTCACCGTAATAATAAGTGACTACCTATGAATTTCATAATTAGCACTAATATTGCCTGAAACACAGGATTACCTAGTTCAGGTTAAATTGTTATACTTAGCTATATTTATTCGTTTAATGCTCTTTATATTTTGTCTTATTACGAGAAAGTTTATTTATAAATTTATTTATTTACCAATCGTGCGTAAAACATTATTTTCTGACTAAGGTCTACAGTTCAATCTTTACTCGAATATGATTCCCATCTTCCATGTACCGTTGATTTAAGTGTAAAAGAGATAACTTGTTTTTGAATAGCCCGAATTTATTTAGAACTTAAAGAAGCCGCGTTGTGATCTAAGGACAAGTTTTTTATGATAAACAGCAGATCAAAAGCCTCTTGAGGCGACATTTTGAGGACAAGGGCCTATTTTTATACAATTTTATTGCCATTTATTTCACTATGTAATGTAAAAATTATACGTGACTTCGTTTTTATACCTTTGTTTTATTATTTTATTACCTATATAGTTTGTTCTTTGTAACCTGCTAGTTTTATAAAATGTGCTGCCCTGAAAGGTTTGCTTTTGAAACCACAAACAAGTATGTACCTATCTTTACATAAATGGATATGAAAAAGTAGTCAAATAAAAGATGCCCTTCCACTCCTCAGCCGGAAGCATGTGTCATGGCTGGTCTGTCCCATGTCTGGGCTATAAACTTATCAGCTATTCGAGAAAGGACAAAGACAATATGTCCTGTGGTTATAGAATGACTAACGTGGTGGGCAATGAAATAAATAATGCTTATTCAAAATGAATCATAGAGTTTTCACTCAGTAATAAATCGTGGTCTTAAAATGTCATGAATGGTCATTATAACACTATTTTCGCTCCTGCGATACGATTTTCCTAATAGATTTTAGTTTTACAAAAGATACAGAATATTTAGAATTTTGACTGCAATTAAAAAATAAATATACAGGGGTGTCCGGTAATTAAGGGATAACCCCGCATATACTTGTAGGGGGCAGCGCGGACAATCAGGTTTTTTTTTAATTGCCTATTTGAAATTGTCGTTTCAATATTAATATAACAACCCCAACCACAATACAATACATTTCCACAGTTTTTTCGAAATAAATTTCTTAGGTTTTATGAAAAATAAGGCTAGAGAAATATTGGTAGCAATAACTCTGTAATTACTTACATACTAAAAAAAGAGCAAACAGTGGTGGAGATACATAGAGTGTGGCGGTGTGTACAAGTACTACGCAGGTGTTTTGGTTCTGTGCATTTAAATGAACACCAAACAAATGTTTTCAAGAAAACTGTTCACATTTGTGAGCTAAAACTAAGTTTTTTAAATAGTATAACACTCAATTATATTTGGCAAATTACAGAGTTATTTATACATTATCAATATTAATGTAAAAAAAGTAGGCATGTTTTTTCAGGTCTCCATACTTTTTTTTAATACCCCAGGTGCTCAAACTTATCATAAAGAAAAAAGCCCACTAATTCTATGTTTATGTATTTGAATAAAAAAAACTGTTGTCAATACATACAAAAAACTTTATCGTTGCAGACAGTTTATTTTAAAATATTTTTTTATTGGCCGCGGTGACTCCCACAAGTACCTACCTGCGGGGGTATCCATTAATTACCAGACACAATGTAAAGTAGTACGTACTGCAATATATTTCTTTATAAGTTCGTACTAATAATTGGGACACCAGCTGATTGCTCCCTGATGAAGTGGTATTGGTTGCAAATTCTTGACGATAAAGACCTTAACTGAACCAAAAGACAAAATTAAACATTGAAAAGTACAAGCTTCGTTTATTTATATTGATTAGCATAGATTTAGCATAGATACTTTTTGGATTTCTCGGCTATCAGTCACATATTTTATAGAGAAGTCTGGAAGAGGCGCCTCTGACGACGTTGGCGCCACGTGATTCATAATACTATTGGTGGTCAAACAGATGAACATTGATGAAATGTTTTAATCTGGTATTTTATTGTATGTTCACATTTTGCTAGGTCATATTTGGCCACTTAGTACATAAAAATAGATAGAAAATACTTTTATTGGACACTTAAAACTAAGAAATAATTTACAAATGAAATAATTAAAACTAAGTGACAATTGGCGGTCTTATCGCTCAAGAGCGTTCTCTGCCAGACTAACTGGTATGTATAGAAACGTCGGATAATACATACATACTGTGCGGTTTAGTTTTAATCAGGTTGGGTGATTGATAACTCCTAAAATTAAAAATATATTATCCTCGAATGACAATTAGGTATATGTGATTTGTTATATGTGGTCGCAATGTTCTAGAATCTAGAGTAATACCTATAAAAATGCAAAAAGCAGAAGATTTATTATGGTAATGTTATAGGTAATGTTATGGTAATGTTATAGCATTGGATAAAAACCTGAAATATGTATGAGTAACCTGTTTCATATTAATAGTCATTACAGAATGCTCAGAATATCATTAAATTAAATTTAAAATTTGATATACAAATACGCATTTCGATTTCCTGTAGTAGGTACCTACAATGTTTAGATAAGTGAGTACAACGTAAGGTAAAGGCCCTAGTCCACTAAATTCGCATAGTTGATATGATACGCATACGATTGGGAATTCGGCGAAGACGGCAGCCTGTGCATGACAATGCGCGTACAAAGAGAGATCCGATGCGATAGTGTCGCGATGCGGTCGATCACCTGTACCACCACAGCCCATAATTTGTTATTGTAAGTTACGACATAATAACAGCTTTATTACATAGGAATAAATAAATAATCCTTAACAATTCTTATAGCATCATCTCATGTTAGTTGTAGTAGGTAACACACTAATATTATAAATGCTATTGTATGGATGTATGGATGGATGGATGGATGGATGGATGGATGGATGTTTGTTACTTCTTCACGCCATAACTACTGGACGGACCTGGTTGAAATTTTGCATACAGGTAATTCTAATCCTGGAATCAAACATATGCTACTTTTTATCCCATAAATCAGTTCCCGAGGGATGAAAATTACCATTTAACGTTTCTATAGAAACAACACGTGCGAAGTCGCGGGGCGCAGCTAGTTTTATAATACAACGGTGTAAATATTAGCATTTTCTGAAAAAACATATTGAATTAAAATTAAGGCAAATATTATTACTAAACTAACAAGAAAACCTAGACATAAGTAATAGATATATACTCAGCACTGCAGAAAAAATGCGAATACAGTACTCCTACTAGGTACGCTACTATAATTATGTATGTGCAATCTCGAAAAATGTCTTTATAGGTTATAGGACTGAGTCTATCTAACTACTGTCTTCAGTAGGTAGACTTAAAACCTTTAATATTTTTTTCCTTTCTTTGGCAAAGATAATGGTTAATTCTAATTCTACTCATTACCGTTACCAACTCGTGTGTTGCAATGTTTAACAAAGACCGAACAAAAGAAACCTTTTTTAATTAAAAGAGGGCACGTTTGTGAATCAATAAGTTCAATAACATATTTATGAATCCACCTACTTATTTGGTATGTACCGTACCTACCGCTTGTATTTATTTTTACAAGAATACATTCAGATACGAGCTGCAGAAGAGATGATGTAAGCAAATAGTCAAGCTTTGGATAATCTTGAAATATTTTGCCTTCAAAAATTATAGTGATTAGATAGTACCTGTACCTACTGGGTCATTAATTAATATCGAATGGCCTAACACGGAAAAGGCTTTAAAATGTAAGATTATGATTTTAAAATGTGTGCACTGGCTAATCCTAATCCATTGTCGTCAAATATTATGTCTGTTCAAACCTGCGGTACATACGATATTTGCAATTCAGAACGGTAAAGGTTACACGGACTGCACTTCTCGGACGGAAAGTGGCCGACTGCAATCGACGAGTGCAGTCGAAATCTTATTAAGAAAGCCTATTACTCCGTAGGTGACTACGTCAATGCTTGGCCGGATGTCGCCCAGTTCCACACAGACAATAGTATGTAAGACCAGTTAGACTTAGTTATCCTAAGATTGTATTAGTTGATAAGCAATAAACTTGCTAGTGGTTTCATTTTCACTTCTTCCGCAAGTGGACAAAAAATTGAATTGAATTAGAGTCAATTGCACCTTATTTCTTGTTTGATATTAATAACTATTTATCAAGCTGTTTATATAGTAAAAATTTGACTTGTCTAAGTACTTATTTTGTAAGTCTAAAGAAATGAACGATTTGACTCTGACTCTGACTCTGAGTCAGTTGCCTTGCAGTCGGCAACTGCCATCCATGTATGTGGACCCTTACCATACCTACCTACATTTTTCGTTAGTAGCGCGGCGGTGGTATACCATGCGAATCCGAATTTCTCGATTTTCTACCGCTACCACTATATATTGTAGCAAATACAACGTCTAGGTCTGAAAAGGCCTTTAGTGATAGCAACTCTTAGAGTGTTTCAAATACTTTCGCCCACCTCTTGTGACTAGGTTTCAAAAGTGTGTCAACAATGCACTCATTTGCGGTTGTTGGCCTATGACACAAAACTGAAGCAAAAATAATAAAGCTTAGCAAGTTACTTATAACATTTAGGACGGTAACTGTAAAACAAGTAACGCATGCCGTTTCGCAGAATAATGCTGAGTGCCAGCTCATATGCAAAGTGATTCACTGAGTACCGATCGAGTGTTCTAAACCTGTGATTAATTTGATTGAGAAGTGAAATACCATGTTACCGTTCCATTTTTAACCGGCTTCAAAATAAGAGGAAGTTCTCAATTCGACTGTTTTTTTTTGTTGTTACCTCAGAACTTTTGATTGGGTGGTCTGACTTTCATGATTCTTTTTTTTAACCGACTTCAAAAAAAGGAGGAGGTTCTCAATTCGTCTGTTTTTTTTTCATGTTTGTTACCTCAGAACTTTTGACTGGGTGGTCCGATTTGCATGATTATTTTTTTTATATAAAAGCTGGTGCTTCCCGTGTGGTCCCATTTAAATTTTGTTCAGTTCTGACAATGGGATCCATGCAAATTCATGAAAAAACTGTAGAAATTGAAGTCGGTTTATAGTAAAACAAAATTAATTATTATGCTGGTGCTTCCCGTGTGGTCCCATATTTATTTGGTCCAGTTCTGACAGTGGGATCCATGAAAAAACTATATAATTGAAGTCGGTTAATAGTTTTTAATCAATTATTAATATTATTAAATATCGGCTGGCTAAACTACTTTCGCTTTAATATTAGGGAAGTATCTTTTCCATCTTTAACGCGACCTATGTAAAGCTTGTTCTTTGTTTTAATTTTGTATGTTTTTTTTGTACCTATGTGTGTGTCGAAATAAAAGATATTCTATTATATTCTATTCCTAGACGTTCATATTACCGGTACTTAAGAAAAGCGCTGAACAGAAGATAACGGCTTAGGCTATGTGGTTCTGTTCTGACATGTTTATATCTCTATGATCATTCACACAAATACATATCAATAAATTTGTAAACAAACAAACTACCTACATATGCTTTGTTAGCCAGATTGTTGGCATTGATTGTTTGCGGGGCATTGAAGCACAGAGCTATCAGAATAGCAACTAATACTACAATTAAATCCTCCTTTCATCGCCATCATAATTTGGTCTAAGTTTACACATCTACGAAAGATGATTAAAGTGGCATCAGATTACTCACCAATAAAATCACCTAGTCTGGACCCGAGTAGCGCCCCTGCACTGGTCACCACCGCACAAGTATTGAAAACCCGATGCTCCTGTAGAGGCGCTCCCGGGATCTTAAACCCCAGTCTTTGAAAAGGCTCGTCATGACCCGTCACAGTCTTAAGAGGCACTTGTTTTAACGCACACATCACCTCATCTATCGTCGCGTCAATCTTGCTGCCACCCTCATGTTTCACATCGTAAATATTCTGCGAATCCAAGCCCGATCGGAACACTTTACTATCGCCCATAAGGACTCTATGGAACTCCTTTACCAACACCTCTCTAAATTCTTTATTCTTTTCTTCACATTCCGGCGATAAATAATCATCGCAAACGTACTTTTCGCTGTCGAATTCTAGCAAAGGTTTGTGTATGTTCGGGAATCTTGGGCCACCTTGGTTCTGTTTGACTATAACGTTGGAAGACGGATTGAGGGCATGAGGTAGCTTGTCCCTTCCAGAGCCGCTCCAAATACCACCAACAGCGGACCGCCTGTTTTTGTGAATGAAAAGTGTTGAATTGTATGGCGTTCTGGAATATCTATCCGAGTCTTGGAATGGTGCAGTCCTGTGCAAAGATTCCGTTGGACTAGTATTGAACAGTCTCTGTTTTTCAATGTACATCCAGTACTGTGACCAGATTAAGTAAAGATATCCACACATTCCGAAACACACGAGGTTAATGAAAACCCAAACAGACATCGCCGCCGTTCTCATTTTGATTTTGAAGTTTATAACGAGGCACAAATATAGTTATTTATTTTATTAATTAGGAACACGGTATCCATATAAATAGTAGAGAAAAATCACAACCGGTTAAAAGATATTCAAGCAATATTTTTGAGATAATAGTCGAAGGGTGGAGATGCGATCAGCTGATAGCTAGGTCGTTTTGCGCATGCTCCGACGATGCTGCAAAAAACCCTACTCTTGTAGAGAAACTAATCAATGAAATTCATTCGCGTGCTCTGATATTTTAGCATAGGGTGTACTGTGATTTTTTGTTTGATGCGTAGAGTTTTAAATGAAAATAGATATTGCAATTATATTATGATTTATTTATTATCCTACGTGATTTAGTCTGAGGACTTTCACAACCAAAGGAATTATAAATTAGGTATTTGGCTACTATACAACTCGATACAGGGTTATTGATAAATAACTGACAATACGTAACTGCTGGTTCTGTCCATCATCACGAACACGTTTGTGAAGACGCCAGGGTGTCAGTGAATTACCAATAACCCATAGCAATGTCTAGGTAAAATTATTTGAACATTTTATCTTATACTACTTATTTGGTTCGTTTGTGTATTTAAAGATATAGTTATACGTTTATGGATATGGTTAATATTAAACTAGGTAAGAGTTATTTAATTTTTGATCGATAAAAAACGAGATTCCATTATTTGTTAAGAAATTTAAATTATTTTCATTTTGCAGATTCACAGGTTCAATTATTTCGCATATTTTAAATACTACGAGATAAATATTTCTGCTGCTTCAACTCAACTTACTCTTCTACATTAACTAAAAATACAAAATACAAAGATATTTTTTTTATATTTTTTTGTTATTGTACGACTAGAATATTATATATTCCAACAAGTTTTCATGTGTAAAGTAAGAACATATTAAGCTACTTTAAACTAAAAGTAGTATTCTACACTTATGTGGTGAGTAAATAAAAGAGTAGAAAACTTGGAAAACGAAAAATCAAAACCGATTACTATGTATAGGTAATAAATAAAATATATTAGCTGCTAGTGAAATTTAAGAGCTTTATCAATAAAAAAAATGAAATAATTTACTTAACCAAGGTAGGTACCTATTGGCTATAGCCGTTTGAGGTGGAAACTCTTAGTCATTAGGGTTCTGGGGCACACTATTAAAAGATCCATCTCTATCTAAATTGGCTTTTTCAGTCAACGAATTACCTAGCATTGTCATTCAATGGCATGCTGCCAGCATTCTGGGATACTCTGCCTTCTGGTGATGGCTTAGATTTAAAGCAAATGTTTGTACCTACTTAAGTATACCTAAATAATAGTTGTAATTTGTCGTTTCGTGTTTGTAATTTGTTGAAATAAAGTTCAACTCCCAAATAATCTAATAAATTAAGTGCCTATGATATAAGGACATTGATAGCCCTAACACCTTACTAAGATGCTAAGTAATCCACATCTCAATGCACACTGGCTATCAACAAAATTACTCATTGAATTATACCAAAATTGAGTGTGAATTTAAAAAATTAAGTAGGATTGTCAATCAATATCACCTCAGCGATCAAGGGTTAAAGGAAAGCCATAACTTCCACACTATTGCTTCAGCGGTTACGATCGTTCCATCTGATGTAAGGCACCTCCCTACGCTCGGGCGTTGAGTCTCTAAAGGTGAGAAGTTTTGAGTAGTGCAGCAGAGGCAGTAGACCCATGCCAAGCGTCACGGCACCGTATGTCGGCTTGTGGACTAACCTGGAGGAGAATAGTTATTCGTTAGCGCTCTTATACACGGACTGCACGTTTTAAATACACGGACGGCAATTTGCCGACTGCAAGGCGCAATTGCAGCCGACGACTGGCGCTGAATGGCGTCGTCGTCTGCAGTCGACGGGCGAATTTCCGTCCGTGTATAAGAGCCCTTATTCGTTTCTAGCTTAAAGGCGCGCGGGAAAACCTTTACAGGCAATCGTGTGATGCTGTTTATGCAGCGAGTTCTTTCGCGCGCGATTACTCGTCAGTTCTTGTCAAAACCCTTCCCATCTTTACACGCTATTTCTCGCACGATTAGCTGGTTCTCGCGTGATAGAGCGTCCGTGTAAAGGCCGCTATTGAGTACATTCGAATGTACTAAGATTGCTTATTCCTGTTTATTTTCGTGAAATATTGCATTCTTTCATTATTTCAAAGAAAATTAGCTCGTAGATGAAGTACAACTTCAGTGCTTACCATGGAATTGATATAATCAGCATAGTGTATGTATATGCTAGTACAAAAGTAATCCAAACTCTTGTGGATCTTCTAAGGCTGCTTGATATCCATTGGAATTGAAGAACTGTAAGAAAAATAACACTTACATTAAACTTCGAAAAGCAAATAATTTGATAGGTAGGTACTATTTTACAAGTATTGGTATCGCAGCGTAAGAATTCTTCTTACGCTGCGCTGCACTGGCGGGATCAATTGGGGACCTTTTGTTGGGGACATTTGTCCTAAGGTGTGACCCTTAGGACAAATATCCCCAACAAAAGTTCCCGGTTTACTTAGGGCCTTTGCCCTAAGTAAAACGACTAAACAAACGACGCGACATCCAAACTCGAGAAAGCAATACAAAACTTATGCAGTCAATTTTACAACCAAACTGCAATCACCAACCCGCATGCTTAAATTAGGGGTTATAGGCTCTACCCCCCATGCTACAAAGGCAAATCTATCGTGAGTATTCGGGGGATGTTGTCCTGCGTAGGCGACAAACGCGAAACGATGCGCCATGACGTCTCGACTTGTGCTGGACGCAGGCCTACCCCTAATAAACGCCCTATTGACCTTTGTAACATGGGGGATAGTGCCCATAACCCCCACTCTGGGCATGTGGGCTAGTGATCGCAATTTGGTAGTAAAATTGTTCTGCGGGAGGCACTGCTGCCCCTCGGTAGATATCCCTTAATCGCCTATTACGACACCCGTGGCAAGAGTTGGGGTGCTGCAAATTCTAAGCGGCAACACAGAGCTCCCAAGGCAAGTCAAAAGTGTCTGTATAGATGTCGGCAAAATAAAACGAATATACTAAAAATGTTGCAGGCCTTTTGTTAATGATCGAAAGGGATGGCTTCTTTTAAAGCGACGTCAACTAAGATTCAATTATTTTTGGTGACATCTGAATGGCCACCAATATTTTATTCACTAAATTGAAAGGTATCTAGGCATTTCAGTTACAAACCGTAGCGAATGTCTACCGTTTAGTGAGTTAATTAATATTAATTCTCTACTGCTTTTTCAAGCGTGGATGTCGCGTTGCGTTTGTCGCTCATTTAATACAAAGGTAAAAAAGGTCACCAAGACGCCAGGGGCCTTATTCCACTATTTTTTAAACAAAATGCTATAATGGCGCCATACGATTATGATAGTTATTTAGTCGCAAATTTATTTGGTATTCCAATACCATAAAATTACAATCTCTATGACTTATAATATCGTGTCAATAATGTGGCATAAACAAAAAAAGATCGTGTTAGTAGAATACCAAAAGGTGTCAATGGCAGTGATTGTAACGCGATAATGAAGCGATAATATTGTCATAGTGAGGCGATTGTGTTAGTGGAATCAGGCCCCAGGCCCGTTGATATGATAAATAACAATGTTGCGAAACAAAATCGTCTAGCTCTCTCAGGACTTCGTGGTGCTTCGTGGTGTTTCGAAGCACCACGAAGTCCTGAGAGAGCTAGTCAGGCAGGTCTAGGCAGGATCAATGCAGGATTACCGAAACTCTTCGTTAGGAAGATTTTTGACCAGCTGCTATTTAATACTTACACAGAGTTATCCATTCGGGATGCAAGGTCATAGCTGAAGCAAAAACTTGCACAAAACCCAGCAGCCTATACTTCCATGTGTGAATATTAACATCCCTCTTTTCTAAATCATGCATTTGCTTTAGGCTGTAGGAACCTTTTCGGAACAGTGATATGGAATCAGCATAGGTAAAATACTGTGGACTGTAGTTTACAAGTGTTCCGGATTCTACTAGGCCAACTGCTGTATACTGAAAAAAATTATGGTAAAAATATAATTTTAACCAGTGATGAATTGTAGAAATGACTTCGGAAATTTAGTTTTTGTACTACTGCTTTAGAAAGAAACTAAACTAATCCCTTGGATGTCATGGGACCATTAGTTTGCAAAAAAAACATTAAATTCATCTTAGCTCAGAATGACTATTAATAAAATAATTAATTCTGGTTTTTTCATGAATTTTCATGGATCCCATTGTCAGAACTGATGAAAAATAAATGGGACCACACGGGAAGCACCAGCTTTCATATAAAAAAGAATCATGCAAATCAGACTACCCAGTCAAAAGTTCTGAGGATACAAACATTTTAAAAAAACAGTCGACTTGAGAAGCTCCTCCTGTTTTTGAAGTCAGTTAAAAAAAGAAAATGCTTGCATTATGGAATTCTACTCACAATGTCATCTTCCCTTCCCGCATAAGAGAAGTGTATTCTAAGATCTCCAATCTCATGTTCCAATGCACTTTCTCCATGATAGTAGAATCCAGAGTGCAATTTAATGTCAGTTTGCTCTGGCCTTGAGTCCGACCAAATATGATAGTAGTCATTTACTTTCCGCTTTAAATCGAAGCCTGAAAAAAAAAACCCGTGCCGCTTTAAAAGATGCCATACTTTTTCAGGATGGCATTTTTAGTCCTATCAAATTAGTTTTGTTAAGTATTGGTGATATCTGAATTTACACCACTTACATAATAAATGAGTACAGATTTAAACAGCAGTATACAGGTACTCATAAGCCTTCTCAATCTCTTGCTGGTTTAACTAGGTTTAAATAAATAGTAAATAGATTGTGTTAGGGATTGATAATTGTTAATGTGTGGGCTTATAAATTGCACCACCCTAACTCTTGAATTTGGGCTTTGGCTTTGGCTTGGATTATGGGCAATACCTTCTTACAAGCAATTTGGGAAATATAGCTTTTACCGGTAGTTTCCTCAACCTGTTCTAAGAGTCCAAGGTTTGGATTAAAAAAAACAGAATCTACTTTTAGCTTACCTAAATGCAGCCACCCAATTTTTACATTCTCAGCAATATGTGTTTCACTGAGCATAGGCTTTGAAGTGGGGTTGTGGTGTCCCGGTGAAATGTAGAATAGTGATGAGTCTATCACATTGTCTTTCCATTCTTTGTCGTAGAAATATGACTTTTGAGATTCGTCTCCTGGCTCTGTGAGGAAGTTTTCTGTGTCTCTGTAAAGAAACAAACTCTTTTTTAAAGTATAGCTTATTTAAGTTTTGACTATTGTTACTATTAGCATGAACTAGAAAGAGAGAAAGAAAAAAATATTCATTTTACCCATTAGGTACATTAGTTTTTTTAAATCCTTGAATACATTATTTTAAAATTAAAATAATGTATTCAAGGATTTAAAAAAACTATGCCAAAGTCAAGCAATTTGATTTTACATAAACTTAGAAAAAAGTATACTTAAATCTCTGCAGGCTAAAGTTATTTCACTGTAATATCTTACGTTGTAGTTTCAATCCATTGGTACATCTGCACTCGTTTCCTAAGCTTCACAGCTAGTACTTGGATATTGTAGTCTGGTTCAGATATAGGCTCCAGTATCTGTAAGGGGCCCACTACATGCACTACTCTGCCTTCATACTTTGCAGATTCATCAGTTGTGTGAACATGTATAGTCTCAGCTGCAGATACTAATTCCTCTAACATCAGATTGCTTTCAATAGTCTTACCCTGAAAAAGAAAATAGGTAACAATTGGGCTAGGCTTTCCTAAGGGATAGACCAGCAGGAAGAAATGCCGGCGGCGACTCGTAGGTAGACTACAAACCTCAGCCCATATGAGGAAGTATGTGACGCCAGTAAACAGAACCAAACTGAGCAGCGTTGTGAAGCAAGTTTGTCTGAATTGATTTCTTACAGCCGACCAATCCATCTGAAAATAAACCAACCAGTTATGCTTTAGTGGTTTATAGTTATTGCATATTGTAAACAAACTATAGGTTAGATAGATCTGAGCAATAGTGTCTACTTACTTTGTATTATATTTATTTTATTACCAATTTAAAAGACAATAATAGTAATTCGACACAGAGACCCAAATTGTCCCAGTTACTTCTCATTGAATTGAATTTGAAATATTGGATCAAGAAGCTGACTGGATGAAACAACAACAAGAAAACCACAGCAGAGCAGAGATATGCTGCGGTCCGTCCCCGTATATAGATAAAATCGATTTGAACGCTCACATTATGTGGTCCGTTTATCCGTTAGCGCGTCTACAGTTGATTGTGAAACGTCATAGATGATGACCACGCCATCGTTGTGCTCCCACCGCCTATGCTACCGAGCATGGTCGCTGTGAGCGATTTGTCAAAATCGACATTGTAATATAATTTGCTAAAAACTAGATAGCTATCAGATGCAGAAAGTCTATAGGGCAAAATATAAAATATAAAGGCATAGGAGGGCCTTTATTCGAGCTTGTCATTTGCGGGCGTGATTTCTTACTTTTTGCTCGGATTCGACATACCGAATTAGATATTTTACAATTATTATCACACAAGTCCACCAGTAAGCTGCTGGACCATTTCCTGCATCCTCTAGAGAACCCGCCTGATTAAAATATTATTCAAAAAAAAAAAAAAAAAAAATTGTTTTTCATATATTTTATTCTCAGATATTATTGTTCCTAATTTGTAGATAGTTTATTTTGAATTTTATTATATAAAATTTAAAGTTTTTCATAATAATATATAGATTTGTGAAGGTAATTCCTACAAATGTCGTGTTTACCTGTAAGTAACATGCGTATCAGAACAGAACCTAATTTTAAGTTTTTTGTAAGTGATTGATATGTATGTGGTTGGTAAACCTTTTTTCAATAAATAAATGAATAAATAAATAGTTTATCATTAATTACGTAGGTATAACACAATCACAAGAAGGTAAAGTCACGTAGATCAAAGGCAAGATAAAAATTAGGAAAAGATTTAATGCAAGAACCTGTTTCTGTTTAAATCAAAGTATCTTCCAGTGTCACATCACTCTGAAATCAAAATAATAAATCGAGAAAACACGTTCCGTCGCGTTTGGCTGGTGCGACCCACGTCCATCTTCTACCTTAACATGGCCGCCATCGCTACCATGCCCTCCGTCCAACGTTACGTGAGAGTGAATGCTACCACAGTTCACCCTATTTCTGCAAAGATGGCGCACTCAGCGTGTTGATGCGCCGTCAAATAAAATAAAAATGTCTAAAGAAGTTGCTGATCCATTTCACAAAACGAAAATTTTCAAGTTACTATAACTATTCAGGTTATAATTTCCGTGAGCGATGTGCGCGCGTCTATAGCCGGTCCGTTTGTCATAGCGCGATAACTGTCAATATCGCGTTAAATTAATACGGACCGACTTTGAGCACTTTTAGCGCTCATTGTCTTATCAACTGTAAACGGCCCCCAGACCACGACCGCCCGTGGCGACCTCTCCCGCGGGACCTTACCCCGCTGGAACCACCATGAGTCCTTGGGTTGAATATAGTAAAAAAAAAATATGCAGCAAAAAAAAAAATAATAATAATAATATAGGCAAAAAGAGCGTTTTTTGCCTCAACCCAAGGACCGAGGGGTCGTCACCCATCGAGTTGAAGCCGGGGTAAAGAGGCCAAGCCTCGAGGCCCCCCTCCGTGCCCCCACAAGGACCGGAAAGAAGAAGTTGATACGGACCGACTTTGAGCACTTTTAGCGCTGATTGTCTTGTCAAAGCTGTAAACGGACCGCAGCCTTAGGTAGAGATAGACTGACCGTATCCGTCAAAATCAGATATTTGCGTTAGTCACTGTCAAGTGTCAGTTTTCACCACTGAAGTTTGTTGCAAAAGCAAAGTATGGGCAAAGCATGGGGCAAAGTCGTAGCGAAAAGCATGCAAACGGCACCATAAAAAAACACATTTTGGGGTTCTGTACCCAAAGGCTGCCAAAATGTATCATCACACCCACGCCCACGCGGCCACGAGAGTAAAGATGTCCCGAATCTAGGGTTACGGTGTCCAACGGCGCTCTTTACGGACTTCACATAAACCCAGAACATGCCATTTAAATATTTTCTTACTTCACATAATGGTCAAGCCTCAAAAATCATCCGTAAAACTTCGCCAGGGCCAGCCATTACCATGGCCAGGACAGGAATAGCGAGGCGGCGGCCGGGAACTGGGGGCCATTTTCTGGCTTGTACCATCATAAAGGGTTAGTGGCCATAATCCCCACCCTGGGCATGCGAGCTAGGAGCTCGCAGTTTGGTAATGGAATTGTTCAGCGGGGGGTGCTACTGCCCGCCGGTGTATATCCCTTAGTCGCCTCTTACGACACCCAAGGGGGGTGCACGGGTGGTGCAATTCTGACAGATATCATGTTTCATGCTAACATTTACTGCTTAGGACCTACATAATCGATATCTAAATATAAATAATGTTAGTTTTATATTTCAAAACGTCCGGGTTCGATTCCCAAGTTGAGTACAAGTTTTTTAAAATTTATGAATGCAGTTCTTCTTTTTACTAAAATCGACGACATGGTTCCAAAGAAGAGATCTTTATATGTCTTATTTATAGTTTAAGACTTTCCCACATGCCGACCAATCTAAATGTGCCACCTGTATAAGGTATACGGGACCCTGCGCGTGCAAATAGACACGCACTTAGCCTTTTTTATTTTTTACGCTTACTTCAATCAGTGTCATGTCACTGCACTGTCATTTTCCAATAGTAAACAAAATCGAAACAAAACAAACAAATTCGTCGTAAGTCTTTCTTGCACAAAATAAATCTTGTAAAAGAAAAGTATGAGAAACCTAGGATAATGAAACCTAATTTGAAGTCTATTTTGTTTCTGAATAACAGCTTATTCTCACCGTTTCTTGTGATACGCCGCCGTTGTAATAACATCGCATTACCTATTTTTGATTTCTATCATCAAACTACAGGTAAAAACAGCAAAACGTTTTGTTTGCAGAGTTCTAGACTATTATTACAAAGATACAAATGAGTTCACTGTATGCTAAACCAAGTAATGCAATTTAAAACTTTTGGTTGGTAATATAACAACATAACTTAGGTAACCCTATTTAAGGTAAACTTGCGCGCGCCGGGTTCTTAGATTCGTACATATTAGGCAGTTAGGTATACTTTAGTATTATCATACATATTGTCTTTACTAGACCAAAAAATCCTGTTCCAATAAACTAACTCAATAATGTGAGCATAAGATTTATGTGGTTAGACTATAGGTACTAGACCAGTTGAGAATTGAATGCCATCAATTGGGAAAGAATGAAACAAGCAGATGTCTTCTTCTACATCTGGGAGGCATGCTTCACAATACCGCACCTTCTCACACTACTGCTTTCCTGGTACATTCATGTAGGGGACCAATTAGTACAGCTTTTATTTGATCCATCCAGCAGATAGGGGATTGGCTGTGAGCTCTTGTGTCATCAACTTTCATTTGTACCACAAGCCATTCCTCAGACACTAAGGCTCTCTAAGGCTAGAGGTTTTAACACAGGCAAAAAATTACTGCCTGTTTTTTTTTCAGGTAAACATATCTTTGACGATGAAATTCCATCATTGAAAAAGAAACATCCTAACATAGAAAAAGTTGACACTGATCGGCTGCAATGTTCACTTCAAATACTACAAAAATTTGGCATTTCACCTCTTGAAGCTTGCAATAACCTCCATTTATTTAGCATGAATCCTATCACAGTTGATAACTATGGAGGAATACTGAAAGAATGTGGTTTTATCAATATCTTGCCAAAATACATTATCAAGTAAGTAAAAGAAAATGCTTGTGTTAGTAGTTCTACTAAGAAGTACAACTGGTAGTACAAATGACACACCTATGTATCTCTAGTACTACCAATAGTACTATATGCGAATGATGAATTAGACAGCAGTGCTATATTATCTACTTTACAGTTAGTTTGTGGTTTTTTTACACTTCTATAAAAACATAAACAAACATATTACAAACACTTTAAATTAGGTACATAATATACTTTCTTTTAGCTTTGTAGTATTGTAATAGTGCTTAATTAACTGTGATAATATTAAATTACAGATACCACACTATAGCCAAAGCTAGTACAATAGCTAATTTAAAAGAAAAAGGAATAATGAGAGAAGATATTCAATTAGAGAAAGCATTACTAGACAACTTCACTAAATGGCCAGCAAAGAGTAAAACCCCTATTGGTTTTCCTGATCCCAACTCTACAATTTGTAAGTATGGTGTTATGTGAGCATAACAAATCTTCAAATGTTTGATGTCCAAGGCCAAAGACAGCATAGATGTCATGCTGTCCTTAAATGGGATGGCACCCAGTAACTTGGGCAGCAAAGGATATCTTCCAATATCCTTTGCTGCCTAAGTTACTGGTAGTAGTTGAATGTATCTTATACTTTTAAACAAGCAATTCTTGTATAATATATATCCTGAATCTCGGAAACAGCTCCAATGATTTTCATGAAATTTAGTATACAGGTTTACTGGGCGATAAATCAATCTAGCTAGGATTGATTTTTAGAAAATGTCATTTTATTCATGTTTTCAACCAACTTTCATCAACTTCATCATAATCAAATGACTCTTCCTGCCATCTATTGGCAAATAGTAGTACTATTTTATTTGTGTTTTCAATAATCAACAACAATCTAAACTGAAAAATATGATTCTTCCTGGCATCTATTGGCGAATAATAATACTATAATTTCTAAAATACCTAATTGACCAAAAATGTCAGCCAATTTAAATGTCATTAGGTAGATAGATAGATTATATTTATGCACAAAAATTACAAAATAACTTACACATTGGCTTAATAGCACATTGAAGCCTATGTCCAGCTGTGGATTGGTATAGGGCTTAGATGAAGATTAAATTGTTTTTAAGCTATTGCATAGCTTCTATCGCGGGCCTTGAGCGCGGGGACCGAATCCAGAAATTCCGTAACGAAAAAACCTCACGCTCCCCACTCCGACCGGAACAGCGGTGATACTTTTTAGTATTGCCATCTATCGATGCATAGTAGAACTTTTAATTACTTTTTGAAATATGACGTTTGTCTCTTTAGTTCAGCAACTCGCCTCTAGATGGCATTGCAATAGCTTTACCGTGGCAGTCCCCGAGTGCCACACGTCTTTTTTCTTGTTAATCTATCTATACAAGAGGTTCTCACTTGGGTACCTAAATACCTACTCTCAATTCGAGGTACTTAAAAATATACTTTATCCTCAATTCTCAAAAGCCTACAGTAGCCTACTGTTGACGCAGGCCTCCCCCTGATTAGCACCGTATTGGCTTAAATCTTATGGGTGATATTTCCCATAATCCCCGCATGTGGGTTGGGATCGCAGTTTTATGGTAGAACTATTCTGCAGGGGGCACTGCTGCCCGCCGCCACCGGTGGATATCTTTTAGGCCTATTTATGGCGATACGGCGCGTGTAGCGGCGAGGCCCGCACAAAATTCAAACATGGCGTTGGTAGAGTGTGTTTACGGAGAAGGGATTGCGGCGGCGTGCACCGTCACTCTTCACGCCCCGCCTAGCCGGGAAGAATTGGCGTCATTCTAATTCTAAGCCGGCAACACACAATAATAATATATACATCCCATTAATATTCTGAATTATTTTCCAGTGTCAATCCGCACCAGTGTCTTAGAAAGATATCTAATATGGAGACTTTCAATAACTAGTGAAGAATTCGAAAAGTACTGCCGCAATTATCTACCTCTACGCCACAAGCCAATGGCTGATATACAAGAATCCTTAGACATAGCCCAGAATGAAATAAAATTTGACATGAACACCATTCAAAGAAATGGTTTTATCACGGCAGCTGACCCTGTGAATACTAAACTGATATTAGACAATGTTGAAACACTGGCTGGGGTAGACATAAGAGAAGCGATAAGGTTAGAACCAGCAATACTGAAGAATAATTACAACTCTCTGTTAGAAATAAGGAGTTTGTTAGAGGTGAGATTTGCTTTTCTTTACCATTACTGAAACAGTGAACCTATATTTATTTTGAAAGGTTGAAAATGTGATGTTAGATGTAATTTATAAATTATAAATGTTAGTTACTACCCAAAAACCTTATGTCTTTACATAAATTATTTAAAAAGACTGACATGCACTACTGATTTTAATAAATAACAAAATAATATCACAAAAAATTTCGACTTTGACGGGACTCGAACCCGTTTCCTCCTCTCAGTAGGTACGGGAATGTGATATTGATTATTGGGATATAATTTGATTTCTTAGAAACTACCCATAGTGTAAACTTTAATAACCAAAAACTTTTGAAATGTTAAAGTTAAACATACAATCAACTAACAACTTTTGTTTCTGTTTCTCAAATGTTCTTGTATTCCAAACAAATCTTTTTTTTCTTACATATTAATTAAGCTTAAAGTAAGTAAGCTAGCTGTAAATTTCCTGAACATTTTATGAATAAATAAATACATTCTAATAACTCTGTTTTCTACCAGGAATACAGAATACCAGAGGAGTTCCAACGTCGCTGCCTACGAGTGTACTGCATGCGCCCAGATACAATAAAAGAGCGTCTTCATGAGCTTAGGAATATGAAGGAGTACAAAGTGTTATCCACTAACCCTAGGGTAAGTCACACTGGTCCGACCCCCCCCCCCCCCCCCCCCCCCTCCCCCTTAGGTAATGATGGTCAGAAGTTGCTGCATTCTAAAAACGATAAAGAACAATAAGATGGTAAAGAACATAATCGCGAAAACAGTACAAGCCCACAAAGAATTTAACTTACCCACTATCTGCGCCCTGCGACTTTACTTGCGTGAAAATTTTTGTTTCATAATTGAATTTTATCTTTAATCATGAAATTTTATCTTTCATAAGAACTTTCTCCTGAAAATAACATACATAACTAAAAAAGATTTAACGAAATCGGCCAAGCCATTGACGCGTGGTGCCCTGACCAAGGGAAATAGAGATTTGTTTTTATATTCAGGGTGCCATAGAAAGGGTTATACTAAGCCAATGGTGGAGAGGACTCGAACTTGCGCGGGTATAGAAAGGTTAATTGTCAGGTGGTTGTATTGAAACCAAACGCAAAGGGAGTTTAAATCATCTTGAGCTAGAATTAATGTTTAGGTATACTCTATTATATTAGGTGTAGGTATTTTATATCAGGAAACAATCTAAACTGTACAATAATGATTAATGTTCAGTGTTGTCAGGTAATTTGTGATGCGTGAGTGTGTCACTTTTTATCATTTTAAAGTGGATAATTGATTGAAACTGATTCTATGTCAATTGCTTCAATTCCGTGTTACAAAACAGAGTGTTTTGTTACAGGTCTTAACATTAGTTGTTCACAAAAAGAAGATGATGAATCGGATAGAAAAGATTCAGACGGCGAAAAAGCAGTGTTTTAGTCTTAACCATCTTATTTCTTCAAATAAGATATTCAACAAGTAAGTACCTATACCAAATCTTTGGTTGATGATCATATAAAAAGCAGTGCGCGTAGAGGTTTGTCATTAGTGACGTAACTTCTCTACGAGGGTCAACATAATACCAGCGCTGAGTAGGTAATCTGACTTGCAACATGCTGAGTTGACACCTTTTTGGCTCGACATTGGGTGGTTTGCCAAGCAGCTTGCGGAAGTATTAATGCTGGGATGCTTTTTTAACTTCTTGAGCATAGACCTTGGGTAGATTTTGATTTTATCCTGCATCCTTATCATATGTTTAATTTTTAGTACATATCTCTTATACTAAATCGCTTATTCCTAGTTTTAGTCTTTCATAACCATGTTATGTGTCGTGCTAAAGAAACTGTTTTTCATTTCATTTCATTCATTTCTATACTCATATTCAACAAGTAGGTTTTACTATAAAAAAACTATTATAGTTTGACGAATTCATTACGGATGTAAGCGGTTAACTACAGACCTTTTATGTGTTGGAAGAACCCCACTCACCCTGAATATGTTCTTCGTTATGGGATGAAACGTTGGTGTTCTCCCAACATAATTCGCTTTCTTAAAGTGAGTTGGTAGCCAAACGCTGATCCATCATAAATATAAAAAAAAAACAAATAAGTTCGCTTACATCAGTAATGAAGTAAGTATATTATGTTTTATTCCAAACCATCTTGTTTCGTCAAACAAAATATTTAACAAGTATACCAACAAATTCTAAGCACTGTAACACCACACCTTACTTTGGGGCTACGTGATTATTATTATCACCCAGTCACCCCATTGCTGGGCAACGTCAAAGACAAAGTCTTCATGGAATGGGGGCCCCATTCCATGAAAATATCGTAAATTTGATCTACCTCCGTCAAATAGGGTAGAGTCCTGTGTAAAAATAAATATTATTGATTCCGTCAGATTCTATGAACGAAGATATTGTATAAATCAAACAAAAATGTCATAAATAACACGCGTCAAAGTTTGCGAGGGGGGGCTAGTGACGTCTTACTCTCTCTCATTTTTTTCATACAAACGTGGAGGGGTACTACTACGCTGTTTGATGTTGACCGTCCAAAATTAAGGATAATATCAATTCATATCGTCATTATCTATGTTTGTAAACAACCAAAACCGCAAAAAAGTAAACAATTGAAAAATACAAGCTTCTAAACTTCCTATGAAAAATACAAGTCTAACTTTGGGCGAAAATAAATAACATACCGTGAATGAAAACTCTAAAATAAAGCCATTATTGACATAGTTTAGTTAAAATAAGTAAAAGTAAAAATAAATTTGTTTTAAAGACTTACACATAATAGTTTTTCTATGATAACCCTTGTGCTAAGAGTCTGTTCCAATTTTTGAGGAGGCCGTTTTACCAATAAATCATTGTGCATTTCATTCTAGCGCGCGGGTATGTCTATTATGACAGGTGAGATAGCATACATTCATGCCGCACCCACTGATGAGTTCGATGCTACAAACAGTGTACTAAGCGTCACTTTAGTATAGTTAGGTATTTGTAATTTTTTTATCAATTTAATTAATTTCAGCTACATCAGCAGTTTCGGCAGCAAAGCCTGTGGCCGAGACATAGGGATACTCATCAGTTCTTCTCTGGATATTCACAGAGAAGGAGCTTACAAGGAAATCCTGAAACAACTGAGAAAGCATAAATATTGGCTCCACGTCTCACTGAACACGGTTCACGAAAACATACAGTTGCTAAAACAGTATTTCAATGATGATGCTATTTATAATCATACTGTATTGTTGCTGTATCCTATGTAAGTATCTATACAGAGTTATTGGTAATTCACAGAGCAAACATCAGTAAATTAAGGCCAAAATTATGAAAACTTGCTCAGTCGATCTATGCTTGAGTAACACTTTTGTATTTGACGACCTCTGTGGCGCGGTGGGCGATGGTCTGCCTGCGACGCAGGAGGTTGCGGGTTCGATTCCCGCCTCGGGACACATTTGTTTACGATCTGCAGAAATTTGTTCAGGGCGTTCTGGATGTTTTTCTATGTATAATAAAAAATATCTATCTATGTAGTGTATTGTATTATGTATATCAGTTATCTAGTACCCATAACACAAGCTCTGCTTAGCTTGGGGCTAGATAATGCTGTGTGAATTGTCCAGCATTATATATTATATTATATTATATATTGCATAAGCGTTACTCAGGCATAATTCAGTAATTCATTAATATTGCTGTATCCTGTGTAAGTATATATACAAAGTTATTGGTAATTCACAGAGCGAAGTGCAGTAAGTTAAGGCCCGTATTATGAAACGTTACTCAGTCGATGTATGTTTGAGTAACGCTTTTCTATTGCATTAGCGTTACTCGGGCATAATTAAGTAGATCAGTAATATTTATTTACATAAGACATGGTACGACAACATTGATAGAGTAATACAGTAGAGCTCCATATCTCGCCCGAGTACAGGCACGTGAATATTTTAAGAGTAAATAGGTACATCACTATTGAAATTATAAACATTAAAATTATGTAATTAAATTATAAAAACTAAAGAAATTATAGGCACGTGAATAGTTAAGGAGTAAATAGGTACATCACTATTGAAATTATAAACATTAAAATTATTTAATTAAATTATAAAAACTTTCACAGAATAGAAACAACACTCAGTAAATAAATTAAACAACTTTCTGTTGAATATCCCTTCCGTTCTTCTAACTGGTTTGGCACACATCCACATCCACAGCCTGTATCGGTCCACTGCTGGACGCAGGCCTCCCCCTGATAAACGCCTTATTGGCGTTTAACTCATGGGGGGGTAATGCCCATAATCCCCACGCTGGGCATGCGGGTTGGGGATCGAAGTTTGGTGGAAGATTTGTTCTGCGGGGGGCGCTGCTGCCCGCCCCCCAGAAGATATCCCTTAGTCGCCTCTTACGACACCCACGGGAAGAATTGGGGTGGTGCAAATTCTATGCCGCCGGCACCACACGACGAACTGGTTTGGCAGTTTATTATAAATTTTGATAGTCATGTTATAAAAGACATACGTGACTTGCCATCCGTGTATATAAGCCCTTTTAATTAGAACAATGTAACCAGTTACCTTCGAATTACAAAAGTAAAACATTTGCAGGTCAGAAATCAAACGCTACATAGATATCTTCCTACAAATGCGACGTGACAAATCCCAACCCGATCATGAAGTCGTCTACCAAAATCTAAGGTGCATTAAATTCACTGATGACCAAATACTAAGTCTGGTTTTGTATGAAATCGAGAAGAAGTACCATTTTAGTGGAGACGGCATTTGGAGTGGGCATGAAGGAGAAGTAGACAATATTTCTGCAAACTAAATATCTTACGTCTTCATTCTTGAAAGTTAGTGGTAAGTCATTTTTGTATTGTAAATTTACTTACCTACGTAGGTATTTATGCTGTGATGATCCTAGCCGAATTTCGACCACGGTGGCCAGTCTCATCGGAGACTGGCGATATGCGCAGAATATATTATAATGCACATGTGTGTGCGCAAACACAGGTGCACCCTCAATTCTCCAATTCTAATAATTTATGCTGTATCTTATATTTGATCCCTTGTAACATGTGATATAACATTTTAATCCAATAATTGGTTCCTTACTTTAATTTTACGATTTCTAATTTTTCTATGCTAGGTTGACAGGGGTAAAGCTACTTTAAACTAAGTTGAGTTGTTTTAAATCTATCAATCTAATTTTAGAGCTGTCATCCTAATTTTAAACCTGTTGAATTTTTCAAACAACTAAAATGTCATGCTAGGAATAGGGTGATAGCTATTTTAAGTTGAGCTGTTTTAGGTCAGTCAGCTTAATTTTCGAGCTGTTATCCTAATTTTAAACGTGTCAGTCTATTTTTATATATAATTTATTTAATTTTATTATTTTCAACCATAGGACAAATAGCTCCTAAATTATTTTAGCGAATCCTAAAACAACAAAATCGACACCAGTGTCGAAAGCTATAGATGTTTTACATAAAATTTACACAAATGTACAGAACTGAGTAAGTATGTTATAGTTATAATTAACAAGTGAGCATTAAATTTGTATAATACAAAAAAAAAATGTTATGTATGAGTGACTCGTACAAGAAAATACATAAATGTATGTATAGGATGACACTTATGAAATGACCAATGGTGCTATTTGAAGACTAACAGAACTTAGGCATGTGTTCTTCAAAAAGATAAACGGGCAATTACATGTTAATGAACGTTTTTGACAAGTTTTCATAATTTTAACGTCAAAGTTAAAAGACCAAGCAAATTCTCTGATTTATTTTTTGGTGAACACTAGCTTCACTAATGTAAAAATAAGAAAGGACGTGTTTAATATAATTCATAGGCTACAAAATAAAAATAAAATCCAAAATTTAAGCACATGTTTTAATTTATTCACTTACATCTATATAATGAATATCCAGCTTATTGCTTTCGAAACTTAACGCGTAATCTCAAACTTAGATAACATACAATCATGCATTAAAATAGTATAAAAATATTCAAAACCGTGGAATATACATATCGCACCTTACTGTACTATATTTCTAACGATAATACGACAGAATTTAAGTTTCTGGGAATACCTACAGAGATACAGGTAATAAAAACGATAAAAAAACACAATATCCCGATCACCATTGTATTGAGAATTTTCTCATAACCCCTTTACATAATGGCTTATCAATAAATTCTAAAAGAACTGAACAAACTTACAAAAAATATTTTTGTTCATGCCTTTACAGCAGGCTTAAAAAGTTTTAACTAATTATATTTGGCACATAGCTTCACGTTGAATGTATATGTACATGTTTTTCATAATCTTAACTTAAAATAACATTCATTTTTCATAAATTCACGCCTGTTTTACGATAAAGTAAAAAAACTCATATAAATAGGAGTACTTATATGAGTTTTTTTACTAATAATATTACTAATCGAGAGTTTATGCCGTTGTGATGATATTTGGCCGAAGACAACGCCGAAAACACTGAATGGATCGGTCTGAAAGTTTGCACACATAAAAAACTAAACCTGAAATAACATAATGTCAAGTTTTTATTCCAAAACGCGGGCCGTAGTTAGTTTATGCTAAAAGAAAATAACAAAACTATCTCGTAACTAAAATACGCATTATATCGTCACTAACTTACTCTTTTTTCAAAAATACGCATTATAACGTCACTAACTAACTCTTTTTACTTACTCTTTATCATAGTTATTAAATATTTTGATAAAATCAATCCTTTAATAATTTAAACTTATAATACACATACGAGTATATTCATAGTTATCTCTTAAAATAAGGCACAAGGAATGCACGAGAAGCAAGAGCTCTCTATATCTAAAAATCTACATAAATTAAAAGTAACTACCAGCTATGTATAAAAATTCCTAATTAATATAAAATGCCGAGTATTAAAAGTACCGATTAATAATTATTTATATTCTGTTCTGAATAATCTTAAATGTAGATAATTCATATTTACATTTATTGTCTCTGAATAAAATTCACGAAACTAACATTATTAAAAAAACCTTACTGCTAAAATTGATAAAATATCAAAAATCTGGGTGCGTTTAAAATCCATTGTAATACTCCTTATCGAAATTACCTGCTACCCTGAGATAATTTCGAAAAGGAGTATTTCAATTCAAAAAAGGGGGCAGGGTCGTGTAAGCCTGCCCTGCATTCGGTTCCATCTTCACAACCACGGGTTGTGATAATCCATCCGGGTGTCTTTCCATCTCGTAGTGTTTCTCGTGCGGTACCATTCCACACTTGTCGTAGTCATCAGGAGGTGCGGAGTAACGTGGCGGCTCCTCTTGCAGGGCGCAAGCTGGGTACTTGTCCTCATGCTCGTGTGATCTATACTCGATCTTATCGTCATGACCGTGAGGTTCCATTTGCGGCGAATGTGCTGCCATCATCGGGTAATCTCTCACTCCAAGTGGTGGTGGACTTCCCTCGCCGTATTCGTAGGAATGCCTCGGGGCGAACATTTGGCCATCATGCCCGTTCAGGACGGTTGTGTACGAGTAACCTGGCTGAGCGTTGAATCCGGGATAACCCCCCGCTGAACTTGAGGACAGCAGATGATGGGACGATAGCTCGTAAGAATGCTGGTACGACCAGGAATCTGATGGAGCTGGTAGACCGTTTTGAGGGAATGCGGGGAGGCCGCCCGCTATACCGGGGAACCCACCTGATAAAGTTGTAGAGCTAGGCGAGCTTGAGCCTATGTAGCCAGTTTTCCGCGGGGGTTCACGCTTTCGCCACTTCGCTCTTCTGTTTTGAAACCACACCTAAACAAAAGAATCCTGAATTAGTTACAAAAGTATTTTTCTCTTTGATCGGAGATACTAGAAACAAGTAGATAGAGTCTGTTCAAAAAGAGAAAAGTCGTGGGAATTGAGGGCGCGCGTGTGCCTATTTACAACTTTTGTTGGCTTGCAACACTGCTCTGTCATTGCAGTACGACTAAAAGTGTTAGTTCACTGAAACGCCACGACTCTTCTCTTTTTGAACAGACTCTAAGTCATAGTCAGGGTCAAAGCGTTTATTTCTTTAGACTTATAAAATAAGCACTTAGACAAGTAATTTTTTTACTATATAAACAGCCTGATAAGTTGTTTTTACTATCAAATAAGAAATACGGTGCAATGGACTCTAATTCACTTCAATTTTTTGTCCACTAACGGAAGAAGTGAAACTCTATTATAGGTAAAGGTAGCTAAAATACTTGTACGTACTTGTACTCGTGATTCTGACAAATTGAGCTTGAGAGCGAGCTCCTCCCTTGCAAAGACGTCGGGGTACGGCGCGCGTTCGAACGCCCGCTCCAACTCTTCCAGCTGATATGCAGTGAACGTTGTCCTGTGAACAAAAGTACTCATAAGAAACCAATACGTCGTTGCAAAAACTTCTTTAGGTAAACTCTTATATATTCTTACTCTTAGGTTACCTTGGCCCCAAAATGTGTCTAATCCAATTGTACGATCGTTTGGAGCCAAGCTATCTCGCCGTAATTAGTGCCTTTGAAAAACATTCGGAAGCTACGCAGTGCATTTAGTGACAATGCACACTTAAACCCATTTTCTTCTATAGAAATCTCTCAGTCGCGTCCAGCAGTGGACCAATACAGGCTGTTGAAGATACTGACAGATTTTTATGGTGCTTACACCATGTTGGCGTTTATCTAATGGGGGGTAATGCCCTTAATCCTCACGCTGAGCATGCGGGTTGGGGATCGCAGCTCAGTGGTAGAATTGTTCTGTAGGGGGCGCTGCTGCCCACCCCCCGTTGAATATCCCTTAGTCGCATCTTACGACACCCACGGGAAGAGCCCCATCTCTTCTCGTGGGTGTCGTAAGAGGCGACTGGTGCAAATTCTAGCAAAGCCAGCACCACACAGCTCCTCTCCGTATACGTATACCTTTCAGTATATCTGAATTCAATATCGTTTTAAATCAAGTATTCTTTGTTTTCATAAATACAATAAAAGTACACTTAGAAAAGTACACTTAGTAACATAAAAAAATATGATTAATCGTATCATTTTATAGATATTTTAGTCATTCCTACGACAAAAGTCTAAGTCGGGAGTGAATAGGTGTTTTCTAGACCTTCGTGATACATCTATGGCCACATTGTCTCAGGAATCTTTGAACCTAAGAGTAGGTACACATTAGACGTTTTGAAGCGCGTGTCTGGTAGTAGCTCGAAAACAATTAAAACGCTCACACTATAGATGTGAAGTTAGTTGGCAGGCAATTAAATAGTGGTGGCGCAACAGGGGTGAATTTAGTTTCACGCTCAATCAATTTCTGCGCGTGCACCCGCAGCCATATTGCACGCGTCAGATGGCAGTCGCGTGCGCATCTGATAAGGATGGACTTTTGAATTTTGAATATCAAATGATGTTGGTATTTTAATTTCGTAGTAAACCCTATTTTAAAGTTTAAGCTATTCGTATCGCTTTGCGGCAGTTTCAGTTTCTTTATTCTCAAACAAATACATTTGTATCGGAATATTTTACAATAAAAATGATAATATAATTATTATAATTATCTTCGCCTCATGCATCATGCTCACCATGGAAGCTGGTCTTGCTGATTTACGTTTTCAATAAAATCTTTGCCTCACTAATGAAGCACTTTGTAAAATTTTACGCTTACTATTCATGATTAGTAAATAAGAAATATGGTATTATTTATTTTCTCTTCACTTCAAGTGTAAAAGAAACCACTATATAGCACCCTTATATAGGGTGTCCGGAAATTTATGGATAACCGCTAGTGGTATCGCGGCAAATCAGTAAAAAAAGTATCTGCATTAGTTATTAATAATTGAAACGGCAATTTCAAATAGGCAGGTGCTCAAACTTTAACATAAAAATACTCTAATTGTTATTTTTATGTATTTAAAAACGTAGGTACAGTACAGTTGCGGTTAGAAATACTTTGTAATGCGCGTTATGAAGGTCAAATATTCACGATTATTCCCAGAGAAAATTGTGATTTTGATAAATTTTTTTTGCGTAGTAGCTATATTCAAAAACCCTATCATTCCGCATTTAAATCGTATCAATGAAGCAGATTCAATATACCATACCATAATTTTAAAGTGCTCTATCAAGTGCGATATTTTTAATCATTGGCATTATTATTCATTATTATAATTGGGACATCTCAAAATAACTTATTAAAAAAAATCGCAGTTAGAATTTAATGATTTAATACCATAAGTTTGATTTTATACCAACAAATGCTGCGAGTGTAGGTTTAATCATTCGAACATCTCAAAATCACCTTATCAAAAAAAATTACTTCAGTTCAGCGCATACATTTCACGAACAATTTCCTTCACACGATCTAAGATACTATCAAAGATCTACCCCTCATGAGCCCTTACCAATTATTATTTAATCTGTGCCCGGTCAGTGTTCGAGATGCCATCGCGATAAACCAATTGACTCGACTCCCTGTAGTCATACGGGTAATTAATATAAGCGAATATGAGCCTTATTAACTGGCGCCTGCATCAAGTGCAAGCACCCTGCTAAGTGTATTGACTCTTTTTTTACACTCTAAGACTGTTTTTGTATCCTTTTGACTCTTATTCTAAAGGATCAAGATTGCTTTACTGAATATAACTAATCAATGGTTTACTCTTATTGTAGAGTCATAAGACTGCTTTTTGTTCCATTTTTTGAGTCTAAATTTAAAGGATCATGACTGCTTTTAGTTGGTTTGTGTGATGTTTTGCAGTATTGTTGCAAAAAGGGTTGGGGTAAAAATTGATACAATCTTAAACCCGTTACGTTTCGAAATTAAAGCCAACCTAATAAAAACAATAACTTTTTTAATGTGACTACTCGTATTTCCGTTAGAATAACTACCGACTCCATTAGATTGTTAAATAAACAGTCAGTAAATAACTGATTGAACAAGATACAGTATTCTATATGTCAGCTGTAAATATAAGTCAAACAACCTTTCTAATACATAAAAAGTGATGTTTTTGAGTGAAGGTAAGTACATAAACAAATTTGTAACAAAATCTACAAAACCACTGAACAGATCGAGATTAAATTTGACGTACATTCAGAACTTAATCAATAAAATTTCTATACTATGCAATTCTTACCCGGGAATAGCTCGTACGAAGCCACGGGCAAAAGCTAGATATGAAGATTAAATATAAACATTTCATAAAGCATCATCTAATTATCTATTTACCTATCTATCTATCTATCATGCGAACTGATTTATGGGATGAAACGCGAAAAACCATGAAGCAGTGCATGTTTTATTCCAGGCCTAGAACTACATGTATGCAAAATATCAGCCCGATCCGTTAAGTAGTTTTGGCGTGAGGACAAACATCCATCCATCCAAACATACTAACTTTCGCATTTATAATATAAGTATGATAGTGTGATCATACTACTAAATCGTTCCACTCCATATGCCGCTATAACATTTAAAATGTCATCGTATTAGTTATGCAAATAATAAGTTGGGGTGCGCAAGAGTGGATTCCTATACTGCTGGTATAATATAAATAGGGTGTGCTGTGTGCCCCTATGCAGCACCTGTGCTGGCATTATTGAAGTGATGACACGTGGCTGGGACTTCATAGGTTAATAATAGGTTTTAGTACGTGTTAATGCGTAAATATCGTATATTTGATATAATTTTATTGTATTTTTGTAGATTTACATTGCTCGGATTGCATAGATATTTGTTTCGCAAATTTTTAAGATTAATTTATTTTGTAATATTTTGTCTGTTTTCATCTTTTACTTTATTTACTCTTCTCCTGTGTACAATCCGGGTGTTTCTTTTCTAAAAATCGTTTGTGTGTTTCATGTAATAATATATTAATTATAGTTAAATTAATGTGAAATTAGATTAAAACGACATTAAGTGTACGTATGAATGTACCTACGGTGGTATTAATAAATGAAATTAAATGTAATTATACAGTTTCTCCAGGTGGGCTGGATGTGTCAAGCTGATGATAGGGCGTTATGGCGCTCATTAGAGGATGCCTATGTCCAGCAGAGGACTAGTATATCTTGATGATGATGATGATAATGATGATGATACAGTTACTAGCTCTTGTGTAGAACTATAACTGCAAAATTTCAGATCAGATCCGTACAGTACATAGCTTAACGAGGTATCATATATCTAAGCTTAATAAAGTGTGATAACATGACAAATAACACTTAACGACAGGTATTAACATTTTTAGTTCCGTAAATTTAAAAATATATTAATTAAAAACATAAAATTTCCTACAGGCGTGACTACATGAGAAATTTCGTAGCACGGTAGCTACGAAATCCGTAGACTTGCTACGGCGCCGGCGCTACAAAGACGTTCTACGAAGAATTTGCTACGTTCTTCGTAGCACTTTCGTAGATCTCTCGTAGCCTACATAATAACAATTTGCTTTTTCGAATATACACATTATAAATTATCGTGAGGTTTTTCCTGAGAATTTATTGTTGTATTTGTTTGTATCATATTCAAGCAAACACGTGCAATTTTTAAGTATTTTGACCAAAGACTAGCAAAGAAAATTAAACCTTACCTTGTCTTCTTCTTCTTGATTCCATTATTATCCGATTTCTTTTTCTCACTCTTCTTACTCGGCTGCGGCGGCGGCGGCGGTGGGTGCGAAGATTGAGCTTCCACGGACTGGAGCAGCAATGGTTCTTCCTTCCTCTTGTCGTTCGCAAACACAGGTAAATCGTCCCGGAACTGCAGCTCGCCCACAGAACCGACCACTACTTGCACATGGCGGTCTTTCGGAAAGTCTGCGAACATGTGGTCTTCGAACGGCGGCTGGTCCATGGCTATGGGCGGCTCGAAGCACTCGTACCGCGCCGCCTGGCTCCCGGCCTCGCAAACGTACATGAAGGCGGGCGGGTGAGCACCCGCTGCCTCCGCGCTACCCTCCGTCTTCGACAACCTTAACACCCTCGCGACAATTTACACTTGATAATTTAGTACTGCGAGCGCCGTACGTATCCAAGTCCCCGCACCGGTTAAATGGCTTTAATCAGCTTTAACGAACTAACAGAATTTACCCCGCGGTTGGTCAATTTATATTTCCATAATACGATGCTCGGTGCGCGTTCGGAGCCAATCAGCGGTGTGTGCGGACGCGGCGATAGTGGGAGAGTGAGTGGTATTTTGGTCTGTAAACGGCGGGTGTAGGAGAGAAAATGGATGGAGCGGTTCTGGCGCTTATGACTTTGATCTTTTCGCTAAGTCACCAATGGGAGCGCGGCGCCGCCACGCCCCCTGGTGCGACGCTTTCTGCGGGCGCGAACTATGCGGGATTCCCACAAGCTCACCCGATATTTTGTTTGTATCGATGGTATTGTGTTGCCCCACCGCCCACATCATTATCGTGAAAGTCCATAACGCTTTATTGTAAATCCGTATCAACACCACTCATATGTCTAGTGATGATTTATAGCCGTGGGAATGCTCCTGCCAAAAATGAGGATTGCATATTTCGGTTCCACAAGGAGTGACAAGAACACGCATCACTATACTTAATCCCAATGAGAAGTAAGAAGTCAGACACCTTGCCTACTCTATCTCTGTCTCACTACATCTTTTAGCCTCACTGAATCACAATCGCTATTTTCAAAATTGAGTTCAATCACATTGAAAATCTAAAACTAAAAAACATCAACGAAATGATATTGATACGCAGCTGGATGCAAATCCGGCAGCAAGTGCGGCGGAACGACGACGCGGGCGCACTGCGGCCGATCGCAACGATCACTTAATTATTAATTAACAGTTATTGCTCGGATTAATAATAAAACATTCGCCCTGACTATTGGCACTTAGATTAGTTGAGGGAGTAATGGCGCATTTCAACAATTTCGGTTGTTATTTAATTGAAGTCAATTTAGATGATCAGAGTCTATTTAGGTTGGTGCTGGCACTCGCCAGCGGGATCCTGCTTCATTGGGCTTATTGGAGACTTTCAGACAGCACGAATTGCACTCGTTTGATGCACTTTAAGTCGCATTTGCACTTTATTTGCGGAGATGGTCAGGTTACCGCAGATTACGTACCTCTCCCAGCAGCTTTCTACGGATGTTAAGTGATTGTGAAGTGAACAAAAGGTGAAAATTCTGTGTGCAAAGTGATGATGAAGTCTGTAAAGATTGACAGTTGTGTTCTGTAGGTGTGCGTGTGGATATTTGGAGAAGCTCGCGTGATCGCAACGCGACAGTGGACTGTAGATACCTATTGTGCTCGTAGACATGTAAGTTCGTATCCGTAGAATGTAGACAACAGACGTACGAAACGAATATCAAAATAAATTACTTAGTAAACTCAGATCTTTATTGAATGTGATATTTATTATTAGCGATCGATGTTCAAAACGCTAAAAAGTCGTATCTACCATATATTTAGGATTGATAAGCAATCGCTCGTACGACAGTAGTACCTAATAGATAGATAGAGTATATCTTAAACACTAACACCTTCATGGCCCAAGAGCCAGTCTCTGCCCGCCGAGATTAGGCAGTGAATGCGTTAAGATTGTATGCTACACTGTGTTACCATGCTACCCTTTAATATAATATATTCAAAAATGTATCTCCCAAGCGATCTCCCTGAATAATTGTAATGGACGTAGATTGATTTACAATAGGCTGAAGGCCATGTCTGGACGACTCGAAAGTACAATAGGTGTACTGAACTCATCGACGTCGTTATTCTTCGCAGACAACTTTAAGGATGGCAAATTGTAGAGTATGATTATATATCGGTTTGATTCAAGATTGCTTGATACGAATGAATATAATGGCAGTAATCCACCATTGAATCTGACAGGCCGTTGATATTACAGTTTTAAACTAAGACGTTATTTTAGTTTTCTTCAAAATAAATAAATTAATACTTTATTAATAAGAACTAGACATTTTCAGATGTTATCTTCAGCAAAATAACTTCTTAATAATGACGAAATTCCACCATTATTAAAATTTTTATTTATTTATTTTATAAAAACTAATAACATTAATTAAAAGTAACAAAACTACATTATAGAACGAGTACATACATATAAATACCAGACAAACCTTAAATGCCTATGCCAAAAAAAAACTTAATGTTAATAAATTAATGACGTGGTAAGGATTAGGGCTTGTAATATCGGACGGTTTTCAATTCCGTTACTGAGTTTCGTTATTAGATCTCAATATCGGAATTCTGATATCAATATCGGAATCGTAGGTACATATTCCTTAGAAATTGTACATTTTCTTTATAAATTGCTAAAATTCGGTATGTAGTTCGGTGGAGTAGTTTTATTTAAGAAGTATCACAACTTATTATTATTATACTCATTATTAGTAATTAACGATAGGAATCAACATTGATAAAACTTTTCTAAATTAACGTACAAACAAAAGCAACAAATGAACAAGAATTTTTGGAAATTAAAACAACATATTTTTTTAAGATCTCGGTTTTCTCGATAGTGTGTACTTAAGAACGATAGATCGTCAAGCATTTTGTCGGATACAGAGCTTCGAATTTCGTTACAAAAATATTGGGCCGACGAAAAAACTAGCTCACTTTCTACACTGGTAGGCAAAATTGATCTTAGATACTTGTAGGCATGTGTCAGATAAACTCCTCTTTTACCTGTATTGTCGTATATTTTTCTTCTCAGTTATAACGAATCCTAAAAGATCAAATTCGTCGAGCGACGGAAGTAGTGTTCTCTTCTTTCTTTGCATTTCTCCATCTCGTTCTCAATCAAATTCTTGTCGCAGGGTCAGAACATTTGTTGTAGCGAGACTAGTACGGAATTCACTATCTCACCATTACAGAACATTTTAAAGAAACACCTCAATACCCATATTGGATCACTGAATATCGGAATTGTAATATCGAAGCCGCACTCCGAGATTCCGGTATTGCGAGATCCCGATATTCATGCCCCAGTAAGGATTTAATGAAAAAAACCTTTTGTCATAAAGATATCTTAAAGCATTAAAGTTGATTGTTTTGTGTTGACGCGGGATTTCTTTGTGATAACTTTTTTGTGTTATATTAGGTAGAAATAAAACTGTTGAAAAAATAATTTTCATATCGGAAATTTTAGAACATTTGAGAGAATAAAATATTTCCGCCTAAGTATACCTACTCCCAAAATACAAGTGAATCGGAATTCCTTTTTAACCGACTTCAAAAAAGGAGAAGGTCCTCAATTCGTCGCGTATGTTTTTTTATGTATGTATACGTTTATATCTCTGCCCATGGTTAACGATTTTGCTGGTTCTTTCACTATTTTACCCAAAGAAATTTAATTCCCGGGGGATTAGTAGGTATTTATCCTGTGAAACTTGAAAAGCTAATAATTTTCCAATCATTGGTAACTAGTGGTGTCTTTGGATTGTTAATGGGTTCTTTCAATCTTCTTCTATTAAAATGATGATGATAATGAAATACTTTTTTTCATGATGACTTCTTAGAGATCAGAAAATAAATTGTCATATGACGACCTCTGTGGCGTGGTGGGCGGATGTCTACCTACGACGCAGGAGGTTGCGGGTTCGATTCCCGCCTCGGGACAAATACGTGTACGATCTGCAGATATTTGTTCAGGGCGTTCTGGATGTTTTCTATGTATAATAAAAAATATCTATCTATGTACATAGGTATTTAAGTATATCAATTATCTAGTAACCATAACACAAGCTCTGCTTAGCTTGGGGCTAGATAATGATGTGTGAATTGTCCAACATTATTATTGTTTTTATTATTTTAGTGACGCGTCCGAAACAACGCACTTTTGCACGTTCAGTATGATTGTTCGTGTTGTGCGAACGTCAACCGAAACTTCGTATTTCGTGTTTCAAAGTAGGCATTTCTTTCATTCGTCGTTTCATCTATGTGTCATCATCACATTAGACTAAATTAGACTCGAATTTTAACTAGACGTCGCTTCTTGAAGAAGTCTGTTTAAAGATTTTTATAACAAACCCATCGATCAAAGTTTCCGCCGGCCCCCCATAGATACACAATGCGCGCTCTGAAACCGTCTGCATCAAAATGTTTCTTTTTGGCATGTATGGAAAGCATTTGAATCGTGTCATTTGAGCGCTTGGACGGAAATCATGCCTAGTAAAATTACAAAAATCACACGTCCAAGACACAAAAAAGACGGTTGTCTATTTTCAGTAAAGCTTTAATGCATTTTTTACAACTGTTATGTACAATTATTGCCCTAACCTCAAGAAATCAACTATAAAAATTATTTTTTGGTTTGCATATGTTACGATTTTAACTTTGTTCTAAATTCATGAATAGAGAGGCATTATGTGTGTTCATTTTATGTGTTCTTGCGTTTATGTTTTTTTAATCTAAAAAGACGTTGTTTTCATATAATACTGATTCAAACATTTATAAAGATACTAGATTATTATTTTGATTTAGATTTTTTTCTATTCTTGTTGCACTATATTTGTTATGTATTGACTACACAGAAACTGTTCTGTGACTTCTCTTAACCATCTACATACCTAAATATTTGCTGTCCGAAATAAAGTATTTGTATTTATTTTATTAGTAATTAGAAAGAACCAAATGAATTTATACATATATGATAAGTACAAGGTAACGGTATGTTTTACAGATTGTTTAGCTACCTACTTACAAAATAAAATAAATTCGACTCCACTAATCTGTTGTTCCGTATCCAAAAAACTTGTCAGGCTCTGCGCAAACTGTCTGCGTAGAAACAAGTCCTAGACAATTTTGAGTGTCATTGTCGTAAGGTTCTAGGTTTCGACGGGGGAGGCCAAAACTACTTATCTGCTAGTTTAATAACTTGTACTAGAAATAAAAAAATACGAAATCACGGAAATGTTTGTAATTACCTGATGACGTCACGTTCCACCCGTATGCATATGCTTCAACTTAGGGACAAGTTGTATAATTTGACAAAACTCAGCCTCAATTTTAGTTTCCTTGTAGTGATGCAGTGGCTTTCTTTGTACCTACACTTGGGTCCCCACACCCTATTCTCTGGACATAGCATTGTCTGATTCAAAAAATTCCAAGAGGGAATATAAACCTTATGTAGTCATACATACTCATACATATAGTGAGTCATGTGACAACCCGCGTAGGCGCTTCACATAAAATCTCTCTGGCGACGGCCAAGCGACGCAGAATCTGCCGCCCGCTCAATTGAAGGCAATTGGCTTTAATTGACTTCAATTGAAATGACCTCGCGCACCGGGCCAACTCCCGCTCTAGTCTGACACTTTTACATCTATCTTTTTTGGAGCTGACATTAAAAGATAAAATTTATTGCTAGTAATAAAACTACCCACTGTTTATACCTACTGCGCTTGCACGGTGCGCTTGGAGTTAGAAATTTGATGAAAATCCGACTTGCTTTTGAATATCTCAAATGTTTTTATATATATAGAAAGGTATCTAAAAAAATAAAGTATTGTAATAATACAAGTAAGTACCTACCTATGTATCTAATGAAAGAGGACAATTTATAAAATTATTTATTATTTCACAACAATATCAACTACATACTAGCAAATACATACCAACCTAGTAAGTTATTAATCTATCTTTTACAATCGAGACAGCGAGGTCATGCCCAGTATAAAACAAAATAGCTCTAGCCATTCATTTTAAAAACAATGTAACTACTTATGTAATCATAATTCAAAAATACAGCAATTTATCCCGATTGAAAATGTACACAATGACGGCAGCCGCTAAGAGACACGACACTTTTTGGCACGTGTCCTATCCGGTGTACAATTGGACTTAATTAGGAAATGGCGGCGCGGTGCGGGGGACCTGCTATGACCGTCTCATTTAGATTACAATCACGAAAATAAATTTTCATAATTCGCTGTCAGATAATTGGATCAACTTGTGTTGTCTAACGCGTTATTTTCTTCTTCAACTTCTTGCCTTTACCCTCCCAGAAGTGTCTCGGTTTTACGGTAAATTCCGCGTTTTCTTTGATAGTGCTCAGATGTGTAGGTCGGCCAGACTTGTTATGGCTTGGCTTAAGGTGCCCGCTGCTATGGGCATGCTCCTCCTCTTCTACAACTGATATATTATCAAGAGACTCATCTGAGGGGATCTTAGTTGAACCCTCCTTGAATCTGATTCGTCTTTTGGTCTGACTGGGTACCGTCAGTATACTACTTTTCAGCTCTCCTCCGGATGCCACCGGTCTGGGCTTAGCCTGTCTTTCGTACTCAGTGTTCGACACTTCAACCTCCCCGCCGTCAATATCTAAAGGAGAGAAGTCAATGTTACGAATAACTTTTTCTTGATTTATTAAAGAATCGTTAGATCTTGATCTACTGTCTTTGAAAAACTTCAAAACGCTCAGTTCGTCTTCCGGAAGCGGTTCGTCCAATGTTAAAAGGGAATCTCTGATCATTATAGGTGGCCGTTTTAATTTCTTCTGTTCCATGAAACTATAATCTGTTGGTTTTTTATAAAAACTCTCCTGTGACTGTATTGGTCTCATCTCCAGGCTCTCCCCAGTTTGCACGGATGTGTCAACGGTCGTATGCCCAAGTTTACCAAGCTGCGTTTGCATAAAGGAATAATTTCTTCTATAATTTCCTATTGCAAGTATTTCCTGGTCACTACCGTCTTCTATAAAAGTTTTCTTTTTTCGCAAACAAAAAAGGCATTTATTCCAAAATCTTGAGCATAAGTCTTTTTGTGGTTCTATACCATATCCTTCGTTGCATTCCGTATAATCCGATGTGAAGAACGGCTTATTATACTCGTGTCCTGGTGAACGCATCACTGATTGCAAGTACAGTCTGAAATCATACCAAAGGAATTTAAGTTCAGTAACCCTTTCTTTTTAACAAAACACCGCGATCTAATCTTATCTATGCAATTTGTAGCTAAACAAATCTGCATAACGAAAAACAATAAGTATAACTATGGTATACTAGACTCAAAAACTAGATGTATACAGGATGTAACACAATGCGTGGAGCATCGGTGTCTAGGGGGACCTATGGATTTAACACCCATGTATGTTCTGCGATATGCAGCGGTTCAAAAGTTATTTGGACTTTGGTATAATTTTAGTCAGAATCCGTTATTTCTGTCTGAACTTCGTAATTGCAGCCAAACTCTTAGGTCTCCGATCCTGTCTTTTTATTTTAAGCGAACTCAATAGTGGGCCTTTTGAATCCCTATAACAATTATAGTCTTAGATTTATAAAAATCTAAATAATAAGGATATATTCAAGTTTTTTAAGCTATTGCATAGCTTCTATCGCGGGCCTTGAGCGCGGGGACCGAATCCAGAAATTCCGTAACGAAAAAACCTTGACGTTTGTCTCTTTAGTTCAGCAACTCGCCTCTAGATGGCATTGCAATAGCTTTACCGCGGCAGTCCCCGAGTGCCACACGTCTTTTTTTTCAAAATCGATTTGCATTAACTTTCTATGGTTCTAAAACAAAAATTTGACATATTCGACAACCTATCTTAATAAACTACTAACTTTTATGAAAAATAAAACCTAAATTTTATTTGGCTAGTACTAAGGCATCATGTTGAAAAATGTACTTAAATAATACAAGTACCAATAAAATCGATATTTCTAAATTCAACGAAAAAATAAGGTAAATAAGTAAAGTTTAATAGCACAGCGAACGCTGTTCTATTAAATAGAATAACAAAATTCGCAAACGAAAGGAAAGGAACGAGTCAAATATAAACAGTACCTAATAAGCACCGTTAAAATTATTGTCTCTTATAAAAAAAAATATTTACATGAACCAGCTTTTCCGATAAGAAGCGTTGTCCTTTCTTTAAACTTTTTCGATAGCTTAAGTTTTTAAAGTAGTTTTTGGCTTGAAAAAATAACGGGATTTTGGTACATTTTTGAAAATGATGCCCTAGTTCTAGCCAAATAAATTCTCAGGGTTCTTTCTTTATAAAAGTTAATAATAATAGGTCAAAAATTTGTTTTAGAACCATAGAAAACTAATGCAAATAATTAATTTTGAAAAAAAAACTTTACTATAACTTTCTAAAGACAGGGTCGATTGCGAATGAAATTTTACCAAAGTCCAGATAACTTTTGAACCGCTGAATATCGCAGAACATACATGGAGGATAAATCAACAGGTATCGAGGTCCCCCACCCCCCAACCACCGATGATTCACACCCTGTATATTGACGAAAGGAGAATCTAAACTTACCTACTAAGCAAAAGCTTATTTGTGTCTAAACTACTGATCCAACCGGACTAAGATTTTGCGTAGACATAATTATGTAGCAGTTCTACATCTTTTTTTATTTATTCTTATGTTTCTACATCTAAAGTGACTTTTTTATCCCGGTATGAAGCTAATCACACTTCACATCACATCACACTAATTATTATAAATGCGAAAGTTTGTATGGATGTATGGATGGATGTTTGATACCTCTTCACGCCAAAACTACTGGACGGATCGGACTGAAATGTTGCACACAGGTAATTCTAATCCCGAAATCAAGCATAGGCTACTTTTCAGCCCATAAATCAGTTCCCGTGGGATAAAAATCAACATTAAACGCGTGCGAAGCCGCGGGGCGCAGCTAGTTCAAAATAATCTTAACTGACATGTTCTCAACGCCATTCGTGTACACGAAGAAAGCATCTGCCACTTTAGGCACGCAGCGCTTCAGCCAGTAATGTATCGCGTAGAAGACAGTCAGTAGAAGACACAGCACAGTGAGCGCTGCTAGCCACACGTTGTGCTGGAGCCCTACCGCAGCACCACACATTAGTCGGTCTTCATCGTAGATATCTGAGAATTTACGGAAACGATTAAAATGTTGCGGTTTTTAAAACTTTAGGATGACTTGCCACAGAGATGTGCTAAGCTAAGCGGCACCTCACCTCACTCAACAGCCTGTATGGTCCACTGCTGGACGCAGGCCTCTTCCTTATAAGCGCCTTATTCGCGTTTATCTCATGGAGAGTGATGCCCATAATCCCCACGCTGGGCATGCGGGTTGGGGATCGCAGTTTGGTGGTATAATTTTTCTGCAGGGGGTGCTGCTGCCCGACACCCAGTGGATATCCCTTAGTCGCATCTTACGACACCCGCGGTAAGAGTTGGGGTTGTTCAAATTCTAATTGACTCTGAAAGTGTACCGTCTCTAGTAGAAAGGGCAGGGATTACCTACTCCAACCAAAAGCATAAGATAAATCACGTTATACCGGGTGAAAAGAACCGTACTCGTGGTAAAAACCCGTAATTTCTAGTTATTTCGCAGCAAAATATAAAGATAGTGTACCTACCATAAGATCCACAGTTGGGTACTCCATCGCAAGCTGCCAAGGAGTCTACGCAGACCCTAGCTCCGGACACTTGGCACTCCAGTTGAGTCTTGGGGCAATGCATTTCGGTGTTTAGCAGGGTTCTAGCCCGTGTCAATACTAACGACATATGGCTGAGCTGTAAACAATTCAAAAATGAATTCACTACTGCAGGGGGTATTTTAAGGCCCATACACCAGTGAAAGTGGCGCCCCCAATTATTTTATCTTATTATTACGTTAAACGTAGCAAGTTTTAAAAATCCTACGTTCAGTTTGTGGTATCTATTATAAGTTATTTATTTATGCCACTGTAATAGTTTCATTTTGTAAAGCTTAGGTAGAGATATGAAGTTGCGCTTTTTGGCCACCAAACTCTATTTTTGCATCTCTTTTTAATTCCTCTTACAGAGGTATTAAAAAATTGCTTATAATAGATACCACAAACTGAACGTAGGATTTTTAAAAAATCCTATTATAAACGTAAAATTATGGTAAAATAGATATCGCTGTCATATTGGCTCGGGTATGCGCCTTAATTCATTCGATTCGTTTCCGAAGCGAAAACGTCAAATTCTAATTAGAATTGTATTCCTAAATAAGTTTACATTTATTGAGTATTTATGGAAATAAATAATTTTTGATTTTGATTTTAAATCAAATACCCCTTCGACAGCTTATTTTTTAACTTTACATTTAAATTGCTTTATGAGTTTATGTACCAGCATGGAGGATAGAATTACCTACTAATTGTGGAGTTCCATGTGTCAGAAAGTTGTTGCCATTTCTTAATGTTGAACGAACTTGTTCTACAAATAATTAATTTTGTTTTAAAAAAACTACAAACCGACTTCAATATTTTCATGAATTTTCATGGATCCCAGTGTCAGAACTGAACAAAATTAAAATGGGACCACACGGGAAGCACCAGCTTTCATATAAAAAAAGATTCATCCAAATCGTACCACCCAGTCAAAAGTTCTGAGGTAACAAACATAAAAAAAATACAGACGAATTGAGAACCTCCTCCTTTTTTTGAAGTCGCTTAAAAACTAGAATAAATCCTGTTATTTCGAAAACTTCTGGTTAAACAGACAAGTGCCTGCTAAATATACTCACAGTAAAATTATTCAGCGACAGAACAATCCGGGACGTGTTGAATAAGTAAACGTGTCTGCTGTAGGGGTTGGAATCCCCGCAGATGTTGTATATGATTGGTCCCACATACTGTTTCAGATAGCGTAGAGCTACGCGGCCGTGCATCTGTGAATATTAGAAAAAAATCCAATGCCAAAAAATACTTTATATTCCTAAATAAAATATAATCTGTTTTAAATTTTTATTTTATTGAACAAATTTTTAGTAATCCCACGGGATCCGAATAAATCTTTTATGAGACATAGGTCTTTCATACTGTAGAAAAGCGAAAAAAGAAAGCCATATTGTGAATATCATCCTTTTTTTTACAGTCTGCATATGGGTTTGTTTTAAAAAAACTATAAACCGACTTCAATTTTATAGTTTTCTCGTGGATGCCATTGTCAGAACTGGACCATTTAATTGGGACCATATGGGACGCACCAGCTATCTAATTTAAAAAAATAATTTTAATAGGATGCTTAAAAGTTCTGAGGTAGCAAACATTAATAATAATAATAATACAGTCGAATTGAAAACCTTCTCCTTTTTCGAAGTCGGTTAAAAATAGGGTATATCGCCAGTGATCGTCTGGTGGCCCTCAATTATCTGGCAATAACAACACTACTGCCGAGCATCCGGTGATATCATCGTACGATACTGTACGCACACGTAAATAATACTGGAGCAATTCTACACTGCATCATCTAGCCCCAAAGTAAGCCGAACTCTTGGACCTTCTAACCTATATTCATCATCAGCCCTTAGTAGTCCACAGCATATTGATTACGAAAGGTAGGGAAATCATTTGTGGGCAATTGCGTAAGATTCTATAAGAAGCTTCCATCTGAAGCAACTGCGCTCCCTATTCGTAAATATAACATAAAACGAAATCCTATCAAGAAAACCTATTACTTAATAGATTATTACATTAATGATGTTAATGCTTGGCCGGATTTCGCCCAGTTACACACCGTATGTATATGGTTAGTATAAGTTTTAAGATTACTTCATTTTGTACTTAACATAAGACCTCTGTTTTTTTGTTTTTTATACCTAACCTACCTATCAACTTGTCTATGTTTATTCTACTGTATTCTGTGCTGTCCTTGTGTAACAAATCACACTAATATTATAAATGCGAAACTTTGTATGGATGGATGGATGTATGTTTGTTATCCTCTTCACGCCAAAACTACTGAACGGATCTGGCTGAAATTTTGCACACAGGTAATTCTAATCCCGGAATTAAACACAGGCTCTTTTTTATCCCAAAAATCAGTTCTCGTGGGAAAAAAACACCTTTTAACGTTTCCATAGGAACAAGGAACAAGGTCAAGGAACAAGGGCGCAGCTATTAAACCATATATCTCTCTTATTTCAACGAAAACTTTAACTTTACGTCATCGTCCTGAAGCTCGACCAGTCTCGCGAACTCCTGCATGTCTGCCACGTCGAATGGTTTCTTCGTGGTGGTTGGAGTAGTGGCCATCGTGGTGAGGCGGTGCGGTCGACCGTTCTCTATCGAGATTGAGTGGATAGCCCTTTTCTTCCGTTTTAAACTGTATAGGTACCAATAAAATCAGTGAAGGGCAATTTTTACACATTGCAAAAAAAGATGAAGAAGATAAAGAGATAAGAATTATCTACATTTTTCGTTTTGAGACTAAGCCATAGATTAACTCTGCAATGTTATTTCGTTACATAGTTGCGATGGTTATCGCAACTATGTAGGTAATTGAATGAATAAACACCTTATTGTTCTTTAAAAATACATAAAAAAACCCTTTATATAAATCTAAACTATGAACAGACAGTATAAGAAGCTACCTATTACTGAAAGGGATTTATCCCAGGCTGATTAAATATTTCATATGATTTCTATCCCATGGGAACTGAAACAGAGTCAGAGTCAAATCGTTAATTTCTTTAGACTTACAAAATAAGTACTTAGACAAGTCAAATTTTTACTATACAAACAGCTTGATAAACAGTTATTACTATCAAACAAGAAATAAGGTGCAATTGACTCTAATTCACTTCAATTTTTTGTGTTTGTTAAATTATGGGATAAAAAGTATTCCAAGTCTAGAATTTATTGTAATGCAAAATTTCAGCCCGACCCGTTCAGTAATTTTAGCGTTAAGTTAAGAGGTAATAAACTAATATTGAAAAAATCCAATCTTGTGCCATAAATGCACAAGTTTGGATGTATGGATGTTAGTTAAGATATAGGGTGAATATAGTAGAAGCTGGCAAGAAGTAAAGTAGACTTCTTAGATCATCTCATCTTCAGTGGATAATAACATAGAATAGACGGTAAAGTTTCAATATTACATTCAATAGTACATAACACGAATTATCAAAAGAATCGTTACGGTAACGAATCTTGACATAAAAGTTTGTTCATTAAGGCGCATACCCGAGCCAATATGACAGCGATACCTATTTTATCATATTTTTACGTTTATCATAGGAATTTTTAAAAATCCTACGTTCAATTTGGGGTATCTATTATAAGCTTTTTTTTAATACCTCTTTAATAATTTTATCTCATATAGTTTAGGAGATGCGAAAATAGAGTTTGGTGGCCAAAAAGCGCAACTTCGTATCTCTGCCTAAGCTTTACAAAATGAAACTATTACAGAGGCATTAATATATAACTTATAATAGATACCACAAATTGAACGAAGGATTTTTAAAACTTGTTGCGTTTAATAATAAGATAAAATAGTTGGGGGCGCCACTTTCACTGGTGTATGGGCCTTAACAACAATCCTAAAAAGCCTCTCTTACGTTACTTTCGTACGTAGGTATAATAAATATTTTGCTGTACAGACAATATCTACATGCCTCAGACCAAATAGATTTCTTATTTGGTCTGAGCTACATGCAACGAATTTTTAGATCAGCCACAAATGAGTCCCTGACACTATTTAATAACGTGTGACTACGTTTCCCGCAACGTCATTGTGTTCCATAAACGTTATTAGTCATGTGCACTTACTGCTTCCTATATGTTTCGTTGAAGGATGACCGGTCGCTTTTGTTTACTACTTTTGTATTTACATTGCGTGACTTGTTTAGAAATACAGCCATCCCTGGTGCTACTTGGACGATGTTCTCCCAAGATTCGTGATCTACCAATGATACTGGTGGTGTGGTTGAACTGAAATAGTTAGCATAAGGAAGTTTGTAATCTACTATTGGCATTAGGCTTTGGTCCCGGGAATTCCCGGTTCCGAAATTCCCGGGAATTCCCGGATTTTTTGGCCCATTTCAGAACCGGGAAATCCAAATTCAATTCCCGGGAAATTTCGGGAATTTCGGGAAATTTATATACTAATACCGAAACGACATAACTTAATATATTTCTTTCCTCTATAGCATTTCAAATATATCGGGTACCTACGCGGTACTGGGCAGGGTTGACATGATTTATATCACTTGATTTCAATCAGTAATTATTTTTCCTGCAATCAAAGAGTAAACAGCATTCACCAAAATGACTCTGAGAAGTTTGGCTAGTGTTGTCAGGGTGCAGAACGATATATCAGAGCCTTGTCAAGGACGTTCTTTCATTCCTACTCTTCAATATACACTTGACAAGTGCAAAAAAACTCAAAAATTTAAATTAACGATACCATTCCTTTGAAATCAATTCAAGTTCTGGGTTATGCCGATGATTTGGATCTGATAGGGTGAAATTAACTGCCATGAAACATGCTTACCACGCCTTGAAATAAGAGTCAATAAAGGCAGGAAAAAGCAAAATTAAACGTAGTCACCTTCTGTGTCAATATTGGTGTTACCAATAGTTATACAAGCTTTTCATTTTCATTTCATTTTTTATAACTATACTAGTTCGACCGAAACCGCTGTACCGCTCCTTAGGAATGTGCGGCGAGGTGGGGACCGGGGAAAAAAGAGCAAGAGTACACATGAGATCGATATTGTCGGATAGTTCTTAGGATATCGTAGGTAAACGAAATGTTTATATTATGTAATGATTATATTTTTCTATAACTAAATTTTCTACAGATATTCTGACATAGACATATTCTACTTCAATTTCATCTTCCGTTTCGCCATTGGAAGTTGAATTGGAGTCGTTCTGCAAATTTATTATTAATGGATCGTTAATAATATTAAATCCACTATCGCGATCACTTTTATATTCAAAGGTTTCTTCTTTTCTCAAAATATTCAGCCACTTTAAAAATGATGGTCTTGACATCACGAGATAGCGCTCCCTCATCTTTTCACATTTATCTCGTGTGCATCTGGCATATACAGTACGGTACAAAAGCTACCTATCGTCGTGAGCGTTGACGGCATACTGATGGATCGGAGCGATCGACGAGGGCCGATATTTCCTTCCCGTCTCGCCGCGCGCATACCTCAGGAGCGGTACAGCGGTTTCGGTCAAACTATAACAGCGTTTATCTTCTTGGCTCACGGTAGCCGATACAAACAAGGTGGACGCGGAAATAAATAGAACAATTCAAGCCGCTAATAGATTCTTCTTCAACCTTTTCAAATATTTACTTTTTAGGTTGATATAGAAGATCTAAACTACTCATTTACAAAACGCTACAACGTCCAATTCTTACGTAAGCCTCGAAAATGACTTATGGGTTCTAACCAAGAAAAACCTAAAGACTCGTGTTTGAAAGAAAAATACAAATCTTCGACGCTGTACCTGGATGGTGACTAGTGTGACTACTGGTGGCAAACCTGATGGCCGACGACCCCCTGGAAGACTGATACCCAGGTGGGTCGATGGAGTCCAACAAGACCTAAAGGCAATTGCAGTGTCCGGCTGGCAGTAAAAAAAGCCAAGAATAGGAGAGAATGGCGCATTTTACCAGATCTAAGCCCACCCGCGGCTGTAGAGTCAGTGTGGTAAAGATGAATGGAAACAGTCCAAAATGTATTAGAGAGTGCCCAAATCAAGCTTCCGTGTGCATGCATAATGTACCTCCATTTTGAAGAAAAAAAACTTACGGACTTTAAGTGATTGAACCTTAAATTGAATCAACCTTTCGTAATAAACCTTTGAACTGGATAGACTAAAGCGTGTTTTGATTGTGATAAAAATAACAATTTTAAACCGATGAATTTGATTTAAAATAGCTTTTTTGTAACAATTAATTCATATATTCGGTGATTTTTCACAAGTTTGTCTGTTTATCAAGATCAAGTCCAGCCTCATGGAGTTTTACTGCCTTGAGAGTGTTGTTGCAGTGACTGCTGGATTCAGTCACGACTCTTTAGTACTTGAAAAGCCTTAAGGCTTGTTGTCGAACGAGGGAACAAAACACATCGACCACATTGAATTAAGATATTTATTTTAACAAATGTATAGAAATACAGCTCCAATATACCTTATATCGCATACCTATGCAATATAAGGTATGTTATATCAGGTGATATAAGCGACATGGCTTAAGAGGCAGTTAATTTATCTAATTTCAGTAAAAATACAAAAAATATATATTTCCCGGGAATTCCCGGGATTTCCCGGTTCCGACTTCAACATTTCCCGGGATTCCCGGTTGCTCGAAGACTCGGGAATTTGCAATCCCTAATTGGCATCCAAAGAATAGGCGCTAGTTAGATTTTTGGAAGATAATAAACAGGTATTATTTCATAGGTCGTTCAAACAATAATTAATTTTGTTTTAACTAACTATAAACTACTTAAATTTTTATAGTTTTTTCATGAATTTTCATGGATCCCATTGTCAGAACTGAACAAAATTAAAATGGGCCCACACGGGAGGCACCAGCTATCATATAATCATAAGACAATAATAAGAATCATGATAATCGGACCACCCAGTCACTGAGGTAATAAACATGAAAAAAATACAGTCGAATTGATAACCTCCTCCTTTTTTTGAAGTCGGTTTAAAAATATGGAGATATAGCCAGTTAAAGTTCCGCGTGATGTCACACTTTGTGACTTTTTTAAAAAGGTGTGACGTCTCTTACCCCGCTCCCAAACTTCAACGCGCTTTAATTTTGTAATTTTTTTGGATTGACAAAAGAAAAAGTATGTGCAATATGTTCTTATAATCTCACTGAAAGACTAAGATATTTTTTATTTTATTTAGGACACTACTTTATGGAAACACACTACTCTATAAGGATTACATCTTTGTAATGAATACGTAGATATAATCCTTACCCGTCAACAAACAACAACTTTATTCAAAAAGATTAATCGGACGGAGTCGGTACAGTCATCGCTGAAAACAATTGAACAGGTAAAAGGGTCCGTATTCTGGTAGGTATACTTATAGGTCGCGTCATTTAACGCATTCACTGGTACAGCCCCGCGCCCCGGCGGGACACAGGGATCGAGTGGTACAAGTGCGGCTTGGACCATACCTCAACCTCAACAGCCTGTATTGGTCCACAGCTGGACGCAGGCCTCCCCCTGATAAGCGCGTTGGCGTTTATCTCATGGGGGTAATGCCTATGATCCCCACGCTGGGCCTGCGGGTTGGGGATCGCAGTTTGATGCTATAATCGTTCTGCAGGGGGCGCGCTGCTACCCGCCCACCGGTGGATATCCCTTAGTCGCCTCTTACGACACCCACGGGAGGAGTTACGGTGGTGCAAATTCTAAGCCAGCACCACACAGCTGGCTTGGGCCATGAAAGTGTGAAAAATAACGTTGAAAAAAGTTGATGGTGTGTTTGCGCATAGGTACAGACCGATAAATCGCCTTATGCGTAGCTTGCCGCCAGTGTTCTCTTTACATAACTTGTGGTTTTTGTACCAATAATATATAGTCTTCCCCTGATCAATGTATTTTGCGATGATTGTACTTATATTGTACTCACCCCCTTATTCATAATAGTCTGCTAACTTAGCACACTGCTATATCTCGTTCTGTCTTCTTCTATTGACATAAGTCAGACTGAGAAATAACACTACTTAGCAGCTGTTTTATGTAAGCAGACCATTATGAATGGGTTAGGTCTTTACCAGTTCTGAAGACGCGTTTAAAATAATATCTTAACTTAAGTTTTGCATAAAATCTGAACTTGGCTGACTGTATGACTGTATCGAATGTCTTAATGCCTTAGGTATCAAATAAATCTACAAACTTAAGTAAAATAAAAGACCGCTTGTAGACATACTTACGGGGGCATTAAAAGATACAATTTTAGTAATCTGATTTGAAACAATATTTGAAACAAAGCTCACCGACTAAAATCATAGTTTCTATAGAAAAGACTTCGACGCGCACCAAATTATATTATACAAAAAATAAGTTTCTCTGTAGTTACCAACAAGATATGTTTTCTAGGCCTTGTAGATTTAATAATTTTCTATTTGGTTTATATTCTAAGTTAGAATAAATTATGAGCTTACTTTGGTAGCCGATCATAACTAGGATTTTTGTTTGTGTTCCCTTGTGTTGGTTGCACTTTCAATAAATGTTTTGTAATGATGTGTTGTCCTAAAATAGAAGAAATTTTTATGTTAAATATAATATTATCATCTAATAATTTTTTTGACGAGCTCTGTGGCGCAGCGGGAGATCGTCCGCCTGTGACGCAGGAGGTTGCGTGTTCGATTCCCACCTCGGGATCTACAAATATTTGTTCAGGGCGTTCTGGATGTTTTCTATGTATAATGAAATAATATGTATCTATGTATAGTCTCAAGAGAGAGTCAGAGTCAAATTGTTTATTTGTTTAGACTTACGCACTTAAGCACTTAGACAAGTCAAGTTTTTCAAAATTAATGTATATTGTTCGTACCTTCTAAAGCTTCCTTTGCCCGTGTGGTTGGGAGACTATTTCTGTAAAACACGTAATATAATGGAAAATGTATGATTATTATCATACAAACATAAATTGTATAATTGTTCTACAGTCAACGATAAGAGTTAGTAGATAATTATTTACATTTTTATTTATGAACCTAATGTGTTAAGAATATCAGATTAGTAATTAAAGTAGATGGTAGCTCGGGGCTAGATGACGCAGTGTGAATAGTCCAGCATTTTTTTAAAATGTATTATGTTATTATTAATATTTTGGAGAAGTCACCCTAGACGACCTCTGTGGCGCGGTGGGCGAAGGTCTGCCTGCGACGCAGGAGGTTGCGGGTTCGATTCCCACCTCGGGACAAATGTGTGTACGATCTGCAGACATTTGTTCAGGGCGTTCTGGATGTTTTTCTATGTATAATAAAAAATATCTATCCATGTAATGTATTGTATTATGTATATCAGTTATCTAGTACCCATAACACAAGCTCTGCTTAACTTGGGGCTAGATAATGCTGTGTGAATTGTCCAGCATTATTTATTTATTTATTTATTTACTTATTGGGGGATTGGATATAATAGTCAACGAGTGACTATTATAAATGCTGTAACTTAATTAAATCGTTGTCTACTGTAAAATGTGAGAAACTTACTTGGAGGGATTTACCGTAGACGTTGGCTGATTGTTTGCTGCTGTTAATGTAGATAAACGGCCTTTGGAGTCGTTTGCCTGAGATAATCGATCGTATATTGATATATCAGGTTCCAAATAAACTGTAAGAAGGTTTTCAAATTGAAAGTGTTTATAATTAGTACGACCAAATAATGACTTGGGGCCATGCAGATAGAGTAACTTAATTAATGGCATAAGAATAGTCAGTCTCTATTCTTATGCTAATGGTTCTTTATCGGGCATATATCGTGTATACTTTTGGATAAATTTGTAACCAGCAATAAATATCTGATAAAAATCATTAATTATGTAAAAAAATCGCAAAAGTTTAAAAGTATTAAGAATATAAATACAATAGGTACAGAATTTGATAGTAGCATTTAGCTTGTAACTGTTATAATAGGCCTGACAACTCAAAAAATTTCGGCTCGGACACGGCTTTTTTCTTTTGTTGATTTATCAAAAAATTATGAAGGTGTAGCCAATTAAAGTGCAGCGTGACGTCACGGTTCAATAAAAAGTATCACACTTTAGCCGTGACGTCACTAGCCCCCTCTCCCAAACTTTGACGAGCTTTATTTTTGTATTTTTTTGTTTTATTGACAAAAGAAAACATACGTGACCAATATCTTCTGATAATCTAACTTGACTAATAAGAATTTGAGTCGTCACGCCTATTTCTAGGTACTAAAGTATAAATTGAACTTGTAAGTAATTAAAACTTTATAACAACTTCGTCTTGTCGTCGTTTTAGAGCAACTTAGGTATTAATTATTTTCGTTATTGTTACAGGCGACAAAAAGGTCCAGTTTATGAAGTATATATGTAAACAGCTAGTTGCGAGTTGCCTATAGCTGCAATAGGTACGAGAAAATCAAAGTTGCTTTGTCTCCCTCTATAGTGAATAAGGGTTATATGCTTCTGAAAGATAATTCAGACAATCGACGGGCCTACTCGTGAAATCGAAACCAAAGTTACTGATTAGTTTTTGTGAAAACGCTATCTAAAGGACACCTAGAGGATTTTAGTAAAATGCGGTGCGTTTGTCGCGTACAGATGCGCGGCGTTGCATACTATTCCATACAAAGATTTGAAAGCGATGACTTCGGCGCGGACATGTGCTCGTTTACCTTAAGGCGCATACCCGAGCCAATCTGACAGCAATTCCTATTTTATCATATTTTTACGTTTATAATAGGAATTTTTAAAAATCCTATATCTATTTTTGCATCTCCTAAACTATATGAGATAAAATTATAAAAGAGGCATTAATAAATAGCTTATAATAGATACCACAAACTGAACGTAGGATTTTTAAAAATTCCTGCGTTTAACGTAATAATAAGATATAATAGTTGGGGGCGCCACTTTCGCTGGTGTATGGGCCTTAAGCAAGTGACATCAGAATCGGTTTTTCATGAAGACAAATCAGAAACTTCGTTTTTTGGTGTCCGAGTAGATTCCCAGATACTAAGTTTCGCCTGTAACTTTATTTTTTGATGTTATTCAAATATTATCTGGCAAACAAAGAAATGTTGTCGCGTAATCCTTTGGTTCTCGCATAGTGCCGGTCTACTCTTTTGGTTCTGTCTTGTGAAATCGTGTATTATTGAACAAATATTTTGTGTAAGGACGTTTAGATACGTACTGCTCTTATTATGTATTACGCTCGCAATATTTTGTGCAATTCTTGATTTATTCGTATATTCCACATCCTCATTAACTTCGTGGTCCTTGTGCTTATTGAGGTGTTCAATTAATTCGTCAATCGTCTCCCAAGAGACAGGGTTTGGAGCGTTATTCATACTTATAGAGGGGTGTATTATTGGTTTTGTGGTAGGGAAAACGTATTTTGTAAACATGCTTCTTCTTGTAGTCGTTTTTCTGGAGTTCAGCTTTCTGTAGAAAGATAGATATAATAATTTATTTCGAGAGTTAGTGAGTTCTTGGAGGTGACCGTACCTACTAACTGACTCTACATTTAAGAGTTCGTTCACATAGTAGTCCGTTTTACACAGATTTTTAATCGACTTCAAAAAAAGGAGGACGTTCTCATCAATTCGACTGTATTTAAAAAAAATGTTTCTTACATCAGAATTTTTGACTGGGTGGTCCGATTTTCATGATTCTTGTTTATTTGAAAGCTGTTCCATTTTTACTTGGTCCTGTTCTGACAATGGGATCCATGAAAAAACTATATAATTGAAGTCGGTTCATAGCTTTTTTTTAAACAAAATCAATTATATCCTACGTGTATACGTTTTTATTCGGCGATGGCTGATGTAGTTATATGAGAGACTTCACACACGTTACTGATCTGGAATCGGAGTACTGTCATGTATAATATGAACCCACAAATACAAGTACCTACATACGCCATCTCCGAATAAAAATGCATATAACATTAATTAACTTTCTATATCAAGTTTTAATATAATTATATATTAAAACGTAATAGAAGCCCATAGTTATCAACAAAATGTTTACTATCTAGGGTACAAACGAATTTAAACTAAGGTACAATCTAAGAGACATAAAAAATAGGACTTCATCATAAACTTTTTTAAGAGTGTAAGGGCGTCGTGTAGTGATCTATCATGATCACGATAAAACGGGCCTGTAAAACGGAATGCTGTGTGAACGTACCCTAACGCGAATGTACTGACTAATTGTTCCTATTCATATGAACTGACTCTTTATGAATAAACTTAGATATTAACTTTTAACAACTTATTATTAATATTTCTACACGTTCTCGCATGTAGAAATACTATTATTATGTAGGTATACTCAGAATATGATGAGAGTTTGAACTTACTTGTTCCTTAAATTCTGGTTTTTCTTAAACTGAAAACGCCTGTTTACGTTAGGCCTCTGTTTATTCAATATCGCAGGGGTCAGTAAAGGCTGTGTTAATCTAAAATTAAAATAAATTTTGTTATTATGTACCTAGTTATTATTTTCATATAGTATTTTCAATTGTAAATATTAATATATTTCTTTTATTTTGTTTTAATTTATTTATATTATTTTATTGTAATTTATTTTTTTAATAAATGATTACATTTTCATATTAGTTATGTAACTTATTAAACAAAAATAAAACTGAGCTGAAAATCACTTCAGTGTAATTTATTCGAAATTGAAACCTTTTTGATTTTATTAGGATTACTAGCTTCTGCCTGCGGGTTCGCATGCGTTCTTCACATCACATCACACTAATAATAGTTTGTATGGATGTATGGATGGATGGATGTTTGTTACCAGTTTACCACTTCACGCCAAAACTACTGAACGGATCGGGCTGAAATTTTGCATACAGGTAATTCTAATCCTGGAATGAAACCCAGGCAACCCTATAGTTTCCGTTCTATCCTATTAGTTTTCGTTTATCCCATAAATCAGTTCTCATGGAATAGAAATCACCTTTAAGGTCCATACACCAGCGAAAGTGGCGCCCCCAACTATTATATCTTATTATTACGTTGTATCGTATCTATTATAAGGTATTTATTAATGCCTCTTTAATAGTTTCATTTTGTAAAGCTTAGGAAGAGATACGCAGTTGCGCTTTTTGGCCACCAAACTCTATTTTTGCATCTCCTCCTAAACTATATGAGATAAAATTATAAAAGAGGTATTAAAAAATAGCTTACAATAGATACCACAAACTGAACGTAGGATTTTTAAAAATTCCTATGATAAACGTAAAAATATGATAAAATAGGAATTGCTGTCAGATTGGCTCGGGTATGCGCCTTAAACGTTTCCACAGGAAAGTGCGAAGCTGCGGGGCGCAGCTAGTTTAGAATAAAATGAAGCCTACATGTTAATCTACGCCTAGAACAGGGCTTAGTGTCCTGGATAAAAAAAAATCTATTCCGTAAGTCTGTCATGTCAGTTAAATAATCTGTGGAGTTGGACACATAGGTATGTATTTTTTTTTTTCCGGACCTCTAAGGTGCAGCGGGCGAAGGTCCTCCTGCGACGCGGGAGGTTGTTGGTTTGATTCCCGCCTCAGGACAATTGTATGTACGATCTGATATCTCTTCTGGGTATTTTATGTATAATAAATTTAAAGATATCCTGGTATTGTCAAGTAAATGAGCAAAGATTTAAATTGTTAGATTGGCCCTTTCTATAGTGAGACCGCGCCGAGTCGTTGACAATCAAAATGAGATAGCTCACTCACTTGGAATCAGTGTTTTGAGTGTTTTTTACAAAATTTCGTGCAGTATGATTGCACATTAAATGTTTCTAATAACAGTCAGGTTTATTGGCAAAAACACTATTGCTAACAATTCATAGGCCCGTATTATGAAAGCTTGCTCAGTCATAGAGCTATGCTCGTTTAAGCCATAGAAAAGCGTTGCTGAAACATAGATCGATAACTGAGCAACCTTTCATAATACCTACGGGCCATAGTGTTTTTCCGTCGGCATTTTGCTAACGCACGCATCAATGACAGTGACACAGTTCAGTGTCAGGGCGTATCTAACGATTGAAATCTATGCTTCTACCCAACACTTTTTTCACTTTTTCAATATGTTTTTACTAACCGGGAATCGGGCGTGTAGTCCTGCATAATGTCGAGATCATACCGCGGCTCCTGGCCGTCCTCCCGCCTCCATCCGGGCTGCTTCCTCACGGCCAGCTGCACCAGGGGCAATATACTGGTGTCATACTTCTCACCTGGGCTAAAGATGATTTGAACTTTTCTATATTGACACTAAAGCTATTTATTTACAACGCGATATTAACCATGACTATCGGCTCAAATTTTAGTGTAAAAAATAATAATCGTAGTTTCAGGGATGAAACCACGATTATTAATTTTACAGTATACAAATTTACAATATACAAGTACAATATACATACAATATGTGTACAATTCAATAAGTATAATAAAACTTTTACAACTATCATGGTTATACTCCTCGGCCGGGACGTTAGCGACGGCAAAGCTACTGCACCCGTCGATGGCTGCCTTCTTCTACGTTGTCATTGTCATGTAGAAGAACTACGGCAGCTGTCCGGAGCCAGTTGACGGCTGCCGTCGACGTGTTGAGGGCTGTATTAGACATGTTAACGTCGCGTCGAAGAACTGCGGCAGCCGTCGGCAGCGAGCCTTCCGTGTATAGGAAGGAGTCCTAACACTAAAGACATTTACAACGGGATATTTAACATGAATAGAGTTTTGAGCTTTCCAATATTTCGGCACAGTTTCAGTTTCCAGTTATTCCATGATGATCATCGCATCCCCTGGTTTTATCATTGATATTGAGTTCGTCAAACTACGTTTTCTTGTAGTAAAATTGGGTCATGTTCAGGGTTTTAGACAAAGAAGTAACTAAGACGGCTTATTTACGAAAAATATTATAGGGAAGTAGTTATCTCTTACTTAACACAGTAAAAAGTAGAAAGATTTGCCAAGATTTTGAAAGGTGAAAACAATGAAATAACACCAAATAATGTCCCAAAAATTTTCGGCTTTGACGGGATTGATTCCGCATACCATAACGGGAATCTGGGAACCTTTGATTTCTTAGAAATTACCCATAGTGTAAAGTATAATAACCAAAACCAATGAAATAACATGTGAGGTGGGTCTAAGTCAAGAAGGGCCAGAATGCTGTTTGGATGAATCCATGTTACGTTGTTTTATTTAAGTAATAATCATAAGTCTAATCTAAAAATCATCATACCTAAGTACTTAATTCCTCAATGCAATATTAGTATTTCTCGAAATTTAGTGTGAGAAGCCTGATTTCGATCGAATTAGAATACCCGTGCAGGTGGGATGATGGTCTGCGAAAGACTGCAGGCAGATGCTGGAAGTGGCAAGTTGAAGCTCTATCGCGCCTAAGGGAAGCCCATACCTAGCCGTGTCCCAGCATAAGCTGATGAAAATGATTAACCAGTCTTCTAATCAGGTAGGTAACTGTGATTTCTCTATAAGTATTTTTACCCGACTGCCAACGGAGGATGGTTATGAGGTTTGCACTCTATGTTTGTTTGTATGTTACCATATCTTCTATTACCTATAGGTATTTATAATGTTTAATTTTGATCTCATTTATTAATTTAGTATAGTTTATATAATTTTAAGAAAGTATTTATCAAACAATGTTGTGTTTGCTTATTATAAGCGGCCTTGATACTAAGTTAAAACTAAGAATTCTTGATGGGTATTATACGCTTTTGGCGTTCCTTTTTAATAAATAAATAAATGTTCCCACGTAGCGCTGAAACAATTCGTTCGATTTCGACAAATAATATATCGATTGATTCGTCTCAATAGGTGGGTGTAGGGTATATGACGTGAGATGATATTGGAGGTCTAAAAAAGGGTCGCGAATTTCATTGTTTATTTTATCTTGTACTCATATATTAATTCGCCGTAGAAGCACAAAGCACACTTGGTTATGTCAATTTACATTTCACATTATAATAATAGAAATAAATAGGTAATTAAATTGTTTGTTACCTCTGCACGCCAAAACTACGTGACGGATCGGGCTTAAATTATGCATACAGGTAATCCCAACACTGGAATCAAACATAGGCCACTTTTTAACGCATAAATCAGTTCCCGTGGTATAGAAATCGCATTTGAACGTTTCCATAGGATAAACGCGTGGGAAGCCGTGGGGCGCAGCTAGTATATAAAAGTATAAAGATAATATCACTGATATTTTTCTGTGGTAAAATAGACTTTGAAACACACTCGTTGTTAAGTGAACTTACATTGGCGTAACATCATATTTGTAATCGAATGCAGCATCGTAATCGAAAGAGGTCGCTGGCGCTCCATCACCTGGTATCAGTTTCCCTGATACCTCCAGCAGTGGGATCTCCACTTCTATCGTCTCCTCGGTGTGTTCAGTCGACTCTGTTGCGACGGCTTTGGTGGTGGTTTTTTCAGGAGTTGATCTGGATCTAAAAAGTATTAATTAGGTAGGTACTTATCCGTTTGTCTATACTTTCTATACTATAATACTTTATATAATAAAGAGGAAAGATTTGTTTGTTTGTTTGTATGGAATAGGCGCCGAAACTACTGGAACGATCAAAAAAAAATTTCATCACTTTTATATTTTATTGCGGGATTCCCACAGAAACGGGAACTACGCGGGTGAAACCGCGAAGCGATACTAGTATGTAATATAATAACAACTGTAAAAATAAAATACCTACTTACCTAGAGACATTTCGGCCGAATCTCTTCACGGACGTGTTTTAGATTCGGACGCAACGCTAACCCGTTAATAAGTCTTGGTCTATAAACCTACCTACCTGTACATGTACAGGGTCCCACGGAAAGGGGTGTACTAAACCGAAATGGTGGTGATTCTGGGCATTGAGGGGCCCAAAGTGTGCTCTACGATTTATTAAATATTAAAAAAAATACATTTAAAACAAAAGAAATAATAGAAATAATCGACATTCAAAAAATCGCTTTTTACAAGTTGATCCCCTTGTGGTCGGTTTGACTTTGACTTTTGACTTTTGAGTACAACCCCGCCCAAAATATTTATACGATCTACAGGTCTGCGTGTTTTTTGTAGTGGTACCTATAAGTACTTATACCTCAACCTCAATCTCAACACCCTTATTATTCCACTGCCACTGCTGAACATTGGACCCCCAAACGACTCCTCGAATAGCTGTCCAGGGGCCTTATTCCACTATTTTTTAAACAAAATGCTATAATGGCGCCATAATGGCGCCATACGATTAAGATAGTGATTTAGTCGTAAATTTATTTGGTATTCCAATACCATAAGATTACAATCTCTATGACTTATAATATCGTGTCAATAATGTGGTGGGGCATATAATCATAATCGTAATAGTCATAGATATGGCATAAACAAAAAAATATCGTGTTAGTAGAATACCAAAAGGTGTCAATGGCGGTGATTGTAACGCGATAATGAAGCGATAATATTGTCATAGTGAGGCGATTGTGTTAGTGGAATCAGACCCCTGAGCCGCCTCCATCCATCAACTGCGACCGCTACAATGTCGTCGGTCCATCGAGTGGAAGACCTAACTCGATGGACCGACGACATTGTACTATATACGTACACACTCAGTCACTCCAAAAATATCTAAGTATCTATAATGTACCTACTAGCTGCGCTTCACACGCCTATTCCACGGGAACTGATTTATGGGATAAAAAACCTATGTGTTCCGCTCATTGGCTTATATCTCATGAGGGTAATATCCATAATCCCCACGCTGGACATGCGGAATTGTTATGCAGGGGGCACTGTTGCCCGCCCATCGGTGGATATCTCTTAGTCGTCTCTTATGACACCCGCGGGAAGAGGTGGGGTGGTGCAAATTCTAACCCGGGCCACACATACGGCTACACCGACGACGGCGGCAAAAGGCAAGGGTCAGTGAATTACCAATGACTCGGACTAGTTACTAAAGACTCTTTAGTAGCTAGTCCGGGTCTCTTTAGTCGGTCTCCTTAATAATGAGCTCATTACTTGCCTTGCTTGAGTTCGAGTAGTAGGCGCCTCAGTGGTCTTCAGAGTGTAAAACTTAAGCGGGGTCGTGTCTTGCTTGAACAAGTCCTCCGGTATAGCACCCCAATACCCCCCAAAGGTCTCCCCCAACTCGTATACTACGAATTGGGGGCTGTTCTCTGAACAGGATTGTGTGAGGCCATTTTCAATGGGGGGGTTTATCACCATGATCATGTTGCTGCCGGATTCCGACCTTTCAGTTATGGGAAGTAAAGTAGATGAGTAAAACTTGGTTGATGATGTCCTCCTAACCGAATTTCGATAACGGCGGCCAGTCTCAACGGAGACTAGCCTGCGCAGGACATATAGTGCACAAGTGTGTGCGCAAACACTCTCTTTTGCCGCACTCTCATAATCCGATGATGGGACGACAGACCGACACAACCGGGGGAGGTCAGGCGCAGGACATACGACTCAAAGTGCTTTCCGATGCGGCGGTGTAACTCTATTCCCTTACTCTCATAATACGATGGGACGACAGATCGACACGACCGGGGAGAGGTCAGGCGCAGGATATACAGCTTAACGTCCTTTCCGATGCGGGGGTGTAACACCGCCAACGTCCTGACTCCGGGCAGTGACTGTGATTTTTCCTGCTAGAAAAACCGCAATAACAATAGAAACTATTGGCCCCACCCGGGATTTGAATCCAGGACTTCATAATCTACGATTGAACAAGCTGACCGCTAAACCAACGAGGAAAAAAAAAATTTAATTTTTAAAAATTTTTTTATTCAAACTCTTCATCACAAAGATGGTTTTGCATTTATGTGTCATGCATGACATGACATGAGTTGTTATTGTTACTAACATTGGATCTTGCTGATCCTAAAAATTGGTTTGGTCTGTTCTGTTGTCTGTCACCCAGTCCCGTATTGACCCCCGGTCCGTTCTCCCCAGATTTGCTTAAACTTGCTGCGTTTAACGTAATAATAAGATAAAATAGTTGGGTCGCCACTTTCACTGCTGTATTACAGCAGTGAAAGTGGCTAAGTGCCTAAGCTTTACAAAATGAAACTATTACAGAGGCATTAATAAATACTGCTGTATGGCCCATACAGCAGTGAAAGTGGCGACCCAACTATTTTATCTTATTATTACGTTAAACGCAGCAAGTTTTAAAATTCCTACGTTCAGTTTGTGGTATCTATTATAAGTTGTTTATTAATGCCTCTGTAATAGTTTCATTTTGTAAAGCTTAGGCAGAGATACGAAGTTGCGCTTTTTGTCCACCAAACTCTATTTTCGCATCTCCCCTTAACTATATGAGATAAAATTATTAAAGAGGTATTAAAAAATAACTTATAATAGATACCACAAACTGAACTTAGGATTTTTAAAACTTCCTATGATAAACGTAAAAATATGATAAAATAGGTATCACTGTCATATTGGCTCGGGTATGCGCCTTAAAGTATCAATTTTATCACTCGAGTCATAGTTACCTGACACTTATAAAGCAGTTATACGGCAGGTCCAGCTTAGCGAAGTGAAGAATAAAGGCGCTAGCTTGTACCACATGCCTGCCGAGGAATATGGAAGGTATCACCCTACGTTTACAGAGCTCCGACAAATCCTTCTCGTGAAACAGTTTCTTGACGTCCACAGACAAGACCTCTTGAACAAGAATTAATATGGTAACAAGTTGAAAATAAGATGATTTCATTTTATGTGATTGATGAGTTCCGATTGTAGTTAAGCCACGACCATCCTGATTATGATTGAAAAAGGTGGAGGTAAGTAATAATAATAATGATAATGTCCTCCTAGCCGAATTTCGACCACGGTGGCCACGTGGCCAATCTTATCGGAGACTAGCCAGATGCTCAGGACATTTATAGTGCACAAGTGTGCGCGCAAACACAGATGCACTCTCTATTCCCTCACTCTCATAATCCGATGGGACGACTGATCGTCACGACCGGGGAGAGGTCAGGCGCAGGACCAACGGCTTAACGTGCTTTCCGATGCACGGGGGTGTAAACACCCCCAACTGCCTGACTCCGGGCAGTGACTTTGAATTTTTCCAGCTAGAAAAACCACAATATCAACTATTGACCCGACCCGGGATTCGAACCCAGGACCACATAATCAAAAGTTGGACAAGCTGACCGCTAGACCAACGAGGCAGCTCGAGTTCGTGAGCAGGTAAGTAAAGGAGAACTATACCGTGTCCATTTTGAATGAAGCATAAACGTAAACAAACCGCCCATACTTAACCTAAAATTCACTTTGTTGGCGCGTCCAAATGGACAAGTAATGTAAATTACGTATAAAATACGTAATTTACATTACTTGTCGATTTTAGATCCTCCCTTCAATAAAAATTGCTTACAATCATATCTGAAACTCGACGCCAAGCAAGTGAGATTTTGTTATTTGTGTCGTATTTTGTTTACTAACATGCTTCATTCAAAATGGATAAACCATAGGTAAGTAGGTACATCATTTCTTCTGCTCTTACTAGCGCTGCCACCTATTTTTAACGACTTCAGGACGAGGTTCTATTTTGGTCTTGTTTGTATGTTCACACATTTCTCCGTCAATTAAGGACCGATTTAAAAAATAAAAAAGACGTGTGGCACTCGGGGACTGCCGCGGTACAGCTATTGCAATGCCATCTAGAGGCGAGTTGCTGAACTAAAGAGACAAACGTCAAGGTTTTTTCGTTACGGAATTTCTGGATTCGGTCCCCGCGCTCAAGGCCCGCGATAGAAGCTATGCAATAGCTTAAAAACTTTATACATACATATAAATGTATAGAGAATGGTTTCGAATTGATGACATAAAAGTTGTATTCTCGAATAGTATTTATCCCGTCAAGCTTAAAAAACAACAATATAACAAATCCCGAGATGGAGTTTGGTAATAGTTCGAGGGACTAAATATTACTTTCACCCGAGGTAAACACTGTGCTTTTCATTAAGAATACAAGGAAAGTAAAATAAAAATATGAGTGAGCTAAAGAAATTTTTTTTTACATAAATCTACAACTTAGGTGAGATATTTATTTAAAATATATGGTAAAATTAGGGCAATTATTAGTTATAGATAGTAAAAGGTTTTTTCTAGGTACCTCTTGAGAAGTGAAAACATTTTTTTTGTTAAATCCATCATTTTGCCATACATTTTGTTGAGAAACGATGTTAGAGTTTCTCGAAATACTTTAAATGTACGTTGTGTTTAGTACCTAATGTTGTCGTTAACATAGAATACACACTCCAGAATGTTGAAGGTTTGTAAGTCTTTGAGAATTCGTTAAACACAGATTTTGTTAGGGTTTTGTATGCGTAAGGGTTTCAAAATTTGTACGTATTAAGCTGTATTATTTACCTGTCTGTCTGTCAGCGGCCTGTATTTTATGAACCGTAATAGTTAGGCAGTGGAAATTTTGACAGTGTGTATTTTTATTGTTGCCTTTAACGATAAATGATCAACATCAGCGACGTGGCATCCATGAGAAAACCATTAAATAGAAGGCGGTTTATAGTTTTTTTTTTAAACAAACCCAATTATTTCTTAATCATTAATGGGTAAATAAAGATATTTTCAAAAATCTCTTGGGCACGGGCGTGCACCTAGCACCTACTAAATTAATCTACACAAAGGCATTCAAAAAGCTTAGGTATGATAAATGGGGGGTAGTGCCCATAGTCCCCACGTAGGGCATGCGGGTAAGGGATCGCAGTTTAGTGTTAGAATTGTTCCGCACATCATCATCACCAGCCCAAAAACATAGGTACGTACCTTAAGCTGGTTTTATATTCGATGGTAGATGGATACAATAGTAGGTAAATTGAACTACGATCCGCAACCCAGCGTGGGGGTTATGGATACTACCCCCATGTGATAACAGCCAATAAGGCACATATCAGGGGGAGGCCGTCACCAATATATATATAGGCTACTTTTTATCCCATAAATCTGTTCCCGCGGGATGAAAATCACCTTTTAATGTTTCCATAGGGACAACGCGTGCGAAGCCGCGGGGCGCAGCTAGTTACTCATATTTTATTATTATTACGATTTAAATCTATGACTGATTCACATAATACAATACATTACATAGATACTTAGATATTTTTATTATACATAGAAAATGACCAGGACAAATATCTGCAGATCATACAAACACTAAGGGCTCTTATACACGGACTGCACTGCACGTCTCATATACACGGACGTTGACTGCAGGCGATAGCAGTTGCCGACCGCAGTTGACTTTTGACGAAATGAATTAGCAGTTTTTCTCATTGCTTCGTAAAATACGATAGTGTTAAAAGTGTCCACCTTGTTCTCTATTCACTAATATTTCTTGAACCCACAGCAAACGTGTTTTTTTTAACCGACTTAAAAAAAAGGAGGAGGTTATCTATTCGATGGTTTTTTTTTGTAAATTTTGAATGGTTGCTTCGATTTTCAGGATTATTTTTGAATTTGAAAGCTGGTGCTTCCCGTGGCCAATTTGGTCCAGTTCTGACAATGGGATCCATATAATTAATGTTTATAGTTTTTTTTTAACAAAATCAATTATTCGTTAACTGTAGGCGGTGACTGTCCCCGCTGTCGTCTGCAGTCTCCGGGTGGCCTAAGGCACTGAGGCAAGTAAAAACTTCGCCGAACAAGGGTATGTACTTTAACTAGGTAGAGAGGTACACCTACCTACTCTTACTTCATAAAAGTGTAGGATGCAACTTCAATAGCTATCGTAAATTGCATGTGGCATGCGGCATGCGTGATGGAGCGGGTACCGACTGAAGAAGGGTCAACGATAGGGGTCGCGTGACCCGCAGTGCAACTCTTATCCGAGCTTTTTATGAAAGCCGATCTGCAGGAAGAAATAAATTATTAGTGAGTATTTAAACCTATCCACTAAACTCGTGCCGACTTTGGTTATGTAGGTAGGTAGGTAGGCGTGTCCAATCCGTAAAAGGAATAACTAGGTATCCGGCATGCGGCCTAAATTTAAAATCTCGCTGGATTCCGAATTTTAAAATATACGAAAGTGACAATGACTTCTTCGTAGTTAGAGGCACATTATCTATATACTTAGGTTGAAGAAAGTGATAATTAATTTAATAAAATCTACATTTTTTTTTAGTAGGTAAACAAGCGGGCAGCAACAGGGCGAGCGAGAGGTGGAGCAAACTATAACTATGACTGTTATAGTTAGAAAAGTAGTTTCATACGAATTTAAATTAAGAACCATTGAATGAGTGACATTATTGTTTTCACTTACTTACCTACTCGTTTTTTCGTTGAAAATGTATGGGAATTGTTTTATTTATTTATTGCCAAAACTTACGATTTGATTTGGTATGTTACTTTATGAAAAGTGTTCCTGGTTGGAAATAGAGTCGATTAAGACCAACTTGTTTTTTTGACAAATGTAATTTTTTGGGCGAACCGTACTTTTTTTCAAAAAACAAAATGTCAATTGTTTTTTCTTCAAAATAAAATAGAAGGTTCCTTAGAACAAAACCTTCTAACTACAAAAGAAACGGTAGAGCTACCCTTAAGGGTGCAAAAATTTGCCCCACCTGCATAGATTTATTAAACCCTTTTTAAATCAATGCCCATCTGTATATTAATGTATAAAATGTAGTGTAAAGAATAAACATAAAATAGGCATGTTTTTAAGCTGTGGGTCACCCAGGTTTCCATACATTTTTTTATACCACGGTGCTCAAACTTTATCATAAAAAAATCGAATACACTAATTTTTATTTTTAAGTGTTGGAAAAAAACAAGCAGTTGTGGCTAGGAATATTTTGTGATGCGCCATAGCAAGGCCAATTATCCACGGTTATTTCCAGAGAAAATCAATTCGTTATTATTGAATTTTTGTGTAAGTGTTCAAAAATTTTAACAAAGGTAACAAATATCGGACTTTAGAAACAAAACATTTAAAAAATCCTAGACCGTTGCAGATTTTTATTTTTCTTGAGTTGCCCTCCTGCCCCCCACAAGTACCTGCGGGGTTATCCATTAATTACCGGACACCCAGTACCTATACAAGAAGGTATAAGATAAAGTACCTGGATGACCGTGCTTCGCTCGGTTTTTTTGGTCAATTTAGTTTTTTAGAAATTATAGTATTATTATTCGCCAATAGATGTCAGGAAGAATCATATTTTTCAGTTTAGTTCATAGGTCAATTATGATAAAGTTGATTATTGAAAACACGAGTAAAATAGTATTACTATTCGACAATAGATGTCAGAAAAAGTCAATTGATTACAATAAAGATAGAAAGTCTAAAACAACATTTTCTAAGATCATTTATCGCCCCCAAAACCCCTGTATAAGGTAGGTGTGGCATTTAACGCCCTCTGGTAAATAACGCCCAAACTACAGAAAACGTACTTTTATTCAAGTGAGCCGCGTCATGGCTAAGGCACACATAGAGTATACCAATAGAAACATACCTAGCGCGAACGCAATGCCCTCGAGCCGCAATCTTGCCAGTGACACCCTGTGCTTCTAAGACCGCGGTCACAAACATCGTCCTTGGAAAAACGGCTTCGACAAAGTAGTAAGTTTTTTATTTATTTTATTATATTTCTTGTATAATTTTGTGTTTTTGTTACAGTGTAGGTACCTGCCCTTAATATTTCCTTAATATTTTTAGACAATGTACGCCATTAACGTGATAATAAGCTCAAAATAACGACAACGCCCGCTCGGATAATACCGCCCTCTCAATTCACCGTTGGGCGCTATTGACCTACACATGGGCGAAAGACTGACAGATACTATAGTTCAAGTAATGCATCGGGATTCGGGGTTAATAATCATTATCATAAATAATTATTATAGTCTGTAAGTTTCCAGATCTCATTAAAACACTAATTAGTTTTGTATAGCTGTTGTCATCAATGGGCGTTATTGTCACACTACCTCAGGGCGCCATTGCCCTCTATCGTTTAATAACGCCCGTTCTGATGAGTATGAATATGATTGCTGATTAGAATAGAAAGTGCGCCACGTCTTTATGCCATCTATCTTATAAAGTATCAAATAATATTTGAACGAAGATTTTAGTTATGGCAAGTTTGGTAACAGCTGATTTTGAAATAAAGTACATATCTGTCATTGTCAGATTAACAAAACATCTTTGGGACTGACAGATAGCTGCCGCAGCAGCTAAAAATAAAAAGAAGAAGACAGACAGCTGATAGTCCGCCCCACTAAATTTTGAGGATTTTTTGTTGTTTGCTGTGTTACATAAAAAATAATCATGCCTATTTCTGAATATGTATCTTCTTTGGCGGAGAACCCCTACTTCGGGGCTGGATTCGGTCTATTTGGTATTGGAGCTGGAGCCGCTATACTACGAAAAGGAGTTCAAACTTCTGTGTTACTTTTTAGGCGGCATTGCATGATTACTCTTGAAGTCCCTTGCCGCGATAAATCCTACCAATGGCTTTTGCATTGGATCACCCAAAAAGGAGCCAGACATACTCAACATCTCAGTGTAGAAACATCCTTTCTTCAAAAGGATACTGGTCAAATAAAAACGAAATACGACTTCATCCCTAGTGTCGGTCAGCATTTCTTCAAGTAAGCTATTATTCAAATAAACTATTATGTCCTTAATAAACATCTAGTAAATTTAAGTAACTGGTCATATGTCACCTTAGAATTTGAGGTTTTAGAATCATTCCACTCCACGAATGTCATAAGAAGCACGATAGCATATTCTCTGGGGGCGGTCCTGCAGAACTATTTTACCACCAAACTGCAATCCCCAACCTGTGTAGTAATTATGAGCACTACCCATAAAGGCCAATATGCCATTGATCAGACGGAGGTAAGTTATATCAGTAAACCGGTATAGGCTGTAGATGAAAAGTAATTCTCTAACTTTATTTCAGCTATGAAGGATCATGGATAAGGGTGGATCGCACAAGAGAACAGCACACTTTAGATTTGCACATGGGTATTCCATGGGAAACTGTTACACTAACCTCATTCGGACGAAACAAGCAACTTTACTATGACATTCTTGAAGATGGTAATTAAAAAAGCACTACCTACAAACAGGATTAAGTACATAGTCTGATACAACAAAAATTATGTAGTAAGTGCCATTTTACACGAAATCCAGAAATATGGAAAAGAAAATAGATTCCCAGGGATTATGAGGCCCTCCACCTTTTATACCATCAGGTATTACAAAGCCTGCTCCGAGTCCAACATTAATTAAAACTTTATTTTAAAATTATTAGAGGTTATTTGTTACTTGTTTTTGGGCTGGTATCCGCAACTAGGCCACAGGTGGGCCCTTTTTGTGTTATGCAATAAACAAAAATAATAAATCAACATCTTAAATATAAGAATGAAAAATATAGAGCTCCGCGTGCCAAGTCTCGAAGTGACAACATCTCTGGTGGGACTCTGCCGTTGTTGTTTGGCGCTCTCAGTGTCAAGATCGAGTGGTGTGGTGTCCTGATGATGTCTCGTGGAGAGACGAAACTAGTTGACGACTTGCTTTGATAAATGTTCTTTCATTTTGTATAAATGTACAATTTGTTAGATTTTATCGCAGAAGGTTTTTTCGCGGAATTGTTACTAAATATTTTTCATTCTTATATTTACAATGGATTTCCGCAAAGTAACGCCTGAATCTATTATTAATCAACATCTTATTCAATTCAAATATCTATTATAGAGAAATATTTTTTGTATGCATAGATCTAGAAAACAAAACAAATTTCTGCATATATTACAAACTTAGTCCCGAGGCTGGAATCGAACCTGACCTGAGCAAAAGAGGTCTTGAACTTATTCACATAAATGTAATTATTGTACTTGCCTATAGACCATTAACAACAAAAGTGTACCACAGCTAGGACAATGGCACTGAAGCAACACGAAGGCATGACACTCATGTACACAGCAATGGGGTCTGATTGGCGGCAATTCGGTCACCCACGGAAGCGACGACCTATCGGCAGTGTGGTACTGAAGTCAGGCTTGACACAAAAGATTCTGACAGATTGCCTGGACTTCATCAACAATCCCCAGTGGTATACAGATCGAGGCATTCCCTATAGAAGAGGTATGTATGACTAAGTATATAGCTTAAAAGACCTTAACAGAAATAAAAAACTTCACATCACACTTAATAAAAATGAGAAAGTTTTGATGTATTGGAAATAGATTTTTTGCCTTGATGTAATACTAGTCAGACCTGGAAACGTTTCCATACAACAACGCGAGCGAAGCCGCGGTACTTAACTAACTATAGGAAAATTAAAAAATAATCAAAACCACTTAACGTAATGCCATGCTTCTATTCCAGGGTATTTGTTATATGGTCCACCTGGGTGTGGAAAGTCTTCATTTATCATGGCTCTGGCTGGTGAATTGGAGTACAATATTTGTGTCCTCAACCTATCAGAAAGAGGGCTCACAGATGACAGGCTTAATCATCTTCTCAGGTACCTAACGGCTGAATACTCTGCGCAGCTCAGATTTTTTGAGTCTTCCATGAAATTGTGTCACAAACGCGTCATTTCAGACGTGATTAAATCTGCGTTGCGTTTAGCAATATTTAAGCAATATTTATAAAAGCACTTATCATTGCGTTCACTTCGTGAGCCATTTTCGGCGCTTGATTACAATGCTATGTTTCTGCCTGTTGGAATGGCTCGTACCTACCAAGCGCAATGTGCTTAGAGGTCATACTTGTAAAAGAAAGATTTTGTATAAATATCTGACAAACCCATATCCTTTGCCTTCTTTTCAGTGTTGCCCCACAACAATCCATTATACTGCTCGAGGATATAGACGCGGCTTTTCTCTCGAGAGAGGACACCCCATCGCAAAAAGCAGCATATGAAGGACTTAATCGCGTCACGTTCAGTGGACTGTTGAATTGCCTGGATGGGGTGGCATCTACAGAAGCCAGGATTGTTTTCATGACCACAAATTATTTAGAAAGGTTGGTGCTTTCTGCTTGTTTAAAGTAAAAGGTGTATATGACATTCACCATGTGTAGTATAATAGTTATTGTTAAATTGGACGTTAGAATCGATCCCTACAACTCAAACCTCCCTGCTTGAATGTTTTTCTAACCTAACAGAGGAAGGACAGCAGCTTCTTTCTGTTATTTTATCATGATGGCATGGTGATTAAGGCAAAATCCGACTGGACATATCAAAAGGCAGGCATGTCCAGCAGCAGCGTCGTTAGTACCTAGCTTGTGAGCTGATGTGGTTTGGATAACAAACAACCAAAGTTTCCATACAACATTTGAGCATGCTCTTGTTATTTAGTTATGGCTAAGAATTTAGTTAGATAATAATGTTTAATATTTCTTCTGTTGATTTGATTCATTTATAAGTATATACTTACTTCTTTTATGTTATGTTTTACAGGTTAGACCCAGCATTGATAAGGCCAGGTCGAGTAGACATGAAAGAATATGTAGGATTTTGTGAGCAAGAACAAGTTGAACTCATGTTCCTGAGATTTTATAAAGGCGAGGAGGCTGCAGGACACGCCAAAACATTTGCAAAAAAGTAAGTCTCAATTTATTTTCTTAAATATTAAAATTAGATAAATAAAACATCAACAGCGTAACGCAACCCCAGCCTCAGCGGGGCGGTGCAACCCGAGCGGCGCGCCCCCCGCACGACTAGGTGCACTACGTGCGTCATGCTTGGGCCACGAAAGTGTTAAACCACTTAGGAATAGTGTAGCTTCCTAAGAACATTCAGAATCGAAACAGTACTTCTGGAGCAGATTACTCCTACTAAAATAATTTAATATTGTAACATAAAAAGTAAAAATATGTGTTTACTTTGCAGAGTCATTGAAAAACAGAAAAATGTCAGCCCTGCGCAAATACAAGGATATTTTATGTTCCACAAGCATTCTGATACAGAGAAAGTTCTATTAGATATTGATACAATATGGACACTTGGATAATCAATATTTATTTTTAAAATAAAGTTACTTATTGTACTAATATCATGGTCAAATTATTGCTTCGTCCTCACCAAATAACTATTACTAATATTATAACATAATAGACTTAAACATATGAAAACAAAATTAAATGACGTTTGTGCAGTTTTAAATACACATTACACACTACAAAACTTAAAGAAGGATACCTACTTAGTACCTATTATAACAAGTCAATCAACAGAGTCAACAGTCAACCAGAGATTAGGAAAAGTTGAGTGTGAAAAGAATATTACCTAAGATAAACTTACCGAGACATGCACAATTAACCTACAGCCAGTTTAAAAAAATACCTATATTATGTTTAGGTGAAGCAACGTAAATTAACGTAAGTAACAGCAGCGTTAATAGATAGGTAACCTCCTGAAGGGTTCCAATTCCAATGTCGCAATAACATCGTTTAATAATACATATGAATTAAATGTGTTGTTCATTAAAATAACACTACGATCTTCATTTAACCGAAAAATGTACTATGTAGTTTTATCATCGATCAAAGTGCTCTTAGATTCATAATGCGTAGGTACACTGAAACAGTCTGTATCAAAATATATAGGTAAAAAGGACGGAATTTCCTATTTTCAGTAATTTTATTTAAAGCATTTATTTTCACCACTATAATGTGCTTATTGTCTTTCTTAAGAAATCTGCGTTGAAAGTACATTGTTACCCAAGGGATGAAAGTAACTTATCTAGTCTGGAGACGGGGTTCTTATAGTTCGAAGGTTTAAATAAGTTACTTTCACCCGAGGTAAACACTGCTTCTTATTACGAATATAAGGAAAGTAAAAACAAAAATATGAATTAGTTAAAAAAAATAGTACATTTTATTCCACATAAACAACTTAGGCGAGTTATTTATTAAAGTTTATGGTAAAATTTGAGCAATTGCAAGCTTGTAGCCTCTTGCGAAGAGAAATTTTTGCATTTAGGGCTTGTACACAAAAATTGGTTTAAAAATTTTATTTTTAAGAAATAATGTCTCTCAAAATCCTTTAAATGAACATTGTGAATATATAATAATGTTGATGGTTTGTAAGTCTTAGATATTTTTTTTAAATATGTTTATTTAACGAAACGTTTTCTTCTAACGTTTTAATTTTTTTTCAGCGCGCCATTTTATAAAATCGATTACGATTTAAGATACCTTTCTTTTAATTTAGGTGGTAAAAGGTTTAGCCTCAGCAGTTATAAAAGAAGCGATCACGCCAAATAACTGTCCCGTAGATCACGATTCTTATCTCGCTATAGTTTCGTTGAAATCAGCGGGGCTGCCAACTTGACGTTAAGGTAGCAGCCACAGTGAAAGATCTATAGTACTGGGGCACTATTTATTTTACTTAGGCACCGAGAAGCACAATTTTATGGCACCTTTATTGGCATAGTTGAAACCACCAAAGCCCTATGCCATTTTCATGAGCCCCAAAAATAAAATTTATGCGTATTACGGTTTCAGAGTTATTTGAGAAAATCAGATTCCGCTGCGGCAACGCCTGAAAACGTCACTGTAGCGGTGCACAATTTTATTTTGGGGCTCATAAACGATACCTATGTAGCATAAACGGGCTCCGATTTTTCTATACATTTTCATTTTTTTCTATACATTTTCGACGTGCCGCCCCAGTAACGCACACCTAGGAGGCCTCGAAATACCCGATCGAAGAGTCATGCCACTAAAAATTTACTTCAAACTTAATTGATTGATTAATGAATTTTACTGTACATAACAAATATGGTAAATAAAACTTACTTAGGCACATGTTTTATAGATTTTAGGATACAAATAAAACGTTTAGTGTTCGAAAACACTTCAGGGCTAGTCTTTTGAGCGTTCGTCAACACTCTTGGAACTACGTCACCTTTATATATCTTTAATATCTCCCACTGCCAGATTGCAGATATGCCCGATAATAATATGTTGTTGTGATCGTAACGATCTTTTATTTTTATGCAGAAAATGTTGTTTAAACATAAAAGCGACAAACAGAGAACAACCGGGTCGTTGCTTCCATAGTTATAGCGGACTTTAAAACGAATGAGACTGTGGAAATCTGCTGGCAAAATAGTGTCTGTTTCCAGTAAGGTAAGATTGTGCACCTGTAACAGCGTCCTAAAGTAACTGAATGGTGAAGTCGTTTTTGTGTTTGGTAATTCCATCGTATCTAGTATGACGTATTCGTTGCTCGCAGATTGAGTGCTGCTGACTCTTTGTGGTGGAGTCAATGTATATTGATGATCATTAACAGCTTCAGGATCTTTCATTCTACTCCGAGTTTCTTTTGACATAAGCTCTGATACAGATTTCACTTTTATTCTTGGAGCAGTTTTAGGTGGTTCTGGTTTAGAGTTTTCATTTTGAAAACTTGCGGTGCATGTTTCACCATTGTCATTGTTGGAATTTTCATTTGTATCAGAACTGGCTAGTGATCTTGTAAATGTTATTACTGGCATATTATTTTCATAACTTGTAATTACTTCCGAGGAAAACTCTTCTGGATCTACCTCTAATGTAGGCATACTATTTGATGCTACTTTCGGGTTGTTCGATTCACTAAGCAATTGTTTAGGCGGTTTTGGATTGGCCACAGGGGTCGAATTCAAAAGTAGCTGGGATGCTTGACCATCAGATTTTTCTATAGGGCTAACAGTAACATCCTGTGTGACTTTACTCAGATGGGCCATCCCTGCTGTCCCTACACAGTCTACTGCATCTAGTCTGCCCTCATTGCTTTCTGCTTCAAATTCTTCTTTAGCTAAGTCTTGATCGAATGTAGCCTCCGGTTCCTTGTTTTGTAAATTTCGCTTATCGTATTTCTTTTCGTATCCCTCAAAATCATTTCTTGGTTTTTCATTTGCGTATCGTGTCCTTGGAATTATCTTTAAATAATTAGAATTGCTTGTCTCGCTGAGTGGAGATCTCGCTAACCAAATAATGTTCAGATTTAAGTGTTCCATATAATTCATCAAACGATTAGTGTTGAATCCTCGTCTGTTGATAATTTGTCTTCCAATGCTAATTATCTTGCGATGGAGTTGTTCTAATGTTGATTTATCGAGAACCTCGTGCGTTTGTGCATACTTGTTGTGAGACATTGTAATTTGATTGTTAATCATACTAGTTGCTTTTGCAGTGTCAATATGTTTCGCTTTTTTGAATGCTATTTTGTTAGTTTCTTCATCATCAGAACTACCAGAATCATCGATACTTATGCAGTCACTATCGGTTTTTAAACCATTCGTATTGTTTTCTAGTATAACTGTTTCGGTAGAGCTACTAGAAATTAACCGTCTAACTCGCCTGCGACGAAGATTCTTATTTGATTTAAAGGATGAATTAGAATATTCATCTGCGTTGTCATGTTCCTCGCTGTTTAAGTTTTTACTGTCCAGACTGCTTTTATATTTATACGCAACATAGTAGTCTGCTGTACTTTTAGCAATGATTTTGTTTTTACTGTAGACAACTTCATTAGTGGTTCCTGTTAAGTTAGGCTTATCATCTATTTTAGGCATTTCAACCATACAATATTTTTTGAAAATGTCGTTATGCTTAGACTTTAGGGCTTTATGTATTATTTGATGGGCTTTAATAGACTTCCGCTTAGAGCACGTAATATTACAATATATACAAGTAAATGTTTTTTGATACTTGGCTTTCCAGTCCGTATTTTTATCTTTATTGGCAGTATTTTTGATGTATTCATCAACATGATTACTGTTATTACTGTTTGTATCATTTAAATCCTCTGACAAAGAGGATAACAATCTTTTTCTCTTTTTTCTTTTATTTGCTTTGACCTTGTCTTTGTTAACGTGATTACGTTTGGAAGTTCCATCGTTTTTACTTCTGTCTAAAGCTGTTGTTGTCGACTGAAAACAAGATACATTATGCATATTAGTTAACCCTATCGCGTTATAATCTATACAATAGTATTCACTATGTATACTATGCCAGATAATGTTTCAATTCAAATTTAATTCTAATGAAATCCATAATTGTCGACCAAATGATGTGTGAAACGGTGCACTCTCGTGATTTTTTTTATCGTATTTTTATTCACGATTGTGAATTTTCACATTAAAGCAGCCTTATTCAAGGTGTGCTCCGCGGAAACCAGGGACACGAAGCCTTTGTAGAGGCTCCACGCAAATACTGACCACAAAAAGACATAAGATAAATAAGATTCCATAGAAAATTAAATGGGATTATGGGACATTCTATAATTAATTATGTCCAGCTCTGGACTAGTCTTAAAATAATTATAAGTAGTTTGTCGTTGGTGTTTTTTAATATCGCAAACGCAGAACTGTTTTTACATGATGTTGGTGTCGATATGTGAATGTCTCCAACTTTGTCCTATATTACATAGCTCCCAGGCGGATGAACCGATTTCAGGGTTCCGTAGAGAACAAGCAGCCCATCAGGTAATGCAATCATGCATTACCTGATGTACAAACCTGACCACAAATGTCGCTGATCTTTTATGCATCTTTAGATTTGGCTAAAGCTAATAGGTAAAAACGATGCCGCTGCAGTAACGTTTTCAGACGTTACGGCAGCGGAATCAGATTAACTTCGAAACCCTATGGTTTTGGAGTTATTCGAGCACACATTTTATTTGTGGGGCTCATGAAAATGGCCTATGGCTCTGATTTTTCTATATATTCATCTTGATCCGAGTCGACATGCCGCCCCAGTAACGCACACTCCGTCTGCATGTCAGCGACAAAGCTAAGTAAGCTTCACTAGATAACGCATAATACCTTGTCGAGTTATAAACAAGATAATTTCGTACAAAATCCCTTGAAAATGACTTCCATAATGTTTTTAGTTAAATAATATTTTATTAGCTGTGTAAAATAGACCGAATGATAAACCGCACAACTAAAGGAAGAATCTTATTTATTTAGCGCGACGCGACAACAGTTCTCGTACGTATACATACGAACAAATTCGGATTTAAAGTGAGCACGCCTTTAGAATCTAATTCGTCCGTTCCTAAATTGATATCTAATATACAGGTTGTCCTATGCAACCTGTACCAGCAAAGGTCAGTGTGTCACCCTGTATAAGTATAATAATATCGTATCTAAATTTAAGATACTGAACTGACCTATTTTTTTGTTTGTTAGGTGGCACCTTTGGCTTATTTTGATGTAAATTTGATGCAGCCGACTTTGTCATGGTTCGAAGTTGGATGGATAAAGTTAGTTTGTTTCACGGATAGGGACTGAATGTACTAATTAGCAAAAAACAATCACTAATCTATGAAATATGTAAAGGAACAAAAATTTAATTTAATAAACTAGTTGCTCTCGGGTGCTTAAAAAGCAAATACGAGTAAGCATAGAAAATTATAATTCCTACTGAACACATAGAAAATTAAAAGACTTACTCGCAGACAATACTAGTTAGTTCGGCTAACTACAAAATACAATATAAAACATTTTAAAGGACACACACCAACACAAATAGAAAAAAATAACAAAAAAGAAACATAATGCAGAACTGTGACAGTAACCAGCTGAGCTGAGGATAAATCAATGTGCAAAGTATATTCTTTTATTGTACATAACCCCAAATGTTTTACCAGAGACTCGGAAAAATTTAGGGATGTTATGTAGCCCCGCCCCGTAACCGAAACTATCGGATATATGAAACAAAAAACTGTCTCCAACTGAAACAGAGTCCGAAATAATTGTTTTGGATTATTTCGGACAGGGGCGGGGTCTAAATAAGACATTATTATGACAGGTTTTCATATTTCCCATAGTAAGACACACCAGCTACGTGCGTCCCCTGCATCCATTACCTGCGCTGAATTAGTTTTTATGTTCGTTAATACCAGTCGTCACGCGCAGACTGATTGCTGCTGACCGGCTTAGACTCTTTGTGGTGGAGTAAATTTAGATATATTGATGATCATGAAAAGCTGCATGATATTTCATGCTAATCATAGTTTCTTTTGGCATAAGCTCTGTCATAGATTTGACTTTTATTCTTGGTGCAGTTATAAGTGGTTCTGATTTAGTTTTTTGTTTGTGATAAATTGCGTTGCAAGTTTCGGCATTGACATTGTTGGAAATTTCATTTGTTTCAGAACTGGCTAGTGATCTTGTAAATGTTATTACTGGCATATTATTTTTATAATTTGTAATTACTTCCGAAGAAAAGTCTTTTGGATGGACCTCTCATGTAGGCATAATATTTGATGCTATTTTAGATTTTTTCGATTCACTAGGCAATTGTTTAGGCGGTTTAGGATTGGTCACCGGAGTCAGATTTAAAAGCAACCGGAACGCTTGGCCATCAGATTTGTCTATAGGGCTAATAGTAACATCCTGTGTGGCTTTAATCGGATAGGCCATCCCTGCTGTCCTTACACAGTCCCCTGCATCTAGTCTGCCCTCGGTGCGTTCTGCTTCAAGTTCTTCTTCAGCTAAATCTTGATCGAATGTAGGTTCCGATTCCCTGTTTTGTATATTTCGCTTGTCGTATTTCTTTTCGTATCCCTCAAAATCATTCCTTGATTTTTCATTTGGGTATCTTGTCCTTGGAATTATGTTAAAATAATTAGAATGTTCTGTTACATAGAGTGGAGATCTCGCCAACCAAATAATGTTCAGATTTAAATGTTCCATATATTTCATCAAACTATAAGTGTTGAAACCTCGTTTGTTTATAATTTTTCTTCCAATTCCTAAGATCGTGCGATTAAGTAGTTGTAATGTTGATTTATCGAGAACCTCATGTTTTTGTGCATACTTGTTGCGATACATTGTAATTAGATTGCTAATCATATTAGTTGCTTCTGCAGTGTCAATGTGTTTTGTGCTTCTAAATAGTTTCCTGTTTTTGTTGGATTTATCTTTATCATCGGAACTATCAAAATCATCAAAACTTATACAGTAATTATAGGTTTTTGAACCATTAGTATTGTTTTCTAGTACAACTGTTTCGGTAGAGCTGCTAGAAGTTAACCGTCTAACTCGCCTTTGACGAAGTTTCTTTTTTGAGCTAAAGTATACATCAGAATATTCATCTGCATTGTCATGTTCCTCGCGGTTTAAGTTTTTACTGTCCAGACTGCTTTTATATTTATACGCAACATAGTAGCCTGCTGTATTTTTAGCAATGATTTTGTTTTTACTGTAGACAACTTCATTAGTAGTTCCTGTTAAGTTAGGCTTATCATCTATTTTAGGCATTTCAACCATACAATATTTGTTGAAAATGTCGACATGCTTAGACTTTAGGGGTTTATGGATTAATTGGTGAGCATTTATAGACTCCCGCGTAAAGCACGTAATATTACAGTAAGTACAAGTAAATGTTTTTAGATACATGGCTTTCCAGTCCGTATTTTCACCTTCATTGGTAGTATTTCTGATGTCTTCAGCAGCATGATAACAGTTATTACTATTTATTATTACCTCTGACGAAGAGGGTAAAAATCTTTTTCTCTTGTTTTTTTTATTTGCTTTGACTTTGTCTTTGTTTACGTGATTACGTTTGGAAGTTCCATCGTTTTTACTTCTGTCTAAAGGTGTTGTTGTCGACTGAAAACAAGATACATTATGCATATTAATTAACGCTATCGCGTTATAATCTTCACATTAGGACACACACATATACGTGCCAGATTATTTATTTATTTTGATACATAGTACACACAATTCTAAAAAGTACACAAATCTTAGGCATAATCCCGATGACATTTTCTGCCTTTCTACTTTCCTATCCATACCAGGTTTTCTGGCAGAGATCGCTCTCGAGCGATAAGGCCGCCAATTGTCACTTAGGTTATAATTATACATTTGTAAAGGACATCAGTCACTGGCCCTATAAATTTTCCCCAGAATCAATGAACATGTGGATACATAGTGCTTTACGCTACCCTTCGAGGAAAATAATCTTTTAAAATCTTCGAATCACCAGAGTAAATTCAAACTGTAAACTCAAATGTAGCAATAAATACGCGCACTTACGATTTGCACATGGTTCTTTTTAGGGTTGCGTACCCAAAGGGTAAAACGGGTCCCTATTTCGACCCTACATCGAGACTTCGCTGTCTGTCTGTCCGTAAAAACAAATACTAAAAATACAGAATAGAATAAAATATTTAAGGGGCTCCCATACCATACAACAGACATGATCTTTTCGTTACGGAAACCTTCGTGCGCGAGGCCTACTCGCACTTAGCCGGTTTTATTTTAAATTATTGCTCCAAATACGGAAGAGGCCGATATCATATGGCGGGTTTGGCGTAAAAACTTACTGTCCGACCTATTATGAAAATAACCATAGCTGCCGGCTGATATTTTTTTTTTTTTTTTTTATTAGCCTGTTTTGTCCCACTGCTGGGCAATCAACCACGGCTGATAATTAGGAAAACAAAAAAAAATGACACGTTAGAAATGTATTTCCATACATTTTTCCCAGCCGCTTGACGCGTGAGAATAGTTTGTTCTCCTGCATTTGGGTACCTACCAAATGCCTGCAAAGACGGGCTTTCTACCTTATGTATTGGAAAAGGAATAAGCAACTTTCTGAGCAGGTGTAGTATAAATATGTAACTAGTTTAATGCTCTCGCTCGCCGGTTTTTTCCAACGCATCATGAATATCGTCTCATCGGTAAACAGGATATTTTATGGATCGTGTTTCTTCAATACGTTCCGACCTCGTTCGTCGTCATTTACAAAGACGCTCGTTTAAATAATGCACTTTCCTTCGACTTTCGTTTCGCCTTCAGTTTGATATCATATCTAAGTATCCTGTTCTCCAATATTCGCGAAATATTGGTCCTCAGAGCTAATTAATTACTTTTGAGTCCGACAAGGGTTGCGACGTACTCGCTCTGTGATTACTTTGATGTTGGCGGGCCTTCTTACAGACAGCGGGCGGCCACATCTTCCACGGTCTTTTAAAGAGCCGGTCTCCTTGTATCGTATAAGTTCCGGCTACACCCCAAACTTTAGATTTCACTAAATACTTGCATTGTGTTTTTCCAGCTTCAAACAGTGAAATTACAGTCGCACGCAAATCTTTTGTTGGCGCCATTTTCACGGAGAATAAAACAAATATTAAAATGTATATTTTGTCTGATTCAAAACATTCGAAATCTAAAATGTTAAAAGTTTTTAAAATGTTGCCTGTATTACTTCATTTCTTTTAAAACTGATTAAATAAATGCGTCTCAGAACTTATGAACACACGAGGATATACAAAAATACAAACACGTTCAAATTCACTTTTTAAAAACCATGTGGCATGGAATTTTCGTTAATTACAAAACTGTTGTCAGTGATTTTTATAGGTTGGTAACTTTGTCGATTTATTACTTTGTTCAGTGAAAATTATCAGATCGATATAAAACTTAGATGGTTGAGATAAGGCTGATTCTGTGTACTTAACTCAAATTTGGTTCCTTATTGCATTGCAGAATAAGATCATTTTTCAAAAAGCCATGGCAAAAAGAACGTTTAATGTTTGTTTACAAATTTATTGAACTATCTAAGTACTGTTTTTGCTAAATACATTCGGTCCTCAATTGTGTAACAAATTAATTTACCCACTATGGTTTCACAAAGACAGCACCAATTTACATCAAACAAAGCCACCTTTTATAAACAAAAAAATATTATAGGTACCTATATCGTTACATGCATTCGAAAGCTTTGAAAGATTTCAAAATAAAAACTGGCCAAGTGCGTATCGAGCCAAAAAAATGAGGTTCCTTCTGTAGGTAGTTGTGCGGTTCATTAATCTACCTATTTTACACAAGCAAGTGTTTTTTTTTTAACTTATTGATCCACCACTGCCGCTGGTTCAGTGCCTGCGGCCTGTGGCCCCGTCGGTGTCCCTAGCCAGGTGGAATCAGCTTGTACTTTCAAAAATAATACAACGGTTAAATCACAATTTGGGATATATTCCGACTGTTCTTGGTAGGAAAGAAAGGTTCAAAAACAAAAAACAGTTCGGATGTAGTTCCGAACCCTGCTTTTTCGTCAGCGCGATCTAGACCTTTGTCACTAGCGACATCTAGTTATAATTTTGTGCAACTTTTCACTGTGCGACACTAATAAAAGGCTTATGCCACTAATCCCTGTTGAAAATCCCCGTCAAAGGGGAAAAGTGAAATTTTTGTTCACTATTCCCCGTTGACGCCGATGCGAGCTCGTAATGGGGATTAGTGAACAAAAAAGTTCATTAATCCCCATTGCGTGAAAAATAAAATACGAATACCTAATAAGCGAGTCCTTACCTTATAAATAAATAATCAAGTTTTTATTTATTTATAAGGTAAGGACTCGCTTATTGATTATTTTTATAATCATAATTAATTGCCTAGGCAATGATTCATTAACCTTATAATAAAATCCGATTTCTACCTATTACTTTTTTTATGTTTCTTCAATAATCACAGAGCGATAAAAAAGAAAACAAGTAGGTATTACAAAATAAAATACAGATATGTAATCACAGATTTTACATTTATTTATACCTACAATCACAGTTTAACAGTTAAATTAGTCTAAAATACCTAATCAAATCACAGTTTGTTACAATTATTAATTAAAAAGGTAACATTAAAAACATAATTTTTTTATATGTACCTAAAAAAATCACAGAATGTTACAATTATTAATTAAAAATATAGCATTAAAAACATAACACTCCTAAGCACTACTTATTATAGAATGCAATTTGGTCAGCAATACCCACAAAACAAACTTTTACATAAAAAATACGTGTTTATAATAAAAATATGTTGAATCACCTAAGTTTTTCCAAGAAGTGTCCAATCGTAATTTCGCCATTACTTTCGTTCCATTTGTACCTCCTGTATGTGTTTGTCGCGATTAATGCTTTTCGTTGTTTTTTCTGAAATACTTTTACCTTCAGAAACCTGCAATGCAAGAACTTCATAATACGATGCATCTTCAGCAAACGCTGTGAGAAGCTTCATGATATTAGGTTTCTTTTTTAACACACGCTTTTTGATTTTGTTGTTCCATGCTTGGACTAAATTAGTAGTGCGATGGGTCTGGCCAAATCACACCATATTTTAATAAAGTCGTCTTGTAACCATTGCCTGAGCTAATTTCTGAACTCCTTGCTATTATCATCGTCGTCAGGGCTCTGAGAGGCAATATAAGCCGAGAAACAAAAGATGACCAATCATGTACGAGCTGACAAGCCCCCACCGCCAAAAATGTGCGTCTTACAGTAACGTGTATCTTATTAGGTCGTCATAAGATCGAAATACCCAAGCATAGTTAGAACGACTTCGTTGGTTCAACTTCCGTTTTTCGGATGTTTCTATATTAATCATAAAGTATGTAATTTTTAGAGTTGAATTAAATTTTTAATTAATAAATGTAACAATCTGCGCTAATAACTGTAACTGTATCTTCTGGAGGGCGGGCAGCAGCGCCCCCTGCAGAGCAAATCTTCCACCAGACTGCGATCCCCAACCCGCATGCCCAGCGTGGGGATTATGGGCATTACCCCCCATGAGTTAAACACCAAAAAGGCGTTTATCAGGGGGAGGCCTGCGTCCAGCAGTGGACCGATACAGGCTGTGGATGGATGGATGGATGTAATTTAAGATTTGAATTAAATTTTTAATTAATAACTGTAACAATCTGTGTTTTTATTGGATAGATATATGAATGTTATCTTATCTTATAACTTTGAGAATAATAAAAAGACTTTTCATGAAACTTGGTAAACATCGATCTAGGATTCATTTTTAGAAAATGTCGTTTTATTTGTGCCTTCAATAAACATTCATCAACTTTATAACAATCAATTGACTGTTCCTGACATCTATTGGCGAATAGTAATGCTATTTTATTCCTGTTTTTAATAATTACACTTTTTTTTATCAACTTAAACACTAAGCTGAAAAATTATGACACTTCCTGACATCTATTGGCGAATAATAATACTATAATTTCTAAAAAACAAAATCCAGGTACTGTTTTATATGCTACAGTTTTAGTGTTAGGTACCTTTTTTATTAATCATTGTAACAAACTATGATTTGATTAGGTATTTTAGACTGATTTAACTGTTAAACTGTGATTGTAGGTATAAATAAATGTAAAATCTGTGATTACATTTCTGTATTTTATTATTGGTGGGGATTAATGAATTTTTTAGTTCACTATTCCCCATTACGAGCTCGCATCGGCGTCAACGGGGAATGGTGAACAAAAAGTTCACATTTCCCCGTTGACGGGGTATTCAACGGGGTTTAGTGGAATAAGCCTAATAAAATACTTTGTTTTAGTCATAGGGATTTTGTATGAAATTTATAAGTTGATCATCTTGTATTTTATCAGTTAGCAAGCAAGCTTCTGTGCTGCGGACATACGGACAGACATGGTAAAACTATAAAGGTTTGTTGTTCTCTATGTAACCCTGAAATTGGTTCATCTGCATGGGAACTATGATGATTATACACAGATGGACATGACCGTGCCATGACAACACATTATCGATACATCATACAACATACAAAAACAGTTTTGGAATGGGAGACAAATCAAAATAGAGATTTTCACAATATTATTGTTTAAAAAGCTTTGGTTTCGGTTGAAATTGACATTGAGGTGGAAGGGTTTCTTTCGGTTTTGGCTAAAAACCTGGTTCGGTCAGGTACTATAAATTGATTACCATTGTATTATGGTTATCCAATTTCCAATTTTTTTATCAGTAAAAAGGTACTTACATTGTTTTCAGGTTTCCTTTTCTTCAGTCTTAAGTCTTCCTGCTTTTGAATGTAATTTTGCTTTATTTTTGAGTTTTCACATAGAACCAATTGGCATTTCTTGCAGATAAGCTGTGGCAAACCATCAAAAGGTTCCACCTGAAAATAAAAATGGTCCTCATTAAGCGTATGGCTTGTAATGTGTAGAAGAACTGAAGGGTTTTGTTCACTAGTGGGACAAATAGAGCTAAAAATAATAATAATTAAGATAATTAATTGAAAGAGATTTTTTGAATGAGACCTCAGCTAAAAGTAATGAATTCCAGATTTAATTAAAGTGTAGGTAGGTAAACAAGGTCAGAACAAAAAACAATATTTCTAGTATTTCACTCCCAGCTTTTTGTCATCAGTGTATGGCTATATTTATAGATCTTGTTCATAGCTCAATAAATGACATCATCCGTTGGGCTTTTACCAGCGTCAGTGTGGGAGCTACCCTCAAACCACGTGTCCTTATGCGAGACGATGGTAAAAGACCAGACAGTATGAGTCTGATTTCCTGGATCATGTGTACAAATTGCAACCTGGTATGTGTTTCATCCCAGCCGGGTCCTGTTGCATTATTCATCGGGCCGGGTTGTGAGTTAGTGATGAAACCTTTAAAGTATTTTATGAAAATTCTCTATAATTTAATGAAAAAAGACAATGTCTAATTTGCCTTTATATGAATAATTATAACAATAATCAGTCTCACTAAAGTCTCAAAATCACACTTAATACAGAATTGATTACTTACTTACACCCTATAGTGTCTATTTAAAAACATAGTATTATAATAAGAAACTAATATAATAATGCAGCTAAAAGTACTAAATATGTCACAATAAAAGCAATTTAATGATACCCAACTCAGTGTCTTTAGGGCAAACTTTGTCCTCGTTTCATTTTCCTTTACCTACCTATTTACAAAGCAGTCTTGGCTTAGTAGAAGTCAAGTGATAGACTTACATTGATTCCAAAACAGAAAGAGATCTGGTCTCGAATCGCAGGAACTATCTGATATTTGCCTGGTTCCTCCAGACATAAACGACATTTTATGAATAGATGGGGATCAATTTCAATCAAACTCATCCTTGAAGCCCTGTAATGAAAGACAACACTTGGTAGAATATATTGAAATGAGGACCTTACCATGTTGGCGTTCCTCTTTAATAAATAAATAAATACCATAGAAGCCCATAGGGCGCCAAGCCTAGGTCCGGTAGTGGACTAGTGTTAGAACAAATATTACCAAATTCCCCTATGTCTAGAGAAACTAGATAATATTCATACTTGCTGTAACTTATAATTTCATGGTTCCCGCCATTTAAATAGGTACCAGAGGAAACTTCACAATTGATGGAACTGAGGCTTGCATGCGTTCCTAGACAATAGTTATTGTTTTATTTACCTTTATAATGAATTAAGCGTAAATTTAAACATCGCCAGCAGCATGCGTACCTAACCTTTGCTTGCAAAATTGGTAACAAAATACACTTTTCTTTTTCAACACCAACCATCAAAAAACTTGCAAAAGTGAAATGAAAGGTAAAACCGAACAGCTGGTATTAATACTGACTGACAAAAAATATTTTAATAGTAAAAAGCTATAAACCACGAAAGCAATTCATTGTGTTCTTTAACAAAAAATAATTCTGGATTGCTAAAGTTGGATTGGTTGGACTTGTATTCTCTTTGGGTTGGACCATGGGTTGGACGAACGGAAACCGGAATGATTTTTTGGTGTGGTGGGTGGGGATGAAAAAGGAAAGACAACTTCACTAGCGGTGCACTCTTCTGGGAAGTAGCTAAAGTTGTAAAATTGGATGAAAGCGCCATCTAGTGGTGAATAGCACCTTCGGTTGCAGTTACACGGTAATAATTTACTTATATAGATGGCGCTGCCCTTGGTATAAATCCATTTAATAAGTTTTTTAAGTACTCAGACCAAATAAAATTTTGTTATTTGGTCTGAGGTTTTATTAGTGGTTCTACTAATATTCTATTGATATGAGGGGATTACCCTATTATTCTAGTGGTCTGTCTCCACAATGGAAATAACCAATACAATCATGGGCGTATTTACCCTTAGGCCAAAAGGGCCATGGCCCGGGGCAGCAGGCTTCGAGGGGCGGCGAAGCCGCCCCTCGCTGTCTGCCCTTCAGAAGCTTGACGATAAAAAAAAAACCCAAAGAAGGCCGAGAGGGGTGGCAAATATAAACAAACGAACGCTTCAAACCCAAACCCCAACTAATTGTTCACCTACAATACCTATACCTACTAACAGTGCCGGATTTACCATAGAAGCTGAAATAGCTGAAGCTTAAGTCGGCAAAATTAAGGGGGCGGCCGGAAAAATTGGCTCAAAATAAATTTGGTACAGGAAAAAAGTACGGCTGCGGAGACGAGGTAGGGCTGCAGTGGGGCGGCGCGGCGCGGTGGCGGCAGCAGCCTCTTTCCCACTCGTGCCGCCTCGGAAAGGCCTGCTGCTGCCACTTCGAGTGTCTTCGGGTCCGTTCGTTGGGTACTAATATTGGTACATACCTACCTACTTAACTGTTAAGGGGGAATAAGGGAACCCCGCTCTTGCGGTCAAAATAATAAAAAATCAAAACATCTTATTGTAAAATTATTGCAGACACTTAATGCTATTTAAAAAGGCCCATATCTTTGAAAAAATAAAAACTTTACAAAGCACCTTTAGCATCATCATCAAGTCAATTTGTGTTTAATTTCACGCACTATTGTTAATTTTTGGACAATTTAGGAACAATATATTAGAAGTAAGTAGGAGCGGCATAATTTTTAAGTTTTGGGGCGGTAAATGTGTATATCCAGCACTGCCTACCAACAAGAAGGTAAGTAAATAATTATGTAGGTAGCTAAAATAACATTTGCGTTCAAGAATTATTGTACATTTATTTTAGTTAGGTTAGATACGTACGGCTTACTCCACTCGCCAATAATATTGTCCTTATATGAGTAGTCCAGAGCTCGATACTTGGTCACGTTGCCCACCGGTGCTTTTAAACTACCAAAATGCATAATTTCGCAGCTCGCTTCGCTTGCCGATGACAAACGATGGCTTTCAACGCTTCGTCGCATTGCCCACCACTGTCCATCTGTGTGTCTGTCCGTCTGTGAATACATGAAAAACTATATTTTAATATATTTTAACCATTGATTTATTAAAAACGAAGATGAGGTACTAGTTGCTCGAAAGTGGCAACCTCAAATTGTGTAAAATTGTGTTCTCCCACATCAGTCACCATCTGACCGGCGGCACGGGCGGTCGTGATTCGCGTGAAATATTGTTGTCTCAGTCTCACTTCGGTCCTAGATACGTCTTTCCGTCTTTGTTCTTCTTTGTATTGCACAGGACTGGAAATATAACTGTGAGCGTATTGTGTTTGCGTGTAGTTGTAACACATGCCAATTTTTGAGTAAGCGCTGGGAGAACGTAACCTATCTTCCCTTTTAACCAGTTTAGGATTAAACCAAGCACATGCATGCATTTTCTAGATACAGCGCGGTCATCAATGCCATCTATACTTTAAAAATAGCATTTTGCTAATACCTGCCATCTATTGTCGAAGCCATTAACAAATTTGTTAAAACGTGGGGGCGCTGCGGTGGCGGTTATCCTTTCTGTAGGTCAGGTATTTACGTACTTAACACATCTTTTTTCCCAATAAGTGTAAGGTAATCTTTTCCAGTGAAATTTCCTTAAATTGTAAATTATATTCTTTTCGTATAGTCCATTTTTAATCACTGCACAGGCCGCAGAGGACATAATATTACTACTATTACATGACTTAATTTACTAACCGGATAAACGAGAATTGCTATTTGTTCTAGAATGTTCCATCGCTTTTCCATCTAGTGGAGAGTAGCAATACTAAAATGATAAAAATATTTACCGGTTTACATTTAGAACAATGAGTGTTGGTTAACTTTATCTCTAGATGGCGTTGTAAGTTCATTGAGGAAGTTGTAATGAACTTAGATGTCCATCTACATTCTACGTGAATGATGCCTGCTGAAAGACCCGACGGCAGATATGAATCCGGTCTGCTTTGGAAGACCGATAAGGAGACGTTGCCAAATGATTATGTTCAAGACTTCAACCGACTTCTTAGCATCGAGAAGAATCCGAGTAACGACGCAACGCTCAAAGAAGATTACAAAAAACAGTTAAAACATTTGATAGCCAGTCGATATTCTGAAACGGTTTCTGAAAGTTAAATTAACGCCGCGAGACGAACATTTTACTTGTCCCACTTTGCTGTTGTCGTTCATCCCATGAAGAAAAAGACCCGCATCGTTTTTGATGCTGCTGCACGATTTAAGGGAAAAAGCCTAAATGACACACTACTTCTAGGACCGGACCTACTCAAATCCAATCGACGAATTGTTTGGTGTATACTCGTACTTCTACGATTAAGAGAGGGACCTGTAGCAGTGAGCGTGATTGAAAAGCTTGATGTTTCATCCAGCGCAATGTTAGAAAAAGAGGCAAAGAGAAAAGAGAGAAAGCGCCTGATCGCTCGGTTGGCATTCGGTTACTTTCACGCTCACTTGCGGGTAGTCGGCAATAGGAAGAATAGTTGCCTTGAGGAAATTCCAAAAACCTTGTTCTTCTAAGCCGCACAGCTTACACAGGGAGTAACATCACAGTCATAATCTAACCACCATCTACACACACTGCACAAAGATGTACCTACTGAATTCTGTAAAAATTTGGGCCAATCGCACAATACAACATCTGCAAGTGCTATTCGTTATTTTTATAAACTTTCTCTCAATTATGTGCGCAGCAGATCTAAGGCAAATATGGCCTCCACTTGTATGTGTATTTCAGTAAGCCTTACAAGTTTGTGAAATAAAACTTTGTTTTTGGAGACATAAGTAAGTATACTGAATTTGTTTTTTTAAATTTAGATTTTTTGTTGCAATAGACATCTAGATTATTAGTACGCACACGTTACACGTTTCCTAGTTAGTTAAAAGTTTCGAAGAAAGATTTGTTACGACGCCATAATTACGCAAGAGCGTTTGTATGAAGAAAATAATAGAAAGAGAATTGAATTGTATGAAAAGTAAGACGGTTGGCTGCTCTTAACGCAACTAGGTTTATAATAATGAAATGACCATTGAGAATATTGCCATCTATGGTCGAGTAGCGGAATTAGCTCGTCATCCGAATGTTGACTGTTGACGAGCAAATTCCATCATTTTAATGCCGTCACAGAGCTGGTGACGTATAGAATAAATAAAAATAAAATACGATCTGCTGCTAAAGTAAAATAAATCTTATCGGTAGGATTCAAGGTTTATTTCCAAGTGTGCGTTACTGGGGCGGCACGTTAGACTCTGATCGATCATGCAAGATGAAATTTATAGAAAAATCATCGGTCTCTTTAAGACAAAACCTATTCGTGATGAGTACCTACCAAGGTACATCGGCCACATCGTCACTTTCCAACGGTTTGAGACTTCCCTCAGACCAACAAACATAAACTAGTAGTTCTCCGAACAGTAGACCTCATGAACATTAACTTTGTTTTAACAATGCAGAAATGAGATAATTATTTTATTAAACACTACACACGACTTCATAAGCCTCCTTACATGGACCTGTACGTCTCGACTGCAGGCGACGGCAGTAGACGGCAGTTGGTGGGTGTAGTTGCCTTAAAGTCGGCGGGTGTATTGCCTTGCTGTATTTGACACTTACAGTCCGTGTATAAGAGCCTTAAGTAACACGTAGATATGCACACAGAAAAAATAGTACTTACCTGGCCCTCCTTATGTTTACATATTACTGATGTTATTTAAACGGGATTTTTAAGTAGGTATCTAGTTGTTTGAATACCTCCTACCATGTTTTTTTGTGATTCCTGTTTGTAAGTAGGATTGGTAGTTTGATGCACCACAACCTCAACAGTATTGGTCAACTGCTGGACGCAGGCCTCCCCATGATTAGCACTTTATTCGCGTTTATGTCATAGAGGGTAATGCCCATAATCCCCACGCTGGGCATACGGGTTGGGGATCGCAGTTTGGTGGTATAATTTTTCTGCAGGGGGTGCTGCTGCCCGCTCCCGGTGGATATCACAGTCGCCTCTTACGACATTACACGGTAAGTACGATTTTACCTAAGGTCAATGAAAAGCAAATTCTGTACCTACCTACCTACCTAAGTACAGTGCGTTGATCCATCTATACCGTGTCCATTTTGAATGAGGCATACGTATACAACGTACGTATACAAACCGCCCATACTTAACCTAAAATTGACTTTGTTGGCGCGTCCTTTTATACGTAATTTACATTACTTGTCGATTTTAGATACTCCCTTCAATAAAAATTGCTTACAATTATATCTGAAACTCGACGCCAAGCAAGTGAGTTTTTGTTATTTGTATCGTGGTTTATTTACTAACATGCTCCATGCTGGATGGATATACCATAGGTATTTAGCTATTCCATGATAAAACCAAGTAGGTACCTAAATGAATGAGAATCGTTTGTAAATGGCAAACATCTTTTTAGTTTAACAAAACAATGTTTTAACAAAGTTTGTTACCTAATTAATTTATAAAATGTAATTATTCAATAGGCTTCTCTCTCATGGAACTCTCGAAATGTTACATTATGTAGGTACCTAGATTATTTTTTCTTTAGATACCGTAGCACTGTAAGGCTGTGGACACAAAGTCAGCGGGTGTGGGCGATGTCATAGTAGACCACTCGATCTCGAAGCGTTACAAATATTATTCTAATAGATGGCGCTGTTTCAGGTTTTTTTGGTTCTATGAAGTTATTTTGCTTTCATGCCAAAAACCGTGATCAGATCTTTACCATTTTTTTTATGAGAATTATGATTATTTTTTTATCTTTCAATTAAAAAAAAATCATCGAAATCAGATGTCTGAAAGCGGAGATATTTAAAAGCTCCCCTTTTTGCCTTTTTTGGGGGAAGTACGCCTTCAATCAAAAAACCCCGACGACGAAAAAATTCTATAAAATTGTTGAATCTGTACACGAGATTTCGTAACGATCGGTTGTAAAATACGACCTGTAGAGGAGTACAGACATACAGAAAAAAAGCGAGAATGTTGGTCTGAGACCTCATTTCATTTCATTTCATTCGGTCAATGAGACCTCATTTCATTCGGTCAATAATACTTTTGTTGTAGTATCTACCAAATAAATATTTTTTACTTGGTCTGAGGGGTTCGTGGCTTAGGCCCCCGGTGTCTGACGCCTCCGTGGTGGAGGCACCCGATTTCGTTTTAGTGAGATAAAAATATATTTGTTGAATAATTTTATCCAAAGTAGATACAGTCACATAGCAAAGTGTAACCTAAATTATAGAAATGATTATAAGTGTCTACATGAAGTGATTCAAAGTCAGTTTTTAATATAAATCTTCATTAATAATGTCGGAAAAACCAAAAATTGCTTGTCTAGTCACAATTGTAACTTGACTTACAATTTAGAAATTAAGATGATTCATATGTAAGTGTAAGTAGGTACCTATAATATACTAAATGTAATTTTGAATAGGTACCAAATAAATAAATTACGGGTATCTACATAAATATTTACAACATTGCTAACAAAATAATTAAACATTTATAATAACATTAACATGTCAAATCGCAGATCCTAAAATAATAAAATCAGTATATGTACTAGGTATCCACTTTGTGCTAAGCCCTGCGAAGGACCTGGACTTGCCATTTTGATATGACATGACCGACTAAACTTATCAGTAACTTATTGCAACAATAACCTGGACTTCTGCGAGAAATGGGTTAGAAATAGTGTCCACCGCTCGATTACTATTGTCAATAGGGTATATGCATCGATTTTTTTTATTGTTTTAATCGATTCTTTAGGTCATTATTTAACCGAGTGATAAGACGATAAGACGCTCACTGAATTTCGCATTAACAAGGTAAAAAAAACAAATCAAAACTACAATCATTTTCGGGTGATAAAAACGCTGCCATATTGGCGCCATGTTTATGTGACGTCGACGTACATACTTGATTAAAACCTTTGGTGACGACCTCGGTAGTGATCATCTCAGGAAAGAGGTTTTCCGAAAAAACTGAAAATAATCGACAATACGTCAAGTGGGCAGAATAGTGTCAAATCATGGTGCAGCAATCAGAATAAAAAAAGAAAAAATGTGCACAGTGATGTCACGTCCGCTCTAGTCAATGGCGTAGCGATTTGATATTTTGCGATTGAGATTTAAAATATCAATTTTTCAATGGTTAAATTCTACAATAAAAACATCTCAAAATGCAAAAATAAATATGTAGATATGTTTTTATATCAATAGAGAATACGTATATATTTTTTTAGCCATTTTGAAATCACATGCATATACCCTATTAGTCCTGAACACTATTGTTTTCAATTCTTTGCGAAAGAGATACATATACACTCGAGAGCAATGAATCCGGGTCACTTAAAGAATGTTAAAAATCTCGGAAACTAAAAATGATAGGTTAATGCAATAAATTGTATTTAATAGACAATGTAATACTCCTTAAATGAAAGTAAAAAAAATATGAGTCACCATACATTTTATTAACACAAAATTACATAAAGAAAAAAACTGCTGATCTCTCCTTAAAACAAAAATAGGAAACATGAAATTTTTGAACTTTATTACGATTTTCTTGAATTTTAATACTTCGTATTGCCTCCTCGTGCTTCCATTACTGCGTTTACGCGGTTTGGCATGCTGTACACCAAGTTCCTTATACGATTTTGGGGAATATTCTCCCATTCCTCTGTGAGAGCAATTTTGAGCTCACGAAGCGTGATTGGGGGAGGGTTTCGTTGTTTTACGCATCTGCCTAGCTCGTCCCAAGCATGCTCGATCGGGTTGATATCCGGTCTGCGCGCTGGCCACTCCATACGAGTAATGTTCATCTCTTGAAGGTAGTCATTCACAATCCTACCTGTATGAGGTCGGGCATTGTCATGCATAAATATAGCATCCTCACCTAAATTGACCATAAATGGACCAACGTGATCATTGAGGATTTCTTCCACATATCTTACGCTAGTTAAAGAGCCGTTTTCTATGATCACCAGCTCTGTGCGACTTTCAGAAGAAATTCCGGCCCACACAAGTACAGACCCACCACCGTAGGCTACTTTTTCTTCGATGCATGCTTGCTTGAATCTTTCCCCTGGTCTTCGATACACTCTGTGTCTTCCATCGTGCTTGTAGAGCATAAATTTTGATTCGTCGGAGAACATAACTTTTGACCAATCTTCAATACTCCAATTTACGATTTTTAGGATTCTTTAAGTGACCCGGATTCATTGCTCTCGAGTGTATAAGAAAGCGATCTGGTTTTTATCAAAAACCATTTTGGTCGGACGGCTCGTTTGAAAAGGTACAAAATAATGTACCAATTTTAAGAAAATGTAACAACAACCTAAAAATAGGTAATGTCTATTACTTTGTTAGTTACCTATAAAATACCTACAAAACTTGATAATTACACCTGTAACGCACACATTGGAGGACTCTGTAATGTTAGGTCTGGTTTTTAATAAACGAATTGAATTGAATTGAATTGAATTGAATCATACTCCTAAACATTAAATTTTATTTAATATTGAAATATTATTACATACCTACCTAATAAGTTCGAAAATACTTTTTCGTCGACTGTATCTGGTACAAAAATCTTTTATTCAGACGAAATCGGCTGTTATGACTTAATTGAAAATAGGGTGCCTCCACCACGGGGGCGTCAGACACCGGAGGCGTAAGCCACGAACCCGGTCTGAGCAATTAATTTAATTTAACCCTTTCAATCCCTGTGGTGACAAGTGTACAGATTAAAGTTTTTCCCAAATAAAACAATTGAGAGCTTATTTTGTATTTTATAGCGGTTGTGATCGCTTGTACACATTATAAACTATCGAAAACAGTGTTAGTAACGCCATCTCTTATTGTAAAAAGTTTTGATCGAGTTTGTATCAGAGGCCAGTAAACTTTTGAATAGTGCAGGTAAGCCGTTTTGTTTATTTCTAAATTATAAGTTTTAGGGTAAAATTCGTTTAGCAAAAAATGTTACTCGATGAATATAGATATGTAAGAATATATGCTCGATGAATTGAAGTACCTATTGAAATCATTTGTAACGTACTTCTACAGTAGTGGTAGTATTTTATTTCACTCTGAAAACTTGAAAAATATTTATGTACCTAGTAGGTACTACCTACACGTTTGTACGTTACGTACATATCAAAGCCGAACTAAAGCTGATTCTAAAGTTTTGAGTGTCATCATAAAAAACGCGTTATAATTTATTTTACTAAGATAATTTAATGTACCAAATTCAATTAGGTAGTTAGTTGGTGTCACATACTTAGGTAAGTTTTGTTTATTTTTTACAGATAACAATAAATAACGAATTGCAAAATGGTTACACTCACACCCGAAGGATTTATGCAAATGATGGTTAAAATAAATTATATTACATATCAAAAATTTTAGTTGAAAGTAGTTTACAAAAAAAAAATAAACTAACATAATATCTCGCTATAGTTTCGTCGAAATCAGTGGGGCTGCTAGCTTGACGTCAAGATAGCAGCCACAGTGAAAGACCTAAATATCTCCCCAAGTACTGGGGCACTATTTATTTTACTTACGGCACATTTATTGGCATAGTTGAAACCGCCAAATTCCATGGTGTGGCTGCTAACTTGACGCACACGATCTATTGGATCACATTGCTAGTGAGTCTTACTGTATTATGTAGGTATTTAAAATAAAATTCATTATCAGAAAACTTTTCATAAACATTTAAAATTAAAAAACTTAAAAATGTTGCACACCAATGTCTTAGACTTACCCATTTTTCTAAACTACACAGTTTTCCAGAGTAAAATGCACAACGCGTATGTAGTAATATTTAAGTCAAATTTTTTTTTGTGAACAGCTTGGCGTTCACAAAAACTATACATGAACTCCTGAAAGTGTCTTATTGTTAGAAAAATGCAATTTAATGTCAACGTTCGACCCCTGAAATTCAATCGAATGTGATAATAAACCATTCTCGTCGATTTCTGCCCGTGACGTTAGTAAAAAAAACATTCTGAGAAAAAACTCTGAACCCTGCGCCTGCCTGTGTGTTGGTGTTTGTTTGCGCGCGCGAGTTTGTATATGTTTGTGTGCGCGTGTTATGTAGGGGTGTGTGTTATAGCATCATAAATCCTGCGCTAAATCATACTTCTCTGTGTCGGATTCCGTGTCAATGACTCCGTATCGAAGTCTGAATAGCAATGCTGCTGAGCGCTGCTGCCCGCCACCGGCCGCCGCCGCGCCGCCGCCCACGTGGTGAAATTCCTCAGGCATGATCAATTGAAAAAAACAAAGAGATTTCTTGGTTTATTCATATAGCTATCAGTAAAGATTACAGTAATCTTATTCAAAATACATCTACAACATAATCCACAATTACAAAGAATCAAGCATAATTCATTCGGTATAATTTTGTCAGTGACAATTATTTTAACATTGTATCATACTATCAATAAGATCAGAATTAAATTGTAATCCACAAATGCGTGTCATAATGAAGACTTATTTCTAAAACAGTTATGTTGTAATTTAACAACCACAAAATGTTTTATTATCTACTAAAAGTTTTGTTGTATTTTAACAACCACAAAATGTTTTAGGGTATGTCATTGTTAATATTACATGTATTCAAACATACTATGTGTTATCTATCTATCAATCACAGCACTTCATAAAACTGCTTGTCAAAACACAAAACAATTCACTCATGTTCATATTCATCCAGACAACACCTGTAGGTATAGGTACAGTAGCCGTAATAGTCGTATTGTCCTGGTTTATTCATACAGCGATCTATATACAAGTCAAATATTATTTTCATGGGACTTGTTTTACCTACGTTGACGGCGTCTATTATTATTGCGCCTGGCGCCGGAGTTTTGGTTGAAGATTGAAGGACGCGGCTGCGGCGGCCCTAGCCCGGAATCAATACGTAATTGGTATTCGTCCATGATGGCCTGAAACCGGTCGATGTTCATCATTAGCTGGTTGTGGTTATTCAGGGTTCTACTTGTGATGGCATTGTTATTTTCAGCATTTGTGGCTGAATTGCTAGACCTGGCGGCCGCGTTAGTCCGTTCATTATGAACTCTATTATTATTGTCCAAAACGGGGTTCGATTGTCCGTTAGTCTGTCTTTGCGCATTCTCTGTGCGGTTAGTACTAGCGGGTGGCGTCGGAGGAGCCGCAGCGGGCGCCGGCGGCGGCGCCGGAGGGCCCCCAACATTTTCAGCGGTCGGGTTTTCTCTGAACGCTTGTCGCAAGCGCTGTCTCATTCGCCTGCGTGCGTTGCGGGAAAGAGGCACAGCTTCGAGTTGGACGGGCTCAGGTGGCGGGGCCACTTCGGGCACCGCTTCAGGAGCGGCGGGTGACTCGTACTCGGTGTTCATTCCAGGCGATTCCAGGCGACGGCGCATCTCGGCATCTCGATGAAACGTGGTGAACGTGCGGTGGAGAAGCGCTACGTTGTTCTCTAGATCTTGGATAAGATTATAGGAGATGGGATCGTAATCGCCCACGCTGGGGTCGGCGTAACCGCGCATGCTGGGGTCGGTGTAACCGCGCGCGCTGGGGTTGGCGTAATCGCGCACGCTGGGTTCGGCGTTACGACCCACGCTGGGGTCGGCGTAATGGCCCACTCTGGGGTCGGCGTAATCGCGCACGCTGAGGTCGTCGTATTCGCGTACACTGCGGTTGGCGACGCGCAACACAGCGCGCGGCTGCACTAGCGACGGCACTGCGTCGAGCGGCGTGCGGCGGAGCGACAGCTTGGCGCTCATCGTGCTGGGCGAGAGCAAGGCGCGCGCGTGCACACCCGCTACTAATAGGCAGCGCTGTCTTTTCTTCAGGTAACCTACGCATGCACGCACCGACCAAACCTGTCGACATCGAAACAGCTTAGTACAAGAGATTACTGCGTTGTACGAGTACCCACTGCAGCTACAAAAAACGCAACGCCATTCAAACATAATTTGACAACCTCTGTGGCGCAAGGGGCAAAGGTCCGCCTGCGACCAAGGAGGTTGCGGGTTCGACCCCGCCTCGGGACCAATATGTATTTGTGTGACTGCTGGATGTTTTCTATGTATAATAAAAAAAATATTAACTATGTAGTGTATAGTATTACGTATATCAGTTATCTGGTACCCAAAACAAGCTCTGCTTTGCTTGGCGCTAAATAATGCATTTTCCGACATTTATAAAAAAAAATCTTGAAACAACGACGACGCCTACTTTTAAAGGGGTCGTGTTTGTCGCTTACATAAAGGCCTTCGGGAGTTATGTGTAGTGTTTCATTAAACGATGATTATGAAGTACTAGCTTCTGCGGGGCGCAGCTAGTTTATGATTTTAATTAATTTTGAACTAGGTTCTTCTATCAGCTTTGCACGCGTTGTCTCTATGGAAACGTTTAATAGGTTATTTTTATCCCATGAGAATTGATATACTTATGGGATAAAAATGGCGTGAAAAGGTTACATAATATATCTATCCATCCAATCTTCGCATTTATAACATTAGTATGATGTGACGTGGTATAGTAATTTAACATGTTTTTACTTACGCAATCAGAAAATATAGCCTCACGGTCACTTCCAGACAGGGTGAAGGTATAGGAGAATTCTTCAGCTACCATGGGTGAAGCGGCCATTACCAACCAGCTATAAACAGAGTCAGCTGCACAAAAAAAAAGAATATTAATCTAAGAAACATGTTTAAACACAAGGTGACATTTAAGCACAAATATAATTACTTACCTGTAATTTCAATAACAAGGAAGAACAGGCCCATGTCTGCGATACGAATAGCAGTCACGATTTTGTCTGGAACGGTGGAAAACTGCCAAGCTTGTAGGTATTCATTATTCTCAGATCGACCCTGAATACATTATGCAAGGTTACATTTTATAATTAAGGTACAATTTAGAAAGAAAGCACTATTCTTTTATCATTTGATTAAATACCTCTATGAGCTCTGAAGAGTGGAAGTACCGCAGATGGTTGAGCAAACGTGCAGAGGGCAGCCTCTGGGGTTTAATTTTACAGCACAGGCAACGGAACAACCCACTGCATGGTTTTGGAGGTCCCACTACAGTGCTCTAAGGATCAAACAATTGTATTAATATATTAAGCTATTTGTAGCTAAGAAACAAAACAATAATATGTTGTTTATTTATATTATATTTTGTTATCCACAAATAATTAATTTTGTTTTAAAAACTATAAACCGACTTCAATTTTTATAGTTTTTTCATGAATTTTTATGGATCCCGTTGTCAGAACTGAACCAAATTAAAATGGGACCACACGGAAAGCACCAGCTTTCATATAAAAAAAGAATCATGAAAATCAGACCACCCAGTCAAAAGTTCTGAGGTAACAAACATAAAAAAGCAGCCGAATTGAAAACCTTCTCCTTTTTTGAAGTCGGGTAATAAAGTATATTTTATATTTATATACATATATTGATAGATATCAACGGCAGCAACGAAATAAGATTAAGATGGGAAAAAAAACGAAATTTCGTTTTTATTTAATAATATTAGGTCCTTACATATGAAATTGGCGTTTTGTATGGGAGGAACAAAAAGTCGAATATTTTTTAATATAATATATTTAATTAATCAAAGTATGAACCATTATTTTCTATGCACTTTTGCCATCTTATAGGTAGTTCATTGATCCCTTTACTAAAAAAACCAGTCGGACGGGAATCAATAAAATCTTTGAAGGCGATTTGGACTGCCCCATCGGAGTTGAATTTTTTCCCTTGCAAGAAGTTATCCAAATTTCGAAAAAAATGGTAATCTGTTGGAGCAAGGTCCGGGGAGTACGGAGGATGTCCTAGACTTTCCAATTGAAGCTCTTCTAATTTAGTAGCCGTCTGTTGCGCAGTGTGTGGTCTAGCGTTGTCGTGAAGCAGCAGTGGCGTGGAGCGATTGACCAGCCTAGGTTGTTTAGCCGCTAGCTTTTCCATCATGGTTTGCAATTGCTGACAATAGACATCAGCCGTAATAGTCTGGCCAGATTTGAGAAAACTGTAATGAACAATACCGGCACTAGTCCACCAAACGTTTACAAGTAACTTTTTTGGGGTTAATTTTCGCTTGGGGCAGGATTTGGCTGGCTGGCCAGGATCCAACCATTGCGCTGAGCGCTTCCGATTATCGTAAAGAACCCATTTTTCATCACAGGTAATGATTCGGTTTAAAATACCTTCATTATTGTGCCGGTTTAGTAATGTAACGCAGCAGTCGACGCGCGTTTGCCGGTTTGCTTCAGTCAATTCGTGAGGTACCCACCTTTCAAGCTTTTTAATCTTCCCAATTTGCTTCAAGTGAATTAAAACAGTTTTATCACTAACATCGCAGCCTGCAGCTAACTCGGACGTGGTTTGCGATGGATCCGCTTCCACAATAGCCTTCAACTCTTCATTATCAACTTGAGTCTCAGGCCGTCCACGGGGCTTGTTCTGCAGGTCGAAATTTCCAGAACGAAAACGTTGGAACCAAAAACGAACTGTGTTTTCTTTTGCAACACGACCGCCATACACATCATTCACCCTTCGAGTTGTTTCCGCAGCACTAGTGCCACGGCGGAACTCGTACTCGTAAATAATGCGATATTTTAAGTTTTCCATTTTGTAAAATGAGTGACGCAAACAGAAAAAAACAGAAGAAAAAAAACAAATGAATGACGATCATCGAAGCACAAATACATGAGTCTATAGCTGTACAAATTTGAATTTGGAATTCCTTACCAAAGAGGAGAAATTTGTGATTAAAGTGGCCAGTACGAAAAACGCCAATTTCATATGTAAGGACCTAATATTTAAGATCAACTTCAACTTCTTGTGTGTGGGCTTCTGCGTCTGGGTTGACGTAGTTTCAATTAAGACCAGGTACTAAATTATGTAAGTATGCATGCACCACCTGCCCAATGTGCACTCAGAACTTGTCAGAACTTGTTACTTACAGGAGTACTACTGCTAGGATTAGAACCTCCATCATCTTCAATTTGAGGCGGATCATTATTTTCAGAAGTAGATTCTCTCACTTCACCATTTTGTTCGGATTCTAGATCTCCAGAGGTGATTATTCCAGCTAATTTCTGCAAATTTAAATATTCAATTGTTATATAATCTAATTGTCAAATTTCACTGTATTGCTAAATGGCAAAACGCACCCACAGAGCCTTAGCCACAGGCGCTTGAAGATTGCGGAAAATTACCATAGGTACTAACAAAATATAAGTAATAGAAAATTAACGTAATTAAATAATGCACACATGCAATAGTGAAACTTAACTTTATAATGCACACAGATCCCCGTGTCCAATCCAACGATCCTATCCATCCACAATTGTCTGGTAGAGATTGCTCTTGAGAGATAAGACCGCCAATTGTCACATATTTTGTAATGTTTATGTTGTTTGTAAATTATTTATAAGTGTGCAATAAAGAATTTTCTAAATATCCATCTTAAACAACCTCATAAAAAAAAAATTACTTACAGAAGCACTAAGTCTCCTCATATTAGCAATGAGCCCTTCCATTGCAAAGTTCCTTGTCCCAAAGAAGAATGCCCGACAAACTGGGCAGACATCGAGGCGAGCCTTGCAACGACCGCAGACATGATGGCCCTCATTGCATTGGAATATCTGTGCCGCCGGGAGCTCGTAGCAGACTGGACATTGCAGTACGTCACCCAGGTCAGTCAAGGTCTCCGGCTGCAATTTTAGAGATCAATTGTGTTATTTATTTTAGACAACAATGTCCATTTAGACAAAGACCTCTGTCTGTGCCGCGGCAGGCGAAGATTTTTTTTATAAAAACATGAATACAAAAAGTTATCAGAATAATAAATAACAATTACATCAGAAGGTGCTTAAAATTAAAATCAATATACATATTGGTAATGCCAAAACACAACCATCTTATTCCCATAAGCAGTAGTATCCTCCACCCTCCTTCCCCCATACGAGTACAGCACAGCCTTTTATGGCACAGTTAAATTACTTAGCAGTAATAGTTATTAACCATAGGGTTAGGGTCGGCAGGCTAAGGAAAAAAGCTTTGCTCTGCAATCCCCAACCTGCATACCCACCACCTAGTGTAGGTATTATGACCGAATCCCCTCACGATAAGAGCCAATAAGGCACTTATTTGGGAAGGCATCTGGTCAGCAGTTGACTAGTTATGATGAGGTTATGTTGAGTGCACTATTTTTTCCGCACTGAGACTTGGGATTCCAGTCCATTGTGCATGTTTGTTTGCTAGTCTAGCCAGCCAGCAGATGACTAATTTAAGCTATTGAAAAAGAATTTGGTACTATTCAATTTTAATATTATACGTTATTGACCCTTCTTGCAGGAGATCAGAAATGGAAGGAGAGGGACGCCTTAGCCCTGCCGTGGAACAGTCTAGGCTAAATTAATGTAATAATCATCATTATAATATATATTAATTCTGTTTTTTCCTCTTAGTAGGAAAAGCAAGGTCGTAAACTGCTTGATTAAATAAATGATTGCACAAGTAGATGTGAGAGACAAATGATCAAAATTAATAAAATTGTTGTCAATTGAAAATAACCAGAATGTTTTTTTTTATGTGTGTTACCTCAGAACTTTTTACTGGGTGGTCCGATTTTCATGATTTTTTTTTAATATGAAAGCTGGAGCTTCCCGTGTGGTCCCATTTTAATTTTGTTAAGTTCTGACTCTGACAATGGGATCCGTAAAAAATCATGAAAAAACTATAAAAATTTAAGCCTGTTTATAGTTTTTTAAAACAAAATTAATTATTGGTGTGCAATACCTATAATAGTAGGTAAGAGTATGAATTGTAGAAACCAAATGAAAAAAACAATAATTCATAAGATGCTGAAGACTATGAAGGCTCCTTTCATAAAGATTTGGAAGTTAGGTTTTATCTATCTATCGAAAGCAGATCAATACAGTGTAAATAACTTGTGCATCAAGATGATTATGTACGGCTAAACAAAGAGTGCATCTGAATATACCTATTTGCGTATTTGCTGCCATTTACTATGAGAAACGACAAACTCCAAACATTATTATCCAATATAGCAATAATAAAGCAGATTGTAAAGTTATGAGAATAAAACTGTAATTTAAATATTGTTCAGTAGGATAGCACTATCATATAATAAAATGGTAATGTTAATTTCAGGGCGTAAAATAACACGTAACACGTGGCTTTAGAGAGTTTCTAAAGAGTCTAGTAGTCAATAATAAATCAGCTGTTTGGAATGTGGTGATGATGACAGAAAATTTGTAGGTGCCTACTTATTTTTTTAAGTACCTAGCAGTTTGTTTCGATTTTGAATTTCACGAACGAATTGCCGTTAATATTTTTTCTTTGAAAATAAAACAGTTCGTATCTACCTGCAAATACAAAACTAGACCAACTAAAAAGAAGGCCTCCATAATGAAGGCTACCTACTAGGAAGAAATTACAAAGGAAAATTTGGAACATTTTCATTCTTTGTTCGTGAACTAAATACAATACAACCAACGAATACAACATATTATTTCATGCAGCCAAATAAAATCTATTGGCCAATGCTTAGGTGCTGCGGACAGGCAGGACAATGGATGGATGAAAGCAGTGTAATGTCTATTTACGAAAGAGATACAGACCTTGGGTTCCACAGCCCTTTCCGCCATCGCGAATTAGTCTACGGATTTCGTTGATTTACTAAATTAGGAATTTAAACTTTTGTAAATACACAACAAAATTAGCCAGCACAGAAAAATCACAGCTGGCGCAGAAACAAATGGCGTCACAAAATATAGCTGTCGTCAGCCATATTTGATTATCGTAAGTAAGCTCGGTACCTAGTTATGGTAGTAAGCTCGCTCGTAGGTAGGAGCAGTGCTGCCAATAAAAAAATCTCGATTCCCCGCTTCTTTTTTGCCAATTTCCCGAAATTCCCCGTTTCATTTTGATTCAGTCTCCAAAACTCCCCCGAAATGATTAAATTCAAATTCACTTTATTTATTCACAAAAATAACATTACAAATAGCTATATCTAATGCGTTACTAATGGTACGCTAAAACAATTCTGGTTGTAACTACTAAATTATACTAAAACAAATAGAAAATGTTATATTGTGGTAATATCTAAATAAAATTATACTTACATCAAACGAAAAACAAACATAAAAAGACAGGTGGCACTCGGGGACTGACTGCCGCGGTAAAGCTATTGCATAGTGCACAGTGGGGGGTGTTAGGTTATTTTCGTTAATAAATTAGAATTTCTGGATTCGGTCTCCACGCTCAAGGCCCGCGATAGAAGCTATGCGATAGCATAATAGAAGGCTGCGGCTCACTCCACGCACCGATGTTCATTTTATAACAATTCTCTCAGTCACAAACTCTAAAATTTTCTCTCTTCGCTTGCAGGTTTTTTTTTTCATATCCTTCTACCACTGCACACTCATTATTCCACAAAATCCGGAAAAGTCTCTCAAACATTTGCGGCTTGCTCCGTGGTTTATTGATGACCGTGGTGCGTGACCCCTCGCCCCAAAGTCTTGCTGGCTGCGACCGCACCTTATGTAGCCTTAGACCTACCTACCTACAACCTTAGACGGTCAATTTAAAGCCCTCCAGACAGCCGCTAATTAGTTAGCGCGTCTTGTTAAGCGCGATTTCGGCGATTTTCCAGCGCAGTTTAATATAAAGCACGATTTCGGTGGCGTGGCCGCCACCCCCTCCCCGCCTTACCGGCGCAGTGCGAACGACGAAGGCCGTCCCGCCACCCCGCGCCGCCCCGCAAAATAGCAGGACGTGTAAACGCCTCGGACAAGAAGAATCGCGGCAGTGTGCGTCAACGTATGCGTTTTAGTACAAAATGTTCTGCAAGCAAATATCGCAAAATCGCGTGACACAGGACGCGCTTAAAAATTAGCGTTGACGTGAGTAGGGCTTAATGGAGTTTAATGCGTTCAGAAATATCAAATACAAAATCGTGTTCAAAGGACAGTTGAGTTAGGCAATTTTTAGCCATAACAGCCTTGGTAGTTGGTAGCAAGTCCGTTAGCCCACAGCAAAAAAAAGACTTGGTTCCCCGAAATTTCCCGATTGTTGCAATTCTCCTATCGCGCTCTCCCCGCAGCAACCCTCAATTCCCCGCAAACCAAGGATTGATCCCCGCGATTGGCAGCACTGTGTACGAACATGAAAAAAAAACTTTGTCAAAATGTCTGTCAGAAAAATCGATCCAAATGAGAATGAAGCCCGCAGCACACAGACGCTAATTAATTCGCGTTTTGTGAAGCGTGATTTCGGAGATTTTCTAGCGCGATACCTTTCACACAGCATATTAAAGCGCATCTTCAGCGGTGCGGCCGGGCGTCCCCATCGTCGTCACCCCCTCCCAGCCTTACCGGCTGCGCGAACGACGAAGACCGTAACGGCGGCACCCCGCGCCGACGACGCCCGCAAGACGCAGCTTAAAAAAAAGGCAAATCGCAGCTTCAAAAGAAGCAAAATCACAGGACTCGGAAAAGCCCAATCGCGGCTGCAAAATAGCGGTAGTGTGAGTCAACGTATGCGTTTTCGCACAAATTGTACTGCAAGCAAATATCGCAAAATCACGCGACACAAGCTGTTGTGAGTAGGGCTTGAGGGTGAGTGATACGCGAATTGAACGCATCCGAACGACAAGAGCGTAGATGGAGAATTAAGCCCTACTCACATCGCCGCAAATTTTTAAGCGCCTCCTGTGTCACGCGATTCCCGGCCGCGCCGTCGAAATCGCGCTTAATAATAAGCTGCTGTGTAAGGAATCGCGCTAGGAAATTGCCGAAATCGCGCTTCACAAGACACGCTAATTAATTAGCGTCTGTGTGCTGAGGGCTTTATCATTATACTCGTATCAATCAGTTTCCAGCGTGGTATTGCCGTAGCGACTTCTTTACTAGATCTAGAGAATTTTTATTTGCTTCGGAGATTTTTTTAGATATCCGAATAGGAAAGGTAGAATTTTTAAAATGTTAAGCACAATTAGTTGGCTCCACAAACAAGTCCATAAATTAACAGAAACAAAGTTGTTAAAATTTTGATAGGTACATTACATAGCTAGTTCTGATAAATAAATACCTTTACCGAGGAAAGAAGGTAGATAACTACGATAAAGTGTCTGGTAAGATTAGAAATTTAATTTATTAGTTAGTAGGGACCTACCTGATATTATTTACCTCAAAATAAAGGACAATGTATGGAGTACCGAAATTCTTGAGGCAAGGGCAATAAATGTACATTATAGTGGTAAAAATGCATTAAACTTTACTAAAATTAGGAAACCCCCTTTTTTTTGCTTGAACGTGGATTTTTGATATTTCGCTAGGCATTGCTTTCTGTCCAAGTGCTCGAAAGTTATTGTATTCTCTTTGCTCGAATGATTATAAATCTGTGAATGGCACTAATTCAAATTATGCTTTCCATGCCAAAAATGATTTATTTTTATACAGACAGTTTCAGAGAACGCATTGTGAATCTATAAACGCATTGTAAAACTTTTTTATATTTATTTTAATTCGATATGTTCTTGCGTTTTTTTTATAATCTAAAAAGACTAGTTTTCATTTAGTACTGATTCAAACATAATAAAATACCTACCTATTAGATTATTATTTAGATTTTTTTTTCTTTTCTTGTTGCACTATATTTGTAATGTCTATACAGAAACAGTTCTGTGACTTCTCTTAACTTAATTTTATTAGTAATAAGAAGGAACCAAATGAATTTATACATAATTAGTAGGTACGAGGTAGCTGTAACAACGCTGCTTGCGTGCGCCGCCCGTAGGAACATAATATCGCCATCAAATCGCCAGAAACTAGGGGCCGCCGCCACCGGCGGCGGGGTTAAGTAGCTCGCCAGGTGGAGGGCGAGAAGTGTTCATTCTATACGTAGTATTTTATTATTCTCTGGTTTAAGCCAGTATCTATATAGTTTGGATTTTTATCTTTTCTAATATTTTCTTTAACGACTTATTCCTTTCTTTTAGTCGCCTCACTGTTTGATTTAACCTTCTTATTTTTGTTTTCATTTGTTTCTTTTTGTTTTCTAGACGAAAAATACGCTGTCTCAATTCGTGTTTCCTGGGTGTGTCAAAAATTGATTGACTTTCTCTCACTATATTTGGTACAGGTGTCGACGACAAAACAGGTATCGCTGGAACAAGCTGAAAGAAGAAGGTAGGTAAGGTAGTAACTAAACAAACATATAAGAACATTGGACATTTAAATTTTATTTTCACTTACAGCTCGCGAGGAACAGGGCTGTATAGGATCCATATCAATTGATTCGATGGCTGTAGCTAGAACGTGCTGAAAGAAGAAACGGCTAGGTAAGTAACTACACAAATATGTAAGAACATTTAACATTTAAATTTTACTTTCACTCACAGCTCGTGAAGAACAGGTCTTTATCGGATCCAAATCAATTGATTCCATGGCTGTAGCTGGAACGTGCTGAAAGAAGAAACGGCTAGGTAAGTAACTACACAAACATGTAAGAACATTTAAATTTTACTTTCACTCACAGCTCGTGAAGAACAGGTCTTTATCGGATCCAAATCAATTGATTCGATGGCTGTAGCTGGAACGTGCTGAAAGAAGAAACGGGTAGATCAGTAACTACATAAAGATAAGAACATTATTTAACAATTAACTTTTATTTTCATTTACAGCTTTGGTTCAGAATGAAGAAACTAGTAAAAATACATAGGTACATGTAGTGTAGTATGCTTAATCAGATCCATATTAGCTGATTGATTTAGTGCAGCAGTCTTAAATATTTATCATTATCATTAAATAAATGATCGTTATTGAATAATTTGTAAATTATGCACAAACTTATGACGTTGGAAGGTGAATAATTTGTAAAGTATGCACAAACGTATGACGTTGGAAGGTTGGTTTGATATTTACGATACTTGGTGAAAATTATGTTATGAATGTAAGCAAGTTATCTACGAATCTATGTATTTTGTGTTGGAAGAACGCCAACGTTTCATCCCTTAGAATAAGAATAAGAATCATTTATTGCGTCCTGTGTTTACATAGTTGGTCAAACTACAAATAATTGTTCCAACAGTTTGTCCCTTCGGACATACAATAATTGTTATGTAGGTACTCATACATATACTCACAGAAATTGTAATAATAAGCTACCATAAGATAAAAAAAACGCGTGACACAACAACAAAACTCTCTAACTACAAATTTGCCCCACCCGTAGCCCCGCCCTGTATATTTTATATGTACGAAAGTTTTTATAGTAAAATTGTTAATATGGTTAATATTCTTATCTCTCCTCTCTCTCTTATCTCTCCTAGTTATTTCACCTTTTTGTAAAATAGTGTCATTACTTGTCAATGCTACAAGAAAAAATATCGTTAATACAAACGACATTTTAAATGTATTAGGTAGGTACTAAATAATAATATTATAAAAATATTGGAAATAACCTTTGGATATACGTTTCGTTTAACACGACGAAGTCCTTTCTTTGTGTTATAAAAATCGTCATCTTTAAAATGTGTTGAACAAACTACGCTGTACTCCGTTGGTTTCCACAATGGCTCATTCCGGCTAACTCGAATCGCTTCTATCCACTTTTCTTTAGTATGTTCATTTCGAATCGGGAACCTTTAAAATAAAGGTTTTAAAGTGTTAATAAAATATGGAAAGATAAAAAAAAAGATTAGATTCATTTAATGGATATTTAAAGACGGTAGTCGCATTGCGATACAATTCGCTCACCGCAATAAGATTCCGCATTATGCCTCTGAGCTTTTAGGGTCAAAGGAAGGAAATTTATTTCCGAAATAAAAAACCCCTTTATAATACGATCCCGCTATCCAAACCCCTCTATTGGGACGGCGGCATCTGGTAGCGGCGGTTTTAAAAAAGGGACTTTGGGGCAGGTTGTTTCTTTTTTCTTCTGCATTTAAAATTACTTGTCCCCTTCTATACATATACTTCTTACAAAAAGTTTCATTTCGTAGGTGAGTGGTAAGTTAGCTTTAGCTTTATATATTATGAAAAAATATAGTTAATAATTGAATTTGTTTTAAAAAGACTATAAACCAACTTCAATTATATGATTCCATTGTCAGAACTGCACGAAATTAAAATGGGACCACAATAGGAACACCACCTTTCAAACAAAGAGAATCATTATAATCGGACCACCCAGTAAAAAATTCTGAGGTAACAAACATAAAAAACAGTTGAATTGAGAACCTCCTCCTTTTTTTTGAAGTCGGATAAATAAACTAAGCCTAGATCTCGGTAGTCACGGGATCCCCGTGGTAAAATACAAGAATTAGTAAAAATTTAAAATTCGTTCTTCGGTTCCTTGTGAAATAAAAATATTAATAGTGACCATGTAACATTACGTTTCGCGTCACAATAATAACCTACTCAGTAATTTGTGAGTGGCAGCACTTGTGGAGATCTTGTGTTCCATGTTGTCATAATAAAATAAAATAGGTTTACTAAAAACATGGATTTTTATGATTACTTACTTATGAAATGTGATTCCATCCTGCTTTTTATTTTTCGAAGACTGGTTTTTACACCCTTTCACAACACAATTCGGCATTTTTTCTTTAAAAATTACGACATTTATTAGACACCCGCTCCGCACGCCGGCATAGCTCTCGACTGACAAGACAAACGGGCGTATGTATGTGCGTGCAATTGTGTATGTATACGGCGAGGCGTAGTTTTACCGGCATCATAGGGCGCGCCGCCGCCACGTTGTCTTGATTTCTTATTTGGTCTGTACTTCCGATGATTGGTGCGCGTGTGATACTGAGAATCAATCAATATTTTATCGATTTTTATCTAGTAAAACCGACCTTATTTTTGTCCATCCCTATTTGACTTTGACAACAGTCACTTTTTCTGGCATTTTGAGACCGTTATGGTTACCAGCTTAGGTAAAATAAAACTAGATCTAGATCTTTTTCTCTCTCCGCTCCGCTCGCCAGGGTTTATGTAATATGGTGGTGGTGTGTGGTGGATGGGTACTAGCTTACATTTGTCGCCGGAGTTCGACCCCAAAAACTCGTACATTAATAAAAACAATCATTTAACTAAACAAAAAAAATTAACATTGCAGAAACGTAACGTAACTTATGATTATGACTCAAGGGCCTTGGCAACACTGACGCTATTTATTTATTGTGTAAATTATGTGTGTCATCTTTGATTGATTGAAGATATTTTTGCTTGGATTGGAATGGAATAGGTCTTCTACCTACTTGGGTTGTTTTTGTTTGTAATTATTGCGAGCGAACGAAAATAAAATAATACATCTATCATCGAGCATAGAATAAAAATAAAATTGCACGATTCATTTAACGTATTTGGATCCAGTCCAGACGATGTTATCTTCGAATTCGAAGTAGTTCTAATGATTCCAGCTGCAACTATGCTAGTCTTCGTTTATATTACGCTACTTTTCTTCGGATTAGATTGTAAGTACCTATTTGCTATTTGTAACTTAGTTACTACAATCTACATACCTATGTTTATAAACAACATCAAAAATTACAGACACACATTGTGAGAGACTCAAAGACCAGATCTACTCATCAATCAGTGGAAGCAATGCCTGTTATAGAAGATTGAATGGAACACATCAAGCGGGCTGTTCATGTAAGTAGCAGCCAAACAGAATCACAGTCCACGATATCCCTCAGATGGCCCATTGTTACAACCTTTATCCAGTATTTCTTTCATCAATGCATTTATCATAAAAATATAAAATATAATAACCAACATCACTTCCTTTGTACCTACACCAAACTTCCTAAGAATCAATGCTGTACCTACTACATAAGTTTAGGTGACAGCACACAATATCATGTACAATATGGTTGCACTAAGTTACATGTCAATATGGTTGCACTATTTCAATAATGATAGATAATCCACATATTAAATGTGGATTATCTATCATTATTGAAACAGTATGCTGGCAGAATAAAAGAAAATAGAAGCCAGCATTCTGGTCACCTTTATCGAGACTGGTCTGAAATTTTTTATTACAACTAAAGTGAGTTACAACTTATTACATAATTATCTATTCCCTTTATTCACAGCTCCCCAAAATGGTGCAGTTGGAGTGGTTCAAATGATAAGCAGCATAGATGATGCTAAGTGGATTGTTACGGAAGCTGAAGCTGGCCCGTACATTGCTGTAGTTAATACGTTACTATTCAATGATATTATTGAAACTTTTATGGAAAATCCTGGAAATATAGCTGGAGTTTTAGTTTATGATAAAAAAGAGGGTGTAAACAGGTGATTCAGTGCTAGAATTCTTATCACAACATAATGAAATATCCCTAGTTAAATTTCAATCAATAATTCTATCGGTGTTCTCTTACATCTTTAATTTCAGGAAAAAAGTAGATAATCTTGTTTGATATTACAAAATTCAAACTAACATTATGTTGATGGTAACCAGAATGTTTATAAGCCTTCTTAATAAAATTACACAATCCATTGCAGCTATATTATTCAACAAACATTCCAACATTATTTATTGATTTATAATAAGTGAACATTTATTTTCAGAGCCAAATCATTTTCACTCGAATCACAATGCCCAAATGAGTATTACTCTGATTCACAAAGCCAGTGCTCATCAGAAAATGCATGGAACGCCAAAGGGTCTGGTCTTATTAGAAGGGATATCCCCTTTTCTATTATTTACTCGCCAGCGAAACATAATGATGACATCGATAAAATTGAAAAATGCTATCAAAGGTAATCTTATTAATATGTTTATCATCCTTCTTAATCACATTCATGGCACAATAAGCAGATGCCAACCTCCGCCCCTGTGATAAGGTTGACCCTGTGGGTTGTACTGTCGAAGCTGATATATGACAGAATCTTAACATTGCCCGATGTAAACATGACTTTATATAATTAAAGACGTGTAATCTGTTTATGAATGTGAATGATTTCTAGCTATAATTAACTAAGGTGTAGGTATTAGTATGTAGTAATTTGTATTACTTTACTTTACTTAAGTACTTGCTGCTAACTTATGTTTTCTTGTTGTGTCTAGTATGTAGCTATTTGTGGGAACCTATTAATGGTCACCATAGTGCTAAACACTGTATTTATTTAATTAGTAAGTACTGAACCGATGTTTTCCCTAAAATAAATAAATAAATAAATAAAAAATATACAAAATTATTCAAATGATGACTAGATGGAGACTGATAGTACCTAACCTAAACTACAGGTTTAACAGACTTAAAAATTGGATGGATGGAATGTTCACAAAATTTTCATAATTCTCAAGATCATAGAAACATAGATGTATATCAGCTTGCAAATAATATGAACACAAATTAAATGCGAAATGTTGAATGTTTCTTCCTCTTCACGCCAAATCTACTGAATGGAGTTTTATATGTAATATTTGTTTGCAGATACAACAAGGATAGAAACAACCAAAGGGGTAATCCACTGTGTTCCATAGAAATGGATACATTCATGTATGCTGCAGTCAGCTCTGAGCTATGCATGCGAAGGTAAATTTCGTATTTAGTACCTATTTATATATAACTTAAAACTATCATTTCAGGAATATTCTCATTTAATTGCTAAGTCAGGGAAATAAATGTATTTATTTATAACAACTGTAGAAACTTAGAATACGAAGACTGTATCCCACATCTGGAGGCCTATGTCCAGCAGTGAACTAGTATAGGCTGATGATGATGATCCTACATCTACGGTAAAGTTAGTTTTCCGCCTGAGCTGTTGCTTACTGACTACTTATGTGACGCAGTAGGCGAAGGTCCAGTTAAGACGCAGATCGTAGAAGCAACCGAACCCGGGCTCGATTCGCCGACGACGGGCAAATGTTACGATCTGCAAGTTTCTTCCGGGTTGGGTTGTAAGGCCCGTATTATGAAAGCTTGCTCAGTTATAGAGCTATGCTTGAGTGACGTTTATGCTATAGAAAAGCGTTGCTCAAGCATATATCGATGACTGAGGAAGCTTTCATAATACGGGCCTTAGTCTCTTTACAAAATGGCGCCATTCACTTGAAACTGTTTTGTAAATTGCCTGGCCTTTGTACAAACAGGTTGTTTCTACAGTGCGGCGTGTATAACATTCATCTGGTACCCAAAACGAACACAAGCGCTGCTTATTTTGTGGCCAGAGATGATGTTTTCTTACTTGAATGATTTATTAAAAACCAAAAAGGAATGTGTCAACACGTTGGTAAATAGATGGTAACACAGAAAAATGGCACCTTAAAACTAAACGCGCACATGGGAAACGCGCTTGTAATGTCACTAATATTGCATGTGTCCTTAGGCTACGGTAACCGCTTACCATCCGGCGGAACGTATTCTTGTTTTCCACCTTAGTAGTATAAAAAAAAGAAAATGTCTGCGCCGCACGCGCCGAAGTAATTGCATTTTCAAATTTTTGTATGAAATAGTATGCAACCCCGCGCACTTTCAGTGCCGAACGCCGCCGCATTTTAGTAAACATTGACATACCACTAGAGATGGGTCGAGGGTTTAAACCCCATCGGGCAAATAGGGCATAAACAGGGCAAATAAGGCAAAAACGAGTTTACGCCCAAATAAATGCCCGATGACAGGGCAGAAACTACGCTTGTAGTTTTTAGACAAGACAACAATAAATAATAATAATAACATAATAGTTAGGTACTTATCGTGTATTAATGTTTTATCAGCTACAAAACAATATGTTTTGGGCTATTTATACATTTTCCCAACATATTTATCTCTATATTATATTTAAAAAATGTCTAAAAGCTACAAGCGTAGTTTCTGCCCTGTCATCGGGCATTTAAAAGGCATAAAAAGACATTTATTAGGCATTTACTCAATACGCCCTGTGAATGCCCGGTATAAACACATCTCTATACAACACATTTTACTGGACCCGGCGCGGACGGGAGCGCGGTCACCTTATGGAAAGAACTAGCTATATGTAATGTACTTATGTACATATTATTTAAAGAGGTAAAGGTTCCTAAATTTTATGTAACTTTTTTCAGGTCCCAAGACTCGTCATTCATCACAGCCACTAAAGTATGCGATCCTATTGGGGATTACAATGTCTATTACCCCTTGTTTCCACGTGTCCAGGTATGTTTTTCTATGCAAAAATTATCAGTAAATAAATTCGAACAAACTGTCAAAACTCTACTATGCAAAATACTTACTATGAAAATTAAATATCAGATATCTAGAGGATAAAAAAGCTTGGGTCGGATTTTGCTCCAACTCGAAAAATATCAACTAACAGGCTAAAGGTTTCTTCGTCGTTTCTTTACTTTAGTCTACATACTGAAGCATACCACTTTATTACCGTCTCAGTGTATTTTTTTAATATGATTTAACCTTTTGTACATTTATTGTATATATAAAGGATTTTTGAATTTAGATTTTGATGATTTTGTAAAATCGCGTGCCATCTGAACAGCCCCGATCCAGGGGCTTACTGGCAAAACCAAAATAGAAGTCTCTGATTCGTTTTCGTGCGAAACCTCTATATCACTTGAATAACATAGCGTTCGCAGGAAAACGATCTAAAACTTCGATTTTCGTTTACACGGGACCATGCAATTGCAGCGAATTGTGTGCTGTACTAAAGAAGGTAATTCACAGGTTACCACATATATTGTGCGATTGATGGAGTTGCCTTGCAGTCAGCAACTTGCCGATCGTGTATTTGAGAAGAGCAGTCAGTGTATAAGGGCCCTAATGTATTTAATTGATGTTTCACAATTTATATACATATACCTAATTAATGTTTCAGAATAATATCACAATGGATAATATCACAATGGAAAGTATCACTCTAGTCACCGCAAGAATAGACTCTGCTTCATTATTTGACAGTAAGTGGTTCATTCCCATCTAATTCTAATTCTAATTCTAAGTGGGGGAACTAAGATCTGCACGGACGTCTCGCATAGGAGTGTATTGTGCATTATCCCCCTGCCTAAGCAGGCCCTAACCAGCCCAGCTGCTTGAAGTATCGGAGCAGGACTTTAGGTGATTGACAGCTTCGTTTCAGCTTTTCTGTGGGTGTGGATGGGGTTGGTTCCTCATTGAGGAACCATTCACATCTAGCGTACCATCAAATTATCTCAGTGTTAACACATTCGGTGCACATACCGTTCAACTCTAGACCTTGCGAGTCGCACGGTCGCACCGTTGTGGCTGGGCAGTGAATTGGGTAATTAATGCATTTAAACCTTGTGTCGGTTTTTACTTAGGTTTTTTATGAATTCTGTTCACAGTAAGTAGGTGGAAGATTACTGATACCTATAAGTACTTGCTGGGTTACAAGAATTCTAGAGTGGAGACCGCGACTCAGTAAATGTAGTGTAGGATGCCCTCCGGCCAGGTGGGATGACGATCTGCGAAATACTACAGGCAGATGCTAGATGCGTCAAGCTGAAGACAGGGCGCTATGGCGCACATTAGCGGAGGTCTATGTTCAGCCGTGGACTAGTATCGGCTGATGATGATGTTGATAAGTACTTAATACAATTCACATTATCTACAAAGATATTTTTTTTTTATTATACAAAGAAAAAACCCGGGAATATCTGCAGATCGTACAAACATTTGTCCCGAAGCTAGAATTGAACCTGCAACCTCCTTCATCGCAAGCAGACCTTCTCTCGAGTCGCTGCGCTACAAAAGTCATGTTTTAAATAAATAAATAAATATAAAATAGCAAGTTACCGCGGCAACTTGCCGTCCGTGTATTTGAGACGTTGCAGTCCGTGTTTACGAGCCCTTACAATTTAATGTTTATTTATCAACGAACTTCTTTTAAGAACATGTTGATTGACTAGGGGAGCCTATTATTCTTGCGCTGAATATTCAGACGACAAAAACGCATGGACATCCTCGGATAAAGCCTTTGAAAAACACAAGACGTCAGGCTCTTTTGTAACTAAGTAGGTAAATATGGAACTATTTTATTAATGACAAGGCCTCTGTACAGCCGCTTAATTTAAATTTAATTTGTTATTATTATTTTATTTGTCTTGTAAATTAATTTTCTGACAAGGCCTCTATACAGCTGATAAACTCTATTATGTAATTGTATTTGTCTCATTGTTCTGTAAGCTTTTTAAAAAGATTTTAATTTGTTAATTTGACGTTACTAAGTGTTCCAATGTGTGTTCCCATGGTTTTAATAAATGAACTGAACTGAAAAATTGATTCAAACAAATTGCAGATATATCGCCTGGCGCGGCCAGCTCCGTCGTCGGCACCGTCGCGTTACTCTCAACCGCTGCGCTATTGTCTAAGATGCTTCCTGCTGCAGAAAGGGAAAAATATGGTAAGCGACTTAAACATTTAAATGACCCTCCTCAAGACGGCCGGTCTCAACGAAGTCTCAAGATTATCCATGTGCATAGTATGTACATATGTGCCCACATGCGTGTGCAAATACAGGTGCACTATATTCCCGCTCTCCAATAATCCTTAGAGCCCGCGCACACAGAGAGCGGTCAGAGTTCTGCGTTCTAGTGACCGTTGACCGCCCAAGAGTTCCAACGCACACAAGCGGCGTGCAAATTCTCGCGTTATAGTTTCGTTTGGGTCTTTGCACATGCAACATGTCACTAGAAAGTTCGTCAGCCGATGAATAATTATTGCTTGTGGAGCTCAGCTTTTATCTAACGAATACGACATTGTGTTCATAATATTCTGTTAGGTTTTAGGTCGCGGTTTTTATAGGCTACATATATTACTTTAATCGTATAATAAACCCCTTTCCCTAACCAATTCAATTAACTTTTCCGTTTTTTCAAACTCATCAGACATCGCGGCGTTCCGGCGTTCTCTGTCTTGGAGGGAAAAGAACTCTTGGAACGCGACGTTCCGCTGTGACCGCCGCGGTCAGACTGCCCGCTGTGTGCGTTGTTGTTATAGACTCAGTATATTCTAATGAACGCCGAACGCGGAACTTGTAACTCGGAACTCCTGACCGCTCTCTGTGTGCGCGGGCTCTTAGGGACTGCAGACCGACAAGACTGGAAGAGGTGAGGAGTTAGTTCGTCATTCACAACGTGATGGATGAATGTTGATTAAAAGTTAAAAATTGTTTATTGCATAAAAAGTACACGAGGCTTCTGTGGTTTTGGTACTTACGATAAATACGACTGGTTACTGTACATATCACGTCATAAATAAGAAAAATAATAATTCATAGTAGGTACTTAAAACATTTAGATTTATTATACCAAATAAAAGAGACACGAACCTCTCCCAAATCTCAGCGGCCGGCCCGTGCGGATTTGTTGTTATTTCGGAATTTTGTCCCCTGTGTCGCATCGCCCCCCGCGTGTGAGAGAGCGGTTGCAGAAACCAGAAGGAATTTCGCCATTTTTGATATTTTGTCGTACTTTCCGATTCATTTTGAAAAACGACTGATTTTAGAAATGTTTTTGTTTATTTCTAATGGTAAATATATTTAGGATGTTTGCAGCCCGACAGATTTTCGAATAAAGGTGTCTATCAAGCATAATTGAAAATGACTCGATTTGGTGGTCAAAATAAGTTTCGCTCTCATTTAAAGATCATAATTTTTTTTTTTAAAAACTAAAAAACACTCCAAACATATCTATTTTTCATCCGGTTATAAATGGAAAATTTAAATACGATCGGGGACACAGTTTTCAAATGAAGCTAAAAGTAAGTTTGTATGGTGGGCTAAGGTATCCGTACCGTTCTTAAGTCATTAAATTAGATTACGTTAAATTAAATTAGATTCTGTTAAATTTAATTTAAATTCCGTTACATTAAATTAGACTCCGTTAAATTAAATTAGATTCCGTTACAGATCACAACATCCTATTCACATTCTTCAATGGAGAAGCATTCGACTACATCGGCTCTGGGCGAGTGGCCTTCGACATCAGTAGGTCGGCGTGGCCTGAACATAATCCTATATCGCCGGAAAACATCAAGTTGCACATAGAAGTGGGCCAGATTGGAGGGTATCTGCAGAACCAAGACACACAGACCCCTAATCCTAAGTGGCCTATGTATGCTTTCACTCCGAACGACGAGTTTAATTCTGAGGTTAGTAATCTTCACATGTTTTACATTGATTTATTAAAAACGAAGATGAGGTACTGGTTGCTCGAAAGTGGCAACCTTAAATTGTGTAAAATTGTGTTCTCCCACATCAGTCACCGTCTGACCGGCCGGCGGCACGGGCGGTCGTGATTCGCGTGAAATATTGTTGTCTCAGTCTCACTTCGGTCCTAGATACGTCTTTCCGTCTTTGTTCTTCTTTCTATTGCACAGGACTGGAAATATAACGGTGAGCGTATGTGTTTGCATGTAGTTGTAACACATGCCATTTTTTGAGTAAGCGCTGGGAGAACGTAACCTATCTTCCCTTTTTAAATCAATGATGTTTTATGGTAAACAAGTTTCTGCCCGCGACTTCAAACGCGTTGTTTCTAAAGAAACGTTTATAGGTCGACGACTACGTCGCCCGTTGTCGAGCCTTGCAGTCGGTAGCTCGCCGTCCGTGTATATGAGCCCTTATGCAACCGATATAGGAGTTGGTTTTGCATGAAAACGAATTTCGATTTTCTTTTTCCGAATAAGCCCCGAGCAGCGGTATTTTAATTCATTCGATTTTTTCCGAAGCGAAAACGTCTGATTGGAATTTGAATTATATTCCGACGGAACTTTAGAACGCTATTTCGAATTGCCAAAAGTTTCCGATATCGAATCCGACGGCCTTTCCGACGAATTAAAATACCCCTGCTGGTCTCAGTATTCGATTGAATACATCGCTCCAAAAAACCCAAAGTACTAATAAAAGAGATGACGACCTCTGTGCAACATGGGCAAGGATATAAGGCTTTACCATACGAATTTAAATTAAGAACAAATAAAAACAAACAATTAGAACAAACAATTAGTGACATTGTTGTTTGCACTTACTCGTTTTTTCATAGAAAATTTATGGAAATTGTTTTTTTTTAATTATTGCCAAAACTTACGATTTGATTTGGTATGTTACTTTGAGAAAAGTGTTCCTGGTTGGAAATAGAGTCGATTAAGACCAACTTGTTTTTTTTTTACAAATATCATTTTTGGGCGAACCGTACTTACTTTTTTTCAAAAAACTAAACTTGGCAATATTTTTTTCTTTAAAATAAAACAGAAGGTTCCTAGAACTACAAAAGAAACGGTAGCTACCCTGAAGGGGCCAAAAATTTGCCCCACCCTGTATAATAAAAGATGTCTATCTATGTATGTATAATGTATTAAGTATGTAAATTATCTAGATGTACCCATAACATAAGCTCTGCTTAGCTTGGGGTTAGATAATGCAGTATCTCAAGTCTCATCTCTAGTTCTCAATCATTTTTTTAATATAAAAATAGCTCTGCTGAACTTGTGGCTAGATAATGCTGCGTGAACTGTATTCATTGTTTATGTATTTTCCCCCAGATTGTAACATTTATCAACGACATATCAACAAACTACAATGACAGTCTACTTCCGAAGTTCACTAACAATACACCGCCGTCGTCCCTTCATTCCTTCCGGCGAATACTGAGGAATTACACAGATACAACACTACCGGAAGTGTTAATAGTAGACCACGAGGAAACGTTTACTAATATGTATTACAACTCGGCTTTGGACGAGTATTACCAACTTGGATATGATTATAGGAAAATCAAGATCGGGACGGATGGAACTTGTAAGTTGCTATTATAAGGGCTTGACTGTCGTCAACTACAAGTGACGGCAGTTAATTCGGCGGCTGCCGTCGACTGCGGTTAACTGTTGTTGCCTTGCAGGCGCGACTGCAGGTGAGGCAACTTGCCGTCCGTGTATTTAAGACGTGCAGTAGAAAGAGCTAAGTAGGTTAATTAGACGACCTCTGTGGCGCGGTGGGCGAAGGTCCGCCTGCGACGCAGGAGGTTGCGGGTTCGATTCCCCGCCTCGGGACAAATATTTGTACGATCTGCAGATATTTGTTCAGGGCGTTCTGGATGTTTTCTATTTATGATAAAAATCTATCTATGTAGTGTATTGTATTATGTACATATATCAGTTATTTGGTACCCATAACACAAGCTCTGCTTAGCTTGGGGCCAGATAATGCTGTGTGAATTGTCCAGCATTATTTATTATTTATTTATTTAGTTCTTTAGTATTCGTACTTCTTGGACAAATTATTTTCAAATATTATTATGCGTCAGTTTTGTATATTATATCGGAGAGAACAATCGCTATGCCTAGCCTAGGTACTGGATACATTTAAAATGTACTAGTAGTTTAAATTTATTAACATCGACGACTTACTTCTCACCAATAGTAGGCCGAAGACCAGTTAAATTATGATATACCTTTTTTTTTTTTTTTTTTTTTTTTTTTTTTTCCGATGGGAAAATGCTTTTTGCGCATTGCCTCTAGCCTGAGGAGGGCCAGAGGGGTATGTTGGACTCTCCACTTAGCTATTAACAGAGTGCTAATAGCCAGTGACATACCAACTAAAAACCCATCGATACTTCCTCTCTCACCTTAGTGCCAGAGCGTCGTCAAACCAGTCGTCACCAGACGACTCGTTCGACGGCACACTAGCACTTGACAGGGTCGCGGGTTCCCGGTCGGATTCGACCGCTACCCTGTCGGTGATCATCCGTCTTGGACGGATTCTTCTTATTGGCCCTTGGAAGGGCGAGGCATGTCCCGAAGTATCTGGGGCGTCCCTCTCCGTTGGAGACCTGTGCAATGCCGGGATGGTTCTCCTCGTACCATCACTCAGCTGGTCTCCATCAAGCGGAAGAAGACGATGGAATTGCCGTCTCCTTCTTCCGGTTCTCCGCCGGCGGAGCGGCTCAGCTTGAGGGTTTTCCTCCCTGATCCGCTCCGCTGCTTCCTTCAGAGACACGACTTCCTCGCAGAAGGAAACCATGGCTTCCCAAGCCCTCTCGCTGTCAAGCATGGCATTCACCAAACTCGGCAGCGAAAGATCCTGACCAACTACTCTTGTCAGCGCCTGACGCTGCGCCGACCAAGCACTACACTCCTCAAGGGTATGTTGTGCTGTATCCTCCGGAGCACCGCAGTGATGACAGGTAGGAGCTGCTTCTCTTTTTGCAACGCGGTGTAGGTACCGCCCAAAACAACCATGTCCAGTCAGTACCTGCACCAATCGGAACGTTAGAGCACCGTGTTCCCGGTGTACCCATTCTCCCAAGACAGGACGTAAGGCGTCAATAGTCCACCGGCCATAGCGAGCGGTCTCCAGTTCTTCGGCCCACTCCTGGATAGCAGCCTCCCTCGCTTGTTCCCGCGCATACTGGACCTCCTGAGGAGCCAGTCGGTGTCCTCGCGCCTGTTCCTCCTTTTTGTGCTCATGCAATTTTGCAAGCACCCTTCCTTCTCGCTCCCATGGTAGAGATCCTGCAAGCGTACAGGCGGCTCCGTATGACACAGTACGGTAGCCGCGTATCGCTCTAATAGCCATTAATCTCTGCGGTTTCCGCAGAAAAGCTCTGTTTTTTGTTGTTAGGGCGTCTGCCCACACTGGCGCTCCATACAGGGCCATGGAGCGGATAACCCCTGTAAAAAGACGGCGGCAGGATGCTCTTGGTCCACCCAGATTAGGTAAAAGACGCGCAAGAGATCCCGCTGCACTTTGTATCTTGGGTGTCAGCAGCTGGAAGTGCTCAGAAAATTTCCAAGCTCATCCAGGGTGAGCCCCAGATATCTCATGCGGGTCGTCACCGTCAGCATGATCCGCACACCGTCCACTATAATATAGGCACCAGTTGGTGGCCTACCACCTCTCCCATAAAAGAGGAGGGCCTCTGTCTTGTGTAAAGCCACCTTTAGCCCCAAGCGTTGAATGCGGCCAACTAGGAGAGTAGATCCCACTGAGGCCAGGTGCGCAACGTCCTCGTAACTGCGTCCCCGGGCAATGAACAGGGTATCATCAGCATAGCAGATAATATGTGTCCGGGGAAGCAAGGAACCGCGAAGTACCCAATCGTAACCAATGTTCCAGAGTAAGGGTCCCATCACTGACCCCTGTGGAACACCGGTTGTCATTCGCCTGGCACAGACTCTACCGTCTTTGTCAATGTAGAGAACGTCCCGCTCCCTTAAGGCGCTAGTAGGAGCCGATAACCTTGAGCGAATGGGTGTGGCTATCGTTTCGGCCCCGCACCTTCCGCGCAGCCCCCGCCGCGCCGCCGCCGCCGCGCCGCCGCCTGGTAAATAGTTTTCGCGCGTAAGTGTTCCTTCGTGGCGGCGGCGGCGGAGGCGGCGGCGGCGGCGGCGCAGCGGCACGGCTGATACGCGAGAAATGCAAATTCGATTCCCACTACGAGATAAATTTTTACAATAACTGCAAATATTTGTTCCTGGTCTAAGTTTTGTGGTACCATGATGGTAAGTATAAGTAACCTAATCAAGGAACAGAACTCGGTAGGTACCTACTTTGAACCTATTTATATCACTGTTGGTTTGGTTTTATTACGAGATACTTATTAAACGTACTAATAACGTAACGTGATGTAGGTAACTACTTCCTTGAAAAGTAGCCTATATTTCAATAATTCAAAAGTTTTATCCCTACACGTAGTTGAATGTTTGTTACATTCAACTTCTTTAATTTTTAATGTTAGTAGGATATCAACGAATGTATAGGTAAAAGGTAGGGTAACAAACAGTAAATCTCTGAGCAAGAGGAAAAAGGGCATTAATGGACCAAGAGAAAAAATACGGTTTCATGGTATTTAGGTTTTTTACACCCATATAAAAATTAAACCAGAAATACAGATGGAATGATTTGATAAAACAATAAATTTCTTAGCAAGAGGAGAAAGAGCATCCTGGAACAAGAGATAAAACTACTGTTACAGACTGGATTTTTTATACCGTTACAAATGAAGACCCATATCAAAATTTCAAAAAGTTTAATTGCCTTTCGCGTAGTATTTGTGAGACTTCTATACGTGTTTCATTTCGCTGCCTCAGCTTTCAATGTCTCTATTTTTGATTTGGTTTTTCTGTTTTATTTTTACTGTATATCCACGTCATTTCTGCTCCTATCGGTTCCTGTTCAATTAGTTCATCTATGTTTTTAGTTGTCACTGTTATTTCTTCTTCCATTTTCTCCTCTTCTTTCATTTTATTTTCTTTTAATTGCTTTTTTTTGTATTCAATAGCTCCTAATATATAATTTGGGTCTCTTAATAGAATAGATCTAGAATGTCTTCGATTGTTTTTCTTAAATTATTAAGAAAAGTATTTTTTTCTCTTACATACATATCAGGCGTCATGTCTGGCTTTCTACATTTTCTCCCGTAATCTATGACCTGTCCATTTTGGAATGATCTTTTATTTTTCCATTAATTTAGATTTCCTCAACCGTCTTTCTTCTAGAATATTTTTTTTATTATTTTGTATGTGTTTAGTGACATCATATTCATTATAGTATAGTATAGGTAGTATAAAGCATGTTAAGTATATGTACCTAGTATGTAGTGTAGGTATATTCATATCGATTTCTGTTCCTTTAAGTTGTTTTTTTTTAAATGCCACCGTCTATGTTGTTCTTTTATCTCCAGTCCATCCCAAGGTTGCCTGGAAGAGATCGCTCAAAGCGATAAGGCCGCTCTTTCTACTTCCATGATTCTGTACATTTCCTTCTGTATGTTTTTTATGTTTGTGTGGTACAGTAAAGAGTTATCTATCTATCTATCTATCTATCTATTAATCTTGCCTCTTGAAATATTTCTCACAATTGACAAAAACAACTGACGATACAGCTTTATGAGTATTAAATGACACAACTGCAACTGGAACAATGAACTATTAGATTAAACAGTCATTAATTTCAAGTAAATTACGGAAGAGAATGAAAGGGAAGGGAGGGGAAAAGAGGAAAAAAAACATCCTAAAATATGAGTCAATAAGTTATTATAATAAATAAGGGAAGGGAGGGGAAAAGAGAGAAAAAATATGCTGAAATATGAGTCAATAAGTCATTATAATAAATAAATAAATTTTGTTAGACAATTCACACAGCATTATCTAGCCCCAAGTTAAGCAGAATACACAACACTATTTTTTATACATAGAAAAAGATCCAGAACACATATTTGCAACATTCTCGAGGCAGGAATTGAACCCGCAACCTGTTTTCGCCCACAGAGCCATGGAGGTCGTCACTAATTATCTCTACTTCGAATCCATCTTCAATTGGATCTGGTCTAAAATCCTGGTTAGATGTTTCTAGTGATCTTGGTGTCATTGGTTTTGGCTGTAACATACAAAATAATAGGCTATTTCTTTGTTATGTTCATTCAAAAGATTTCAGTCGTGCCCAGTTTACTAATTTGTCCCATGCTGGGATAAATAGGACGCACGGTCAAATTTTTTTTGGTAACAAATATTTTGAGGAAATGAATGGCAAAACTTATCAAAAATGTTTGACAAATAACTCGAACACTACAAGATGAAAAAAAAACGTATTATAGATTTCACGCAATGTATTAATACTTTGTATTATAATAATGTTATATTATTTGGGGCTAGATAAAGCTGTGTGAATTGTCCAGCATTATTTAACATTTATTGTTATTATAATAATATGTTTTCAATACCTCTGGGCTCAAAGGGCGTAAAGGACATTTGGTCGAAATTGACTATATAATGTAGTTTTACTCAGTTTTTAATAATCTTTCGAACTGTATATTTAGTTACCTCAAGTTCGCAAATAAAGAACCTTTACGACCTTGCATTTCTGTCACACTAAACACAATTTAATTATTGTGAAAGAAGGATGTAAACACCAATCTTGAATGTAAAAATTATTTAATACCAACGCGCATCGCAGTGTTGTGCCGACATAGATGTAAAGTAGGCTGTATAGTTCTACTATACATACTTGAATTATGCTATATTATATAGGGTGGGGTAGGGTGGCAATTTTTGGCCCCTTAAGGGTAGCTACCGTTTCTTTTATAGTTAGACGGTTTTGTTCTTTGGAACCTTCTGTTTTATTTTGAAGAGAAAAATATTGCTATTTTTAGTTTTTCGAAAAAAAAGTACGGTTCGCCCAAAAATTGACATTTGTCAAGAAAAACAAGTTGGTCTTGATCGACTCTATTTTTAACCAGGAACACTTTTCCCAAAGTAATATACCAAATTACATCGTAAGTTTTGGCAATAATTAAAAAACAATTCCCATACATTTTCTATGAAAAAACGAGTAAGTGAAAACAACAATGTCACAAGTTGGTAGGCTAATTTTGAAGGCCTTTTAATATATAGGAAGAGTGTTCCTGGTTGGAAATAGAGGCGATTAAGACCAACTTGTTTTTTTTTTGACAAATGTCATTTTTTGGACGAACCGTACTTTTTTTCAAAAAACTAAAAATGGCAATATTGTTTTCTTCAAAATAAAACAGAAAGCTTCAAAGCATAAAACCGTCTAACTATAAAAGAATCGGTAGCTACCCTTCAGGGACCAAAAATTTGCCCCACCCTGTATATTCTCAGATTTACTCTCTGTCGAAGTAACTGAATGACTAGAGTACTGGAACTGTAGTACTGAACTACCGCCGCCTGTGCGAAGCAGGATGAGAATTTTTTGTTTAAAAAAGCTGCCCCCACTTCGCAGAGCCGGTACCAGTACTACATTCATCCCGTGACCACGACAATGTAAATCTATTGAAACGTTGAGAAAAAATTGTAGATAAACGCGATAAATACCAGTGAATATCTATTATAATGTGTTCTGATTGTTTAAATAATTTAAGTGCCTTTAAATGTAGAATAAACAGTTTTAATTTTATTTTAAGCTTTGTTTTATTTATATAGCAATGGCCTTTCATTGAAATTTTAGGATAAATTCAACAATAATAACACAATACATAGAAAAAAAACATAATTTGTTAATAATTATGCTTTATAATCAATCCTTCACGACTATATTAATATTAAATAAATATTAAATTTGTCAATTACGTCCTTAATTTGTACAGTTTTGAACAAAATTAGTAGCTTTACGCACTAAGGTGCTTGCATAGTTGGAATTTTTTGTAAAAGTCGTAAGTCATTTTTGTGTAATTTTATGGACTATTTATCAAGCTGTTTATATAGTAAAAATTAATTTGACTTGTCTAAGCACTTATTTTGTAAGTCTAAAGAAATAAACGATTTGACTCTGACTCTGGTCGTATAGGAAATTTATTTCAGTAAATATAACACTGGGACAGTTTATCAACGCAGTTTTAGAAAATAGCACAAATTCTAAGAACTTTATTCCTAGGTTTTGTCTAAATAGCACCAAAAACAAAAAACTACAGTCAAAATAAACTTTTTGTTTTTGGTTTTTGCCTGTCCTGTAAAGTCGCCTTTTGTCCTTTACGCCCTTTGAGCCCAGAGGTATCGATATGTGTCTCTGAGCGTAGCTGCAGGTAGCTGTACAGTTCCTATTGTTGGCTCGGATTGGAGTAAACGGAGAGGTCCCCCACCTCTCAGTTTACTCCAATCAGTACCTAGACCATGTACCTAGTGCCTCACTTCGGAGAGACATGGAACAGGTGTGACTATGTATGGTAGGTATCCTATTAGATTTCAGTCTGCTCGGCTGTGTATTCACGAAGTGTACCTTACTAAAATTCTGATGATGATCATGAATCGGGTTAGAACGAATGTCATACCTACTTATATTATTTCGTCGCAGAATACATACCTAACATTACATAAGCATTGTGGATGTTTTACCTGTTGCATAGTCATTTTCACTATGTCAACTTGGCCGGTCACTATACATCTGTAAATAAATAATGATGGCAGAATATTTTCTCTCTCTTCCTCTCGACTTATTGCCCTTTCCTCGATCTCCTACAGTAAATATACAAATAAGAAAAATGTAGGTACATAATATTGCTAATTAGTAACAATAGCATAAAATAAAATGTACCTAGGTAGCAAGTAGTTATACTTACATAATTTCTTCCAACTTTTGAGCTTACAGAGCTCTGGATTTCTTCAGCTTACTGATCTTCGGCATTTTCAATATTTTACAAACTATCTTACCCTAAATAAACCGTTCATGCGCGGATGTATCACACTAATATTATAAATGCGAAAGTTTGTGTGTATGGATAGATGGTTGTTTGTTACCTCTTCACGTCAATACTGCTGAACTTATCGGGCTGAAATTTTGCATACATATAATCCTAATCCTGAAATCAAACATAAGGGCTACTTTGACGACCTCTGTGGCGCGGTGGGCGAAGGTCCGCCTGCTACGCAGGTGGTTGCGGGTTCGATTGCCGCCTCGGGACAAATGTGTGTACCTACGATCTGCAGATATTTATATATACATAACACAAGCTCTGCTTAGCTTGAGGCTAGATAAGGCTGTGTGAATTGTCCAGCATTATTTATTATATTTATTATTATTTATTTACTTTTTATCCCATAAATCAGTTCCATAAATCACCTTTAAACGATCCCATAAAATCAACGCGTGCGAAGCCGCGGGGCGCAGCTAGTGTATACTAAATAAATCTTCTGTGCGCCAATATAATTAATTATTATCGAAAAGCAAAGTAAAGCGAAAGCACGTAGGTGAGCGTGAGGCGGACGAACACAACCTCCCCGTACGACAGCCAGCGCGACACTGCCTCCCGTCGCCCGCGCGACCACCTCCAAAGGTAAGCGCCCACTAATCATACGGAAAAATGTAAAATAATTATTTTCTACGTGAAAAACCATCGCATCACAAAATCATACGTTCAACTTAAAGATAAAGTCTTTGCCGTCATGTAGGTGAAGAAAAAAGTACAAAATTCTTAGTCGTATAGAAGTAGATACAAATTTTCAGTCCAAAACAGCTGCACTTTGTGAATTTTTTTCACATGGTAAATGAACAGGTAGAACTTTTTTGTACGTTCACTTTACAGATAAAAGGTCAATAAGTAACATATATTTTTTTCAGTTCATAACATTGACTCCTCTAGGAGGAGAAAGCCTCTAAATAACACCAAATAACACCTATCAGCTAGTGTATGGCCCTTAAGTAGTGCTCTACAAACCGTCGGAGATAGAGCGGTACTGTGTGAAAAGACAGTGCCTCATCGATACACGCGTAGGGGAGACTGTTGAATGCGTTGGCGATATCTAACGATACCGCCAAGGCACGTTCCCCATGTGCAACAGCTTCTTGCGTGATGTGCTTCAGTCGCAAAAGAGCATCGATGGTGGAGCGCCCGGACCTAAAGCCATATTGCTCGTCTGATAAATTAGGACCCTCTATTGCCAAATGCTTAACTATACGGGCGGACACTACGCGCTCGAGAAGTTTACCTATCTCGTCCAGCAAAATAATTGGTCTATAACCAGAGGGCGAGTCTGAAGGACGTCCCTCCTTCAGAAGGAGGCAAAGTCGTCCGTCTTTCCACACTTTGGGAAATCGGGCCACTTCAAGGCAGGAGTTGAATAGTTCCTTAGTTCGATTCCCTAAATGTTTAAGGGCACGTGCCAAGACACGGCCTGGTACGCCGTCCGGTCCTGGGGCAGTTTTTTTCGCCCGTAGATGTAAGATTGCACCACCAAACTCGCCTTCTGTAATAGAAGGGATTTCCATGTCAGTGCGCTCCGTAGGCTCCGATATCGTCATAGAGGGAGGTTCGTATGGCGGACTCTCAGGAAATAGGCCTGTTACTACGCGAGCGAGTAATTGAGGCTCAAACGATTCGGTAGGAGGTGCCCGGTTGCACAGCTTTTTTCTTACTGTGCGATAAGGGCGGCCCCATGGGTCTCTATCGAGTTCTTCCAGAAATTCCCGCCAGGCTTCTTTTTTGGCTCTGAAGATAGCTATATGAAGATTTCTTTTCGCTTGGCGGTAATCGTCGTGGAGTTCGCTAATCTCATCTTCAGAATGTCGCCTTCTGCGACATCGCGTGTATGCTCGACGTGAGGTATTACAGGTGGACCTGAGAGAGGCAACGTCATCAGACCACCAGTACACCTGTTTTTTCTGAGGCATTCTTTGTACTCGTGGCATAGTTGCGTCACACACTGCAGTAAGAGATGTTCTGCCAGCATATCTACTCCTTGGAGCGACGATGGTACTGGGCACCAGCTCTGCACAATAGCCGCTTCCTCAGCCAGCTCTCTGTTATAGCGTTTCAAAGACCACCGCGGAAAAGCATTTGAGCGCACTGCTGATATAGGTACTTCTCGAAAACCTGGGGACGAGCAGATTTCGAACCTGATGTACCTGTGGTCTGACAAAGACTCCTCGTTGTCAAGCACCCGCCAGTTAAGAGTGCGCGCCGCAATAGCGGGGGTAGCAAAAGTGACATCGACTATCGATTCTCCCTGCCACCTTACACATGTGCTCACTGAACCTTGATTTAGAAGGACAAGGCCTGCAGCTGCAGCCCAGCTCGCTACTGCTGCTCCCCGGTTAGTGGTAGAGGGACATCCCCAGGCCGTTGCCTTTGCATTAAGGTCCCCCATCACAATGACTTGTGACGGAGACATTCTGCCAACTACACCGCTGAGCACCTGCAGATATGTTTCAAAATCTGACAGACTTTTGTTCGGGGAGAAGTATGTCCCAATGAGTGTCAGTTCTCCCCACGCCGCAGCAACATAGCCTGGCCCTCGCTCCCGAGCAGAAATCGAACGAGATGATGAAGGTGCATAAACAGCCACTAATCCGTCAGTGTCACCGACCCAATTAGGACTGTCAGGAACAGTGTATGGCTCGGCAGCTACGGCAACGTTAATCGACCATTCCGCCATTACCTGCGCAAATAGGCTTTGCGCAGCAGCGCAATGGTTCAGGTTCGTCTGAAGTACGTTGTAATGTTGTGACCTAGACATACTAGTCCGACATTACAACCCCCTCCGAAGCCTCTGCGGCAGGGGTGAATCGAGGTGTTAAAGTGGTTTTACCCCTGACAGCAGGAGGGTTGCATTGCGCGCTTCCCATCCTGTGGCAAGCTGGACGCTGCAAGTCGAAGCATACAGCGCAATGCGGCTCTAATGCCTTACAATCAGTGGCCATGTGGCCTTCCTTCCCGCATCGGAAGCACAGTGTTCCACGATCTTTTTCTGAAGGACAGAGCTGCCGAGTGTGACCAATACCCATGCATCGATAGCAGCGCATAGGGCGTGATTTAAGAGTACAAACCCTTGCAGAGCTCCAACCAACTAGGAGTCTACCTTTCTCAGCCACCACTTTGGCCGCTGTGGCTGGGCATCGGACGTACACTACACCTGTGGCCCCAGGCCCAGCCCTTATATCCCCTACTTTTATGTTGTCGCTAGGACAACCCCCTTGGGACGCGATTGCCGCAACAACATCTTCCTTATTTATGGAATCGTCCAGGCCATTGATTCGCAAGTCCACACAATTCATGGGGCGGCCAATTCGGGCTACTTCATTGAGGGTTGACTGAAGTCTTTCCGCTAAAAGGTCTGCCTTCGTACTACTACCAGTTCCTGGGAGCTCTAACATTCTGGCGCCTGTAGCGGTCACTTTAGATCTTATACCATCGATACCCAACTCGGTTAAGCTTATGGCGGTCTTAGCTTTAGTTAGGATCTCCGTATAGGTAATACCCTTCTCCACAGCCTCTTGTGTTAGAGTAATCACCACTGCCGAAGAACGCGGAAGCGCAATCCTTCCACGCTTCTTGCGGGAGGCCGTTGTCGCGTTCTTAGGTTGAGAATCGACCGCAGAAGAAATAGCAGAGGCACCTGCCTTCTTCTTACGGCCCCTCTTAGTCACGGTTGCCCATCCTTCAGTATCAACCGCATGTGTTACGCCTTGATTTGAAGGAACAACTTCAATAGCCGATGGGCCCGCTATTTGGTGAGCCACAGCCTTTGACCTCACTCGGGTCGCTGACTTCGGCTTGGGGCTGGAGTGCGACGGGAGGGTGGAAGATTTCTTCTTTGCGTCCGCTGTTAGTGGTGGACGCAGCGTCTTTTCTGGCAGTAGGCGATCCTCAAGACCTGCTATGCGAGCATTCACCATATCTCCGACAGAGATAGTGACTCGGCGTATAATGTCTTCCACGTTTATCTCGGGTGAAGTCAAAGGAGTTGGAGATGGGACTGAGGGTGGTGCGGTTTTAGCACGCAAGTTCCGTTCTTCATAGTCCTGTCGAAGGGCACACAAATCTGACCGCAGGTTGGCCAGCTCTCGACTGAGCCGCTCGTTATCTGCTTTAAGACGCCTCGTTTCTTCGTCAGCGGTTCGTGTCTTCAGGCTCTCGATGACATCTCGCATCGTTACCAGGGATTGGTTGATGACACCTTTCACCTGGCCGTTCATATTCTTAGACTTGCGGGACTGCTCCTGAATTACTTCAACCTCATCCAGGGCACGTCTTAATAAGTCTTCCGCGCTAATATCTTCTCCACATAAGTGAGAGTATGATTTTTTTCCCGACTTTCTTTTCTCCAGCTGTACAACATCGCCTGGATTTAAACGGTAGGTCTCCTTACCGGAATTCTCCAAATCTTTAAGGGCGTCCTCCGTACGAAATTGGGACCCTTTTCGTCCACCGCGACCACGATGAGCACTATTTATCTTCTTCCGTGGCAAACTCTCTGATCCACTACTATTTGGCCGCTTACGGACCGGAATATAAGCCGAGTGCTGACTCGTGTCAGAGTCTGAAAGCATTATATCCAACAGACTCTGACGCGAACCGCTCTCCCCTGTCTTCTGACCGACTATATGATGTTCCCTCCTAACACTAACAACGGAGCTTGTGCTCCCGTGGCAATTGACGTCCCCCCCAGAATACGATTGGGGACTGCGTGCCGAAGCACGAAGGGATTCCCCAACGGCAGTGCCGTCAGGACCCTCCTGGGTAATCGTTTCACAATTGTCCTTTTCCATTTTTTTTTTTTAGTCCTGTTTTTACGAGGTGAGGTCCTCGGAATGGCGCCCTAGCGGCCGGGTTCCCCCCGACCATACTCCGAGTATGAACCCGGACCAGCGTGCACGCCCACAACAGCCTCGCACATTTACGCAACGCGCAAATGTACGGAGCAATCGCGAACAGGCCGCAGGTCCGGATTCAAACACGCAGTACTCCCCTCGGCAGGCGCCGAAACCATTATATTGGGATTTGGTACGACCTTCAGCGGCTACGATTAGCCTGCTCCTCTCTTAACAGAGTTTGAAATTCTTACCTCTGCTGGGCATCCTTCACTGCACTCTCTGCTGAGTCAGAGAGACGCGTGAAGATGCGCCAAAACCCTTAAACCCACCTTGGTGTTTTGTCCGCGCTGGCCTACCGATAACTCCCTTATGGAAGGTATCGGCACGTCAGAACCCCCTATCCGCAACCTGGGGACGCGCCACGTCGGAGTATCACCTCTCCGCCCACTGAGACAACCCAGTAGGTCCGTGGAAATTATGATATACCTAGCGTACCTAAATCGGCTACACATTTATCAAGTAGAAATGTTCAATTAAATGAAACCGAAACAGTCTATTTAAAATCACAATTATTTGAGTTTTCATAACTTTCTTGAATTTTCAGTTAAAACAACCGAGGAGCTGATATCAAGTGGCATTATGAAGGAAACTGACATGCAAGTGAAAATATCCCGCCTAGCCACAGCGTTAGCGCGCACACTGTACAAGAGGGTCGTAGACGTTGATTATACAGGCGGTCTTACATCCTCCGCACATTTAGTAAGTTTTAAACTACTCTAACTTAGTAAGTTCATAACTAGAACCATACGAGACCAAAATAATGAAAATTCTAATACTTTGTCGGTGTGTTTAATTTAATACGTATGCTAATGTAAAATAATCGCTTAATACAAATTCAGAACAGGGAATTCAGGTACCTCTATCGGTACCACGGTCTTTCTAGGTACCCTAGAAAGGTACCTTTCTACGCTGCTGGTAGGAAAAAATATATTATTGGTTTAATTGGTGGTTTTAGTTTTAAACTACTCTAACTTAGTACCAAGTTCATAACTAGAACCATGCGACACCAAAATAATAAAAATTCTAAGACTTTGTCGGCGTGTTTTATACGTATGCTAATGTAAAATAACCTCTTTATAGCATTCTTTTCTGAGGTAAGACGAACATGGGCGTGGCGAAAATGAATTGGTTCCTTTAAAAACTAGCGGTCCTATTATTGGAGCACGTATCCACTAACGTTTTACTCATTCATTGCTATGAAGGATTGAATGTGCCACAAATTATTAATAAGTACTAGGTCAAAGCTTACAGTTTACTAAACCGCTTGCAATGGCACACAATGGAGGAGGCCTATGTTTATAATTCTGTTGGTAATTTAATTTGTTTTTATAACATATTAGTGTTATATTTTTAACTACAAATAATACAATCTTATCTTATGTCAAAGAACAACCTGATTTACCTATAGAGTCTGTTCAAAAAAAGAAGAGTCGTGGCGTTTCGGTGAACTAACACTTTTAGTCGTACTGTAAGCAGTATTGTCAACCCAAGAAAAGTTGTCAATTGGTGCCAATTGCGCGCGTCCTCAATTCCCACGACTCTTCTCTTTTTGAGCAGATTCTAACCGCTGTCAAACAAATTCAGTAACAGTAGGTACATTACGTCCGAGGTCAATAATGGCTGGCTTGCGGGCCGTGATGATAATAATGGCCGAAAGCGTAGCCTAGCGTAGGTCAAGGCCACCACAGCGTGATCAGCAGTGCAGCCCTTGATGGACAAGCTGAAATGAAGGCCGTGACCCTTATGTCCGCGCTATAAAGGTCGAGGCCTCTATAGGGCTGCAATGATGACCACGCTTGAATGCCAAGAACTAGTAAGCTTAGCTTGAGGCCATCATAGCATGACCAACAGGGCAGTCATTGCGGACCAAGGCTTTTATAGTTATTTACTAAAGTCATTGAATAATGGTAATTTATATTTATTGATCGATCGTTGATCCTATGGAAACGTTTAACTGTGATTCATATCCCAAGGGAACTGATTTATGGGATAAAAAGTATCCTATGTTTGATTCCAGGATAAGGATTACCTGAATGCAAAATTTCAGCCTGATCCGTTTAGTAGTTTTGGCGTGAAGAGGTAACAAACATCCATCCATACATCCATACAAACTTTAGCATTTATAATATTAGTGTGATTTGATAAAAAAAATTCAGGTCGACGAAATACTGTACTGTTTCACGCGAAGTAAAGCGTGTCCATTGATGGAAGCCGCCAACTCAGGTCATAACTCCAATAAATTGCCAGACACCCCTCCAAATATGTACGCCAGTGTCATAAACCACGCCAGCATCCCAGCTATATACCTGGGACATATGTTGGTGCTACTGACTGGCACCGAGATACCTGCCAACCGGACCGAATGCAAGCCTATCGCAAACCCGGTAAGTACTTATACTTATACCTTACATACTCTAAGTACCTGTACCTTACGTACCCTTAAGTAGGTACCTGAGCGACATAATCGCAATGTAATTAAGCTCTTTAAATAAAGATTTAAAAAAAAGTAGGTACCTATACCTTAAGTACCATTAGGAGGGTCCATAAGCACTTTAATTGTATTTCAAAATCGTTATTTATCTCCGAATCTGTGAAAGAAACCATTATATTTAGGGAAATGTTACTTCGATCTTTAATCTTGAATCACCTACGTGTTTTAACAACACGATAAAAAATAATTGTCTGTCAGTTAGATTATCAGACGATACTTATTGGACACGTATTTTTTATTTTGACGATTAATCAAAAATAAGATAAAATAATGATAATATAGCCAGTTAAAGTTCCGCGTGACGGGGAGGCGTGACGTCACTATAACTAACAAGCTGCGCCCCGCGGCTTCGCACGCGTTGTTCCTATGGAAACGTTTAAAGGTGATTTTTATACCACGGGATCAGATTTTTTGGGATAAAAACAGCCTATGTTTTATTCCAGTATTAGAATTACCTGTATGCAAAATTTCAGCCAGATCCGTTCAGTAGTTTTGGCGTGAAGAGGTAACAAACATCCATCCATCCATCCATACAAACTTTCGCATTTATAATATTAGTGTGATAAGTGTGATGTGACGTGATTAGTGTGATTAGAATTTTTGAGACGAATATATCCGACAGATAACCAAAGTTATCGGTTATCGACATAGCTCAAAGAATTGGCAAGCTAAAGTCGCAGTGGGCTGGCCATATCTTGCCAAGAACTGACAACCGCTGCTGGGGCAAACGTGTGTTCTTGAGTGGAGACCACGACTCGGCAAACGTAGTGTTGGACGCTCTCCGGCCAGGCGGGATGACGATCTGCGAAAGACTGCAGATGCTGGATACGGCAAGCTGAAGACAGGGTGCTATGGCGCTCATCAGAGGAGGCCTATGTCCAGCTGTGAACTATCATAGGCTGATAATGATGAATTATATATAACAGTAGGTGCAATATCACTTTTTAATTCCAGGGTTGTGGAGACTGCATAAATTACTGGCTATGGGGATGGAACCACACCGGTGTTTGCATGCAGACTTCCATGAACATGAGCGCAGCTATAAGTCCTGCGTTTTTAGTCCCAGGTAAAATTAAAATTACACATAGTACAATTGATGTTTGGCGTTTCGTACATGGTTTTATACACAATCTTACAAGAGTGTTGATTGGGTTGGGTGAAGATTCTTACTTTATAACCCCCTCATAAACTGATAAACCTATTGTGATCAAGGCTCGAAACTAGTGAATTTGTTAAAAAAACTAAGCCTAGATCTCAGTTATCACGAGATCCCCGTGGTAAAAAACAAGAATTATATAAAATTCAACATTTTTTCTCCGGTGCCTTGGTGGTAAAAACACGATTTATGAAAAAAATACGATAAAAAAATATGAAAGTGCACTGTTTTGCACCTAATTTGGTTTAGGTCTCAGGAACCTCGTGTCTATATAAAAGATTTTTGTTTTGATTCTTAGGTCATTATCATTACTAATTCTTTAAATAAATAAATAAATAAATAAATAATGCAGGACAATTCACACAACATTATCTAGCCTATCTTTGGTTCCTTGGTTGGGTTTTTTCATAAGTGGTGTAGTTTAGCATAAAGAGGGGCAGTGCACGCCGCGTGCAACGCGTCAAATCAAACGCATTTAAAAACAGCTCTCCGTAAACGCACTCTACCAACGCCATTATGTTTGAATTTAATGCGGGCCGCACTACGCGCACCGATGCAAGCCCCGCGTTTCCGTAAACCAGGCCTTAGGGCTCATTTACACGGACTGCACGTCTCGGACGGCAACTTGTCGATGTAGGCGACGGGCAAATAGGGTATATGCATCGATTTTTTTTATTGTTTTAATCGATTCTTTAGGTCATTATTTAACCGAGGAATGATAAGACGCTCACTGAATTTCGCATTAACAAGGTAAAAAAAACAAATCAAAACTACAATCATTTTCGGGTGATAAAAACGCTGCCATATTGGCGCCATGTTTATGTGACGTCGACGTACACTTGATTAAAACCTTTGGTGACGACCTCGGTAGTGATCATCTCAGGAAAGAGGTTTTACGAAAAAATTTAAAATAATCGACAATACGAAATGTCAAGTGCGCAGAATAGTGTCAAATCAAGGTGCAGCAAGCAGAATAAAAAAAGAAGAAATGAGTACAGTGATGTCACGTCCGCTCTAGTCAATGGCGTAGCGTTTTGAAATTTTGCGATTGAGATTTAAAATATCAATTTTTCAATGGTTAAATTCTACAATAAAAACATCTCAAAATGCAAAAATAAATATGTAGATATGTTTCTATATCAATAGAAAATACGTATATATTTTTTTAGCCATTTTGAAATCACATGCATATACCCTATTGCCCTCCCGTGCATTTGAGACGTACAGTCCGTGTAAACCAGCCCATAGTCGCCTCTTACAACACCAACACAATGTCGGGATGGTGCAAATTCTGAGAAGCATGCAAGAAAACAGCTGTAGCTACAACAAATCAAATTATATCCCAAAAAAAATCTACTTCGACGGGACATGAACCCGCATCCTTCCCTCAGTACGGTTTTTAATTATGTTTTTTATAATTAACTTTATCGTAATCAATTGACTCTTCCTGACATCTATTGGCGAATAGTACTACTATAATTTCTAATAAGCACAATTTACCAAAAAAAACCACCCAGGTAGTGTCTTTTATAACAGGTGAGATAGCATACACTTAGGCCGCGCCTACTGATGAGTTCCCAGTAACAAACAGTGTACCCTTAACCAGGGACTTAGGCCCGTATTATGAAAACTTGCTCAGTCATCGATCTATGCTTGAGCAACGCTTTTCTATGGCATAAACGTCACTCAAGCATAGTTATATGACTGAGCAAGCTTTCATAATACGGGCCTTAATCAGGGCGAGTGCGGATCGCGTGGCGCCTGCACTGCGTCCTTGCGCGCATTCACAAATAATCCGAAGTGTTTATTCACACTAATAATATAAATGCGAAAGTTTGTATGGATAGATGGATGGATGTTTGTTACCTCTTCACGCCGAAACTACTGAACGGATCTGGCTGAAATTTTGCACACAGGTAATTCAAATCCTGTTATCAAACATGCTACTTTTTATCCCATAAACTAGTTCCAGTGGGATACAAATCACCTTTAAACGTTTCCTATGGAAACGTTATGTTCGTGGGCGGAGCTAGTAATAATATAATAACCAAAACCTTATAGCTATATAAGTATAAATCAATCAAAACGTCACGTTATTCTACTTCAGACTACGACATGACAATGCACCTGTTCTCCACATGGACGGAATCCGTGTGGCAAGGCATGTCCGCCCGTTTGTTCGTGAGGGCGGGCGGCGCGGGTGCAACAACGGCTGCGGTCAGCGGCTTCGCGGCGACCGCCGTAGCAGCCTTCCTTACCTTCTGGCTGAAGAAACATAACAGCGTCGTCTTCGTCAATACGGGGACGTTGACTGCTACTGATGAGGCTACGTCAGGGTATGTCACTATCCTTCCATACTATCAAGACGCATACACGAGTGAAAGTGGCCCCGCCACCTATTTTATCTTATTATAACGTTTAACTCGGGAAGTTTTAAAATCCATCGTACATTTTGTGAAGTTGCGCTTTTTGGCTACCAAACTCTATTTTCGCATCTCCTCCTAAAGTATGTATATAAGATAAAACTATTACAGGGGTATTAAAAAATAGCATAAAATATATACCCCAAACTGTACGATGGATTTTAAAAATCCATGTTAAACGTTATAATATGATAAAATAGGTGACGCTGTCATATTGGCTCCTGTATGCGCCTTAACTGCCATCGACTGCCAAACTGGTTACTACAAAGTTTCCGTTGCTCTATTTTCTATAAAAATGTGACAGTGCTCCCAGCGGGAAGTTTTACATGCCCATAGAAAATAGAGTAAGGCAAACTTTGTAGTAAACAGTATGACAGATCATACTCAGCATACATCTAATTTCGAAAGTAACTCTGTCTAGGCTTCAATAGGCTCTGTTTAGGCGTGAATAGGTAGCAGAAGGACAGATAGACAGAGATCTATGTATCCCGTAACTTCTTATTCATGCCTATACGGCTGAGAAATTTAGTAGGGAGGCTCTATCCCACGGTAAATGCGTACGAAGCCGCGGGCAGAAGCCAGTCACACTATATCAACCTTGATCATCCCTCAAATTTTGGTGATTCCTTTGTGTTTAAAGCCCTGTTTAAAGTAATTTAGCCTAATTGGCTGTTTTCCCTTTTCACGGCTGTTCGGAGCTTTTTATTCGGCACGAAGTTAAATGGTATCCCGGGAAAGGATATAGGCTACTTTGTGTTCAGGAAGCGCGTGGGAACCGGCGCGAAAAAGCCTGTCATGTCTTGTTTTACCAATTAACAAAAATCTGCTACATTAATAATGCTACCTATACGCTCCCTCACGCAAAAAGGTGGCCTGTGGCCTAGTTGCGGAAACCAGCCCAGAAACAAGTAATGCTCCCTATTTGGATCTTGCTAAATTCGTCAAATTCTCACCAGTACCTTCCATGGGTGGCATACCATCCTATGGTTGAAGTTGGGTTCTCCATCCTCTACAGTCCAACGGTCCACTGGCTGGACTCAGGCGTCCCCCTAATAAGCGGCTCATTGGTTTTTATATCATGAGGGGTAATACCCATAATCCTCACGCGGGCATGCGGGTTGGGGATCGCAGTTGGGTGGTATAATGGTTCAGCAAGTGGCGCTGCTGCCTGTCTCCCGCCGGTTTGTGGATGAAAAATGGACGAACTTCGTATGTATTCTTGACGATCCATTTATTGGACAAAACACGATTTGGACAAACTGCGTATGGATTTTTGACGAACGGCTTATTGGACGAATCGCTGTTTGGACGAACTGCTAACAAATCGACGAAATGTTGTCCTTATTGTGTTTACCTGTGTTAACCATTTATTTTTTTCGTTTCAGCATTCTGAGGACAGTCAACTGTTGAGTGGAAGATGACTTTGGATAAGGTCAAGAGAAGACTGGTTACAGTGTGACGAAAACGAATCATTCCCTACTACCTATTATAATATTAATATACTTATACCCAGCTAACCAATCCCAGTAGAACTTACCCAGAAACTCTAAAACTGAAAATCCATGTAAATAATCGCGTTTGAACAATATATTCACCATAATAATAAATTATTAATAAATTGATATAGTTCTTAGGTAAAAATGCTTTAAATAATGTAATAAATTATTAAAAAGCAGATTTTTTTTTATTGAGTTATACAAACAAAGACAATCACAATTTATGGTAACAAGTAATAACCAAAATAGCTCATAAATGTTTTATAAATTAATTTCAAATCGAATTTTAAAGAACATACATATTTGAACGCGTTCACTAAACATTGTGCACAGTATGTAGTTAATTCGTATAAGTATTTATCTAGTGGTAGGCCTACTTTGTCGAACATAGATTCATTTATAAAAGAATCGAGATATAGTTTAAGGACTTCGTTTTTCCATTGAGCGGAAACCTTGTAGACTTTGCTCATCCACGTTCTCTGCTGCAATGTAGAATATCTGATACGATATATTTGTTTACGTGGGTGTAAGCCCACTGCACTGTTTTTACAGACAGTGTACTGTTCTCTGTTGAGACAGCGAATGTTTCCGATGGATATAGGCATGATTATTTGACTCGCGTTCAAAGCCAAGTTAGTATAACTAACTGCATTTCTGACGGACAAGGGTGTGGTTATTTGACTCTCAATCAAATCAAAGTTATTGTAAATATCTGTATTTCTGACGGATATGGGGATGATTCTTTCACTCGCTTTCAAAGCCAAGTTGTTTCTGACGGATAAGGGCGTGTTTTTTTGACATCCATTCAAAGAAAAGCTAGCGCAAGTATCTGTACTTCTGACGAATAAGGGCAAAATTCTACTTGAATGCAAGGCAAAGTTAGTGTAATTAATTGTATTTCTGATGTCTAACAATCCGCTCTCTGATTTCAATTGGCTGCAATTAACAACTGCCTCTGAACATTCTTCAAAAGTATTCGTAGTACTTTTAGCTAAATTCATATTGTTATGTAATATAGTGTCTGATACTGTTGTTCGAGTGGCATCACATCCAGATCCTATACAGGGTGGTTGTGCAGTGTGAAATATTCTAGAACAACTATTGATCAATGTGTGGCTATGCCCATTGTTCCAATGTATAATTTTAAATGGTATATTTTCGAACGGCGTAGGCGGCGGCAACATACCGCATTTGTTTCCTTTAGGAAACTCGAAGTTTATCTCGACAGTGAGTCGAAGTTTAAAACTTGTAATTATCACGAAGAACAGGTTTCTCATATAATGTAGTGTCGATGCGTTGTTAAATATCAGTATTAATGATAATCTAAATCCTTGTATGAAATCTCGGATGTACCAAACTCTCATCATATTAGATGGTTGAAACTGTCTTTTTTGTTTTGCATTCAATATCAGACGGATTTGGATGTAAAAATAAGCAAGCTTTTGAAAGAGACACACAGAACACGTGTCGATATCACAAACGGACCAATTATAAAATAAGTGTCTCTTCTTTATTCTAATTGTAAAATGTCTGTGTTCAACACAACTATCAATGGGTGCTTTGCGGTGCGCCATTCTTTTTTCGGTTTGTTCATCATGATAATGCATAGTATCGTATACATTGTGCATATCATGGACATTAATTATAAACTTTTGCACATTAACTTTCGTTAATAGTTTCATCAATTTAGTTTCGCATATTTTTTGATCTCGTTTTACATAGTCTATCGTGTCTTGCATTGAATTGTTTAGTGATTCTATTAATTCAAGTATAGATTTACACTTTTTTTCAGTTGGATCAATAGAATCATTTATGAGATCTGTTAATAACTTTGATTGGTCTATTAAACATTCCTCTATAGCATCTTGGTATATGCCTTCAATTTTTTGCGTTATTGACTGCGAAAACTTTTCCTTGTCCAAGTCGCGTGTTTTAATTTTTTGGCTTAGTTTGTGATATCTGTTGCATTTTTTATATTTTTTTGGGTTTTTAGGACATTCCCTGCACGGGTGGGTGGTGAAGCTCTTGGGTGTTATTCTTTCAGAAATTTCATTCTTGATTCTCTGTGGCTTGCGATTTGAATATTTTCTGTTAGTTTGAATATTGTATGACTTCATCTGAATGCTTGCTAAAATTCTTGCCGGATAACGCGTATACACAAACCGCAGGATATTCTGTTGTTGTTATACCTACGCGCTGAAACAATGGAAAATGAAACAAGGGGATTAAATAGGGTTTTCGAGTAGTTAGGAAGATCAATAAATTTACAAAGTGACTTGAGAATGCCACGAACCTCTCCCAAATCTCAGCGGCCAATGTGTATTGTGTATTGGTCGGTTGCTACTTCCTCCTTCTCATCTCAACAGCCTATATTAGTCCACTGCTGGACGCAGGCCTCCCCCTGAAGAGCGCCTTATTGGTATATCTCATAGGGGGGAATGCTCATAATCCCCATGCTGGGCTTAGGTTTGGAGATCGCAGTTCTGTGGTAGACTTGTTCTGCAGGGGGCGCTGCTGCCACCCGGTGAATATCCCTTAGTCGCCTCTTACGACACCCACGGGAAGAGATGGGGTGGTGCAAATTCTAAGCCATCACCACACAGCATACTTCGTGATATCACTTATATTCAGGTTCAAACTGAAAACCAGCGCTGATCCGCGCACACGAGTGGTTCAGCACAGAGCTGAGTTTGACCCTTTTTGGCCAACAGGGGCAGCACAGTCGCCAATTTTACATCTGTATGCACCTAACTATGCCTACCTTCATTACCTATAGCTAATGTACCTATGTAGTCACCTGTTTTGGCCAAATAAATGTATCTTTTTCTTTATCTTATATTTCACATCGAATGAAATAGAGCGCGCTACGAGTGATAAAAGCGCATCAAACACAAAGCTGTGGTTGTGTGTGTAGGTGGAGAAGACTGCGTGGACGTTTACTAGGTGTCGGCACAGAATAGCTACTAATTACTTTAAAAAATTGTGCAGAAATAATGTTGCCGTAGCTGAAATCGGCATGGAGGAAATCATCATCTACCTACTACTATAGAACGTGTTTCAAGCTTTTTTGCAATTTCAAAATAATAACAAAAGGAAACCTTTTAGAATCGCTTTGTTGTTCATCTATCCACCCCCTTTTCTCAAGAACACGTGGAGGTAAAGAGTTTAAATTATCTCTTCTTTAGATCAAAAGTTACAGCCGTTTTGTGTCCTAATAATTTAAAATTTCAAAGGGAACTAAGTACGTGCACACAAAACCTAAAGGGCACTCCTGTTGATCTAGAATCATTATATTTGGCAAGAAGCAAGGTCTTTAAATTTTTCGGAACCCCTACTGCGCTTGGGAGACACTGGACGTTTTAAGCCCTCAGCACACAGACGCTAAGTAATTAGCGCGTCTTGTGAAGCGCAATATCCATCCGCAAATCGTAGCTTCAAAAGAAGCAAAATCGCAGGATGCGCAAACGACTCGGACAAGCCGAATCTCGTTAAAAAAAAAGCGGCAGTGTGCGTCAACGTACAGTATGCGTTTTAGTACAACAAACAAAAATCGCGCGACACTAATTTGCGCCTGTGTGAGTAGGGCTTTATTCCCTTTTTGCTTTTTGTTCAGACTCATGTCATATCAGTCGAGGTGAGCCGACCAACGACGACGACTCGTCGTCAGGTTATCATTACATGCATTACATAAAAAATAGCTAGAAAATGACTCGATTTGGTGGTCCAAATATGGCAAATTGGTTTCGCTCTCCTTCAGGTCCCGTTGGCGGCAAGTTGCCCGTCGACTGAAAGCGACACGGCAGCGGCGCAGCAGTCCCATGCTGGGTGTGTCTCTCAGACAAAGAATTAAATCGTTAGATAGGCCCTTTCCGTAGGTAGGTACCGTAAATCCTGTGGATCTCGCATGTAAGGGCCCTTGTCCACCCACGGACCTCCAGTTCTGCAGGAACAGTTTTTATTGGATCCCACAAAAATCCTTGGTGTGTTTACTCACACACACATGGTAGGGAGTGTTCACATTCACACACAGTAGGTACCTAGTTTGCATTGCATACAAAAATTCAGAAACCGACTGACATACAAACGTAAACAAGGCAGGTACTCGTGTGAAAGCTAGTAATATGATATTTTACTCCAACCAAGAAAAAAAACAAAAATATACCTATTACTTAATGAGATAGCTTACGCAAAAAGCAGTCGGAAAATATTAGTTTTCGTTCTAAGAAATACAGTTTATTCAGTATCAAAAAAGTATTACATACAGGCAAGGCAGCGCATTTGCTTACACATCCAACTGACGTCATGACCGCAGAGTAATAATCGCGTCCACTGCGTCAAGCGTTTTCATCAAATTACTAGCAAAGAGAATATAACGCTACGTTCCTACCAATAGCACGTGTACCTACTACTAAGCGGGATCCTACAGAAAACCGTAGGTACCTGCAAAAAACGGGATGTTGCTGTCGCTAGACCGGGTTGTATCCCGCATAACATGTCTGAAATGTTGCCGAGGGAAAGGGCTGTAATCCTGCAAAAATGTTGCAGGATCCCACGTTTGCTGTAGGTAGATACAATGATTTCGTACTCTGGCTCTATTTTGGATACCTAATTGATCAAAAGTAGGTACTTGGGTACTTACAAACTGTAATACCACATTTCCACTTATCTAAACTTTGCGATGTAGGAATAATATTATTTTTTGCCGGACATTTTATTATTTTATGCAGAGAATTAAATTTTTTTTAATGAAACCACAAGCAAAATTAAGATTTCAAGATTACCTACCTCCCAAAGAGAATACGGAGAATACAATAACTTCGTAAGACTACCTCCATGCTAGTATGCTAGTAAAACTCTATGCCTACCTCCCAAAGAGAATACAATAACTATGAACCTTAACTACGTAACTTGTACCTTTGAGTATTGAGCAAGGCACATTAGAGTCCTCAGCACGCAGACGCTAATTAATTAGCGCGTCTTGTGAGGCTCGATTCCGACGATTTTCTAGCGTGATTCTTTACACACAGTAATATGTACAACAATTCAATACAATACATACATAATAATATAGCCATACAGAAAAATCTACCAAGTTTTAATAAAACTTGGTACATAGATTTTTCTATATGGCCCTAAAAAGTGCAGCCGATTATTTAGCAAGGGCAGCACCAGCACCGACTGTCTGCTGTCAAAGTACTTGTGAATAGGGATGTACATTCTATCGGGAAATAGATAAAAAATAGCTTTGAGTTATGTATTCTCAACTCTAGATAATTCATATGATCTTTGAATACCTATCTGAATTTGCGAGTCTACTCTCAACTTGTGTGAGTGATATATACAAATAAAAATTAAACGGTGTTAACGGCTGCATTCTCATTGTTATCATGGTTTTTGTATATAAAACGAGTTCACGCACTATTATAGTGTAGGTTTGTAAAAAATAAAGGACTCGGGGTCAAAGAGATCAGCGTTGTTGGAATATGTATTGGTACACCATTCAACTTGTCTATGAGGCTGAGATTAAAGTAAGGATTTATGATTAAATCAATGCTTTACATCTGTCAATGTCGTCTCGTTGACACTGACAGAACTCAACTCTAAAATCTGTTCTGCGTAACAATCAACGTAATGATTACTTGCTCTCTCTCTGTTCTGAAATAGCACACACAACATGTCTGTATAAAGCTGATTTTCTATATCCAATAATTAAGTGTTAATCGTATAATGTAATTCCTAATTGTTTTCACTAGACAATAATAACTATTGTGCTATGTGATTCTGTTCGTTTATTTTCACTCGCCGGTTCCAACCCACCAACCTAACCTATCTTCACTGTGCATCCACTGTGTGTAGGATTTACATGGACAAAGCTAGGCCTAGGCTAGGCTACTCACCGCCTGGCTGGCTCTCTGCTCAACAGGTTATGGGCCCAGTACACTTTTGACAAATTGGATGGAATTGGCTCGTATCACAACTGGAAGTTCCAGATGCGAATGGCGCTTATCATGGAAGGCTTATGGTCATGTATTGATGGTTCTGAGACTAGCAGCAGCACGGATCAAAAAGCTTTGGCTAGAATATGCTTGGCAGTTAAACCGAATTGCATCCAGTATTTGCGCGATGCTACAAGCGCAAAGCAAGCTTGGAAAATCCTCCAGGATGTATTTGAGGATAAAGGACTTTATCGGAGGGTTGTGCTTCTAAGAAAACTTCATAGATCCGACTACCATGAATATAATTCAATGGCAGCTTACATCGAAGGAATAATGACCCTAGTACAACAACTTGCAGACATCGGAAGGATAATTGATGATAAAGAAGTTGCAGAAATTTTACTAAGCGGTCTACCACAGGATTTTGATGTTTTGGTTTCTGGTCTGGAAACAGCAAACCTCTCCGAAACTCTCACGAGCGAAGCAGTGCGAGCTCGACTACTTCAAGAGGAGTTCCGAAAATCCACTAAAAATGGCAAATCAAATGATGATGTGGTTTTATTTACGAAGAGTAAACCATTTAAGTGCCATTACTGCCAGAAGCAAGGGCATGTCAAATCAAAATGTTTCAAGTTGAAGAATGATTTGAAGAAGCAAAGCAGTAGCGATGTCAACTTAGCTGCGGGGTCTGCGGACACACTGTTGGTATCAGCAGTGTCACTCTTATCTGTTTACGGAAGCGTGGACTGGATAGTGGACTCCGGGTGTACTTCGCACATGTGCTGTGATATGGACCTTTTTAGAGACATTGACTTAAATTTTAAATCAATAGTTACAGTTGCTAATGGAGAAGCACTGAAATGTCAGGGTCTTGGTGCCGTCTCTTTGAATCTCAATAATAGTAGTGATCTAAAGATTTTGCAAAATGTAATGTTTGTTCCTAAATTGACTACTAATCTTATATCCGTTAGTCAGCTAACTAGATTAGGTTTTAGAGTAGTATTTGAACAGGATAATTGCAAAATAATGGATCCTAAAGGCCAGCCTTTTACTAGTGCAACATGTTTCAGGGGTATTTATAAACTTGATTGTTTTTCTAACCCAAATTGTATTTCAGAATGTAATGTTGCTACCACAGGTGCTTGTAAGCAAGCAGAACAAAGTTCTTTAGCAGCTATTTCTAGTGTGCCATTGGAAGTATGGCACAAGTGACTTGGGCATTTGAGCTTGCATGGTTTGTATGGAATACGGAGTCTTGCAGATGATGTTGTTTTTGAAGATGACTGTCATGGTAAGTTGAAAATTTGTATTTCATGTTTTAAGGGGAAGCTTACAATGAAATCTTTCCCTAAGAGCCAAGCAAAAAGAGCTCATGATCTTTTAGAGTTAATACTCTCAGATGTTTGTGGGCCTATGTCAATCAATAGCTGGGGTGGTGCATGTTATTTAGTTACATTTACTGATGACTTCTCTAGAAAAAGTTTTGTTTATCTTATGTGTCATAAGAATGAAGTCATGATAAGTGGGTAAAACAATCAAGCGTTTCAGAACAGATAATGGAGGGGAATACTGTAGTAAAATCTCAGAAAAGTTTCTGTCTAGTGAGGGCATTATTTATGAAACTAGTATTCCCTAGTCCTGAGCAGAACGGCGTATCTGAACGCCTTAATAGAACCCTTATGGAAAAAGCCAGGTCTATGCTCTCTGAGGCCTGCCTCGACAAGCGTTTTTGGGGAGAGGCTATTGCTACTGCAATATACCTACAGAATCGAAGCCCCACGGCTGCTTTGTCCGGCAGTATTCTTGAACAGGTGTGGACAGGTTCCAAAGTGACCCTAAGCCACTTGAGAGTATTTGGTTGTAAAGCTTTTTCATTGATTTCAGAACATAACCGTCACAAGCTCAATGCAATGTCATAGGAGTGTATTTTTGTGGGTTATTGTGAAATGTCCAAGGGTTATAGATTAGTAGATCCAACTGAACCAAAGAAAATAATTAAATCCAGAAATGTCCATTTTATTGAATTGACGGACTCTAATGTAAAATCTAATATGATGAACTGTGATATTAATTCTAATAAGTTGGATTGTGATATAAATACTAATGATATTATTAAATCTAAAATGATAAATAATAATAGTAATGTTAAATCTAAAATGATAAACAATGATAATATTATTAAATCTAAAATGATGAATAATAATAATAATTTTAATATTAATGACAAAGTTTGTGTTCCAATGTTGAACTGTGATAATGGTAATTCTAGTGAATTGATACCTCCTTCTGCAATTTCAGGTGGTGAAATGGAGAGTGGACGTGTTGGGACTGAGGCCCCCAGCACAAACACGTCTGCCAGTGCTGATGGGTCAGCATCGCCATTATTCGTCGACTGCGACCAGGTGGAAGAAAATGAGCAGTCTTGGGCAGAGGAGGGCGACCATATGGTGGAGTCTGAGGGCAACTCTATGCTGGATACTGAATGCAGACCGAGCAATTTTGAGTTGCCAAATCAATGTCCTGTACGGAGTACAAGGGGTATGCCACCTTAAAGGTATGATGACTGCGAGTATGATTATTCTCTCTACTCTCATGGGCAGATTGCATTTGACAAACCGTTATCATATGAGGATGCTATGGCCAGTCATTTTCGCGCGAAGTGGCAAGCAGCCATGCAAGCCGAGTATGACTCTTTGTTAAGCAATGGTGTCTGGAAATTAGTCGAGAGACCACTGGATAAAAACATCGTTAAATGTAAGTGGGTATTTAAAGTCAAGCAAGATACTTCTGGAAATTTTGACAAGTATAAGGCTCGTCTAGTTGCTCGCGGTTTTAGTCAAAAACATGGTATTGATTATGATGAGACATTTTCCCCAGTAGTCAGACACTCAACAATGCGGATATTGTTTAATTTGGCAAATGAGTTGGACATGGACATAGAGCACATAGATGTAACTACTGCTTTCCTTCATAGTCAACTAAAGGAGGAAATATTTATGGAACAACCTATAGGTTTTATGACTGATAATAATAAAGTCTGTTTGTTACAGAAAAGCATCTATGGTTTGAAACAAGCAAGTAGGGCGTGGAATGAAACTGTAAATAAATTGCTACTTACTAATGGTTATTCTCAAACAAAATGTGAACCTTATGTGTATGTTAAGAGAAACTCTAGCAATTTAATTATTTTATAAATGTGATAATAATGTGTCTGACAATGATTATAATTTTAGAGAATTGATAGGTAGTTTAATGTACCTTAGTGTCTGTACTAGGCCAGATATAACATATGCATGTAATGTTTTAAGTCAATTTAATAATTGTTATGATAAGACTCATTGGTTAGCAGGAAAGAGGATCCTTCGCTATTTAGCTAAAACTATTGATTATGGTTTAGTTTTTAGTAAATGTAATAATTTAGACCTTATAGCTTATGCTGATGCTGATTGGGCGAATGATCCTATTGACCGAAAATCTTATACTGGTTTTGTAATAAAGTTAGGGTCTAATACTGTTAATTGGGAGAGCAGAAAACAGCGCTGCGTCGCTATGTCAAGTACTGAAGCAGAGTACTTATCCATAAGTGACGCCTGTAAGGACATTCTGTTTATCAAACAGTTTTTGTTTGAGATAATGAATAGAAATATTGTGTGTCAACTATTTAATGATAATCAGAGTGCCCAGAAAATCTTGAAATCTATTCAATGTCATAAAAGGACAAAGCACATTGATGTACGCTATCACTTTGTAAGAGATTTGATTTCTAAAAATTGTATTTGTGTCTCATACATGCCTACTACGGAAATGATAGCTGACATTCTAACAAAAGCTTTGTCTTCCTGTAAACATAATGGCTTTAGGTTTCATTTAAATGTAAGAACTCCATGAAGTTGTATTGTATAACTGTAATGAGGGTTGGAGTTCCGTTGTATGGTGTAAGTGTTGGAATATGTATTGGTACACCATTCAACTTGTCTATGAGGCTGAGATTAAAGTAAGGATTTATGATTAAATCAATGCTTTACATCTGTCAATGTCGTCTCGTTGACACTGACAGAACTCAACTCTAAAATCTGTTCTGCGTAACAATCAACGTAATGATTACTTGCTCTCTCTCTGTTCTGAAATAGCACACACAACATGTCTGTATAAAGCTGATTTTCTATATCCAATAATTAAGTGTTAATCGTATAATGTAATTCCTAATTGTTTTCACTAGACAATAATAACTATTGTGCTATGTGATTCTGTTCGTTTATTTTCACTCGCCGGTTCCAACCCACCAACCTAACCTATCTTCACTGTGCATCCACTGTGTGTAGGATTTACATGGACAAAGCTAGGCCTAGGCTAGGCTACTCACCGCCTGGCTGGCTCTCTGCTCAACAAGCGTTAGGTAACACCATAGATATGTAAGAAGTAAGAATAGTACTAAAGGGTAACACAATACACCAAGATTACAAAATAACAGGATCAATTAAATAATAAAATTTCCTGCACCTGGCTCTCACTACCCACTGATATGAGCTGGCTGTCACGTCACTCTTCCTTTCTAGGCTATGAGTTCACAACGACAAAACATTATGTAATCAATCATCGAGTCCAAGTTATTGTATTCTCTTTGATCGAGTCGATAAACCAAAAATCTTGCACTGCATGTAGCACCAGCACATCACTATAAAAATGAATCGTTCATTGCCCTTTTTAGCCGGTGCAAGCAAAGCAATTCATTGTATTCGCGATCCTCTGGGTCTAGCAGTCTTCTCAGCAGAATATAACCTTTCGTATATCTATCCGCAGTATAAAAGCTATTCAGTAACTCCAAAGAAACAGCCTTCAGTTCAAAAAATGTCTTTATCGGATGTTTTCAACTATGTGGACCAGCACACTAAGGATTACAAGGATTTGCTAAAGGAAGCAGTGGCTATACCTTCGGTATCTTGTGATGCCAAATACCGCGCTGATTGCGATCGCATGGTACTTTGGACTCAGGAGAAATTGAAGGAGATTGGAGCCAAGACTGAGCTCAGGGAAGTTGGATACCAGACTATTGATGGAAATGAAGTGAAACTACCCCCTGTACTAGTTGGAGTCTTGGGGAATGTGAGTATCTACTTTTTATCTATGTACTTACTCTTAGAATAGGTAGTGCACTTTATTGTATCAATAAATCAAACTAGAATGCCAAGATTTTGTTTGTCCTATCATAATAAACTAATTCATAACTATAATACATTCCTACCTACTTATTCACTACATTTTAGTTTATGAAACCATAAGTTTTTGATATCTTAGAACATTTTCAAGATCTAACATTATATCTGTTCTTGTTTCAAAGGAACCCCAAAAAAAAACAATCTGTATCTATGGCCACTTGGATGTTCAGCCTGCATTGAAATCAGATGGTTGGGTCTCGGAGCCCTTTGAGCTACAGGAGAGAGACGGAAAGCTGTTTGGCCGTGGCTCCACTGATGACAAAGGCCCTGTGCTGGGTTGGCTTAATGCTATCAATGCTTTTAAAGGTGTTGGTGCAGAGGTGAGTAATATTATGACAAATGAATAAACTGGTTTAGATTTCATTACTTGATGCAGGCTTGACATTAACATTTTTTATTTCTCTGGTTTCCCATCAATTTATGTATAGTCAGTAGATTATTATTTTCAAAAACTGTGATTCAGCATCCTCTCTTATCATAATATTTCAAGTAATGAAACTATGATGTAGAAAACATTATAGAGATGATTGCAAATTCATTTTTATGATATTTTCTACACCATAAAACATACACAATAGAATAATGACTCATTCTGCCTGCTTTGTTTTAATTTTATAAGACAAAATAATAAATGACTTCATTGTTTGCAAACTCCTTTACTAGAAATCTGAAATAAGATTAAATTTCCTATGATAATAATAATAACATGTACATATACATTATAACTGTATTTTTTAACAGTTGCCAGTAAACCTGAAGTTTGTATTTGAATGTATGGAAGAATCTGGTTCGGAGGGTCTTGATGCTTTGCTCCTTGAACATCTTAAGCCTGAAGGATTCTTCAATAATGTAGACTATGTCTGTATCTCTGATAACTACTGGCTGGGGACCACCAAGCCATGCCTGACCTATGGACTGAGGGGAATAAGCTACTACTTTGTAGAGGTTGAATGTGCCACAATGGACTTACATAGTGGTGTTTATGGAGGCACAGTCCATGAAGGTAAATTAACAAACTTCTCGTCTTACTTTACAAATTTGAACAGAATTGCCCAATAGAGAGGAGTGTTATACTTAGCAGTGGATTCATGGACTCATGGGAATTTGATAACTAGATTTAAAAATTAAACTAGATTAGGAAGAATGTGACCCAAATCTATGGTCTACTAATCATAATAAAACTAGATAGTTTCTTTGTGGGCCTGCCTAAACAACTAATTGTCTAGAATAGTTTTATTTCTTCATTTTTATAACAGGACCCTATTACTAGGACTTGAATGTCCATCTGTCACCAGGCTCTATCTCATGAACCGTGATAGTTGGACAGTTGAAATTTTCACAGATGAAGTCTATGGCGCTCATAGGGGAGGCTTTGTCCTGCAGTGGACTTAAAGGCTGATGAAGATGATGAAGTCTCATTTGTAGTGAATTCAGGGACTCTAAATCTAAGTTTCAGATTCGTTTTCATGCAAACACTAATCTTATGCAAGCAATATAAAAGTTGGTTTTGCATGACAACGAAGTAAACGTTTTCCGAGTAGGCGCCCAGAGGCCTGCAGACTTTTAATGTTATGTGATAGGTACACAATACAATAAAATTATCTCATAGCTATCTACACAATACGCGTTATATCAACATTCCTGGTGCCAGATAAGGCATGAGGCAGATTGCTATGTGCATCATCACATGAAACATCAATTATTGTTGCCAACTGATAGTGTTTGATTGCTTCGCCTTAGTTTATTCAATCTCTGATTCATCTTATTTATTTATAGATTCCTGGGTTCATTTTGAATGAGGACATAAATGAGAACTAAATAAACTTTATGATGCTTCTAGTAGTACTCAACTGTACAGAAACTAAGGATTTGTGCCTTACTAAATAATTTAATAACAAATAATAGCTTGGGGCTAGAGAATGCCAAGCTAAGCAGAGCTTGAGTTAAGGGTACTAAATCCTAATAATATTATAAACGCGAAAGTTTGTAAACATGGCTGTATGTATGTTTGTTGCTCTTTCACGCAAAAAATACTGAACGGATCGGGATGAAATTTTGCATACAGGTAATTCTAGGCCATTTTGCATACAGGTAACACATAGGCTACTTTTTATTCCATAAATCAGTTCCCGTGGGATAGGCGTGCGAAGCCGCGGAGCGCAGCTAGTAACTATCGTATATATTTACATAAAAAAGAATCTGCGACACGGTACTTATTTGTCTATCATGATTCTATATTTTTTTTCATTATTTTAGATCCAAGTCAAAAATTGGGAAGTCATTCATCCATCTCAAAGATGTTCCAATTACCACATAGGTACGTATTAGATCTTCGACCTTCGACTTCAATAAACATCAATTGATTTGGCCATGAGCATTCATTGATGGCATTTCTGTCTAATGTGCTCGATATTAGACAGAGAGCGAGAGAGAGTTTTTATTAGGTACACGCACAAATAGCACTGGTTAAGTAACAAAAGAACTGTTACAGTGTATAAGATACACATATTAGGTACGTAAGGTACACAATCATAAAATTTTATCACCTAATTTTTTTTGAATTTTAGGTATTAAAAGAAACTGAAAGCCAAACAAATAGAAAAATAATATTATCTATATCGTATCCATTTTGAATGGAGCATAAACGTAAACAAACCGCCCATACTTAACCTAAAATTCACCTTGTTGGCGCGTCCATATCTAGACCCAGAGAGTAAACGTTTCGTTGTCATCAAAAGTTTCCTAAAACTATTTATTATATACGTAATTTACTTTACTTGTCGATTTTAGATCCTCCCTTCAATAAAAATTGCTTACAATTATATCTGAAACTCGACGCCAAGCAAGTGAGATTTTGTTATTTGTGTTGTTTACTAACATGCTTTATTCAAAATGGATAAACCATAAGTACCATAAATACTTACATGCTTCTTGTTTTGAACATAATTATTATGTTTATTCATACAATACAGATCACAGAATAGGAAAATTATAAACATCCCTAACAACCATGGGTATGGTATCAATTTGTAATATTCTTAATACATAGACAATTTAATAATAAGCCCTACTATCTAAGGCCCTATATGCCTAATTGTTTTAAAAAATCATCGTATTTTGATTCCTACAATACATATTACAGAAAAAAGAAATTCAATACATAACTAACCTAGTGTGAGAACCTCTTGTGATATTATTAATACTGAAACTGTTAAAATGAAAATGTAAAAAAAATATATACATTTTATGGTGTATGAGTATGAGATATATAGATTCTTATTATGAGATATATAGATATTTATTATATAGATTCTTCTCACTGACAGACGGACGGATGGACAGTGGAGTCTTAAGTAACCAGGGTTCCGTTTCCACCCTACTTTAAGATTAAGTATAGATATTTGTTTTATTTTCACCTAATCATGAGTTAATTTTTTCAGCTATGTCAGATCTTATCTTCCTGCTAGACCAGTTGGTAGACAAAAATGGCCGGATCCTGATTCCTGAAATGTACAAGTCTGTCCCAGAAGTGACTGAGAAAGAAAAGCATTTGTACACATCCATCGACTTTGACACCCATTCATACAAGTACATAATTTTTACACTTGTACGCATTCAGACCTGCGCGTTAATCGTTACCTCTGGCGGTAGCGAAAGCTTAAGATGTATGTACATAGCGGCGATAAGACGCGCAAAACCGAGAAATTGTACGCTGCTACTCTGGGTAGCGAATAGCGCGTAGATCTTAATAATTTATATATAACATTATACAAAAATAATTATATTAATCGACATAACTTCTTGTGTCAGTTACGTCTTTCCTCAACTTTGTCGCTGCAGCTGTAGCTCGGGCAAACGGTAGTTTATCCATATGTAAATGGCCATATTAAGTATCTCTACTAAATAAATAAAAGATAAAAAAATATTTAAGCTACTTTATGTACCAAAATATGTGCGCGAAGCCGCAGGCAAAAGCTAGTGCCTACTTAATTAACAGACGGACAAAGAAGTAACTATATAGTAAAGGGTTCCTTTTGAGGTAATGCAACCCTAAAAACATTACTCTTTCACAGAAATGGAATCGGTGCTTCCGCGCTTGCTCACAATGGAGATAAGGAACAGATTCTGATGCACCGATGGAGATTCCCCAGTCTCTCTCTTCATGGCATTGAAGGTATTTTTTTTAATGAGTAGTTTGTTCAAAACGTAAGAGTTGTGGCGTTACGGTGAACTAACACTTTTAGTTGTAAGTACTGAAATGACAGAGCAGTGTTGTCAACGCAACAAAATTGTCTATTGGCACACGAGCGCCCTCAATTCCCACGATTATTCTCTTTTTGAACAGAATGTATCATATACATTTTTAACGTCACCAGTTTAGGCAAGTCTTCTTTAAAAATACAATCGGCGGATTTCATTTTAATTGACGTTTTTGACAGAAGTTTCTATACATCTTACGTCAAAGTTAAGAGACAAAGCTTCTAATAGAGTTCGCGCCACGACTCAAGTCCTTTAGACGCGGCGCTGCTATCGCAGAACTATAGTAAATAAAACAAATATTTCATATTTATTTACAATGAATTATGCTCTTCTGGTCTGAGAGGTCCCGGACCGAGAATCCCGGACATTTCGCAGTTAAAATAGGTCGCAGCTTTCTGTTATTTCCCTAACGTGATCGGGAATTATGTAGTTGCACCCCTTTTGCCGTAAGACTTGAGTCGTGGCGCGGACTCTAGTATGATTGTCTTTCGATGAACGCCACCCTCAATAGCCCTGCTTTCGTGGTACCTTTCTTTTATCGTATTGAACTTTATCCATCCCTGCTATGATAGTTTTTGCCTTGACCCTTATCGTTGTCATTATCATTTGATTTGATGATTATGGGTATTACCCTAATGAGATAAAAACCAATAGGCACTTATAAGGGGGTGGCCTAAGTCCAGCAGTAGACTGAAAAAGGTTTGGTTAATGATTTAATAATAAAAAGTTACTATAAGTATTTACCGTACTATAAGTGGGCCGTGTGGTGCCGGCGGCATCGAATTTGCACCACCCCAATTCTTCCCGTGGGTGTCGTAAGAGGCGACTAAGGGATATCTTCTGGGGGGCGGGCAGCCGCGCCCCCTGCAGAACAAATCTCCCACCAAACTGTGATCCCCAACCCGCATACCCAGCGTGGGGATTATGGGCATTACCCCCCCATGAGTTAAACGCCAATAAGGCGTTTATCAAGGGGAGGCCTGCGTCCAGTAAAGGACCGATACAGGCTGTGGATGGATGGATAAGTATTTACTGGGTATAATTTTATGGGGTACATCCTACGGTTCATCAATGATCTCACCGCATTCTAAGAACTCGATGTACACATAAAACAACTAAACAAATGATTACAATTACTTTCCAGGTGCTGCCTTCCAACCAGGGGCGAAAACTGTGATACCCGGAAAAGTGATTGGAAAGTTCTCTATTCGCATAGTTCCGAATCAAACTCCCGAAGAAGTTGAGAAAATCACTATTGACTACCTGAACAAGAAGGTGAGGTTCTTGAAATAAATAAATCTATATACAAATTCTTGGCCCCTTCAGGGTAGCTACCGTTTCTTTTGTAGTTAGAAGGTTTTGTTCTAAGAAACTTTCTGTTTTATTTTGAAGAAAAAAATGTAGCCATTTTTAGTTTTTAAAAAAAATGTACGGTTCGCCCAAAAAATGACATTTGTAAAAAAAAACAAGTTGGTCTTAATCGCCTCTATTTCTAACCAGTAACACATTTCCCAAAGTAACTTTTCCCAAAATACCAAATCAAATCGTATGTTTTGGCAATCATTAAAAAAAACAATTCCCATACATTTTCTATGAAAAACGAGTAGGTGAATACAACAATGTCACTCATTCTTATTCAATGGTTCTTAATTTAAACTAGTATGTAACATTTTTTTTAAGTTGGTAGGCTAATTTTGAAGGCATCTCAGGAATTAAATTTTTACTTAATTTTTATTTTTATTAAAAATCATATCAAAATAGACGGCTACCCTGAAGGCTCCAAGAATTTGCCCCACCCTGTATACTAATACTAATATTATAACCGTTATTATAAATATTACTAATATTATAACCGCGAAAGTTTGTAAATATGTCTGTATGTATGTTTGTTGCTCTTTCACGCAAAAACTACTAAACTGATCGGGCAGAAATTTTGCATATAGATAATTTTAGGCTTGGAATAACACATAGGCTACTTTTTATCCCATAAATCAGTTCCCGTGGGGTAGGCGTGCGAAGCCGCGGGGCGCAGCTAGTAATAAATAATGCTGGACAATCCTCACAGCATCACATAGTCCCAAGCTAAGCAGAGCTTGTGTTGTGGTACTAGTTTAATTATTTCCCCATTTCGTATTATTATTTTCACTTCTTCACTTGTGGATAAATCAACACTTTGTTTCCTATTTAATCACATTTATTTAAAACTACGTAAACTACAACCTATAATAAGTTTCTGCCCGCGGCTTCGCACGCGTTGTATATACTACACTAAATATTGTTCAAATATATCTCTTTATATCGACTCCAAGAATGTGAATTTTAATTTACGTCATGGGGATATGTTGACATAATTTGCAGCTATATGACAAATAGAGCATTATTTAACAAACGCATACTTATTAATATTTTCATATTTAATAGTTATATATTAGGTCCTTACATATGAAATTGGCGTTTTGTATGGGAGGAACAAAAAGTCGAATATTTTTTAATTAATCAAAGTATGAACCATTATTTTCTATGCACTTTTGCCATCTTATAGGTAGTTCATTGATCCCTTTACTAAAAAAACCAGTCGGACGGGAATCAATAAAATCTTTGAAGGCGATTAATACAGGTATTTTATACTTAAAAGGAGGTTCCGAGCACGGATTATGATATTTGTTAAATTTTGTTAATGAAATAAACATTTTGTATTTTGTATTTTGTATTTGTATTTTGATTTGGACTGCCCCATCGGAGTTGAATTTTTTCCCTTGCAAGAAGTTTTTCAAAATTTCGAAAAAAATGGTAATCTGTTGGAGCAAGGTCCGGGGAGTACGGAGGATGTCTTAGACTTTCCAATTGAAGCTCTTCTAATTTAGTAGCCGTCTGTTGCGCAGTGTGTGGTCTAGCGTTGTCGTGAAGCAGCAGTGGCGTGGAGCGATTGACCAGCCTAGGTTGTTTAGCCGCTAGCTTTTCCATCATGGTTTGCAATTGCTGACAATAGACATCAGCCGTAATAGTCTGGCCAGATTTGAGAAAACTGTAATGAACAATACCGGCACTAGTCCACCAAACGCTTACAAGTAACTTTTTTGGGGTTAATTTTCGCTTGGGGCAGGATTTGGCTGGCTGGCCAGGATCCAACCATTGCGCTGAGCGCTTCCGATTATCGTAAAGAACCCATTTTTCATCACAGGTAATGATTCGGTTTAAAATACCTTCATTATTGTGCCGGTTTAGTAATGTAACGCAGCAGTCGACGCGCGTTTGCCGGTTTGCTTCAGTCAATTCGTGAGGTACCCACCTTTCAAGCTTTTTAATCTTCCCAATTTGCTTCAAGTGAATTAAAACAGTTTTATCACTAACATCGCAGCCTGCAGCTAACTCGGACGTGGTTTGCGATGGATCCGCTTCCACAATAGCCTTCAACTCTTCATTATCAACTTGAGTCTCAGGCCGTCCACGGGGCTTGTTCTGCAGGTCGAAATTTCCAGAACGAAAACGTTGGAACCAAAAACGAACTGTGTTTTCTTTTGCAACACGACCGCCATACACATCATTCACCCTTCGAGTTGTTTCCGCAGCACTAGTGCCACGGCGGAACTCGTACTCGTAAATAATGCGATATTTTAAGTTTTCCATTTTGTAAAATGAGTGACGCAAACAGAAAAAAACAGAAGTAAAAAAACAAATGAATGACGATCATCGAAGCACAAATACATGAGTCTATAGCTGTACAAATTTGAATTTGGAATTCCTTACCAAAGAGGAGAAATTTGTGATTAAAGTGGCCAGTACGAAAAACGCCAATTTCATATGTAAGGACCTAATATTATTTATATTTAATGTATAATAATTTAAATGTCTACGCAGATAAGTTTTTATAGCTTCAGTTTTATTTATTATCTACTATTATTTTTCTATTCTGAGTGAACACAACTTCTGTATCAAACAAAGCTATAATTTTTTCCCGAAATCGAATTCTCAGGCAATGAATTGTCATGTTAGAAACCGGACATTCCACTAACCTTCTGTCTTGCATACGAAATTACTAGTGCTCGTATTTTCTATAGCAAATAATAAATAAATAACAATCCAGAAATCCAGAAATTCCGTAGCTAAAAAACCTTGACGTTTGTCTCTTTAGTTCAGCAACTCGCCTCTAGATGGCATTGCAATAGTTTTACCGCGGCAGTCCACACGTCTTTTTTTTATTATACATACATAGAAAACATCCTGATCACCCTGGACATATGGATCTGCAGATAGATATAGATAGATAGATAGATAGATAGATAATACTTTATTGCACACTTAAATCTAAAAGGAACTATTTTCAATCAGAAAACTTAAAATTAAGCGACAATTGGCGGTCTTATCGCTCAAGAGCGATATACACACAAGGCGAAGGTCTGACCTTCACCCACTACGCCAAAGAGGTCGTCAATTAATTTCGTGCAAACTTCCTTCGATTAACGTTACTTAATATTCAAAATCATAAATGTAATGTGCAGTCCATACTGCAGGAAGAGATTCCCTTCTTGTTGGTTTTCACGCTCAAGACGGATTTTGATGTAATTTAGTACCAGGGCAGTTTATATTCTTCATCATAAATATAATAATTCTTACAGAGACTACTTTTTCTAAGCCGTGGAATAGTGTCCATTTGATGGTATCTAAATATTCAACCCGCTCTCGCTTATTTTTGTAGACACGACACTATGGTAAATAATCTCTATTTCTTATGAGAGTTTCTTCACAACTTTTATCATAATAGAAAATAATAATGGCGCAGTAGACATAAACATTGTGCCTAATAAAGCTGTTTGTTGTCGGCTTAGAGTTTACACCAATTGTTCCCGCGGCTGTCGTAAGAGGCGACTGAGGGATATCAACTGGTGTTGACAGCAGCGCCCCCTGCAGAACAATTCTACCACCGAAATGCCATCCCTCAACCCGCATGCCCAGCGTGTGAATAATAGGCATTACCCTCATGAAATATAATCTAATATAGCACTTAGCGAGGCCTGGCGTCTGGCAGTGGACCAATACAGACTTGAGGTGAGGTGAGATAAATAGTCGAAAGGCAGCTTTTGTGTATTTTTAACACTTTTACTGCTCACGCCAACCCACCTACCACCGTTTTGTAACTCCAACAAACTATTAATTTCTAAGTTATTTTAATTTTAAATTGTATGTATTGGAGTTACAAATAAACGTTTCTATTTCTACGTAGTGAGGAGAAAGGTTTTGTAAAGGATATATCTGATTGTTCCAGTGGGCCGAGCGTGGGTCCCCGAACAAGATGAAGGTTAGCGCCCAGAGCGGGCGCAGCTGGACCGAGAATCCCGATCATCCGCATTACCAGGCGGCGGCGAGAGCCATCAAGCTGGTCTACCAGGTAAACACACCTTATCCATACAGAACTACACAACCTCTGAAGAAACTGCTTCGAGGAACCAAATAGTTAGTAACAACCAGGCCGCAGCTGGACCGAGAGCCCAGAGGCATTCAATTATAGTTTTAATATTCCCATCCAAAGGCTGCCCATTGTACTGTTCTGTTTCATATGAATGCCTATGGTGAATTTTATTTGGGGCGTGTGTACTACAAAGACTTGTATTGTATTGTTCCCTCAGACTGATCCGGACTTCACTCGCGAAGGAGGTTCTATCCCCGTGACCATCACTCTTCAAGAGGCCTCCGAGCGCAACGTACTCCTGCTGCCAATGGGAGCCGGCGACGACATGGCGCATTCGCAGAACGAGAAGCTCAATGTCCGCAACTATATCGATGGCGTAAGTATATTTTGTAACAATAGCTAACATAAACAGCCAAGGTCTTGTTTTTAGAATACAGAAATAGTCATAATCGTCAGCCAGCCTTGTCCCCGGAAGAAGTAAAGAAAGCGATATATCAATGAAGAACAACAGAGACCCGGGCCTGAATAAAATACCGGTAGAAGTCTGGAAAAGCCTAAGCGAACACGGAATTCTGTGGTTATTATAATCTCTTTCACAAACTTATACAAGGCCAAGCTATTCCAGACTCGTGGCGAAATATTTTCTTAATACCTTTCTACAAAGGAAAAGGGGATGTAAGAGAGTGTAGCAACTACTGAGCTATCAAGCTGATGTCACACACCATCAAGATCTGGGAACGTATTCTAAATAATAGACTTCAACACACCATATCTTTAACGACAAATCAGTGTGGGTTTGTACCGGAGAAAGGAACATCAGACGCGATACAAACAATCAGAGTCTTGGTAGAAAAAGCAAGGAGCAACAAATCAAACCTCCACATCGTCTTTATTGACTTGGAAAAGGCCTTCGACCATGTCCCGCGTGAACTTATTTGGGAAGCTCTTAGGAAACAAATAACTCCTGAACACAACGTCACCCTAATTCAAGACAGGCATAACTACCCAAGTCTTATGCCCAGCTGGAACCAGCAACCGTTCCGAAATAAGGGTAGGGGTACACCAAGGCTCAACGCTTAGCCTGTTACTATTTAACACAACAATGGACTACCTCACAAAAGACTGTAAGAAACCACTACGCTGGAACATCCTCTACGCAGACGATGTAGCGCTCATCTCTGATGACAAGATCTACAACAGAACTTCAACTCGTGGATAAAAGCTTTCGAAGAGAACGGTCTGAGAATAAGTAGGAAGAAAACAGAGCATATGTCCTGTGTATTCGACGGCGCCACAAATGTCCATGATCTCAAATTCATATTGGAGACGCACAAGTTACAACTGTCAATCATTTTAAGTACTTAGTTCAATAGTAAGCAATGATGGAAAGATCGACGGCGATGTAACTCATAGAACAACTACGGGTTGGATGAAATGGAGACAACTCACAGGCGTAATGTGCGACAGAAGGATCCCAGTAAAGGTAAAAGGCAAGATGTACAAAAATGCAGTCGGGCCAGCTCTTCTGTATGGGTCCGAATGTTGGGCAAACAGTAAACAACACCTAAATAAACTGTACACTACAGAGATGCGCATGTTACGCTGGTCAGGCAGTGTCACACTATTGGACAAAATCCAAAATACCTGCATAAGAGGAATCTTCAAGGTCGCGCCGATAGCCGACAAAGTCAAAGAGAGACGCCTTCGATGGTACGGCCACGTACAGAGACGCCCGGAAGATCGTATGGTCAAGCTTGTCCTGGATTTCCCAACCACAAGTCGAGGACGCGGAACACCACCCTCCACTTGGTTGACGACGGTTGAAAACGACCTAAAAGAAACTCATCTCGACAAAGACACCGCACAAAACCGTGCGCAATGGAGAAAAAGGACAAGGAAGGCCGACCTCAAATAAATGAGAAAACGGTCAAAACTCAACTAAACTAATTTCACGGGACTAAAAATAGCGCTGTCTGCAAAACGATCAAAATAATAAAGATGGCATCATTTATAGTCCTGTCAAATAAGTTTAGTCTAGTTTTGGCGACATCTGAACAGACACCAATGTTCTTTTTTTAATTTCTTTACCTGCAGTGACTATTCCTATTTGACCTTTCATACATGTAGTCACGTCACGATGTTATCGTCACACAAACAAAACGCCCACTTCCCACTAAAATCTTCGTACCCTACTAAAAACAGTTGTTGGAAACAGGTCATTGTCAGTCGTGAAATCGTCTTGTTGAATGAATCGGTATGAGCTCACCAAACAAGCGGACGTGCCTTCTCACGAATCACAATTTACCAATTTATTAAGTCAGTCACCAGGTTTTGCCCGCTACTTCCACTCACGTGGTACTCGTATAACAGGCATGCACAGCCAAAAAGAGTAAAAAAAAAATTTAGCTGATCAAAAAAAACTAAAATCTGACTTAAAATTCCTTAATATTTACACTGTTTTAAAATTTTGTGGGACATAGGAACACTAATCCATTGAAATTTTTGACCATCGCGGGATCATTCTTTATAGAATAGCGAAAGGGTCATCAAAATCGATTCATAAATGACAAAGAAATCGAAAAATATAAATAAATAAGAAAAAAACCGTGACTTGAATCAACTGTTAAACTTTTCTCTTTACAGATCAAGCTGTTCGCCGCTTACATGTTAGAGGTGTCCAAGCTGTGAAGAACTGCGTTGGATAAAAGCGAAGACAACTAGTTAGTACCATGTTGCTCAAACATAATTTCTACTCACGCGCAGTTCTAAAGGAACATTCCTTTATTACCTCGTTTTTTTAAGTACACTATTTCTGCATAATAACATTTATAACATCATAATTTTTTTGAAGGTGCCTTAACTTGTTATGTGTAAAATTTGAATAAATTTATATATGGTTATCTATTTGTTTCAATATTTCGATTGAACCTAGCTTATAACAAATTATTTAAAAGATAAAAGGTATTTTTATTATATTTTTTTGACTTTATAAAAATAAACTTTTGCTGCATATTTTTAAGTTTAGTTTAGTTTTTTTTAAAGAACAAACGTTTGTTCTTAAAAAAACAACTAAGTAAAATTTTATTTTATGGAGTCGATATTTATTTATTTTTAATGGAAGGAAATGAAACTTGCGACGTCCTGTAAAATAATCCAGTAGATACATTTTAGTTCGGTATTGTAGGTATCGTAAAAATATTTTTTGTATGGATTCAAGACGCGATGAATATAGCGCGTAGTTCGGGTTCCACACCTGCGACGCGTATTCGGTGGCTACGCACAGTACAAAATTTTAAAATTAACAAATTTAAAGATTTTAATATATGTTAATTCTGATGACAATATCAGAACAACCCTAGGGCGCGAGACGCCTTCTTTGTTAAATTATTAATATGTTCGTCGAACAAATGTTATGTACACGTAAATCTCTTATTGTGTCTACTCTAGTTATAGGCAAGTTAAAAAATGTATAGGTAGAAATTAGTTTATTAGGTTTACGGTTGAAAGAACATGAGTACCTAACATTTGGAGACATTCAATTCTAGTTTATTTATAATAGGGAAGCCCGGGCAAGACGCATAGTGTGGGTAAGACGAATATTCGATTTTATTAAAAAACAACAATAGATCGCACTACTGGACAAGCTCGTGTCGGTAAAGCAGGAGATCATCGGCGCCATGACAGTTCAACCAAAACAATAGATGCGATCATTTGCTGTAAAAATAAAAATACAAGTTTTTTGCTGTTTCGTTACGATTTTTGACAAGGTATGTGTATTTATTGATTGAAGGCTACGAACCCCTCCCAAATCTCAGCGGCCGGCCCGAGTAAATTTGTTGTTGTTTCACGTAGAATCGCATCGTGTTGGCCATTCCGCGGCATTCGCCTTATTTTGGAATTGTGCTCCCTGTGTCGCATTGCACCCCGCGTTTGAGCGAGCGGTTGCAGAAATTTGAAGGAATTTCTCAATTTTTTATATTTTTTCGTACTTTGCGATTCATTTAGAATAATCGACTGATTTCAGAAATATTTTTGTTTATTTCTAATGGTGAATATATTTAGGATGTTTGCAGTGTGACAGATTTTCGAATAAAGGTGTCTAACATGCATAAAAAATGGCTTGAAAATGACTCGATTTGGTGGTCAAAATATGGCAAATTAGTTTCACTCTCATTCAAATATCATAATGTTTTTTAAAAAACGAAAACGCTACAAACATAGCTATTTGTCATCCGATTATGTATGAAAAATTTCAATACGATCGGAAACGTAGTTTCCAAATGAAGCGGGAAGTACGTTTGTATGGGAGCTAAGGTATCCGTTCTGTTCTTAAGTGTTAACGAGTAGACTCTGTTTAATCGATTGCGTGTGTTTTTACGTTTAATTTTTGTTTGTAACTTTTTATTCGTCGGTAGAAGTTTTGCGGTAGGATGATAAAACTTTTGAATATTAGTACTTTGGGCAAGATGGATATGGGCAAAACGGATAGCTGATTATATAAGGCATAGTAGTTTGTAAGTAATTATTGTCATGATTAGTATTACCTACATTAAAACATAATTATTTGTTATCTAAAACATAACTATGTTATATAAACATATAAATTCAGGAAACACGTCAAAGAAACTGGGTAGACAACGGTTTTGTACACAAGTTGTGTATGTTTAGTGTACTCAGAAGAATATATTGATCCACCTATCGAAGAACGGATTGAGTGTAACCAATGCAAGAGGTGGGCATACGCGGACTGTACTTCTTATTCAGGGGTAGGCAGGTGCTACTGTGATGAGTGCGTCGATTGAATCACGAATTGCTGTACCTATCCTTTTTGCCCGGGAGGGTCGGGCAAAACGGATAGTGGCCACTTTTTTGTGATCTCAAAAAATTATGTATAAGTTGTTTATGTTTCAAAGTTTTTACTAGCATTTTTCAAAGATGATTAACCAAAGTACAAATTAATATTAAAAAGACTGTTGTTGATTAGAAATTTGTGTGTTTTTTGAGCCTTTCCCTTAACATATTCGTGCTGCCCGGGCTTCCCCTACAATAATTTTGAAACCTAGGTATTTAGATCAGATTGAAGGTATTGAGCGTCACTAAGATTTTTAATTGGAAGGAGGAACTTCATGTCTTCGGCATAATTTTAGAGTAGGTACCTATATGAAGCAAGAAGCGACATCATTCAAAAACATGTTGAATAGTTAGTGGGTCTAATAAGGATCCTTGGGGGACACCTGAGGGAATATTAAGGGGTAGCGAAGAGTAGCCACCTAGTACAATGGTCTGGCAGCGATTACGGACGTATGAAGTGAACCATCTAAATAGGTTACCTCTGATACCTATGTTTTGTAGCTTGTCAAGAAGTGATCGATACGGTCAAAGCATTTAGAATAGTCGGTGTAAATTATGTCTACTTGCGAAGGTTCGGACATAGTTTGAGTTAAATAATCTGTACAGAGTAGTAATTTAAAAGTGGTGGAACTACCTCTTAAAAAACCGTGCTGCCGTAACGATATACTGTGATAGCTGGATAGAGCTGAGCGTAAACAATTTTTTCGATAACTTTCGCAAACAAGCATAATTATGAAATAGGTCTGTAGTTTTCAATGTGATTTTTGGCCCTTTTTTGTGTATGGGTGTTATGGAGGCGGCGGCCTTCCAAATATTGGGTACCCGATAAGGAGCGACGATATAAAATAGTTAAGGGCAGTATAAGGTTTCTTGCACATTTAACAATCAGAATAGCTGGTATATTGTCGGGCCCCGCTGACTTCGATAGATCCAATAATTTAAAATATGATTTAAATAATTTATAATATTTTATAAGATATCCCAGATAATGCTTTGTAAATTGTCGAGCATTATTATTTATTATTATTATTATTATTATCCCTACTCCTACACCGTTTTTTACCTACAAATAACTTGCTCTTACGGTTTAGGATGAGCATTTTTGGTAACGCTCTACTCTTTTAATATTGTGGTAGTGGTAGATCCCCAGAGGACAACTAAGTACCTAGTTTGAAGCTAGCTAGTAGCTACACAGTTATGTCCTCTCGTACTCTCACAGTGCAGCCAATAGAGCGCATTGGCACAAATTAATAAATTGCACTCAATCTAGAGAGCAATTTGTCAATAAGATTTTGCGGCTAAACCAATGCCCCGACTTTGTTTTGACCTTCGATGATGGAGTCAGGTTTTCTTTCTCGATTGGTTTGACGATAATATCGAGACGTCGTCGTCGACTAACATCAAATCGACTCGCCCATGTGAATAACTGATACTAACGACAAACCGAACTCAGGCCTCATTCATGTATGAAGGTACCTACCCAATTTTTATCATAAAAAACCTACATCAATAAATCAATGTTGTTCCAATCATAACATTGTTTTTCGATCAGATAACTACAAGTGGGCAGTTACTCGTAGGTACATGTTGATATTGCTAGTGTTTAATCTTCTATCTTGGATGTTTAATCTATCTTGTATCTTAGTGATGGTGGTAGGTAGAATCAGTAGGTCAGTAGCTCGATAACGTACGGTCAACGTCAAAATCATTAGATATACTTAGACAGCTTACAGCCCGCAGCTGCGCCCGAATAGAATAGGTACACAATTTTAGGATGATATTTTTTTTGGTTTTGCTAAATAAATAAGGAGTAGTAATTTACCCGCTATGACATTAGTTACGTGTCTCATCATCATCATCAGCCTATACTAGTCCACTGCTGGACATAGGCCTCCCCTAATGAGCACCATAGCGCCCTGTCTTCAGCTTGACACATCCAGCATCTGCCTGCAGTCTTTCGCAGATCGTCATCCCACCTGGCTGGAGGGCGTCCTACACTACGTTTGCCGACGTTACGTGTCTCACGTGTCTTAAGTGCGTTACGTGTCTCATACATCAAAATATTTTCTTAGATTACCTACTACATTCTGTTTAAATATTATCAATATAATTAATATAAAATTCAATAATACTTAGGTACTAATAAAACTCTCTTGTCTAAAATAGATTCTTGCGCAAAGCCTCGGGCTGTCCGTGTACATGCGCAATAATGACCTCCATCGCGATTTTAATCTCGACTCCATCGCCCACTTCATAAGACCGCTTCCCAGCGGCATTATGAATCGGCCTCGGATCATTACAATCCCTTGATCCCCATGATACCCGACTATCCCATTGACAATCCTCCCACGGGTTCTCTCCTCCGTAGACCGAGACACGTTCTCGGTGACCCCGTTGACTCACTCAACGCTGCTGACCCGGAGGTGACGTCAACCGATTCGTTACCGCGCACTACACAGTCGACCAAAAACCGACCCCACTGGAAGCGTGGTCGAAGATTTCCCTCCTTTCCTTCCGCCCGCAGGTGCATTCGTGCACCTAATGCGTTACCTCCATGGCCTCTCGTAGCATCTGGCGACAGCCCAAGCCGAGGCTCGCACCTAAGTAGTGGCCCTTCCTTGTGCGTGTCGCCCCAACCTAATTTTACCGGCGAGGCGCCCTCTGCGCCCGAAATAAGTCCGGTAATGCTGTCATGACCATCGGCGGTCAACAGCATTTTAGTCCATTCGAAAATAAAACAATAAGGTTCTACAAATTAGATAACATTCGATTAAATTACATAAAATTCATTAAAATTTCATTCCCGATAGGACAGTACCTAATAGCAACTAGGAAATCATTTCCCCCCTAAGACCATTTACCAAAAAGTGTACGTACCTCAACCTCAACAGCCTGTAATGGTCCACTGCTGGTCGCAGGCCTCCTTCTAATATAAGCGCCTTATTGGCGTTAATCTCTTGTCCCCTCGCTGCTGGGCGGGCATGTAGGTTGGGATCTCAGTTCGCTGGTAGAAATGTTCTGCAGGGGGTGCTACTGCCCGCCGTCCGGTGGATATCCTTTAATCTCTTCTTACGACACCCACGGGATGAGTTGGAGTGGCGCAAATTCTAAGCACCAAACAGCTGACCGCCGACGCAGGCCGCGTCAGTTTGCGAGACCAATTTGAGTTTGTAGGTGTCTTAAAATTTAGAGTTTCATTTGTACTGAACATTTTAATTTATTTTAATTTATTTTTTCTATTCATTTGTACAGGCGCAAGATTTTTATTGTTATTTAAAATTTTAATTTATTAGCTTCAGTAGTTGCTGAGATATTTATGAGTAAAAAAAACAGGACAGACCGCGATCCTTACGGTTGCCGTCTGTCTGTCCCTACGAATAAGAAATAGTCGTCTGTCCATTTTTTAACCGACTTCAAAAAAAGTTTGTTTGTTACCACAGAACGTACAGACCACATTGACTGGGTGGTCCGATTTTCATGATTATTTTGCTTTCCAGTGTGGTCCCTTAATTTGGGCCAGTTGACAATGAAAACCCTATAATTGAAGTCGGTATATAGGGTTTTAAAAGAAAATCAATTTCCCTTATACGGGTTTCATACTCAAACACGTTACCCTAAAAAACATAATATATCTAAGAATACCTACACAATCAGCTAAGGGAATGCACCCATGCTACGTGACACATTTTTTTCATTAATTTATTTATTTTGAAAACCCTGAACGGAACGGGTCACGCACGTAGAATGAATTCCCTAAGTAGGTACGTAGGTACTCGTAACACAAGCTCTGTTTACTTTTGGGTGCTAGACGAGTGTGAATTTTCCAGCACTATATCTTGGTAGGTACTCATTTGCCACTTTAGTACCTAACCTACCTACCTACATGGTACCTACACCTACATACTTCAAATAGGTACCTGTTTCTAATTTGCCACTTGAAATTATAGAGCATGACGATAACAAATCAACGTTCATAATCTCTACACGCTTACCTTTATGTACCCATTAGTTATGGTGCCCAATGGTCACTAGGACCAACCAACATCAACAACAGTGACAGTGACCCGGGATGTTGATCCGTAAGCCCAAGTCTACCGTGTCCAGAGCTGTCAAGTACACTTCCAGTACAAAAAAATTCATTAAGAACTTAGCAGTGTCAGAGTCAGAGTCAAATCGTTTATTTCTTTAGACAAAATAAGCACTTAGACAAGTCAAATTTTTACTATACATATAAACAGCTTCATAAATAGTAATTACTATCGAATAAGAAATAAGGTGCAATTGATCCTAATTAACTTAGTTTTTTGTCCACTAGCGAAAAAAGTGAAAAAGAAACCACTAGCAAGTTTATCGTTTATCAACTAATACAATATTTGCATGTCAGTCTAACACAACTAATTTATGTTCTTACATAAGTACCTACTATTGTCGGTGTGGAACTGGGCGACATCCGGCCAAGCATTAACATAAAAAGGAGTATTGGAGAATCATAATTTCGTTTTATGTACAGTTAAAATTTACGAATAGGGAGCTCAGTTGCTTCAGATGGAAGCTTGTTATAGAATCTTACGCAATTGCCCACAAATGATTTCCCTACCTTTCGTAAACTTTATTTATTTATTTATTAAAAAAGGAACGCCAACAGCGTATACATCGAGCATTTGTTTTAACTGAGTATCTAGGCCGGTTCTAATATATACGTTTATAATATGTGGACACAACATTGTTTGATAAATACTTTCTTAAAATTATATAAATTATATATTAAATTAAAAAATGAGATCAAAGTTAAACATTATAAATATAGGTATTAGAATATATTATGGTCAAACTTAAGAAACATTAATAAACTACTACATAACAAAAATATAATATATACAGGGTGGGGCAAATTTTTGGCCCCTTAAGGGTAGCTACCGTTTTTTTTTGTAGTTAGAAGGTTTTGTTCCTAGGAACCTTCTGTTTTATTTTGAAGAAAAAAATTTTGGCATTTTTAGTTTTTTGAAAAAATGTACGGGTCGCCCTAAAAATGACATTTGTCAAAAAATATAAGTTGTTCTTAATCGACTCTATTTCCAACCAGGAACACTTTTCCCAAAGTAACATACCAAATCAAATCGTAAGTTTGGGATATAATTAAAAAAAAACAATTCCCATACATTTCCTATGAAAAATCGTGTAAGTGAAAACAACAATGTCACTCATTCAATGGTTCTTAATTTAAACTCATATGTAACTACTTTATATATATAATAAGTGAGACTGCATGACTGAAGGAATAGACAATTGATTATATCTCTTTGACTTTATAAAAGACCATAAATGTTTTGGGTGGTTGGCTATATTTTCTTCAGCTTTAGTTAAGTAGGTATCTTTGTAACATTATGGTAGGTATTACAACGTTGTCTTAGAATTTCATACTCAAGTTGGTCACGAGGATTTTTATATTTTTTAGAATTTGGCTCTTATCTTGTCTTTTTCACCAAAAAGTTTAATAAGTTTATGGTTAAACCAAGCAGGATAGTTAGAAATTTTAGCCTTACGTTTAGGAATATGCTAATAATTTTAAACCAAGTTATTATATTCTCTTTGTTTTAAACAATGTTTGATAGAAGGAGTTATCATTTACATTGGAAATGTTACTATGTGTTAAATTAGATACCTATCCAATCAGTCTCTTTGAGTTCTAAAAGTATTTCATCATTATTAGCTTTAAAGTAATTGTTATCCTCTCGTGTTTTTGGTTTAAGGTTTTGTTTTATGTTTAAAGGAACTTTTATAATTAAGGGAGGATGTAACGGATCAAGCCTGCTGAGGAGACATGCAGAACTTATATCCAAGTCAATATTTGCCAGTACTAAATCAAGTGTTTTACCTTCAAAAATTTTAAGGTAAATTAATTGTCCTATACTATTGATCGACAAGAAATTAATAAGTGAGTAACCTAACTGACAGTTATAATTACTGGGTGATAGGAAATTCTTAGCATCTGCTTTGGACCACTCTATAAAGCTTAGGTTTTAATCACCAGCAACAATGATACTATCTACATGATTCATGACATCAGAAATATTCTCTAAAAGCTTAGATTGCGTCTCTAATTTAACTGGTGGATGAAGATGCACATAATGCTAACCTTTTAGTATAATTATTTTTTGTAAATTCTAGACTAACCCACACATCTTCCAAGCAAGTGTCCCAGTTTCCCAGTTGAGAACACGGCATGAATGAATATTATTAGATACTGCTATGAGTACACCCCCATCCCTTTTGGAACCTTTGGATATTATTCTGTCTTTTCTATAAACTGTCCCGCTACGGACTCAAACAACTCACTAGAAAGAATATTTGAGTTTAGTCATGTTTCAGTGATAACAACAACATCATAATTATTATTAATAATATTAGAATAAAAAGAGTTTGTTTTTGTTCTTAGACCTCGAGTGTTTTGGTAGAAGATTTCAATGTTATCCATATTATTTGAAATTAACTTGAGTATTTGAGAAACAAAACAATATTTTAGCTGGTTTAGACATTCAAAGTTGCACACATAGAAAGGTTGGCTGATTTCATCTTTCCTCATGAAGGCTTTCCCACTGTGAACCCACACAAATTTGTAGCTTAACTCTTTTGCCTTCCTGCGGGCTGCTACATGCAATGACTTGTTGGATGGAGTAAGATGCTCAGCTACAAAGACAGGCACACAAGGTCCACTGATGCTCTTAGTTCAGTTTGTCTTTAGCGTTTGACTTATTGAATTGGGAGACTGCTGCTAGAAAAGTGTCGTTTCTTTCCCACATGTGCTGTTCCATAGGACTTACTCTGGTTGATATGTCATGGACCGATGATTCCAATAAGGCATTCTTTTTTTCAAGGTTAGCGATTGTGTTGTTATTTTCATTCACTGTTGCTTTTAGTTCCTCGAACTGGGTGTTAATAAATGACAAGGCATCTTGGAAAGCATTGAACTTGTCATCAATTTGTTGAAGATGAGCAGACATAGAATTATTTTTCGTCTTTAGAGGTGAGAGTTCTTGCTTCAGTATTTGCAAAAACCTTCCTTCAGATAGGTATGTGCCACTTTTATCATCAGTTGTTGTAATCTCGAAAGTGCAATTGGCGCTCTCAGTTGCAGGCTGAACAATAGGTTTGGTCGAGAAAGTAGCAGGTTTTGGTACCTTCGCCGTGTAAGCAAAAACTGGGGAGATGACTTTATGATGGGATGTGTAATTTGTTCTTTTTTCTTGTATTTTTATTGTGAACATCACACCTTTTCAAAAAGTTGTCTCTGTTTTTCTGTTTAGACTATGTGTCTAATGTACATTACATTTTCATAGATGTATTGCGATATTACTGTTATGATTCGTATTTCAAAGGAAACGAAATATAAGAGCTCACGCGGATGCCTCAGTGCAAGCTCAGTGCATTCAATTGTAGATACCTCCGATGTCATAGAATCTCTACCAAATGAGAGGCCAATAAAATTGACATTAATCCAAACTAAAACGCTAGAAAAATGTACTCAAGTAGGTACAGGTATACGTATACCTTTCATATCAGACCAAACATAATTTAATTTATTGATTTTATTCCCCTTTTTCTGATAGTTTATGGGCTCAAGTAGTTAGTTATGTACGAATACTAGAAAACAAAGAATATAACGCAAATAAAGGAGTAGAGTTTCGTCTTCGCATGTTATGTATATTGTTATACTTACAATATACACAGGGTGGGACAATTTTTTGGCCCCGGGTAGCTACCGTTTCTTTTGTAGTTAGAGGGTTTTGTTCTTAGAACAACCTTCTATTTTATTATGAAAAAAGAAATATTGCTATTTTTAGTTTTTTGAAAATGAGTACCTACGGTTCATCCAAAAACTGACATTTGTCAAAAAAAAAACAAGTTGGTCTTAATCGAGTACTAGCTTTCCAACATTTCCGGGCTGAACGAATCTTGATGAAATTTGGCAGGGAAGTAAACGGTATCCCGGGGACGGACATAGCTACTTGAATAGAGCGTGCGAAGCCGCGGGCAAAAGCTAGTACTTAATAAAAACAATTCCCATACATTTTCTATGAAAAAACGAGTAAGTAAAAACAACAATGTCACTCATTCATTACTTAAAAAGGACTTGCATACGAATTTAAGTTATGAACCAAAATTTTTTCTTTGAAATAAAATAGAAGGTTTCTAAGAACAAAACCCTCGTACTAGAAAAGAAACGGTAGCTAATGTATATAAATAATAAAGGAAAAAAGTTGAGAAATCACAGATTATGAACATTGTTAATTTAAAACCTAAAATAAAATAAAGGTACTAAAAACTAAATCATTAATGATTATCACACACAGTTTCAATCAGCATTAAGTATATTAAATAATCGAAAATCATATCAGTAACAATCATCCATATTCATTTAAAGATTTAAAACAATAGGATCTTAAAACAGTTTTTATCAGCCTTATAATACCTAAGTGAATATAATTATTTAATGACACAAATACTTAATCCAACTTATTAATTATAAAAATAGAATCTACAAAGATTGGATAAAAAAAGTTCTTTGCAAGCTTGGCCAATAAACTAGTACCTAGGAACATTGTGCAATAACACCGTTACGAGATGGATTTTCAGCGGAATGACAAGATATGGTTTTCATGCGAGTGAAAAGTACAGAGCAGAGGCGGGCACAGTTTCTGTGCCAAAACTGTTTTTACCTAATCACAAGATACTGAAACAACTAATCGAAAAATTAGTTAAAAAATACTTCTAATCAAAACAAAAACCGTAGAAAAAAAGTGTACTGTTCATAATTTAAATAGCAAAATGTGTGCAAAACATCTATTTAAAAAAAAAATCTGTCATGAAAAAAAAAACGTAATTGAAGATAAAATATATAAGTAAAATTTCCCTAAATATGAAGGTGGTAGCTTTCTTTCGCAGATTATGGCACACTCCCGGCATTGGGTAGGGGTGTATTCAGTGCTTGCAACCTACCCCTGGCACTGAGTGCACACCTGCCGCTGCGCGCTGTATCAATGATTTCTTTTTTTTTCTTCCTCTGTAAATTGTGGTAGAGCCAAGCATTATTTTAGACTCGCAACATAAAGATTGACTGGAAATAATATTTTTTATTTAAATAATTCTATTGTGTTTTGTAATCTTTTTTGGGTGTGATGGGAATAAACCAAAAGTTTTAAGGTACACCATAAAAAAATACAGTCGAGTTGAGAACCTCCTCCTTTATTTGAAGTCAGTTAATAAACCAAAATGATGATGTTGATGACCGATGGTAAGGCCAAAATGGCAGACTTCTCGGAATCTCTACACTTACGACTCTATACGGCGGAAGTCCCTATTACGAGACCAGACTAGGCATTATATTACATGTATTTGTAGATTAGATTTCTATATCATCATCATCATCATCATCAGCCTATATTAGTCCACTGCTGGACATAGGCCTACCCTAATGAGGCCTACCTAATGAGCGCCATAGCGACTTACTTTCTATATAAGTAAAGGGTATTCTAACGCGCATTATTTTATTCCGTACTATCAATAATGTTGTTAGAAGCAGTCCGACCACAGCTTTAACATAAATGGGGGACCGGCCGGCCGCAGTATCGTATTCAGTCTCAGTCAGCGAGAGTCACCTGTGCGTCTCTCACGTGAAACTAATTCAACACTGTGTTTGTTTTTTATAACTGTGAAATATATCAATGTAAGAGAGTGGACACCTCAACCTCAACGAGAGTGGACACGACTATTGATAATATCTGATAACTGTGAGTACCTACTTTGTTTTGTAGTTAGTTAATTATAATAAGTTGGTATGGAGGGGTCTGTTTTGATCGTTATGACCCCGCTAACAAGACAGCTTTTCGGTTGTGTACGGCCAATGTTTTCTACCTGGGAGCTCAGAGATACTTTCTGTCTATACACAAAGAGCATGAGAAACTTTTTTGTATTACTCTTTGTGTCGATAAATGAATCACAATTCCGTCTTTCATAACATACCTTACTAATGTAGGTTTTGAGCGTTCGCTTTCTAATTTTACTATGACGAATTTTCGTGACAGATGAATGCTTTATCGTGAATTTGCTGCACATTCAAATATGAAACTGCACGTAAGAAAATCAATGATTAGAGTTTAGATTTTATAAACGCGAGTTTAGCTATAGGTACCTACTTGATAAATAACTTGAGTCCTATGCGAGACCTAAGCAGCTTCTACTCTACCAAACAAATTTACTAATTTCCTACAACATTTTCCCGCTAATTTTATTATTAACTAGCGACTTGCTCCGGCTTCACAGGGGTGCAATCCTAATATATAATACCTACACAAGCTTCGCCTCACGGCTTCGCACGCCTATCCCACGGGAACTGATTTATGGGATAAAAAGTAGCCTTTGTGTTATTCCAGGCCTAGAACTGCCTGTATGCAAAATCAGCCCGTTCTGTTCAGTGGTTTTTGCGCGAAAGAGCAACAAACATACAGGTTTACAAACTTTCACATTTATTATATTAGTAGGATATACATTTTTTATTTGTTTATTAGGACTACCAACTAGAGATAATACAATAAAAATATAAAAATAAAAGATAATACACTGGCAAGATTCTTAGTTTCTTCTTCTTTCAAGGTTCTGCTTACATATAAAACATCCTCTTGAATCACTATCCATTAAAAAAACCGCATCAAAATCGGTTGCATAGTTTTAAAGATCTAAGCATAGCATCATAGGGACAGACATACAGCGGGAAGCGACTTTGTTTTGTAATAAGTTGTGATAGTGATGCACACAGCAGCGTGCGTAGGTAGGTTTACTACAACAAATTCACTAGATAAAAAATGGATTCAAATAAATAAATTTTAATTAACTTTTGATTTTATGAATTTCGCGTTTAAAGAATTTGGTAAATTAACTCCATTATTATATATTATATATTATATATATATTACGAAATAATGTAGGTACCTACTCAGTTGGGTACCTACTGAACGATAGGGACACCAGTAACATTAAATGGATATTTTACTACAGACTAAACGAACCCGTATTTATTATAATAATAAATACGAGGTTGTAATACTCCCGAGCGCAGCGAGGAAGGAAGATAAGATGACGTTATAATGTTTTAGCCCGACTGAAATACTCCACTTTTCACTTGTTTCACTTTGAATTCATTAAAATAAAACAGCCAAAACTTACCTTGAGCAAATGCACACCCGTCTCACTTCTCGACGTCACGAATTTGCCGTAAATCTTTAGATATGTACCTACATTTCAAATTATTTTAACCGCAACAGAATAATATTGATTATTTATTTGCCCTTCTATTTGATTTGCTTTGTTTTAGCTCGTTGCTACTCTTAAGTCGCATTATATTTAGACTTAGATATGCAAAGATTGTATTAGTTGATAAGCGATAAACTTGCTAGTGGTTTCTTTTTCACTTCTTCCGCTAGTGGACAAAAAATTGAAGTGAATTAGAGTCAATCGCACCTTATTTCTTATTTAATATTAATTACTATATATCGAGCAGTTTATATAGTAAAAAAATGAGTTGTCCAAGTGCTTATTTTATGTTAAGTCTAAAGAAATATACGATTTGACTCTGAATCTGACATTCTCAATTAAATGAGCCCCTTCAGAATTTTTTAAGTTAGTAAAAAAAACAGGGATAGGTAACCTATTCTATCATGGAGGAAGAATCACCCTTCTTATAAACATCGAACAATCACCTTGTTCCACCAAAATTGATGGAACAAGGTGATTGTTTGGCTGATGATTTCATACAAACACAAAATACTTTAAGCTCTAGGGATTAAACTCGCACTTTAGTCCCGCTTACACTAGGTATCTACTATTTTGGTACCTACTCGCATAAAGTGTGAAAATTAGAATACATATTCACCTGTGTATAAAGCTTTCTTCGTCGTGGGTGTGATTCAACCCCTCTTGCACTCAGGCAGGATTTTAATAACTCTCTCGCTTCGCTCGTGAGTTATTTTAGAATCCTGAGTTGCGCTCGGGATTCAACGGATTCAATGACGCTTGTGACGTACGGACACTGTTATACACAAGCGGTTGTGTGTTGGGAAATGACCAACACAGTGATATTTAATAGTCGATTATTTATTTAAAAAGGGGCATTTTTCGTGAACATACACTATAGTTTTATATAATACACTGCATGCATCATGCATGATCTATCTATGTGTTTTCGAACCTATATGGGACGCCGCAGCATGTTCAAAATAAGGCACCCGTGATATTTTTGACTGCTTTGTACTGCAGTTTATTTAATATTCTGTTAAGGTAGCGCCTCATGGCGAGGTTCTTATGCAAACTCTTACGTCCTCATTTGCTTTTGTCCTCAAAAACACGAGGACGTAAGTTTATTTTTAGAATCTAATCTTTTTTGTTTTTTTTTCATGTCATACGAGTATACGATGCCTTTCCACTTTAACTGTTTGATTGATCATCTAATGGTTCTTCTACGTATGTCCATAACGCAACTTACGCTACGCTTTATGAATATAAAAAGCTGCGTGTAGGTTCCCAGGTAAACACTGCATAACGAGGCCATTGAAATTCGGTCAAATCAATATGGCATATTTTTAAATATTTGACGAAAGAGGTACGACGTACGACCGTGTAAGTAACACGGTGTATATTTTCATTGTTAAAACTGCTAAATTTATGCAAGAGCTGGCACAAAAACCGTTACACAGTAATCGCTGCGGGTCCGGTCGTAAATACCTACCTTAGAACGATAATTTACTTAAAGCTAATTTAGTACATTTTACAGTTTAGCACAGTAAAGGGTTTTTTTATCTGGTAGAAAAAACAGGGACTCGTGTAATAGGCTATTTTGACAACCTTGAAAATATACTACAAATTGTGGTTGAACCACATCAGTTCAATCAGTTCAATCCTATCAGAATAAAATTAGTCCAGATCGAAAATTTGTCAAATAGCCTATTATTTAGCAACAATTTTGAAAGAGAATTTTCTGCAAACCTTATTAGAAAAACACAGGGTCATTAGTCCAATAATCGTCTGAAAATATCCTGTTCTTGTATTATAGGTTTCCAAAAAGCATCACTGCGACTCTGCTTTTAATTTTTAAAAACAGCTAGGAAATTGAGAACGTGAAAAATAGGTGCGTCTATTTTTCAGTCTTCTCAATTTTCTAGCTGTTTTATACGATGGAAAAATTTATTGGCGAAGAAAAGTGGCTTACATATCAACAATATTTCTCGGCTATTGTTTCTGAAATCCTCAAGTGACGATTCAACGTTATTGACACGCTTGCTGTCCGGTTGTTGTGTAATAAATGTGCCGAGGATGACGTGCTTCTCGTAGCTGACTTTCGCTGTCCCCACGCAAGACCATCCAAGGGAAACCCGAGCATGACTACATGACTATAGCTAGGTATACCAACGGTCGGAGATTTGACCTCTGACAACTTGAGATCCAGGTTTTCCCGGTGACGCACAAAGTCCGTGTTCTGTCGTTTCGCTAAGTGGGTGAAGCATTGCAGCTTTTATGGACATAGCATCGATATGTGCATTTTGATTGGTCGCCTTAACTGGTTTTGATTCTCCGTTATTTATTTTGAACGCTACTGCTGTTCTTATGATTTCAAAGATTTCCGAAGAAAGTTGGAGGCAACAATGGTTGCCTAAAACAAAACTAAGGACATAGAAAATTAATTATTGTACCTACATAATGTGGTGTCAGAGATCTAAGTTCAATTTGCTCTTTCGCTTGAATTTCATACAGTTCAAATGTGTCACCAAGTTAACAATGAACAGTACACTACCTACCTATGGAATACCCATGGGTTTTCCCACCACGCTTGTTACACCGTTGCAATCAGCCTCGATAAAAATGACTGCCGGTATGATTTGTGCCTATGATTGTGGTAAATTGCTTCGTGTAGTTATTATGGTCTGTCCTAACTTTTGTTTGCTTGTCCTATTTTTCTCCTATTATATGGGTACCTAACCTACTCATTCGTCCTTACTTAGGTATGGTATGTACCAATTATCTAACTAAGTATTATTTTATCTATTCCGTTGCCACCAAATTAGTGTTTTTAAAGCTGCTTTTAAAAATGACTTATGGGCAAATTACTCATTGAAAACCTAGCATTCGAAATAATGAATGCTAAATATGCCAACCAACTGTGACGATGATGCAAGGAAAGTTGAATAACGTTGGCCTTATTTGCCTCATCAATCGTTTAGTATTGGCCCCTCATACTTATTCCACTTTATATTTCACTTTAGTTAGGTAATGTGTAATTATAATTAGGTAAGCACATCAATATGTGAAAAGTACCTAAATGAAAAAAATGCCTTCTTTTTTGCGCATGTTGTGTTTACCTGTCTAATTTAGAATGCACTAGTCATGGACGTACTAGATAAATTATGCTAAGTCCATGGCAATAGTTTTTCAGTTTTTTTATTAGATTAATATTAATTTTGTGATTTAGCATGATTTAAGTTCAATAGTACCTACATTGTTACCCAAGGGATGGAAGTAAGTTATTTAGTCCCGAGACGGAGTTTGGCTAATAGTTCGAGGGACTAAATACATAAATGACTTCCACCCGAGGTGAACACTGTGCTTTTCATTACGAATACAAGGAAAGTAAAAATAAAAATGTGACAAAGAAAAAAGTTTGAAATTTCATTTTACATAAATCAACAAATTAGGGGAGATAATTTATGAAAAAACGGTTCGTAATTTTTGGTATTTCTCTATTATATTTACTAATTCTTTTTTAATAACGAAGGTTCGGTCAACTTTGGTTTGGTGCATACTAGTTGTTGTGGACTGTATTTTCCTATTCTTCCTGAGGGTTCACGGTGCTCCAGTAAAACTTCTTTTTCCTTGTTTTCAGCTTTATTTCTCTTCAATTGGTCTTACTGCTACTTAGAACCACTGTGTGTCGCAGCACACGTTCAATTTACTAAGCTACCCCTAGGCTATACCGTGCAGAGAGCGGCATATTTTCTAACATTTTTCTGCCTAATTTTTACTATGTCCTATGGGGTTTTTACGTTATAATTCTTTATTTATTTACTTTTCAAACAAGAATTTAGTCTTAAATTACAGTTAAACTTATAAGCTATCTAGCGAGACCTATATCTTAGTCCTAGGTTTTATATTTACAAATATTCGCCTAAACGTATCAAAAACTTATGCTAGAGCTTATTTACTATGGAATCACGTCGTGTCCAGGACATTCTCCCCCCGGCGTAGCTCGCGCAGCCTCCTCCTTCACCAACACGACGAGTTTGCTGGTCGGCCGCTTGAAGACGCCAGTCTTCGTCCGGACATCTGCCACCCGTACGCCTCCGTCTGGTCCCTCGTAGGTCCGTTCGACGACTCCCATTGGCCACACGTTTCGAGGCAGAGTGTGGTCCACGACGACAACGATGTCTCCCTCTTGAAGCGGTCGTCTGTTGCTCGTAGGCTCGCCGCGAGGTACCAATGTAGGAAGGTACTCTCGAAGCCAGCGCCGCCAAAAGTGGTCAGCAAGCGCTTGGCTTACTCTCCAGGTTCGCCGATCTGTCTCGCTGCACGGACCAGTAGTAGGTAGGCCGTTGGATGACCCCAGCAAGAAATGGTTTGGAGTCAGCGCCTCAGGTTCCTCGGGGTTCACGCTGACGTGCGTAAGTGGCCTCGCGTTGCGGACTCGTGCACGTACTTCGGCGGGAACTCTGTTCATGGAGGTGTTAAATCCAAGTTCATCTCGTTCGGCGTTCCAGTAGAGTCCAAGGATCTTGTTTTCTGATCCCTTTCCATCGAATTGCGTCGGTGTTGTAGCCTGTTGTTCAGCCGGCACGTCTTCCAGTACGCAGTCCTCGTTGCTGTTCCATCCTCGCAGTGTGAACCCAGCAACCGCGTGCACTGTGCGCAGTTCCGTGACGGCTCGATGGGCTTCCACGTCGTCATCGTAGCTCGCTACCAAGTCGTCCATGTAGTGGCTTCTGGTGATGGCTTCGCAGGCGAGAGGATGAGTGTGAGCGTATATCCTCGCGTTGTGGTTCCGTACAAAATGCGCCATGAATGGAGAACTCGCAGCGCCGAATATCATGCTTGTCATCTTGAATCGTCGCGGTGTCTTCTCCTTCTCGTTGTCTCTCCACAAGAATTGTTGCGCCGCCGGCTGGTCCTCTAGACGAATCATGATCTGAAGAAACATCTCCTGTATGTCTGCCGTAATCGCGACTCGTTTCTCTCTGAATCTGTACAGGATGCCTGGTAGAGACATCAAGAGGTCGGGTCCCTCCAGCAGATGGTCGTTGAGGCTGACTCCATTGATCTTCGCTGCCGCATCGAAGACAAGCCTTATCTTCCCGGGCTTGTTGGGGTTGCGTACTGCGAAGTGAGGCAAGTACCAGCAGACGGCGCTAGACTCCTCCGATCCATCGCATGGTTCAGCGTACCGCTTCTGCAGCAGGTTCTCGATTTGCTTCGTATATTCTTCTGCAAAGACTGGGTCTGCATCCATCTTCTTTTCGATGCCTTGAAGACGACGAAGTGCCATGTTGTAGCTCTGAGGTAGCTTCGTGTCTTCTTCCTTCCATGGTAGACCAACTTCATATCCTTGGTCAATCTTTTTGATTGTCTTCTCGATGATCGTTGTAGCCCGGAGATCTCGTTCACTCGTACGTGGCTTTTGGTTGATGCCAATTGCTTCGATGCTGAAATGCTTCTCTACCAGCTCGTGCAGCTCTTGATTCTGCTTCTCAATGGCTTCAGGTGTGTAGACGTGTAGCACGCTGTCTTGGTTTGCGATGATGCTGCGTGGTATGGTTCCGTGGATGACCCATCCCAGCTTTGTTCTTGATGCCGCTGGTTGGTTCGCTCGTCCAACTCGTAGCTCCTGTGAGACTATGTACTCCCAGTGGTCAGCTCCAATCAGGATCCCCGGATGTGATGACTCGTAGCAAACTTCATCTCGTTGTAAGTCTCTCAGGTGGTCTTGATCCAATAGCGTCGCAGGAATCGATTGTTGCAGCAGCTTCATGTTTTTGATGGTGCGTGCCCGAAGTGGATGTAGCTTGCTATTCTTGCTTCTCAGTTGTACGGCGACAAGTTGGCTTTCATCCTCGCGTCGTGAAGTGTTGACTCCATGCATTCGTAGTGGCAGTGAAGGTCCCTCCGCTCCAATGGTCCGCGCCAGCTTCTCATCAATTAGAGTGACTGTGGCCCCTTCATCCAGGAGGGCGAGCGTGTCGATCTCCCCCCGTGGACCGACGACGGTGACTGGACACATCTTCAGCAATACTGCTTTGTTATTCAAGGCAGCGGTGGTCACTGTCAAGACTGCTTCGGTTGGGCTCGGACTCGAACTGTCTTCCTTCTTCTCTTGATGTAGAGTTTGAAGATGTTGCCGCGAACACTGGTTAACGCCACACGATTTCGCCTTGCAGTTGGTGCGTCGATGCTTCTTCACTATACAGTTGAAGCACAGCTTGTTCTTCTTCACGTGTTCCCATCGCTCGTCCGTTGTCATTGCCTTATATTTGGGGCAATCTGTCAGTTTGTGTCCCTTCTCGCAGCATGAGCACTTCTCTTCAGCTTCAGTGAGGTCTTCAGTAGTGTTGTACACGGCGTTCGTCTTCTTCTTGAATGCTGTGTTCGGTTTCGACGTGTGTTCCTTCTTGCTAGTCGGTGGTGCATAACTGAACCGCAGGGCTCGATCCGCTTCGCGCATAAGGAAGCGTGATAGCAACACGATCTCTGGCTCGATCGTTCCCTCTTGTTCCGCCGCGTAGTCACACCAGCGTGAGCGAATGTGCGGGCTCAGCTTGTCCAATGTTTCTCTCGCCAGCGTGGGATTGTACAGGTAGCCTTGGTTCCCGATGTTGCTCAACACGCAGACCACGTTCTGAAGTTTGACGGCGAATGAGTTGAGTTCTATTGCAGATGGTCCGGGTTTCTGTAGTCTTCGAAGATCATCAATGGCCCGGTCGATGATGATTTCTGGTCTTCCGAAGCATTGTTCCAGGGTCTTCATGATGATTTCTGGATCGCTTGCAGTGTACAGGAGAGAAGCAACCAGCTCTCTTGCTTCCCCTTTAAGGCTGCTTCTTAGCCTTTGGATGTTCTCAGCCGGTGTCAGCTTGTATGTTCTCGTCGAGTCCTTGAAGGCAGCTTTGAAGGACAGCCACTCGTTTGATGAACCGGAAAAGGCGTGCAGCTCTGGGCATCTCATCCTTGGTCTTGCTAGCTTCTCTATTGCTTCAGCTAATGCGTCGATGTTGGCAGAACTCTTCGTCTTGACCGGCGTAGTCGATACGTCCCTGACGTTGAATCGGATGTTCTTCTCAGTTCTTGGAATAGTGTCGCTTTTCTCTCCTTCAGCTGTCCGCAGCCACTGCTCAACTCTCGTGCTGTGTTCCGGTAGGTCATCTTCTTCATGTATGCTTCTTTCCTCGTCCTCCAATGCTGCTAGGTCGGCAGCCAGTCTCTTCTTGACGAGGTCCGCTTCTATTTGGAGTTCCTTACGCTTAAGTTGGGCCAGTTTCTCCTCCGCCATCAGTTCCGCCGCTCGAGCCCTAACTGATATGCTCCCGTTTGATCGTATAGAGCGCACAGTTCGGGCGGGAGATCTTTCACTCCTATGGCGTTCCATACTCGGTCCGGCGCGGGTGAAGTCGGGTGCGGACCTAGTGGCAGGGTCGTGTTCGCGACGTGTGGCTACTTGATGCGTGGCGGGTGACGCAGGTGGATCCAGTGACATTCTTCGTGCTCGTTCCTGCGCGATTGCTTCCAGCTCGGCGGCTTGCCGTACAGCCTCTTCCTGTAGAACTACCTCTTCGCGTCGTTCGGAGGCGTCTGCTTGGCTTCTGGTCACAACCATACTGCGCGAGTGCTTGATTCTTCGTTCTTCAATCCAATGAGCGCAGGATCGACTTCACTCCAATCTGGTATGGATGCTGGATCTTCTCACTCTGATCCGGCTCTACACTCCAATCCAGTGGGGCAGGATCGCTTCACTCCAATCCGGTGAGGACGCAGGTTTTCTTCACTCCAATCCGGCTCGAAGGACCAAGAGATGTTGTGGACTGTATTTTCCTATTCTTCCTGAGGGTTCACGGTGCTCCAGTAAAACTTCTTTTTCCTTGTTTTCAGCTTTATTTCTCTTCAATTGGTCTTACTGCTACTTAGAACCACTGTGTGTCGCAGCTACTACTGAACTTCATTCCGGCCCTGGTGAGGGCACAGAGAGGGGCCTCGAGGCTCGGCCTCATTACCCCGGCGGCATCTCAAGGGGCGACAGCCCCTCGGTCAATGGGCTAGGCGCAAAGCTCTTTTTGCGCAGGCAATTTGTTTTTTTTTTTTTTTTTTGGGCTGCATGTGTTGTTTTATTTTTTTTTAGTTGTTTTTTATAAGTTTTATATATTTTTTTTTTTTTTTGGCTTTTTTTTTTTTTTTAGTCCATGACTTCAGGGCGGACGTGGTCGGCTGGTGAGGCCGGGGCTGGGGCGGTGATAGGAGCGGCGGTGTCAGACGTTGCAGGCGCGATGCGTTGGTGCTGGCCCATGATGGCGAGACCCCGCAGCGCAGCACTTTGCAGGCCTGCCGCAATGGCCATCAAAAACTCGGTCAGGGCCCCGAACAGCATGGCTGCGGGGTCCGGTCGAGCCGCGTTGGTTTCGACGGGCGCGGTGGACGCGCCGGCGCCTGTGACGGTATCGATGGGGTAGAGGGTGAGGCGCGGGCGGGGCGCCCTGCGCTGGCCATATGTTGGCATAGGCGGTTGAGGTGGCGGTGCGGCGACCGGCATCCTGTAGGCGGGTGCCGGGGCCAGGCGTCGAGCGGCGACGGGTGGCCTTTCCGCGCGGGGGGCGGGAGGCGGGGCTGCTGTGGGCTGAAGTGGGGTGGAGGAGGCAACAGGTTTCCTTCTTCTTCCTCCCCTGGGCCTCCTCCTTCTGATGTAAACCGGCTCGCCCCGTATCGTGGCCGGGTTGGCGACGACTTCTGGGGCTGCCGGGGCTTCGGGTGGTATTGGGCGAGCGGTGTATGGGCGGCTAACGGGTGCGGGCGGAGGGGCGGGGGACGCTCCCCTGCTCGGAGCGGCAGTGGGCTGGTTTGGTGCGGGTGGGGAGAGTTTAACTCCCCTCTTCCGCGCCTCGCGCCGGAGCACAGGGCAAGTTCTACTGTTTGCCGTGTGCTCACGGCCGCAGTTGGCGCAGGTAGGCTTGTCAGTGAGGGGGCGGGGGCAGTCGGCTGCGGCGTGCTGGCCGCCGCAGCGGACGCAGCGCGTCGGGCGGTGGCAGTGGGCCGAGGAATGGCCGAATGCCTGGCACCGATGGCACTGCGCCACTCGGTTCGCCGCGCCGCGCCAGTATTCCACGCACACGCCCTGCATGTTGAGGAGCTCAGTGAGGCCATACAGGCGCACGAGCTCCCCCTCGGGCAGGCGGTCCAGCTGGGCGTGGAACAGGCAGCCGGCGCGGCCCTGCTTCGGATGGATGTGCTTAACAAACCGAACTGGGAACCCCAGGTCGGTCAGGGCGAGGGTGACTTCGTCGGCCTCCGTGTTGGCCGGTAGACCGCGTATAGCCACCTTGGTGGGCAGGTCGGCGGAGACGGCGTAACTGAACCAGCTAATCGCCGGGTCATCCGCCATGGCCTCCACCAGGTGGCGCTGCACGGTACGGTACTCTTCGGGGCTGCGGGGCGTGAAGCGCACCCCTTGTGCCAGGGGGCGTGCGTTGGGGGCGTATCCCAGCTTCACCCTCAGCGCAGCGAAGTGCGATACCCAGTTGGGTAGGCACTCCACTACGATGGGAGGGTAAGCCCGGGATTCTGCCCGCGAAGCTGGGGCTGCCGGTGAGGCAGGGCGGTCGGTGTGTGGAGATGGAGGCGGCGAGGCAGCACTTGTTGAGGGCTGCGGGGTTGGGCGCGCGGCAGGCCCCGGATGGGGCGCCGCTTGCTGCGTGGCTGGGCGTGCGGCTGGCCCCGGTTGGGGCGCCGCCGTCGGGTGGCGCTGCGTAGTTGGTGGTCCATGGGGTTGCTGGGCCGGTCTTACCCTGAACGAGACAGCGGGCGGGGGACGGGCGGCAAAAGCCGCACCGTAGCTCGCCGCGTCATTGTCCGGGGACTCGGGCTGGCCCAGGCGGCGGGTTGGCGCGCGATTGGCGTAGGGGTTGGCGCTCTCCTCGATGAAAGATTGCCTCATCTGAGGCGACGGCATCGCCATCATCGGCGGCAGCTCCAGGAAGGAGGTCCCCTCCTCCTCCGAAGATGAAGAGCTGGCGGATGGCTGGGCGGTAATGGGGTAGCGCGCTGATGCGCGTGGAGGCATGGGCCCCGCGGCGGTCGGCTTCCGCGACGTCAGCGGCGTGCCTTGCAGCGGCGGGGATTCGTGGGAGGGAGAGGACAGAAGACACTGTCTCTTTTCCTCCTGGGCGTCATCGGGACTAAGCGAGGCCCTGGATCCCGTTACTCCTGGCTGAGGACGGGGCGGAATCGCAGTTCCGCTCGCGGCCATAGCTTCCGAGCCTGCGGGGGGTAGGGGGGTGTCGTTTGTGGACGACATCCGGTCGCGCTTCCGGCGGCTCTCCATCGGAAATCCGGGGGAGGGGGCACGGGAGGGGGAAATTGGAGGCAGGTAAGGTACACTGGGAGGGGTTGCAGTGACTAGCAGGGCGAAAACACCTAGCCGGGTGGAATCCCTAGGGAAAGCCCAGCTAAGGAGATTCAGCGGCACTAGCACTAGTCACTGCGAAATGGATAGGTAGGGAAGTGGGAATGCGGCTGTTACTGCGCTGTACGTTTTATAAACAAAACGCCAGGCAGTAACTTCCACCGTACGGGATTGCGTGAGTGTACGCAGGGATCGCGTCCCGCGGGTGGAGAGACACACAGGTACTCACCGCGAGCGAAGGAATGGTCCAGCGCTGCGGTCCGAGCTGCCTGCGTGTCTACACGGGGCACACTGGCACACTGCACTCGAGTCACTATCTCACTAAACACGTATGTAACGCACCTACGCGAGCCACGACCCGGGGTCTCGACAACGCCAGCGGGGCGACCCGGCCGGCGTCGGAGCTCCGCCGGGGGAGGGGGCTCAAGCGTAAGGTGGGGGGGGCACAATACGGAGCGGCTGTGACGCGCGCGCACTAGGCGAGTGAGAGCTGCAAACTGGTTGGTGAAATGTAAAAAAAATGTGACGTGTGTCGCAGCACACGTTCAATTTACTAAGCTACCCCTAGGCTATACCGTGCAGAGAGCGGCATATTTTCTAACATTTTTCTGCCTAATTTTTACTATGTCCTATGGGGTTTTTACGTTATAATTCTTTATTTATTTACTTTTCAAACAAGAATTTAGTCTTAAATTACAGTTAAACTTATAAGCTATCTAGCGAGACCTATATCTTAGTCCTAGGTTTTATATTTACAAAAATATTCGCCTAAACGTATCAAAAACTTATGCTAGAGCTTATTTACTATGGAATCACGTCGTGTCCAGGACACTAGTATTATATCACCTTGTTTTTCAAAACCTTCAGATTAACTAGTTCGATACTTCTGCAAGCGCCACTTATTGTCAATATCAGCACAACCTAAAGAGTAAATACATCGCTTTAATTGATGTATAAAATAAAGAAAATTACAATATGGTACAAATTTCTTATTTGCGAATACCATTTAAAAAAATTGCTTACCTTTGTTACTAGGTATATTTCATCAGGCGCTTCGTTTAAGAAGTTTCTACCTCTTGAGAAGTGAAAATTTTGGATTTTTTTGGTTGAAATCCATCATTTTGCCTTTTGAGAAACGATGTTTTCCTCTCGAAATCCTTTAAATGTACATTGTGTTTAGTACTTAATGATGTCTTTCACATAGAATATACGCTCCATAATGTTGAGTCTTTGAGAATTCGTTAAAATATATTAACAAAACGTTTTTTGATATAGATTTCACTTATTTCTCAGTGCGCCATTTCATAGAATCGTACCTACGATTTTAGGTACCTACCTTTCTTTTGATTTAGGTGGTAAAAGGGTTTCCACTACTTTAGCCTCTTCTTTTATAAAATCAGGCGTTAAATTTATGTCCATATCACTGTCTGAATTCATTGTAATAATTAAAACAACGAAAAATCAAAACACAAACTCGAAAAATCCAACGAAGATAGGATTGCCGTTTTCCCGCTTTTTCTTTCATAGGCGTAAACAATCTTCTTTAAAGATGGCATGATAGCCATAATAGCTCTTGCTATTCTACCATACTAGAATAAACATGGCAAAATACCGAGATCTATTCTACCATTGATTTCTATCATTTAAAAAATGGTAAATATTTTGCCGAAATGTATGTTATTTTAAAGAAATCTTTAAAAGCAAATTATAATTTGTTATATTACCTTTAATTTATTTCATTACGCACGCTGTAATTGAATGGCTGTATGAAATGCTTCAAGCCAGACGCAAAAGCCATCTCACAAGAAGTTGAAGTTGAGTGGCTGTATAGAAAGGTAGAATGCATGGTGCAAGAGAAAAGGGAGGTTATCATTTGTTTTGTACTTGTCATTACTTTTCGTCCCTAGCGCATCCCGCTGCGCAGGCAACTTCCGACCTACTTTCCGAGTATGAGTAATGAAAAGTTTTTTTTTACTTCTCGTTGGTTGCCCTAATAAAAATAATACTTTGAACCTAAATCATGCAATTTTTTTATTATTAGGTCAACCAACGAGAAGTAACATCAGCGTGATACTTCTCGTAGTTTAGGCGTGATGAGCTGCCATGAAATTTGAATTTCATCCCGTCTGCCTTGGGAACCTACCTGAATTCCGAGAATAAATATTCCTATAACCTTCCTCGGATCTAGTATTATTAGTACCTAGCTAAAAGTCATGCAAAGTTTCATTTGAATACAATCAGTAGTGTCGGCGTGATAGGCGGTTAAGAAAAAACAGACAAATATGAAAAATAAACTATAGTTTCAGCACCGCCCAGGTCAAAAAACAAAACAGACAGAAATTGGAAAATTATATAGGTAGTTAGTTCGTTTCGGCAGTACCTAGTGCCCAAAACATATTTTCGAAATATCTTCAATCTTCAATAGTAGGTAATGACTTAAACCTCTAACAGTTTTATTACTATACGTAAGTACTTATATCGATATACATATACATACATATGCATAATCTAAATAATGTTCTAAACACTGTTTAGCATATTTATTATAGTGTAGCATATTTTTATACAAAAAAACAATTTTAATTTTTCAATAAAACCAACTTCAAAGAACAATCGTGTTAGTTATAAAACGATCTGGCTCGAAGGAACTTTTACTATTCAGTGTGAAGTAGAGAAAAAGTCGTAGACTAGATAGACTCGGTGCTAATGAGTTCAGCGGTCAGGCAGCGCGGAGAAAGTTATGGACCGGAGAAATTATGTTCTTTGAGCATTTTATTGCAGGAGAATGTTCTCCTTATTTTTATCTGATCTGCATAATGTTGCTATCTAATCATAATCAAAATGAATATCATTTATTACTTTACGCTCACAAATAAAATTTATAAAATAAGCACTTAGGTACCTACCTGGATAAGTTCTAATGTTACTCTGATGTATAATTTGTTTGTAATTTTTTTACGGTCAACCTTTGATTGACTATTCTCACCTGATGAAAAGTGTAGTGAAGATATGGCGACGATGCAACATGGCGTAAAATAATCTTTACATTGATTTAAATTTTGGTTTATAGGTACCTAAACAAACCTTATTCGTTTCGAAGTATTTATTCTGTAGTATGTACCTTCGTTGGAATCTTATTATAATTTTCCTTGTAGCTGCATATTTTATGCTAAATCGATACTGATCTCAATCGTGATTACCTACCTGTGCGGATTATATCAAAACGGCTCAATTGACGTAGGTACCTATTAAATAATAGGTATTTGTTATTAAACATTCCTAACGTACCACCACATACCTACCTAGCAAACCATATTTTTAAGAACTACAGTTACTTAGTTCAACGTTTTAAATTGTAGATCCTAGTTTAATTTTTGTTTCTATTATTTACTCATTAGTTTCTTCTCGTAGGTTTCTTTTGATAAGTCTAACTCGGAAAGTATGTCTGAAGTTACCTGAGGAGCGGGTAGAAAGTAATACTTTTCAGCTCTAGGAAGAATGGTTTTCAACTGACAGCTGTCACATTTTTTTCAACTGACAGCTGTCACATTCCATCCACTCAATTACAGCGTGATGTAAAATTGAAACCCATAAAGTTAAGTACCTACTGAATAAAGATTTTTTTTTTTACCACAAATTTACTTTCAATTATTTCTTTAAAATAACATAGACTTCGGCACAATATTTACCAATTGTTTCAATGAAGAAATGAAAAATAATGGCTGCATAACTACTATTGATAAAAGCGGGAAAGCGACCGCCCGATCTTCAGTTGTGTTTTCAAGTTGTTAAGTTTTGTTTATAGATACTTCCGTTTATCAGAGATTTGTATTACAATGAGTTCCTCTGATTCAGATATGGATTTAACGCTTTTTTTAGTTTGTTTTAACTTTTCTCGTAGGCATTCGTTATGAAAAGCACATTGCTTACCTCGGGTGAAAGTAAAATATTTAGTCCCTCCAACTATTGGCCTAGAGACCAATTTATTTATTTTATTTATTTATTGTTAACACGGTTAATAAAAACCAATTACATTAATTAAAATGAAATATTTACATTATTCAATATAATTTAAGGTAGGTATGTCAACAAAATAAATTAATTTATACAAAGAGAAATAATTAGTAATGACGTTCACAAAACAAAAAACATTCTCGTAGTAATTTAGTCCGGCCGTTACCAAGTCTCGGGACTGAATAAGGTACTTTCACCACTAAGGTAACAATGTACTATTATGAGTTTTTAGGGTTCCCGTACACAAAGGGTAAAACAGGGCTCTATTACTAAGACTCCGCTGTCTGTCCGTCTAGTCTGTCTGTCTAGTCTATCAGTCTGTCACCTGGTTGTATCTCATGAACCATTATAGCTATTAGACAGTTCATATTTTACAGATGATGTATTTCTGTTGCTGCAATAACAACAAATACTAAAAACTCAAAACTCAAATATTTATTACCTATGTCATAAAATAAATATTTGAGGGGGTTCCCATACAACAGTCATGATTTATCGTTTTTAGTGATAATGGTACGAAACCCTTCATGTGCAAGTCCGACTCGCACTTAGCCGGTTTTAATATTGAATTTTAACTTATTTTAAAATAAACTATTTTGTACATCTATCTTTTAGCTTTACCAGTTCCATTCTTTTCAGCAATCAAAATGCTGAAATTCTGGGTGGCGCTGATGGTGCTATCGACAGTCAGCAGTCAATGCTTCTACAAAGATGACACGACAAAAAAACTGGACCCTGAGGCTCGGACCAACCTATATCGGGGCCAGCTAACCTTTACACTAAACCTCTTCAATGCCATCAATAAGGTGGTCCCGGATGACAATATCTTCTTTTCTCCGTTCTCTGTGTACCATGCGTTGTTGCTGGCGTATTTTGCTTCGGGGGGAGAGACGGAGCAGTCACTGGGGAGATCTCTTCAGATTGGGCCCAATACAGTAAGTGGCTTTTAATAAAGATTTTTTTGTTATTATTAATTTTCAGCCAAAACTCAGCTTTATCCGTAGGTTTTAAAGAAAGGCACATTAGGTATCTTTTAGTAGAGAATTCGAATAATATAAAAATCGAATAATCATATACCTAGGACTTACTGTACGGTAAGTTCTTATAGTAGAGTTTTCCGAAAAAATGTTAGGCTTCATAATTTATATAACACCTATAATATAACTTAGACTTAACGTTTATACTTGTGCCTAAATAAGTACCTACATAAAGAACTACTCGTGCTTCACCTGACTTCCAAAAGTCTTACACATTCTCTTTTTTAGATACACTAACTTGTTTGGAGTGTAAGAAATGTGACGAATTTACTTTGTGGCAAATGTAAAACAACCCGTTAAAACACTTTACAAACTTTGACAAAACTCGTCTCTGCAACACACATTTTCAAACTCTTTCTTGCTGTTTCAGGACAAAGTGAACCTGATGACAGCTTACAAAGTCGACAAGCGGTCTCGTGCCACGAACAACAACAGCGATAGCTATGAGTTCACGAATGCAAACAAGATGTTCGTCTCCTACGATCTGGAAACCCGTCAGTGTATGCTGGATATCTTCGGAAATGAAATCGAAGCTCTAGTAAGTTGAAAAAAACAAGTGCTAGGTAATCTCCGAAAATAGCTTCAATACCAACCTATTGGTTACTACAGACGGGGTGGGTTATGGGTTAAGAAGGACACTTCTCCTCCTTGCATCTTTTCCTCAATACTGGGGGTAGTAGCGTGATTACGGAGGAAGCTTTTCCCGTACGATGTCGCGCCATTCGCTCCGGCTTTCAGCGACATGTACCGCTTCTGCATGTTACAGGACAAAAAGTTGTAAAATGAACAGTCATTACTGTTTCCTTGCCAAGTCTGAAAAACCCATAGCGTTATTTGATGATTATTGATAGGTATGGTAAAAGCTAGCGCGCTCCTTTTTTGTTCATCGTTATTGACGTTAGTGTGTTTTATTGTATGAATTGTACAAAAGGTCAGCGCAGTAGCTCCTATAAACATAGGCACCTATTTGTTGCGGAAAATTCCTGCTATGCTATGATAAATCATGATATAATTATAATAGTGAAAAATAAGAATAAATCGATTTTTTATGATTCGTAAAATTGTTGACTAACTTTACTTACATATTACCACAGATATATAGTAAATGGCAACATCAGCAACATAGAGGCATGGCAACAATTGCACTACAGTAAAAATTCTAAACATCACGTTTGTTTGTTTACAGAACTACCGGGAAAATCCAGAAGGTGCTCGTCAACACATCAACAACTGGGTATCTCAGATCACTAAGCACAACATCAACCAGCTTATACCCGAGGATGGGGTCTCCGAGGCCACTAAGTTGGTGCTGGCCAATGCAGCCTACTTCAAAGGAAGCTGGGCGTCTAAGTTCCCTGCTGAAAGAACGAAGAAGGAACCGTTCTTTGTATCTGAAACACGACAGACTTTGACTTACTTCATGAAGCAAAAGGGGCAATTCCATTACAGTGAGTTTTGTGTTGGCGTGTCTTCAGACGTTGTTCTACCTATCATTTATCATAGAGGTTCTCATTTAACTTCGTCACAATCACCTATAAGTACCTATCACATCACACTAATATTATATATGCGAAAGTTTGGATGGATGTTTGGATGTATGGATGGATGTTTGTTACTTCTTCACGCCAAAACTACTGGACGGATCTGGCTGAAATTTTGCATACAGGTAATTCTAATCCTGGAATAAAACATAGGCTACTATCCCATAAATCTGTTCCCGCGGGATGAAAATCACCTTTTAATGTTTCCATAGGAACAACGCGTGCGAAGCCGCGGGGCGCAGCTAGTATACAATAAAGATACTTGAATAACTAACAATGAAACGCAACATACCTACATATTTATTTACTTCATGTCAACATAAGATGGTTTTCTCCTTTTTAGTGGTCAGCGACGAGCTCGGTGCCCAGATTCTGGAGCTCCCGTACAAAGGAGAAGACATCAAAATGTACATACTCCTGCCTCCCTACTCCATGAAGGAAGGTAATTATCACACTAATAACAACATGAAATTTTCTACAATAAGTAGGTAGAGATAAACCATTCTTAAAATGATCGCGTCTTCACAGAATTATACCAGTTTCACTACTCTTTATTGCGAGGCCTTGAAATATAACTTTAAATAATAATATAATTTTAAGTCTGCTTGCCTGGTAGAATACTACCAATACCAAAAAGAAAAAGTCTGCTTTTTGCTCACAAAAGAGAAATAAACTGGTATAACTCTGTGGAGACGCGTTCATTTTAAGAATAGGTTTATCTCTACTTACTTAACCTTTTACCTGAAATATACTGTGAAGTATGAAGTACGCAGCCCGTCCCAACTACCGAGAAACCTAGATCTCGAAATCTTCCATTATCTGTCTTACGAGTAAATGCCGGTTTACCCAGCTACGATGTACCAACGTAAATTTTTAGAGAAAAGAACCTACTACGTAAGTAATTCTTACAAAAAAAAACATAAAATCAAAGCCTATCCAAAAAAAAACGAGGCCCACCTCCCGTTTTTTTGGATGGATATCATATAAATACTTAAACATACTTGGGGTTCTGTAGCTGGGGCCAAATAAGAGTAATTTTTCGAGTCACGTAAAAATTGTGTCTTTTTAATTGGAGTGCGACTTAGCGACTCTATTGGGTTAGTCCACCTAGTTATACTATTAGTTATACGATATAACAAAATGAATAAATAAATCCGAATAGTTATACTGAGCAGTATAACTAAACGGTTCCGATTATTTTGGATAGGGCTCGTCCATCTAGTTATATTTGTAAATATACAACCGCTTAATGAAATTTATCTTATACCTTTAGACGAGCAATTCTAGTATAAAAAAAAAAAAAATGTAGTTTTATTCGCGTTTTCAATAATTTTTCATTAACTTTATCGTAATCATTTGACTCTTCCTGACATCTACTGGCTTATTGAATAGTAATACTATTTTATTCGTGTTTTCAACTCAACATTCTCAACTTTATTGTCATCAACATAAAGACTAAACTGAAAAATTTTACTCTTCCTGACAACTATTGGCGAATAATATTACTATACTTCTACAAAACAAAATTTACCAATAAAATAGTCGTCTTGAATATAGTATGTACGGTCATCCAGGTACTGTTTAATATAATCCTATCCTTGGCGAATCTTGTTTACTCAGTATAACTATTCGGATTTTTTTTGTTCGATACTGATAGTATAACCACCTAGGACTAACCCACTCTATTACGCTAGGTAACAACTAGAAAAAATACGCTCGTTTTATGCCTTATGATGAGATTCCATGTATGACAACATGCAATATATTTTCTGGAATGTCCCTGATGTATCCTTTGTATTTCCAGGAGTGACAAACATCATAGCGAACCTGACTCCGGAGCGGTTGGCCGCCATCGTCGAGGAGAGCTACATGGAGCGGGAGGTGATCGTCGAGATACCCAAGTTCACGGTCGAGAGGACGGTGGCGATGAGAAACGTAAGCTATTCACAGTTTAGTTAGGAAGAGTTGTAGCTCATAAATAACAATGGATTGACGAATTATACTGAGCGGAAGGTGATCTTCGAGATACCCAAGTTCACGGTCGAGAGGAGGGTGGCGATGAAAAACGTAAGCTATTCACAGTTTAGTTAGGAGGAGTTGTAGCTCATAAGTAACATAATGCATTGACGAATTATACTGAGTCTTCGAGATGCCCAAGTTTACGGTCAAGATGATGTTAGCGCTGAGTAATGTAAGCTATGAACAGTTTGGTTAATTTAGTCCTTGTAGCTCAAAACATAACATAATGCATGGCATGGAAACCCTCCATGCATTATGGCATGGATATTGGCTCCCCATGGCCTCTACGTGAAAAAAATGTTCATTCAAATATTTCTTTACGTTCTGACTGAAGTGACATAGTAGACTATTTAAGAACTGTATTTTTCAACATTATAGCCAAATTTCTTTTCAAATTCGAATATACATTTACTTTCAGTGTTCTAAAAAAACATAAATAATTTTTTTCTGAAAACTAGCTTTCATTAAGAATAAACCCTGAAAATTTCATTTGGTTATGATGATGCCCTCATCATAACCAAATGAAATTTTCAGGGTTTATTCTTAATGAAAGCTAGTTTTCAGAAAAAAATTATTTATGTTTTTTTAGAACACTGAAAGTAAATGTATATTCGAATTTGAAAAGAAATTTGGCTATAATGTTCTGTTTGTTTTTTTATAAATGTAAGACTGATTGATAAGAGCCTACTATCGATCTCGTTTAAAAAAAAAGACGAAGAGGGTTGCAGACTTAATGTTTTGGCTGCAATTGCGAAAATCAGTCTGAAATCTTATTTTGAACAAAATTTTCAAAACCCAAATAACTTTTGAACCAGTGAATATCGCAGAACATACAAAGGGGTTAAAACGATAGGTAGTGAGGTGACCCCCTCAGCCACCGATGATCCACCCCTTATGTCAGAATTTATCAATTTGCTTGTTACTTCATAGTAGTACTACGAACGGATTTTGTGTAAATTTACACAAAATCCGTAAGAATAAAAATCACATAGTCAGATTTTAAGGTCCATTTTCTGTGATTGTGATCTGTGCTTTAAGCTGGGTGCTGGCTTAGAATTTGCACCACCCCAACTTTTACCGTTGGTGTTGTAAGAGACGACTAAGAGATATCTATCGTGGGGCGAGCAGCGCCCTCTGCAGAAAAATTCTCCCACCGAACTGCGATCCCCTACCCGCACGCCCAGCGTGGGAATTATGGGCATGAGATAAAATGTCAATAAGTCGCTTTTCATGGAGAGGCCTGCGTCCAGCACTGGACCAATACCAGGCTGTTGAGGTTGAGGTTGAGATTTCTGTGATTACCTTCGCTAATAAATCTATATCTATATATATAAAAGAAAGTTGTGTTAGTTACACTATTTATAACTCAAGAACGGCTGAACTGATTTGGCTGAAAATCGGTGCGGAGGTAGCTCAGAACCAGGAGACGGACATAAGATAGTTTTCATTTCGTTCCCGGCTGAACGAATCTTGATGAAATTTGGCAGGGAGGTAAACGGTATCCCGGGAACAGACATAGGCTACTTGAATAGAGCGTGCGAAGCCAAGCAAAAGCTAGTAAGTAATAATAACCCTGGATATTTTATGTCACCAGGTTCTAGAAGCATTGGACGTTGGAGATCTGTTCAACTCGTCAGCGGACTTCAGTACGCTGACCGACCAGCGAGGCGTGCTGTTCGACGATGCTATCCACAAGGCCAAGATACAGGTGGATGAAGAGGGTACGTATTCAAACTCAGTATAATCCGCAGCGTATATAAAGTCTTTGTGTTATTTGCGCGGTGCTGTGTGATGCCAGCTTAGAATTTGCGCATCTTACGACACCAGCGGGAAGAGTTTTCAATTCAATTCGTTTATTAAAAACCAGACCTAACATTACAGAGTTCTCCAATGTGTTACGTCTAGGATCGTGTCTAGGACACCTACTTGCTAGGTAAATCTATATAAATATCATCTAAAAACTTAAAGAACATATCTCGATTTAAATTTGAGTTGGGGTAGTCCCAACTCTTCCCGCAGCTGTCGTAAGAGGTGACTAAGGGATAAACACAGGCACAAACACAGATAAACACAGGCAGCAGCGTCACTTGCAGAACAATTCTAACACCGAACCGCGATCCCCAACCCCTATGCCCAGCTTATGGGTATTACCCCCATGAGATAAAAACCAATAAGGCGCTTTTCAAGGGAGCCTCCAGCAATGGACCAATATAGGCTGTTAAAGTTGAGGTGTTATTTGTGGTTTAGGATATTTTACACTTTACTTATTCAATCACAATTTTCAAACACTTTACGTAACATTTTTAGCTGCAATAATTATTTAAATCTCTAATACCTACCCTTTCTTTTTGTAGAAACAATATAGATGATATTTTATGAAGATTCTTGTTGAATTCTGAAAAGGCAGCGTTTGTCTGCATAAAAAAAAACAATCACTTAAAAATTAATAAACCCACGATTTAAAATTTATAACCGCATTTTCTAGGTATCGTGATATCGAAACGAACTCAAGCAATTTATTATACACCGTCGTTGACGGCTCAACTCAATTAGGTACTTAAACTATGTTCAAGACCGTTTTCGCTATTTACTATTTCATGCTTGTTTTAAAATGGTGTTGCATTTGTTTCTTAAACCACATCTACTTTATATACGGTTAGTATATATTTAAAATGGTTTACTAACTTAAAGCATTGCTAGTCCTCGCTCTGTCTTCTTCTAATGACGTTAGTCAGGATGAGAAATAATGCTTTTAAACAACTGTTTTAAGTTAGCGGGCTATTATGAATAAGGGGGTAACAGTTTACTTTATATTACGAGTATATTTTATTTTATATAGTTTAGTTTGGGGGATACCTATGTACTTTTTCTGTGTTTTTCTAATACTTAGTTACACTATGTTTGGTAGGTCCTTATTAAATTTAGTTTTTCGTCTCATATTATCATTTTTGTTTGTAAGTACCTAGTCCTAAATTTCGTTAATAAAAGTCAAATTACTGGTCTCCACGATGAGACCGCAGGAAAATTTATGTAAGATTATTGCTAGATATTTGTTTGTATTTCATTTGTAATCATTAAATAATTTTTGCTGTGTGATGCTGGCTTAGAATTTGAACTACCCCAACTCTTCCCGCGGGTGTCGTAATAGGTGACTATGGGATATCATGATGTCACCGGGGGGCGGGCAGCAGCGCCCCCTGCAGAATAATTATATCAGCAAACTGCGATCCCCAACAATTCAAAAGGGATGGGCATTACCCTTCATAAGATAAACGTTAATAAGGCGCTTATCAGGGGAGCCCGTCCAGCAGTGTTGCTGAACGCAGGGCTCCCCCTGATAAGGTATTGGTACACACCAATACAGGCTGCTAAGGAAGTAATTTTTGATTCCAGGTACCGTAGCTGCAGCGGCGACCGCCATCTTTGGTTTCCGGTCCTCACGGCCCACAGAACCGACCACCTTCATCGCCAACTTTCCCTTCGTCTACCTCATCTACGAACGACCCACCAGCTCTATTCTGTTCATGGGCGTCTATAGAGATCCTAAAAAATAAACACAAAAATCATAGAGTTATGAGCAAATGAGTTTATTTAGAGGATGAGTCGAGGAAAATACATTATGAATGTGAGCGTAGCTACAAACCCTGTTTGTATTTGAAGAGCAGCATTTCATTCTGGAGAGGTCATTTTCATTTTCGTTCAAGAGGGTCCAAGAGCCCATCTCCAATCGCCTTTTCGTGCTTTTGCTCGCAATTGCGTGTTTCGTCATTTTATGCAAATTGGTACTCTTATTCGATTATCAACATTATCAGTTGAACGTAACTCGTAAATGCGTATTAGAGAATTAAAATAGACCTGGTTCGTAGCTGACCTGCTCACATGCATAATGAATTCGTCAAATTACGATAGTTTTATAGTTACAAAAATAGTAAGTTTAATTTATTTTATTAATATCTGAACTCATTAGAAAAAAACTCATTATTAACCATAATAAGATTAGTTTCAAAACATTTGTTTACTTCGTAAGGTAGGCAAAGCCCTATAAAATATTTCATTTTAGATTGAAATTTCTCCTTAGCTCTATAAAAAGTCTAGGCTTTGACTTTAGTCCGATCAGAACCGTTCTAACATATTTAAATTATAAAATAATCCTATTTTTCAAACAATTTCAACAACAAACCTACATGTAACCAACACTCTTTTAAAACAATTATAACATTTTCCAAATCTATAACTAAATGTTTGTATTTTTTTTATATTCTGTTATCAGCTATAAAAGGTAGTTATAAGAAATCGTTTTAAGTCTGAGTTACCTAAGCAAATAAAAATGTGGAGAAATATCTCCTTATACTCAATTTACGGTTGTCTGGTAGAGATCGCTCTTGAGCGATAAGACCACTAATTATAAAGACATCAGACACATTTTGTAAAGTTTCCTTTATTTTGTTAGTTAATTGTTTTTTGGGAATGCTGCTAACACTCAAACTGTACCTAAGTACATTGGACATAGATTTTTAGCTAGAGACCTCTTACGTTCATCTATTTTAGTAGCTACTTAAAATATTGTCAGTTAAGTTATTGCTTAACAATCATAACAGCCGCACCCAACTTTCGCTATGAGTTAAAAATATTAATAATTTTGAAGTTAGTATCTTTGTTTTTAATTTTATGATCGATAAATTGGCAATTGTTTTCATAATGGCAGGCTCACCTGGTATTAAAAAATCATGGCAGGCCAGGTTCTATTCCCTGTATACAATAAAACTAAGTTACACTAAGTTCACACCGGGACAGCTCCTCAGTTTGTATAAGGCGCAGGTCCGAACTTGCATGGAGTTTTGCTGCCACCTTTGGGACGGCTCGGCTAAATACCAACTTGAAGCTCTCGACTCGATTGAAAGACGCGCTGTTAGACTTTTTGATGATGTCTCGCTTACAGAGTCTAGTCTACAAAGCCTCGATCACAGGCGGCGCGTTGCCAGACTGTCAGTTTTCTACAAGTACCACTTTGGTGATTGTGCGCAAGCATTACACGACCTTATCCCGTCTTCTCCCTTCTATCATAGGACCAACAGACGCACAAATTCATACCACCCATTCCTGGTCGACATACCACTGTGTCGAACCAAAAAATTCTGCTCTACTTTCATAATATCCACAGCCAAAGAGTGGAATGATCTTCCTGCGTCTGTCTTCCCAGTAGAGTACAATCTTGGAGTCTTCAAATCTAGGGTAAATAAGTTCCTTCTGGAAAAGCGTGCTCCATCTTAGGCTACATCTTCGCTTTCTTAAAGTGAGTTGGTAGCCAAACGCTGTTCCATCATCAATAAAAAAAAAAAAAAAAAAAAAGTTACCTCTAAATTACATATGAGTGAATTCGCTTTATCGGAATAAAAAGTATGCTTTATCCGACCCCGAGGTAGTGTCTACTTGTTAGCCAAATTTTATCAGGCTCTACTCCCTGTGTATAATAATAATAAAATTAAGTTGCCCCTAAATTACATGAGTGAATTCGCTTTATCAGAATAAAAAGTATCCTTTATCCTACCCCGAGGTAGTGTCTACTTGTTAGCCAAATTTTATCAGGCTCTACTCTTGTGTACAATAAACCTCTATATTAGGTACATAGAAGTTGTTTATTAATGCTCGTTTTCGGGATAAAAAATATTCTATATCCTACCCCTACTTGCTTTCCAAATTTTATCAAGTTTCGTGCAGATGTAAAAGGTAATGGACAGACAAAGAGACAGAATCAACAGATAAATGACATTGACCATCGATTTATGTAAAAAAGGGGCGATGAGGTTGATAATTCAATTCTCTATTTAAGACAAAACTCCGCTGGTGGCTCTTAGAAAACTGTTTTATGCCATTCAGGAATTATATAATCAATAAATCACCTAATTGTACGTTCATAATCAATGGATAAACTGTTGTTTCCATCTAGCCTTAAGATCTTGTTTGTACACATTTTCTACAATAAATTTATTTTCATTTCATTTCATTTCTTCAAGAATATTCTTTACTTAAATTGATCTTATGTTATAGGTTCTGTCTAGGTTTTACACCTCATCTCTTTATAACCAAAGTCATTCATTTGTAAAATGTATTTATTTTTATGGGCTTATTGTTAAGCGAGTAGGTAAAGGTAAGTATACAGCGTAGGTAATGCGTGTAATTGGTGCAAGTACTGCTCATCATTACGAATACGTGTGTGAAGATCTTTGCCGTGTGGTGGCTTAGAATTTGCACCACGCCAAGTCTTCCTGCGGGTGTCGTAAGAGGCTACTAAAGGATATCCACCGAGGGCGGGCAGCAGTGCCTCTTGCAGAACAACCGCCACCCAGCGATCCAATGAGACATAAGCCCATATAAGCCAACATAAAATTAAGGATGATATCGTAATCCTCGCTCAGGCTTTTTTCTTGTTGGTACGAAGAAAAAGAAGAAGAAGAAGTCGGACAACAGTCAACAAGAAGAAAAACTCCTCAACCTCAACCTCAACAGCCAGTATTGGTCCACTGCTGGACGCAGACCACCCCCTAATAAGCGCCTTATTGGCGTTTATCTCATAGGGGGTATTGCCCATAATCCCCACGCTGGGCATGCGGGTTGGGGATCGCAGTTCGTTGGTAGAATTGTTCTGCAAGGGGCACTGCTGCCCGTCCACTGGTGGATATCCCTTAGTCGCCTCTTACGTCACCCACGGGAAGAATGCAATGCCACGGGGTGGTGCAAATTATCTTATTATAATTATAATTATTAAAAGAGATAAGAAAAACTCACCTCTACAATAATGATAACTGCATCTCGCTTGCTACGAATTTTGGTTTCATAAATATAATGGAGATTCATTTCGTGTAAAAAAAAGCGGCTGTGCGTTGAAGTCTTTTGCTTGCTACGCGGCCGGTGTAGCGGCTCTACGGAACACTGCGACAATATTTTTAGTTGGTGCCGAGTATTCCGGATTAAGTAAAAGTACTTACAGCTGGCTTAAATCTTTATTAACAAAGAAAATACTCACATACTTATTTTGTGCTTTTTATATTCAACTAACTTCTGGGTATATGTAAATTTCAAAAAAAAAAATTTTTGTAGGTTACTAACTTAATGAAAAATTTTGAAGAAAGCACTCTGGCATTAAGGGTTCCGTATAAATTCAAGACCCTTATCATCATCATCATCATCATCAGCCTATCTTATTAAACTGCTGGACATAGGCCTCCCCAAAACGAAATTTGTTTCTTTTAGGGGAGTCTGAACACGCAACCTTCTGCGTCGCAGGCGGACCTTCGCCCGCTGTACCACAGAGGTCGTCAAACTACAGATTTTTTTTATATTTTCTCTTCATTACTCTTTTGAAATTGTAAACATTCTCCTTGATCTTCTCATTCCTTGCTCCAAAAAGTTAGTATCTAGCTACTTTTTGTCGAAGTTTTAACTTATCGTCGAAAATCATGAGTTTTCACCATAAACCTATTTCTACTTTACTACTATGTCTGTGTTTTCTATATTTTTTGTGACTTTTTCAAATAAATAGTTTGTCCTTTAGTTTACCGTACCTTGAAAGTTTACCGTACCTTTTCAAATAAATAGTTTGTCCTTTAGTTTACCATTATCATTTATTTTCTTAAATATTTAAGCTAAAAGCTAGACGAACCTCATGACGATAGAAGATTATAGATGTAGATAACATATTTTTGTGTTTTCGGGCCTCAGTGCTAGTGATCTGGCGACAATAGGACTGGAAGTAGATACAGTTCACTCTTGTAGGTAAATAAAGTGTGTTAAGTCTGCATTGTGTTGATGTTTGCCAAGACCACTAGCCTCGCCATTCAGCCTGAGATGCAGAATGCCTAGTTTTCACTCATAATGTATGATTTCCTGTAGCTCAGCCCAGCTAATGATGTCTCTGGTTACGTCGCATACTTGGTCTGTTGTTTTCACTCGAGCTACCATTCATCATTTTGTTAAATGTTTCTTAAAAATTAAAATAAATTAAACTGTACGTTTTGTTGAAGCTTTTCCAGTGATTAATCATCCTTGCAGGTGATTATACCTAAAGCACGAATTATGTTAATAGGGAAACCGTCATTATAAAGTTTATGATAGGCAAACTATGTATGGGTGTAAATGAATAAGTGAAATATTAGCTTTTGGATGAGGTGGAGTGATAACTGGAAAATCGTCTCTAATTTATGATGATTGACGGCCCATCACGTGGAGAAAGTTAAAGTGCCTCACAATATTCACATGTCTGTTTACATTAAGCATGCTACAAGAACTTGCATGTTTTCTTTTTGTATCAAGCAATCAGGTTTATATTTTATCTTGAACTTATGGAATCAACATTTTTTTATTAGCTGTAAGATAAATATGATTGTGGAGTGCAATGGCGAAGGAAGGTCGACCAGTACACTTCCGTTTGTCTGCTTGCAATGTGAACGCTTTCTTGTGATTTGAATTTGTTTTGCTGCTCCAAGTAGATAATGTGTAAATGGCAAATGGTTAGGTATGGCTAGGTCGGTGGCTTTGCAGAACCATAAATTGAGCTCTTACTATAAAACGCATCTTGCACATCATTAAGGTTTTATATAGTCAATAGATTTTAGCCTTAGGCACCCGTAGGCTTTATTATCGGCTAGTAGCAAATGGTTACTAGTAACCTAAGTTCAGATAGCCTTTTATAGATACCTACGTACCTATTTTAGAAAGTTAAAGTTAAATGTTATCACATATCATCGATCAAGAAGCTCATTCTTGTTAATCTTTACCATATGCACGTGCATATGTACTTTTCTGCTTTTTGAGACGATTTGTTTATACATACTGGTTGATAGTCCCAATAATGTTATCACTGCCATTGTTAGCCTAGTGAGCCAGCCAGGCGCAATACAGACAGGGCCAAGCCAGGCAAGTAGGGAGGTACAATTCGAACCAATGCTTCTCAAAGTAGAACATTTACATTATCTGAATGCAGACGTAGATCAATCAAGTAGCGATTAATACAACCCGCTAACAATGAGTGGAAAGCAGGTACGTAAATCCATCGGAAGTATTTGTTGACGCGATAGGATCAACAGTCCACAATGGAACTAATTACCACCAGCCTTCCAGCCAGAACCAGCCGGATCTGAAGACAATAGGCACCCTGTGGACGGATCGTTCGTGGTCAAACTGAGGCGTCTGCCATTGTTAGTCGCTGCTATTGAGTAGAAAAGTTTGACCTTTGTATTTGCATTACCGCTGCAATCATGCAGTACAGTAAGGTTGGGTCGCCTAAGATCGGACGCATTTGCTGAAATTTGAGACGTACTGCATTTTTATTTTATTTGTTTCGCGTAGTCGCTGGCCGGCCACAGTATGAGGATAGGGGCAGGGTAAAATGGCGGATCTAGTAGTGTTGTCAGCAGTAGAAAATTTTGTCTAATTTGGGAGTTATTTCATGCACCCGTTCTTATGTCACATCCGATCTTAGGCGACCCAACTATACATACGCTGCGCTCAGTATCCTGTCGCAAGTTCCGTAAGTGGGTAAAAAGTTGATGACGCTGTTTTTTTATTTATTTTTTTGATTTCCAATGGACTAAATAATGCTGTTGACCGCAGATGGCCATGGCAGCGTTACCGGACTTTTGGCGGGCGCAGATGGCGCCTCGCCGGTAAAATTTAGGTTGGGTCGACACGCACAAGGGCCACCACTTAGGTGCGAGCCTCGGCTTGGGCTGTCGCGTTGATGACGCTGGCTGAAGTGATCTAATTTTATAACACCATCATCTTGAGAACTTGGTTCTGGCGTAATCGTGTCTTGAGTAAGTATAATATGCAGATGATGTCCCACGTGACTCCTGTCTTACCACTTTGACTGCCACCGACAACGCCCCCGCTTTTCTAGACATGCGTAGGTTCTTTTCGCAGTGACGCGCCGCCGCTCCCCGAGTGGCATCGCTCAAGCTCGACGGTGAATGTGTTAACTAAGAAATGAAACGTTGGTGTTCTCCCAACATAAACTAGGTTTGTAGTTAACCCGTGTAGTTATTTGTAATGAGTAAAGTACAACATAAAAACATATTTTCATGTTAACAAATGGTTTAAAGATTTTTGCCCTCACATCAAATGTCCATACAAATGTCTTCAAACCTAATCTTTTTCTGTTTCATGGCCGATGAAGAAAATTGTGTATCTGTTCAAAGGAAAATAATTATTTAAAAAATACCACGTATATTCAAAACATTTTATTAGCAAACTAACATAGGAAAGTAAAAATATAAGAAATTCATTACAAAACTGTAAATCTCTATGCGTATAACTATGGTAGCCAAAAGGTAGTATTGAAATACCTGCCTGTTTGATACTGATATAATGATGACACATGATTTTATTCAGGTAATACCTTACCCGACAAGAGATGTTTGTAATACGGGTTTTAAGTACATGATATCAAATATATATAAATGTATAAATTGTTTTCAGTAGAACAGAAGGTATGGGAATGTCATATTAATCATGATTTTATAACATCATCACTGAAGGGCCTATTTTCTTTACGGTATAGGTATAATCAGTTCCAAATTGAAAAGTACATATTTATATAATGATTTATAGAAAATCCCCGCACTGTCTTGTTCTGCAAGCATTCTTATTGTACATGCTACATAGACACAATATTTTCTTCGTCTATAAGTTTCAGTACTATAACGAAAATAGCTTCTAGGGTTAACCCTAGAAGAATTCCTTCCAGAATACAATATAATAAATAAATATATACTTAGTACTGATTCCTTAGCGGTTCAAGCTCAGTTCTATTGGAGCTCGGTGTTTAGGAAAAACAATCATGTGACATTACAGTATACAAAGAATACAAAAATCACAGCTCCTGTTAATCGAAATAAAATATTTTTGTTTTCCACGACATTTTAAAATTAAATCTCTATCAATAAATAATTAAATGTGTACTTAGTGTACAGGACGGATTCAGAGATGAAGGATAACGTGGACGAATTAATCTACTTATAATTTAGAATATTTAGTTCATTAAAGATTTTAACTTGGAGAAACCGGAATAAATTTGTATACACAAATCATTGGAAAAACTGTATTTTTAATTAAAGTCTGCGATTTACATACTGTGTCATCCAATCCACAATATCCTTAATGCTACCTACTATGCAAAATTAAATTACACATGCACGAAGAATCCTTAAATGTTAAACCTTACAAACAAGACACATTTATGTCTATAATAAAATCTATTAATTAACTCAGGAACAAATGCATTAATAAATCGTTCAATATACTACATAACTTTTTGAGTGACAAAACTTTTGAAATATTGACCTCAATTATCAACGTTTTTTATATCTCAGCTTTGTTATATATTAACAACCATTTATGTACTCACAATAACTTATCAAGGTAGCCGTAACATCTTAAAGAGTAAACTGGTAAAATCTCCGAAAGACTAAGTATTCTTATTATTTAACTCTTAACTTGCTAAAAATTCGCTAACTTTTAAATAAAATACCATCTAATGAGATTCAAGTGGTAGAATACCTACAAAATTTCTCAAATTGTTTTTGTCGTATAAATCTGTTTTATAGACACAATATTTACAATTAATGAGTATTGACATATAAAAAATCTTCAGGCTTTAAAACTATCTATACAAAATATATGAGTACGTGTACTTCGTGTTCTATGAGTATGTAAAGTATTTTGTGTTTTTTAAGTAAAGAGTATTTAAAGTTAGGCTTAGCATATGAAATATCAATGTGATTTAGGTGCTTTTATTCGATGCAATTTTATAGCTAATCTTAAGATGAGGGCAGTGATAGGTATAAATATTCATTTAAAAGCTCTGGCAAGACAAATGTCGTCGGCAAAGTTGCTTACATAGTAATGCTCGAGAAATCTCAAAGTTGATTCTAAGAGAATGTTCTGCAAGAAACTTAAAGCTTTTCAACCGTCGGGTAAAATTTATTGCAATTGAAGATTGTAGGTGCATCTTGCTCATCAGGGAAAATATTATTCTTATTCAATGAAATCAAGTTTAACGCTGTACTAGCATAAATTAAAGAACAAAACCTACGGTAATATTTGAAAGAACATCAAAGTATCATAAACCTTTACATCATGATCTTAGTTAGCGAACATTAAACCTCACTACAGTAAAAAGCTCAGGCAAGTTGCTTTCTATTTGTGTGTTCTGATCAAATGATTTATATCTTTTCGTGGAAGCAAGATCAACAAATGGATTAAATCAATAAGTTTATCGCAATTCCTATACACTTTCCCTTCGTTGGACTTTATTTTTAAAAATATGAAACAGTCACGACATGTTTTAAATAGGTATAAAACGCCACAAAACTGACCACGTTTTGTTAAAACAAGGTAGTTCGTTAGGTATATAATGTAGAATAAAACTATTGTAATCAATTGGGCTTGGTCATACAAAAACGACATTGCATTAGATGTGAGATCAATACGCGGCTGACGTGCGGAGGTCGAAAACTCGACCTTGGTTCAGTCAGTGCCAGTAGTTAACTATTTGATTTCAATCACAAACTCAATTAACTGGTGCACCAGGTTGATACTGTCAGAACTAAATATTAAATGATTTCTAAGCTGGAGTATGCAGCAGTCTATAAATAGGTAGTAGGTATGTTGGAGCTGCTCGAGCAGCCAACGGCTCGGCTTGCTCAACACCGGAAATCATGCCTAAGTTTAAATAGGTAGGTACCTACTTCTTTGAAGGAAGTAGGTATCTGTTCTGTGTACTTCTATTTTCGATGAATTGGATTGCAGTACGCCATTCTTAGATACTCAAAAGATTATATAAAATAAAAAATAACAACAATAATAATAATCGGTACTAACATTGTTCTCAAAACACTTTTACTACAGTATTTTTCCTTAAACTTTCTAAACTTATTAGCTCATCGTATCATACATTTTGTGGTCAGACAAGAGAAGTGCTTTTACTTAATTACCAACTGACATTTGCATAAGCAATGTTATAATTTCAATATGCAGTCCACATTAGATTTCTAGTATTTAAAATACAAGCATTTACACAATTGAGTCATTCGTTGCAGTCGTGTGCAGGACTTTATGTTTACCCTGTAGCACAGCTTTTTCTAACTAAAGAAATTGATAGAGCTCGTAAGCTTCAAGTTAAACTTAGATATCTAAGTGTGTCTATCAAAGTATAGATCTAATAACTGGGCGAGGCCCCGCGTTATAAACACAAAGAAAGGCCAATCTGTACGACGAGAAAGGGAGCACAATTTTAAAGACTTTACCCATGGAAGCACCACTTGTATTTCTAATTTATAGCAATCTGAGGGCAATCAGGCCTCTCCCTGAATCGGGCGTAAGATGTAATATTGGGAATGAGAAACCGTTCACTGTCTGATGTGGATGTTCAAATAATAGAGATGCCGGTCGCTACAAGTTATTACGCTGAATTTTCTAGAAAACAAACATAATGGTAGCAGGTTTTGCTTGCTAAAAGGCCTATATGTGAGCTCCGAAGGGAGTAAACATCGTGAGTATTAGAATTAGTAACAAAACATGAGCACTTTAACTGGAGGCAGACAGAGGTTCGATAGTTGGGCGGTGAAAGATGGTGTTACTGAATGGTCGTTCTTTTACTCTGTTTTTTTATTATTTTTAGAAAGTTTAGTCGGTCGCGCTGCGGGAGAAACTACGGCGGCGAGCTGTAGTCCCAGGGCTGCCCATCATTGTTGGCTATTTATTATGATGGTTGCTATAACTATTAAAATATTAGATAGTAGGTAACATATAGATTGATTTCCCATTATTATTAAGCATTGTTTGCAATTAAGTATTATAGTTACATTGTCTGTAATTTTTTTGTTTTGATATTGCTACTTGTATATTCTTGCCTAAATTTTCGGGTTTTGTGATGATCGAACCGAATAATTTTAAGTACAAAATGCATGTAAAATACAAAAGATTACTACATAATATTTACAATAACTAAAGACTAATGAATATGGGGTATTGAGTATTGTACTAAAAACAAAAGCATCATAGTAGCTTAATACGCTAGTAAAAGTACGGTAACGGGTAGAATTATAGACAAATTTACAAAAATACGGCCGAGAACATGCACATCGTTCATTTGTAATATCCATACTTGCCTAAAATTACCACTTTATAAATTAGCACCTTACCAAATTCATGTGATATTTCAGCCTTATTTTGAAATAACTTATCACCATGACGAAGTTTATTGACTATGATAGCGAGGGAGGGCGCATGCGCGGTGACAGTGGCGGTGGCCGCGGTTATCTCTTGTTGGGTTTGACGGGGACGCCGTTGGCGGCGGCGCTCTTCTGTGCGATGTGCGTCTGGTAGTGCTTGGCGAGGTGCGCCTTCTGCCGGAAGCTCTTCCCGCAGAGCGAGCACGCGAACGGCTTCTCGCCCGTGTGCGTCCGCACGTGCACGTTCACGGAGTACTTGTCCTTGAACCCCTTAGAGCAGATGGAGCAGTAGTGCAGCGACCGCTCCTTGCGCACCCCGTTCGACGTCGAGGTGGCCGCCTGAATGTTGGTGCTCGACTGCGGCTGCGTCGCTGGGGGCGAATTCTTATTCGGTATTCTTTTGTATTTTTTGTTGGTCGTTTTTGTGCTCGTCACGGTGGGTGACGCGGCCATTATTTGTAGATGCTGGTTGAGCTGCACGTCTCCCGCGGGGATCATGGTCACCAGCTCGCCGTTCACGTGGTGTATGTTGTACACGCTGCGCGTCGGATCGAGCGTCTCCACCGTGCAGTAAGGCTGCATGCTCTCCCCTAGTTCTGATGTTATTCGTTTCAGCTTCTCATAGTCATCGGGGTAGTTCGAAAGTATGTCATCCACGCTCTGAGTTGACGTCGAGTTTTCCCCATTCGCAATAACGGTCGCGTTTTGATTGTCTAGTAATATAGAAATGTTAACGTTACCGCTCTGTGGTGAAATTGCCATAAGCAAATCTTGACTGACTTCTTTACCATCTTGATACATTGACGGGACGTCAGCTTTGTTGTTATTATTTATAATAACCCTTTTTAATTCTAAATTAGAATCGGTCTTACTTTTTTGAATGGTACTATATCTAATAAAAGCTTTTCCTTGTAGTGCACTTCTTAGTAATGACTCGTTCGATTCAGTATTTTGATCTGTAATCTTCCAGTCATTATTGTTGTTATTGAATTCTACTTGACTTTCTAATAATGTGGGTGCAGTAATGAGAGGTGGACTGTGGGGGTCATCTTTTTTATCCGTTGGAAATTCGCTGTCTTCATATACAAATGGTTCTACTTTTATTAGATTACTTGTGCTCAAATCAGCGTTTTGGCTTTGTGAGTCGTCCTCGTAAATTATGGTGTCCATTTTCAATTCATTAGGGAAGCCATTCATATTCAAGATAGACTCGAGATCCAAAGATTGTGGTTCTATGTCCGCTGCGCTAGAGATAGACACGTCTTCTTCCTTGACCCAGTAGCGGCTTGAACTCGTCTCGCTGATGTCGGGATTGAGAACGGTTAGAGTGTATATTTGGCCGTCGGTGTTGTTGATGAGCTTATTTGAAATAGTAGTATCTGCACATGGGTGAGTACCATTGATTTCACTATCTTGATTCCAGTAATATTTGTTGAGATCTTCTAGCATGCCGGAATCGAGTCGCTCGCGCTCCCGGTCCACGTTCCATATGGAGTCGAAGCTCTCGAGCGTGGTAGGGGCGGTAGCGGGAGCCATGCCGCTTACACCACTGATGCCACCTATGCCAGTTGCCAAGGCAGACACGCTCAGTAGACTGTTGTTGTTCTGTTCTTTGGGCTCCTCCGAGAGCAACGGATTAGATCGGGAGTCAGGAGATTCCATGAACACATTAACGGAACGCATTTGTTGCTTGTACTGAGCATCAGTAACCTCGTTCGATGTCACGAAATCAAAGAAATCCGACTTTGACAGTTCTGGGGCAGTGGTCGTCATGACTACCGTTTCAATTTAAACCGAAGACGTTTTCTCGGTTAACTCTTATGTCGGGGTTGCTTTATAAAGCTAGTCGTATTTTGTGGTTTGTGTTTGTACTAGTTTATAAATATCTTAATCTAATAAGGATAACCCGATATGACTTGTACTAATATTGGCAGTCGCTAGAGCGTCGGTAACTGAGAGTGCAGGGCGGGCGCAGGGGGCTACTTGGACACGTGTGAAGTGCAGGACTCAAATGGCGGACCAATCGAATGTGCAAACTTTATCCGTACGTGTCTTTTTTCCATCATTCACCCCGAACCAAAACTATGCTCCCGAAGACTTAGTTCTGGAGGCTTCTGCCAAGACAAGTGATGAATTGGGTCATATTATCCATGTTTCTTGTATTCACGGTCGATGTGATGGAGTCAACGGTATCTGAAAATAAAAGAAAAATATATAAATATACAATCAATACCTTAATATACATTATTATGGGTTATATTCGTTTTACAAAAACGTGGCGAATTTGCGTTAAACAATCCCGCATTGTTTATTCCAACGTGTTTATAATCCTAGCTTTGTTTAATTGATAAGTTCAGTTCGTTCGTGTCTTTAGATCCTGTACAGAACCAGGGCGAGCGAGTCACGCGTCGTGCCTATCAGGCATCGCGGCCCGCGGCTGCGCCTGCGCCTTCATACCGCGGCTTTAAGCTTGATCATTAAAAGAATTCAAAATAAATAGGCTAGACTAGATTGTTCACACTGTGCTAGCTTGCGTCGAACCAAAATATAAACTGGAAACCAGATAAATAGGTAGGTACAGGTAAACATAAATAGGAAATTTATGATTTTGATCCTTCAACTCGGAACATTTTAAGTTTCAGGTTACTGAAACATTTGATAAAATATTTTCTGCTAGTTATAACAGAAAATATTTTATCAAATGTTTCTCTAAAACCTAGACAGAAAAAATTGAAAGAAATTAAAACATCATATTAATCTCACGCTTAATAAATTCTAGAACTCAAATGAGTAAATTAACTTAACACTTTCTTCGTCGCGATTATAAACATTATTTATATGATTACATAAAGTTGATTTCCTGATAAATCTGCAGATATATGCTATATGCGTATACATACGTATATACATATAAGTACTGTAAAATGAGAAAGGTCTGTCAATCGACACGATGAATTGGAGCAAGCGCGAGGGACCGAAACATGGTATTATGTTACCTACACCTGACAGCTGATACAATGTTACTTGGCTGATATTTGACGAAATATTATACGCAAAACATGATAAACACATAAAGACAATACCTCAAATTACCCACAGCTGGAGACAAATGTCTCCAGTTGTGTGGCTAATTTATCTCCCTATATTTAAATTAACTCCCTATTGATGCGACTATGACTGAATAAGAACAGATATGTATATGATGAATAGGGATCAAACAACATGAATTTAATTTAAAATGAAATGAAATGAAAATATTTATTGAAAAAAGAAATACACAATAACAATGGTTAACTTAATGTTAGCTAATGTAAGGTGTTATCAGTTTCTCGTCAAGTAGGTAATAATAATATTATGTATAAATTACGTAGATTAGTTTCATTTAGGCATGTAGAGATCAGGAAAGGTTCGTCTTAGAGGTATTACAAAATGTTCATAGTCATTGTCTTGGAAATCATTTAAGTACAGAGTATATGGTTTTATTATTTATTTAAAAGTGATTGTTTACAAGTTATGGCTCGAATACACAATGGAAGCTTGTTAAAAAATTTAGGGGCAATAATTTCCGGTTGCTTTTTAGACATATATCTGAGTCTATGAGGAGTAGATTGTAAATACATTTGATGTCTATTACTATATTACTTATTTTTCCGAAGGGGCGGTATGTATAACTATTATTGACATATTTTGTATTACAAACTTTAATATTTCATAGATGTATAATGAAGCAGAGGTCAGTAATTAGTAAATTATCTAATAAAAAATATACATAATATTAGTAAATATACTACGATACAATTTCATAGGGAATGTATTACAGCCTTTCAAGCATTACACCTATATATGTATATGTTTGTGAATAAAATTATTAGATAAGTAATGATTAAGTGTCAGGTTTTGTATGACAAACACAGTAGGTAACTTCAAGGCGAATATTCGGAGACTTGTTAGATCTTTGACTTTACTCATAAAACTCTAAATTCAATCAGTGTTTACTGCCATTGCACCACAGAATATTAAGCTAAATTTAACACAACGCAAACATCCATACAGCAACGTAAAATTGTAGAGCCAATTGGTATGTGACAGAGTTAAGCAACTTCCAAGTTGGATGGTGCAAAAGACAAATTATTAAAGGAGATCAAAGCTATGGGTTCTAAATAAAGGCCCAGAAGCGGTTTCACTCTAATTACTACTCCATGCATAAATTCCAATCAAGAAACTGTGTAATATACCCTTGAATCCCCTTGAATAAACTATAAATGTATGTATAAATATGTATAAATGTATAAACCCTTGAATCACTTTTCTACGATGCGGTAGCAGTTTCTGCTTAGGTAAATAGTACAGTGAAAACCGTTTTGGTTGACAGCAAAATAATAATAATAATAAGTAACTTTAGAGTATACGCAAGTAATTTTATTTTTCATGACTATACCATGAAATATACCACTAATCTCACCCGAAGGCCGGATGGTCGGCCTTATGGATAGTTATGCACGCTAAGGCCGCTAAGGAAGACACCTAGTCCCTCTTCTCTCTTGTGTTGAATATAGCAAAGTAATCTAAGGAGAATCAAGGCTTTTCTTTAGCGAAGATCGCGGAGTCGTCGCCGCGCCGCGTCGGTCGTGCGCGGGCGCATGTGGGTTAACGAGCGGTTGCGCCACGCCGCTGAATGCGCCGGCGAGCCGCACATAGTACCGATTCACCAATTGGATCACGACTGTGTCATGATCGCTAATACTTTGTTTCACCGTGCAAATAATAATGTAAAGTTTTCCTTTTTATATCAAGTTGTTTTTGTTGGCCATCTTTCGGACGCTTTTCTTCTGGAGTTTGCTTTTCTTTTATCTTTTTTTTTCAATTTCTTTAAGTACGTATTTATGTTTTGCTCTGATCAGATGATTACTCTAATCTAATTCTAACTCGAATTCTAATCTTAAATGTTATTTCGAAAAATAGGATCCCAAAAAAAGACAAGTCACTATAAATATTTGTCAAACTCCTAATGCGACTAATAAGTTTTCCCAAATAAAGATTTTATCGCCGTTGTCGTGGTCGCACTACGATACAAAATATCTCAATCTATCAGCACGGTACAGGTAGATTATAGATTTAGCTCGTTATCTTTAATTAACGTGAAGTAAACGGCCTCAATATTGCAACTACAATGCCCTCCTTATCTTTGAGAACCATCGAGTGATGTCTACAAATTGCGTTTTATTTATTATACAACAAAATTAAATGGACAATTAACGCTTTTAAGCCGATAAAGTAGATAAGAGCAGTCCACTACAGACCCAGGTTTGCTCTAATTTGATCTTAGCGATACACCAAGGTATAACTTCAATAGATTTAACGGGCTTTACGTAAGATAAGACTCAGGTATAGAACTTAGGTATTTAAATAAATAAGGAATGGACAGATATAACTAGTAGATGCAGCTTCTGTCGCGTCGTCAAATCAATGCTTGTTGATTGTGTTAAGTAATCTTTCATACGAGTTGCTTTCATTATGTGCGCGAGGCAAAAACGTTGTAAATATTATACGCGTCGCTTTGAGACTAGCATTGTTTACTGAATGCGAGAGACAGACAGGTGCCAGCAGCGGCAAGTAAAGTAGTTACACCAACCATACGACATTTGAACTCGCAGCCCGGCACGGCAGGCAGTCTACATGCCTGCTTAATTGCCGTTGCTTGTTTGCCAACACATACAAAACGCACACCAGAAACATGCAGTGTAATTGTGATCTGTTTCATATCGATGAGAATCCCCGCGGCCACCGTAAATGGTATGCTCCGCACATACCAGACCGCGAGCGCCGAGTACCGGCTGCTTGACCTCTGACATTTCACTGAAGATGACCGTTTGCTACGTTCAGCCTTTGATCTCTCTCATACACCTGACTGTTGCAATTTTATGCCAGATTATTATAAGTTAGATAGCGTAAAAGTGAAAATTATAATAACGTATAATAGTTTACACTGCCGTCTCTCGGATAGCTCGAATGACATGCGGTTAATTGCGGTTAGCGCAATTAAAGGGCTCGGCTGGAAGAGTCTCCGAGAAAATCATATTTTACTAAACTTGGCGGAAATCAACGAAGACGTTTGATTGCCGGTTTAATTGCACGCACATTTAGATACATCCATGGGATAGTTCGTGTTTTAAATGGCGAATTTCGAACAAATAATATCAAAGGCACTAACATACGACTCCATCAACAAGAATGATTTAGTTTTCCAAATGCATCAATTTATTTCGTTATTGATTTATTTTACAATGTAGGTAGTATAAAACGCGATAGCCGAGTAGTAAAGTGCTTTAAAAGCTTCCCGTAAATGCTTAAATGTAATATGCAAATACATTTGCAATTTAATCGCAGAGTATAAATTACAAACAAAATCTAGTTCATAAAATTAAGAGGATGATCTTATAAAAGCTGGTGATACGCAGCAAAGTAACTGTTATAAATGCCAATGTAGATTGCGGCTCGCCGGTAGATTTACTGCAGCAGGCAACACTGCAAGGATGCACAATCTATTCGTGACATTAATGACGCGTATTACTTGCGCACAACTAGACTGCATCGAATTCTGGTAAAATTCATTGCGTAGGTAATGGACACAATAAACATTGTGGTAGCCGAGTTTCCCACGGGGCTACACCGCGAAACTGTCGCCGTCATTGTGCCCGCAAATAATTCCTATGCAAATACCATAGCTGCTTGCATTTAATGCCTGTTGAATTGTATTACTTAATACAGTGGTAACACAAAATACGAGGCACGAGATGGACACAAACCATTAGTTTTGTAAATTATAGTCACACGTTTTAATACCGCAGGTAGGTATTATCTATGTAGGTTCCTATTTAGATTTTATACGATACACCGTAAATTTACAAAAAAAATACTTCTTATCTACTCCTTTTTTATCCATACCTATAGTACTACTGACCGATATGTACCTACATAAAGTTTTAACGGGTCTGAGCCGTACGTTTTTTCTATCAAAAAAGGTGCCGTTGCATAAGGTCACGGCCTACGATGCGATACAAAGTACCCACCTAGATCGTGGTTATAGAAAACACCTCGTTGGTTTTTAGGATTCCGTACCCGAAGGGTGAAAACGAGACCATATTACTAAGCCTCCGACTATTTCTTTTGTTGCTACAATAAATATTAAATTAAAGGGGCTCATATACAAAAGACTTTTTTTTTTTTAATTTCTTTTACTTTTGTTGAGGCTGTCTCTTGAAATGTAATGGGTAGACGATTAAAATTTTTAGCAGTTATGTATGAATATTTCTGCTTTATTATTAATGAATAATTAGGTGTCCAACGTCCATACCGTCCATGAAGTACCGTTCACCAAAGTTAAGCAACGATCGAAGACTGCGGGAATGGGTGACCGCGTCATGTTTACTTTTTCTTCGTTTTACTTACAAACAATCCGTTGTTTAAGGTTCCTTTTGTGAAATAGTTATGTACGATGGTTCGGAATCCTCTGTGTGCGATCATAATCGACTCGCACTTAGCCTAATGTTTACAAATGTAGTAGATGATATTCAGAGCGGGTGGTTGGTGTAGCAGTCGCACAGGTTTGACTGGATGACGGAATTATAAGTTTATGACCGCTTTGTCCTATTAAAAAGTTCATCGCATAATCTGCCTCAGGCCATTAGGCAAATTAAGCTTTTGTTAGTGAACAAGCTTTGAATTTACGTATTCGTAAAAGAAACCTGCCTGTAAAATATGCGTAAAAAACTTAGCAAAATGCAAATTGTATGGTACTCTTGTTCCGAAGGGGCGGTATGTTAAGCATGAGTAAATTATAAGTCAGCCAGTAACACAATAATTTGCCCGATATGCGTCAATCACGATTTCATTTCGAAATAAGCCAAGATTGCCCTACATCGCAGGTGCATTCACAAAAAAGAGAAACTGCGGTGTTGCGGCGCTCGAAAGAAAATCTTATTATCGACATAAGGGGTTATTCGAGACGACCGCCTGCTCCAGTTACTGAGAGCTCCCCCGATTCGGATCCGGTTCGAGAGCCTGCCTTCACTCTCATGGTGTTTTAATTACTGTTATTTAAAGTGCTTTAACAGGCATAATCGAGATAAGGTTGACATTGTCATGTAAATATTGAACGGCTTCCGTGGAGCCTGTGTGCCGTCCAACGCCGCTGCCACCGCAGAATCTTTCGCTTCGTTGCGGACGTGAAATTTAACATATCAGATTTTTATTTTTGTTTCAGAGTTTTGATATAATGTGACAATAACTTTCTACTCGGGATAGCCACTGTAGAATCAGCGACTCCGAATCTGTGGAAACTATGCAAAAAGTGTTTTAAGTTGTCACCATCACCATTAACTAGCCCCTAGTAAATAATACTTACTCGTACCTAATCAAATGTAATTTGACGGCTGTCGAAACAAGCATTGGAAAGTTCATCATCGATTAATTCAGACAAAAGACGATCAATTGAATTGATTTCTTCACATTCACCGGCAAAAGCGCCAGATAAAAACTCAGTTGGTTTTTGCAACTAGTTTTGTATCACATATTAAAAGATTTAAATTAGCCATGTTTGGAAGTGTTCAAATATGTAGCTATAATGAAAAGGAAAGTCACCGTTTTGATAATTAGTTGGAATAAACGCTTTGTTAGGAATTTTGATTCGTCCCATTACCGTTTTATGGCCTATTGTACAAAACGTTACGTTCTCACAGAACTTTATGCTGATTTCACTTTGATAGATTAATACCTATGGTTACCGAGCTTAGCAAACTAATAAATTATGTTATGAATATAAAGCATAGACAGGCAATGAAATAATGCAAACACAAAATCGGTTATCCGCGTATTTTGCAGTAATTAAAGCTAAACATAAAATAACTATAATAAGTACAAAAGTCAATGTAATTATTTGTTCGGTATAAATCATAAATAAATGTTACGAGATATTGCAGCATGCAAGTAGGTTGTACTCGTAAGTCGGGAAGTAAAATTATAGCATGCATAAATACTAATTGTCCAGTACTTAAGTAAACTTAAGACACTCGTCAAGTACCTTATTTTATTGGGACTCGCTTGGACACAGTTGACTTTACTTTGAATTATATTTAACAGCTTCGTACCATTGTATAGTTATATTCACAGACACCTAGTAGCCCTTGTGCGGGGTCATAGGAAATCAACGGTCTCACATTAAATCATAAAAATGTAACAACCATAGGTAACATTAAGATTTTTTATTCTGGAGGCAATTTTTTTTGTATTTTGTACAAATTAGTACTCCATGCTACGTGTTAATCCGGCACGTGAGTAGAGATAAATGTATTTTTCAAGCATAAGTTAATCATGTTTCAGGTTGTTCCTGACTCAATACTACTCCATGCTTACAGAAAGTAAGCATGGAGTAGTATTGTAGGAGTAGTAGTGTGGAGTAGTACTGAAAGTAAGCATGGAGTAGTATTGAGTCATATAGTATAGTCATAATAAAGCCTTCGGTTTTATTATGACTAAGGATGATGTATTAACGAAATGGTTATATAGCAGCTCATGCTATATGCCTGTCTCCTGAACTACAATTTGTAATGTATTACGTGCCATATATTTATAACCCAAAACAATTTTTTGGCTTCGGGCTCCGACACGATGTTAAGAGTTTGTAAACCCACTTTTTGTTACTTCATCTTGTTATTTTTTTTAAACTACGCAAATTTTCCCATATGAGGGAAACTGGGATAAGCCTTAAAACCTTAACATGGCGCATGCTAATGCCAATATATTAGAAAACTCAAAATACACACACTCAAACTATACTAAATATATTCTATGTATTATTAGTGATTTTAAGTAACCAATCACCTGTAACACCCTATGCTTAACTTGCGAGTCTAGCTATACGATACTTTGTTTATTGTGTACGTACCCGCCTTATTTATTAATTTTTATTAAGTTAAGGTTTTTATATACTTTTTACCAATAAAGACAATGCTAAAACTAGAAACTTGGTAAATAAATATTAAAAACATTTATTGATGTAACATAATATAATAGCTAATAACTTAGTTTCAGCTTTTCACATAAAACATCTTTATCTATCGTTAAAATGTTGTCTTATCCAAGAAGACCTTTGAAAAGTGGAAAGGTACTGTTATATTACCGGAAGAGATTGTCTCATTTTAAAGTTTTATTATTTTTCAATTATTTTTGTTTCCTATTTCCTCTTAACATTTCTCACAAGCTCATTGTAGATAAGCATCTACAACTTTGCTAAACAAATGCAACTTAAATTGTTTTACGCATAACCAATTTTATTCTAGTCATCATTATTCTCATCCTTGGTTCTTGTTCTAATCTATGGTCTTTAACTGTCAGTGTCAAATATAGATGACACCTGACACTTGCTTGCCGCGCATCGTGCGTGCGTCCTTTTCCTGTACTGGTTGGTCACACAATAAATGATGGTCTCCATTTCCAATCCTGCCTTTCTTTAATTGGAACGTCCCAGCCTCTGCCAACGACTAGGCGAATAAATAAACAGTGCTTAACATTAAAATATCCTCGGTTATTAAAAAAAAACTATCTCCTTTGGCAAAATGTTGCCTCTAGTAGTAACAGAGATACATAACACTTTATTGCTCACCACAAAATTATAACCATATTAATTAGAAGCGCTTTCTTCCGGGCTTAAATATAGCGGCATATTCGCTTATGAACGTAGGAATATTATATGCTCTTAACAAGCAAAGTTGATTCCCTGAGATAAATTAGTATTCCATGCAATTAGCTACGTGTTAATCCGGCACGTGAGTAGAGATATATGTCTTTTTCAAGCATAAGTTAATCATGTTTCAGGTTGTTCCTGACTCAATACTACTCCATGCTCACTTTCACCTTCGGTTTTATTATGACTAAGGATGATGTATTAACGAAATGGTTATAGAAGTAGCTCATGCTATATGCCTGTCTCTTGAACTACAATTTTTGTGGTTTCCTTTTATAATTTTTATAACACGATCTGTGTCAAATAAATGTTTTTTCAATTATAATTAGCAATAATTTAAACTGATACTCATTACGAAGAACAGTTTTTTTTTATTTTGTCTCGACACCTATCGGTTAACTGCTATAACATTTTATGATAGTAAAATTACCTAATTAGCAGCCCTAAGAGAAAATTAACCGCAAGCAGTGGTAGATAGTTGCAAGATTCTTGCACTTACGACTGACACTTTGGTTTTCACAGTGTATAATGACTTCAGTTTAATAATTTCAAGTCGTGATCTCATATCAATTTATTTCTCCGTTAATAGTGAGTCCTTATTTATAGGTATTATCTCGTGTATCGGTTTCGTAAGGTAGTAAAGCATCATTTGCATACTGCGCTGTCGATACAGCCCGTGTTGTACATCGAGCTTATTTAACGCTACTGCGTGAGAACATAACGAGCTGTTTATTTAGTATAGTACTCTATTGTATTGGTATAATTTGTGAGAGTGGTTTTTTATTGGTCTGATTATTTGTTGGGGAGTAGGATTCAATAATCCATACTTATATTATAATAACGAAAGCAACTCTACCTATCTGTCTGTCTGTTACTTTTTCACGCCTTAACGGCTGCACAGAACATACATATCAGGGAGGTAAACACTACCCCGAGGACAGAAAGACTACTTAAAAAATGCACGTAAAGCCACCGGCAGCTGTTTTCTTTAGAGTAAAATCTAAATAGATAGATCTAGTATGAAATAAAACTTGGATTTTAACGTAGATAAGTATTTAAAGATGGGCACTGATCTTGATAACTAAAGTCAAACCACAATAGTTTCATCTTTAAATACTACACGCAAAATTTTATCTCGAAGGCCATTGCTGCAATTCTATGGTATAGTGTGTGCTGATGCTGGGATGATCCAGATTCGCGTCGAATCCTTTCACTGCGCAGCCTTGAGCACCGTCCCAGGAGTGACCATTACCGACGCTTAGTTTTAACGTCCTATCGATTAACATAGATCTGTACCGAAAGATTTAGTGCCCATCTGTTTAAAGCTCCTATTGTGAGGCATATTTGAGAGAGCAAAATGTTAAGCTGGTCTCAGGCCAGTGGCCGTCGAAAATCACCGGACATTCTCGCCAATTAAGACTCGTCAAGTAACGAAGACTCCGAATCCGGACCGAGGATGTGACTGACGAGCTGCTTTGCATTTCAAATCAACCAGATCGTTATTCAGATGATTACTGCTTCTCTTAAATTGGTTACAGTTTATTTTTTGTAGCAGCAGAATCTAGTTATAATAGTTTAATTAGATGTAAATTTTATTGGAAGATTTCACATTAGATAGTCATTCGGTGCATCGTAAAACTTTTGATAGATTTTAAGCAAAATAATGATTCTTTTATCTTTTTAAAATACAGTTGAATGATTATGTACAATAATTGTTTTTTAATGAAATTAGCATACTGTATAATATTCTGCTAGTGTTAATGTCAGTTGTTTTTGGCTTGTGCGGTACACTAAAAGTTGAACATTTCGCTTGTGTCTGCCCACACGCGCGTCCATCCAACCAGAAGTGAATTATTTCCGCTTGATCTCGCAAAAGCACTTTTAAAACAGCATGTCAATCGTTATTTGTCTGTGACACTTACAGAGCCGCTTTCGTAATGTATAGCCAAATTACAATTCATAAGAAATACAGCACCTATACGGTCGTGGACAAACCGGAATTATACGTTTTTAATTGAAGGGTTCATTCCTCGAGCCGTTTATCAAGGTAATTTGGGGCTGGTTTTAAGTGAAAACAATTTTATTTTATAACTTTCCTTTAAAGTGCTCTATATATTGACATTTATCGAGCAGAAATCGTGCACGTAAGGCATAATTACAAGGGCTTCAGCTTCTAGATTTAAGTGTCAGCCTACGAGTGTAATTGACTCGTTGCAACCATCTAGTAGATAGGTATGTCCAATTAAGCGATGATAGTGGGCCTTGTCTACCGTAGAGCCTGCGGTATTTTTAGATTTACCTATCATTTTCATCGGGTGTTTACACATCCATTGGTTTACGTTTACTTATACTAAACATTGCGGGAATACAATATTGCTAACATGTTGTAGAGATCAGCGAACGATTTACCATAATGTACACTCTCACTTAACTAGCAATCGTAATCGATGTGCGATGGAGTCCGTGCCGGGTCGTGTGTGCACTGCCGGTAATGCACTTTATGTATGCGCTCTTTGCGAACGCTGTTCTAAGCCTTTGTGCACACTGAAGAGCCATATTATAGGTACATTTTTAAACGCTGACGTGATTTTTTTTTATACTATAATCCACATTGACGTCCCAAATTCAAGCCTCAATCGCCTGCTTTTCAAAATAAACTGAAGAACAAACTAAAAACATACAGAGGGTACTTTGGAGTAGTCTCTTCAAAAAGAGTTCTTGTTGCGTGAGAGAACTTCTGTTGCGTTGACAACACTGCTCTGTCATTGCAGTATGACTAAAAGCGTTAGTTCACCGTAACGCCACGACTCTTCTCCTTTTGAACAGACTCTATCTCTATTGTGAAACTTAAGAAAAATATTTTTTTTAAACAATCCCAGAAATTATATTATAAAAACTATCGTAGTTTAACGAATTCATTACGGATGTGAGCGGGTTAAATACGAACCTTATTTGTGTTGGAAGAACAATCCCCCATCTCCGGCGGGCACGTCACGCGCTCATCACGCGCTCGCGCGCAGTGCTCGAAGGGATGCGGAACACGCGCGTCTAGAACCGCACTCGCCCTGAAGATGTCCCTCGTTAAGGGATGAAACGTTGGTGTTCTTCCAACACAAATAAGGTTCGTAGTTAACTCGCTTTCATCCGTAATGAATCCCAGAAATATTTATTCTTAATATTCTCTGCCTAACTCTACATTTATGATTCGACATTATTTTTAAAACTACTACTATACTATACAGCTGTATTATTATTTTTTCTATTGATTTAACTTCTGCCCAAGATTTTGCACTATCTTCAGGTGAATAATGTGGTTGAAGACTTTTATAACTTAATGTTATATGTTCTTTATGAATATTGTATGATTTTTCTTATTCTAGAACTAGGTACATCAGTGCAAAATTAATTTTTTGCATTGTTTTTGCACAAACACACATTTACAAAATGTTGCCTTTGCGATTTATGTTTCAAAAATAATAAAATAAAATAAAATAAAATTCATTTATTTCAGACAACACAAAAAATCAATTTAGGTCCATATTATGTTAGTCAAAAATTTTCTTAGTCTATGTTACTATTCACGGGTGTTATAGAGTATTTCGGTGTAATTTCAAAATTCAGTGGAAGTACACACTTAGTTTGGTAAAATATGTAACAGTTGAGCTGCCTGTAGAGTTTTTGAAACAGTCTGCAGTTAGCTCAATCTTTTCAATTGCAAATACTACTTTTATTATTTGATTGTAATTTTCTTAAACAAAGTATACACTAGGTATATACTAATAACGAAGGAGTTGCAGCAATAAATAAATTTGGCAAAACAAAATAAAACTCAAAGCTATATCTATAAGAACTAATTGAAATACAAATATTTCGGACAGGGAGTGCTGGCATATGTTTGGTATGCTTATTGTTATTGCTTGGTAATTTGTTGCTCACATTGTTTCGATTATTTTGAAGTGTTATTTATAAATTTCGTAAAACAAAAGAACATTAATCCTTCCCAAATAAGTTATTCGGGGCCGTCGTAACCACGCTGAATACCTGGGTATCGATTATTTATACTGTTTTTCTTTTGTTTATTAAAGAATTGTTCCTGTAATTGTTATTATATTATTGTGCTGTCAATTTGTGGCCGTAATTCAGGGCCCCAGGGCGTCTGAAAAACTACTGCCCGTGTTCCCTTAAAATAAATAAATACAAAAATAATGCTAGACAATTCACAAAATTATATCTATCCCTTATTGAGCAGAGCCTGTGTTATTTTATTTTAAACATGTACCAAAAATTACGTTATGACTGATATACATACACAATACGTAACATAGATAAATGCTTTTTACTATATATAGAAAAAACCCAGAACATTCGAAACAAATATTTGCAGACCGTACCAAGTACCAACACTTGTCACAAGGCGGGATCCGAACCCGCCACCTCTTGCGTCGTCACATTGGTCGTCTAAACTGAAATGAGAGAATTCTAATCTTTTTTGTAAAGGGATCAATGAACTACCTATAAGATGGCAAAAGTGCATAGAAAATAATGGTTCATACGTTGATTAATTAAATATATTATATTAAAAAATATTCGACTTTTTGTTCCTCCCATACAAAACGCCAATTTCATATGTAAGGACCTAATATTTATATTAATACCTTATTTGTGACATATACTCGTAATACACATATGTATAATTCAAATATCTATCTATGCAGTGTATTGTACTAAGTATATCAGTTATCTAATACACAAGCTCTGCTTAGCTTGGGGCTAGATAATGATGTGTGAAATGTACAACATTATTTATTTATTTTTTTATACACAAATACCGATCTATCCATCAAGTTTCAAAAAATTTGCCCCTAAAGTAACTTAATAGTTAATGCAAAGTCAAGTAAAGCACCTGCATTGAGGCCACCAGATTTCGAAGTGAATTCTGTTATTCTCGAGTCGAACATACACAACACGGCCACAGCCGATGCACATTTGTGATAAATTGGACACGGCGCAGTCGCGAACTAATCTTGAGGCTTAGTACAGCAATCAGTTTTGCGAAACTCAGCCTGTTCCCTCGTAAATCCATAATGGATTAGACTTCAGAAAATATATTGGCTAAAATACAGCCACATAAACTGAGTATAGTGTTCTCTCATATTCAGTACTTCTGACACAATATACTCATAATAGCGCCATGTCATCATAAACTTGGAAATCATAAAACATTTCAGTCATATCTAATCATCCGATGCAATTAAGTTATTCTTGTATTTGATGGCTCGAAATCCGATTACTTTCACTGATCAAAGGGCCTACAGCACATCCACATACACGTCGATCGTACCTAAGGTTTCGGCGTAAAAAATAACTGAACGTAAACCATTTTCCGAAACTAACTATTTATAAAACAACCAGACAACTTAATTCAAAAACTTGCTCTTGTCAAACTCGTTTTAAATGTTTTCGAGTAATTTTGCAATCACATCAGGAAATGAAGGTTTTGTTCAGTGCATAAATAACTAAACGGAAAAAAAATACTTCTACTCAATTACCGACACGTCCGTGACGTTTTTTTTATTTTGGAGGCCAATATTATTTATGAAACCCTTTTAAAAAAGATTTTTGAAAACACGTATTACACATAAAAAAAATCCTTGGCTAAATACTTGACTCGCTCCGCTCTATTCGATAGTTTTTATTTAGGAGTTTTTTTTTTATTTGTCTAAAGCTAACCCATCGGTCACTTTCTATACGTACAACAAATCGCTGAGCGTTTCACTTATGATAAAGTAGTCAAAGACAGAGATTGAGAGTGATTGTGAACGACCGCTCTCATTTAAAAAAAACATGTCCATAACGCTTTATCGCGTTTATTAAAGAACCTGGTTAACTAATTGGGCTTTTATTTAGTTTAAGTTACTTTTAATCAATATGTTCACACCATAAGTTAAGTATCTACATTAGTTTCAAAAGTTGCTTAATATAACATTCTAACCTACATATGTATATTCATTTCAATATAATGAATAAAAAGATTAGAGTGATATTTTCCTTTACAATATGTATGTATTCAACGGTAATAAATATGTACTGGTAATTGTATATATGCATGCTTTTTTATAAATTGAATAGCACCTGATACGTTCACTATAAAAACATAATGAACCTTGCAGAATAGAAAATATAAACAAGACTTGACCCGACAAACCGCAATAGCTTTCCAAGAGGTTGATTGATAAAAGTGAGGAATACGAACCAAAATAAATAAGCTGAATTGACTAATGAACTCTACGGTTTTTTCCCCTCTAGTTTGATCCTAAATATAAACTTTCTTTTTGTCGAAAAAATCGTATGATGCAACATGATTTTAGCAAATATATTTGATATAATAATGGTAGAACACTTTATGGTTTCGGATGTGTGAACCATCATAGATCACATTTTATGGGAACCAGTTTGACGAGCCCAAGTAACTGAGGTGTGATAAACAGACGTATGTATGTAGTTACTTACACAGTAGATCAGACCTGTGTCTACGGAAGCTTATATAACTTTACGTTTTATGTTTTATTTGGGATTTTTACTTAATAATTTCAATTTTTTGGCAAATATCTACCTAATTGAAGAATCTGCTATCAAAATATATAATGGGTACCAATAATATTAAATCCATAAATATGTATAAATGTTTATGCATTTAATGAGCACGAATGTTAATTTTATCATCTCGACAGTGACCAAACCAGTAGATTAAACTATAAAAAACAGGATTTCTAGTATAATCTGCGAGAACACGGAAAAATGCCACAAAAAATATCAACTGTCCACGTGCAAAAAGTTTTTAAATACCTACAACAGCCCGTTTTTGTCATTGGCGTCTACAGAGGGCATTTAGGTGACTGACAAAGTTCAGACTTCCGGGCCCACAAACCGAAGAAACCAAATCGAAGAAAAATAATGAATATCTTTTGTTGTATCTTTAGTAATACTCTGAAATAATTCTTTGGGTATCCACGAATTATTTTGAAGGGGCTTGTTTTATGCTCTTGCATGGGATGCTACTGAAGACGTCTTCATCTATCATTACATAAAGAAATGTTATCCAGAGTGTTTTTTAACTGAGACAGTACGGGAGCACCCATAACCAAAGGAGAAACGAATCGAGTTTCTTTTGAAACACCGCCATCCCAACGCTTTTCTGGAGAAAAACATTTTAGCATTCAAAAAATTTTGCCAAGCGTGAGTAGCACCTTAAAATGAATCAAATGGTTAAATTTGTTTTATGCCAATTGAGTCAGTATCTTGTACAGAGATCATTTTATTTTATCGGATGAAAAAATTCTGAGCAGCTGAAGATGGTTTAATATAAAACAATGCACTTGTACTGTCCCAGTTAAAAAACAAAATATGTAAACGAAAGCTTAGAAAAACGGGTGCGAGCGCGTTTATATCTTTTGTATGGACAATGTCGCCACATGCGTTGTCGCCACATGCGTTGTTGTAAATAAAATTAACGTAAGATATTGTTTTACGGTCTTTTAGCATATAACTTATGCAATTCTTAGTGTTAAATATTTAAAACGATTCAAATATTTAGTACGGAAGTCATGCGACGAAGTGATAAGTTAAACCGTGGTGTACCTACATATGCTCTACATAATATAAAAAACAATGTAAAAGTACTCGTATTACACCCATTAAAATAATACCTGGAAATACGCATGAGCTGAAGGTAGTTCCGTATCAGTAGACGTCCGGCAAACCTTCAATATTTCCGAACAAACACAGTTGAATCACCCGCGAAGTCTGTGGGGAGGGGAGACGCAACGCGGTGGTGCTCGCTCGAAGGCGTGCGAACATGCGCTCACGAGGTCGCTCTTTTTACTCTCTTTACCTCTTGACATTCGAACTTAATGGAGTTGCTTTATTGAAATGCAAGCAGAACAACTACCGAGGTAATGGATTTAAATTAGGTTATCGTAACGAGAAAACACTTCACGAGTGGCCATCTTTATGCTCTCAACGCAAACGGTCCAATAGGAATTCAAAACATTTAGCATTGGTGGCGCGCTTCCGAAATCTAGTTGTCTCGCTCGAGACTCTACAATCTTGCGCGTGTTCGAAAAGACCAGATATAGGAACGCTCCGCTATCGACAAATACTCATTGTTCTTGGCCGTAATGGTACAAAATAAAGACAGAACAGCGGTTTTCGTGACTGTGAGACAAAATTACTTTACTTGTGGAGTGAGAGAGATACAAAATAAGGTTTTAGGGTCGATGGCCGAGCGAAGGAACTTAAAATAGGTTTTTCTTTGGAATTAAAGCCTCACTTAGGACACGTCTATCATAATCACGTAAAGCGTGGGTTTGGAATAATAACCCACTTGGCAACACATTACCCACTTCCTTTTACTAAAATTCTTATATAAGTAATATCAATTTTGTGTCGTTTAGAATTTAAATATAATTATATCATCACAAAACATAATAAAGAAACTCAGATAGGTTAAGTTCCCGCTACCCAACGTTAAACTTAAGATACTGTTTTTTTTTATTTATGTACACAAAGACAAGCATAACTTATCAACAAAAAAACATAAAATACTAAAACTCTACCACTCTACTGTTGCTTTTAATAATATAAAATTTGACACGTGGAGACCAGCGAGTGCTAACCACTTACATTATACATATAAATGACACCAAAACCTGCTCTACTAAAAATAGTGGTAGGCACATGCCTGCCGCTATTTTATACCTACATATATCTGATGGGGATATCCCTGGTCCCTAGTCCTGTAGGCGAGGCAATGACGCGCGTAGCGGGACCTGGCGGCGGCGGCGGCACCGTTACGCCGGCGTCCTTGGCTGAGTTCTTTCTTGCGGGCGCAGCAGGTCGCTCCGAACTCGTTACGCGCCCGCGCAGCGCCGCGGTACCTCTGCACACGTGTGCCTCGCCTTCCTGTGTTAGCCCAGCTCTATGTGTGCGCTATACAACTAACTCGACGAATATTTCTCTATGTGTGGCTTTTGGTAATGTGTGCGTTGTATTACTCGTAACGGATATTACGGAATTTTAGATAAATGCCACAAATTCAAATAGCAAGTAAGAAATTAAAGCACTGCCACCGGTCGGTGGCGTGTCAATGGGATATGATCTTGAGAAATGTTTTAATGCTTTTCGCAGATATGATCAAAGTTGTCATTGCATAAATTTTATTACGCGAAATGATCTTTATCTGAGCATTTCCCAGTTAGTTATCGCTCTTATTGTAGCACTGATAGAAATTTATTATGCCAATTTGCTACTTTTCCATCAGGAAGTAATTTCAAATATCTGTTAATTCCTCTTTATCTAATTGAGATATTAATAAATAACGACTTTAACTAAGTAAGCATTAGCGAAATTATTTATCGACATAGCAATCAATGATTATGCTTTATTATCGATAACTATGAGCTGTTACTCAATCATTCATGACTCATCAAATGTCGAACGATTACCGAGACCTATACCTACTCTTGTCTGGTCATTTTTACCACAAGCAGCAAATAGGTTACTTAAATTAGCCAGAGAAACTGAATCGATTAAATAATAGATAATAATCTTGCCTTTGTTACGTCAATGGCAGCATTTAACAATAAATTGGGTTTGCGACCTTGCGCAATATAAGTTGAACAATGACATTCATTATTGCTCACTTGTCCAATTCTGTGTATAGGCACTTACAATAAAAGCTTAGTGATTCTAAGTGGGTAGGATAGATATATCATTTTTTTTAAGATTTCGTCAGAGATAATTATTTTTTTTTAAGAAAAAATGTGATTCAATTGTAAGCATATGTATAAATATCATTTTTCTCCACATGACCAATTATGATTAAATACATAGTTATAAAATAAAAACACAGGAATAATAAATTGAAAAGTAATTGATATTAAAAAAAAAATAATAAGTAGGGTCTCAGCGTAATTCCGACTGTTGTGGCTACCAAAACTAAAACAATCACAGGACCCTGCAAAGCATCTAAAGTTGTTTGGTCTATCTACTTTAAGAACAACATAGTCTATCGAAAACTAAAATTAATTTTATAATCAAAGCCTTTCTTTAATCCAGCAGTGGAGTGATTGACGATGATGATTTTGTAGGTTATATTATAGCCATTAATAAGATTTTCCCCAAACGAGCCTTTACAAAAACTACCACCCTACACAGATTTTATTTTCACAAAGTTCTTATTGTCATGATTATTACCTTCGCAACATTCCAAGTAAGTTCTCTTTTTATCGTACAATGCATTTCGAAATAATAATTGACAAAGGTCAGCAAATACTGCTTGAGGCACCCGTGGTTAAACTCTACCTCTTGGAACAGTTTTATTAGGTACCTAAAGCTCATAGCATAAAACATGTAGAGTGCATATAATGAAGTACTTTTCGACTTTACATAAATAGTTTTTTAATAATAAAAGCGGCTATTTGCAAGATGACGCGCATACGGAGGGTTCCGTACCATCGTGCTAGGTGACTGTAATCCGTACTCGAAAATCCGTAATAGGATTTTGCTGAAATGCGTACCCGCATTCCAGAGTCCTGTAAAAGAGAACCGAAAATGGCTATCTTTTATCACTATTAAGGGGAAGTTCAGTCAGGCAAATAAACGACATTGCTTAATAGGTCATATAAATGTTTTACACAATAACATAAAAAAATTACATGACGATTTCCAATATATAATAGGCATACAGTCTAACAATTGATACGTTGTATATAATTTTTTTAATACTTTACACTTTTCTTATTAAGGCGCATACCCGAGCCAATATGACAGCGCCACCTATTTTATCTTATTACGATATACCCCGTGTAAACAAGAAATTTAAAAATCCAGTACAGTGTGGTATCTATTATAAGCAATTTTGGAATACCTCAGTAACGGTTTTATCTTGTACTAGCTGCGCCCCGCGGCTTCGCACGCGTTGATTCTATGGAAACGTTTAAAGGTGATTTATATCGTACAGGAACTGATTTATGGGATAAACAGTAGCCTATGTTTGATTCCAGGATTAGAATTACATGTATGCAAAATATCAGCCCGATCCGTTCAGTAGAGGTCGTGAAAAGGTAACAAACATCCATCCATTAATCCATCCATACAAACTTACGCATCTATAATATTAGTGTGATAGTTTAAGCTGAGATGCGAAAATAGATTTTTGTGGCCAAATTCAAATTAAAAATACAAAAACTAGTAAATAAATGGCAGTACCACTCGGCATACTGACCTCGCCCGGTATTGCTGCAAAAAATAGAGTCAAAATCCTTTTATAATCCATAAGTTTGAACCAGATAGAAGATAAGGATAGAAGGAGATTAATAATTTACCACAAAAAGACCATATAAAGCCAGTGCAGGCTGTTAATGTTCAACTCAAATGCCCACTCATTACTTCTTAGCACTCTGAGGTTTCAAAATTTATTTAATTGGATTTTTTATTTTCAGTTTTATATTGTGCACTAAAAGCTTTTAATGCGATGAAGCTAATTTGGTATAGGTAGATATGTGTTGGGCAAGCGGCAGGCAAGGACACAACGTGGCTGGCTACTACGCGAGATGCCGCAACGATGTGACTCGGTATAATGGGGACCCGGTACTTAGAATCAACGTATATGACGCCGCCAAATCGTAGACTCAGCCCATTTGTAGAATGACCATGTGATTTATTTTAGCTGTGTGGTGCTGGCTTAGAATTTGCACCACCCCAACGCTTCCCGCGGGTATCGTAAGAGCCGACTAAGGTATATCCACCAGCGCCCCCTGCATATTCTCTCTCACTGGCATATCCAGCGTGGGGATTATGGGCATTACCCTCCGTGAGATAAACGCCAATAAGAGGCTTATCAGGGGGAGGCCTTCGTCCAGCAGTGGACCAAAACAGGCTGTTGAAGTTAAGGTAGGCGATTTACAAAAGGGCGCTATTTAATTATACGTCACTAGTTGTAAGAACCAATAGAATGTCAATATTTATCCGCAACAAAAACTGTCCAAATATTTGAGCCAGCAAATAAATCTGCACCGAAATATGATAAAGTGTGTTGCACGAAACATGCGCCTTACCTACCTATCGCACCATGAATCAGATTAATGTACAAATATACATTTATTAGACGCACACTATAGTATCTTGTGTATTAATGGTGGCTTGAGTTAAGGCAGTGTGCGTTACTAAGGTGTTTTCTATGTGTGCGTGCACTCACACGCCCAAGCCTGAGGTTCAACGTACCAGTCACCACTACGCGAGTTCCTTGTTCCACTTTACCACTGACACTATATTATTATTGTACCAATGGAGTTTCCGAGTAAAGCTTTTTTATATCACGTCCTTATTTTTATAGCTCTTCGAGACAAGGTAGGTTATCAATGCCCAATACGGATATCTATAAAACTACACGCAACTTTTAAATAGCACGATCTTAAGCTAACAGCTTAAATGTTGAAGTATAAAAATAATAGATTCTCGAATACATTTTTTAGATCCTAATAATTGTACGTTCGTTAAAAAAAGGCTTTGTTCAGATGAGTCACCACTGTTATAAGTATGTTAATGGAGATACGGCTGTAAACTCAGACGTTGTCGAAATAATTAAATGAGAAAACCCAGACTCGAATAAATGTAGGTCAACAAATTAATAATTAAATTTTAATATTGATATTTTGCAATGAAACTGATATCTCTTCCAGCACGCTTTATAAAACTTTAGTGCAGTAATAACTCGTGCGACTCATAAAACGGTGCGTATTTTAAACACAATAATTATTGTCTTGTACGTATTAAAATAAATGTCAGGTAACAAGACAAAGAGCTGCCCGAGATAAAATGCCAAATTGCAGGGTTCATTAACAATGTTTGCGAAAAGAATGCTCTAGTAAATGAGAACCTTCTTTGTTGTCCATTCATTTATCAAAATTATCAATATTATACGTTTCACTTATAAGGAGCGAAAATAAATTAAACGATGTAACCCACATCATCTGCGTATGTTAATTTTCCGGTATATGACGTATCTAAAGTATACATACATACGTATTTTCGTGAAAAAGAAGTGAAAAACTAGATGAAAATAGTTGCTAGAAATATTATATATTTTAACTTTATTTGCACAACATATCTAGGATGTAATATAATAACTTGGCATTGCCGATAATACAGTACCTACATATACATACCCTTACCTCGCGGTACGACAAGCAGCAAGATTGGGCTGCGCTCGATGGCCGGTCAGTGGTTGAAACGCGGTGGCCGGATAGCCGAACAAAAGACTTCAACGCGCACTCTGCCCGTTGTGCGTGTGCACTTTGATGAAAACTTACAGAATTTTAATAAATAAATGCAAGTAGCTATACAATATACGAGTTATTTAGGTTAATATATTATATTTTTATTTAATTATTATATTTTTCTTTACTATCGCATCGTGACTGAGAGATAACTGCGAGAATTCCCCGCACTGTGAAAATGCAAACCTACTAAAATTAAAAACAACAAAGCTATCGCATCGCTTGAGGTTTGTTATGTTTATTTATTTATTTATTCAATAAAGATTCACCAACAGTATACATATAATAGATTAATATAACTTAACGTTAGCCAACAATGAGCTAACATAACAAAACTATTCAACTAACATAGTTATTGCATAGTGTGAATAGTCACTCCCCCTATGGCTTACAGAAACTAAGTTGATTAATAAACCGCTGATGAGGTACGAACCGTACATAGTCATAAACCGTTTTATACTTTGATTAATTAATATATTATATTTTGATGTCATATGTTAACTTGGTAGTAAGGAAGATAGATGTAATATCTACTTGATGATTAACTGTTAGTTTCTGTGATGTTGTATTTCTTGCGATACTTATTCTATATTATTTTTAACATAATGTAAAGGTCAGGTGATTTTTTTTTAAGTATAACAATATTCTAAAATACCACGGCTCGTCATCTTATATTTGTTTTATTTTTCATTTCTAATATAGTTTGAACTGTAGATTGTTTCCAACAGTCTGCAGTATCTCAATTGTTTCAATTGCGAATACTAGTTCCGATTTGTTCCTATTATTTGATCGTAATTCTCTGAGTCAGTAAAAGTAGGAATAATTGTAATTTGTTGTATTGATTGTTATTATTATCAAAAAAGTGTTTTTTTAAGGCCACTGCCTGACATGTATTGCAGCTACGGTTGCCTTCTCAGGAGGATGTTCTTCGACCGTTAATTGCACTGACACGAAACGAAGCGTGTTTTTCTAGTTTCTTCAAAACTATTAATTTAGACACTAATTTATTTATAAGTTCAGATTTCGCCGGGATTTGCATACAAAACAGCTGCATAGTTTTATTACATATTATATGTATTTTTACGATGATATAGAATCGTCATATATGTATATGTGCGGGATGAAAATCTCAGTCGTCCTCCATTTTCACCTGATTTTGTATTATTATTTTCTTTATCTATAACATAAAAATTGCATCAAAGCTGTTCAAACTAATTATTATTTACAATTTTTCTATCTTATGTGTACTTTTCTCGGTGATATTTATTAAGAGTAATAAATTAGAAATCCTGGTTTTATAAATTAATAACTGGTTGTCATACAATGCACCAGACTAGAATATTTTTATAAACTTATGCCTGTTCTCTAGACGAATACTAATGAATTTAGGAAGATTTTTAATTCGCAAAGATAAACTTATCATTCGTTTGCAGATTTTTGTACAAAAACTTAGTGAAATAACATAAACTTAAGTTTTTTTATTATAGACTACGTCGATTTCAAAAGAAAGTCTAGCATAACAAAGGTATTTATGCAAAATAGCAAAAAACATACCTACTTTTGAGATACCGCATTGTATAGGAAACCAACGCTGTTCTTTCATCGTGGAATATTTATGCTAATAGGTTGTTTGAATTGTGAGATTTTCAATTAATTTTAATAATTAATTAAAAATGTTTAACATACATAATTATCTGGATACAATCTTGCACAAGTTAAATTTAATATAGATATTAAAAACTCGCACACACAGTAGGTAAGTTATAATTATAATCAATATGGTTTGGTGAAACAAGCTATATTAGCTATACTATGTATATATGCTAACTATATGAAGCTGTCAAACCCGGTCATTAACTTGTATGAACTCTTATTAAAAGCGCACTTCCTTGTTTCGTTAAGTAAACTCATTTATCTTCTTTCATCAACTGAATAATTCAGTTTTATGAGAAATTCCCATTAATCTTATGGGCTTTATAAAATATCAATCAGATCATATTTATTTACGCCTTATTCGTAGATCAAACTGTAGAGTTCTTCCTGATTGAAATACATATTATAATGTTTTGGTTTTTGTGTTTGCCATAAATTGAGAATCGCAATCAAACACTGCTATACTTGGTTAATATTTTATTTTGTTTATTTGGTCTACCAGTGGGTGTTACAATAATTCACATATATCACACTAATATTATATATGCGAAAGTTTGTATGGATGTATGGATGAATGGATGGATGGATGTTTGTTACCTCTTCACGCCAAAACTACTGAACGGATCTGGTTCAAATTTTGAACCAGATCCGTACTTCTAACAATTCTAATAACTACTAATACAAGTAATTCTAATCTTGGAATCAAACATAGGCTTTTTATCCCATAAATCAGTTCCCCTGGGATAAAAATCACCTTTCAACGTTTTGAGGTTAAAGAAGCTTTATTTCTCATAAAAACTATACAAGTTCACTTATACTGATAATAAATTTTCATAGGAACAACGCGTGCGAAGCCGCGTGGCGCAGCTAGTATAGAATATATATGTCGCAGCCGGAACGTTGAATTAGCCCGTTTGTAAAACGGCTAGGCCGTTTACAAAACAGCGCCATTCAGCTAAACGCCTAGGCCGATTGTCGAACGCTCAACGTTTAACGAGTTGGCTGACTCAAAAGTAGCCCGATTGTAAAACGGCTATACCTTGATTCAGAAACCTGAATATTATTTGTAAACAAAGAAATGTCATGATATGTCACTGTCATAATGATATGTTAGGGGTAGAATATCTTTTTTTTATCATGGATCGCTAATAACTTAGTAATGGCGCGCGGTTTTGCTTGTGCAACGTATTTTATTTTAATCCCATAAAAAGCTTAGTGCCTTAGATTATTAATATCCAAGGGATATCCACCGAGGGTGGGTAGCAGCGCCCCTGCTGAACAATTTTCCACCGAACTGCGATCCCTAACCCGCATGCCAAGCGTGGAGCAAAGGCGTGAAGTTTATGGTATTAGCTCCTCATTGGCGTTTGTACCATAAGGGGCTATCCCTCATGGTGTAAACGCCAATAAGGAGCTAATCGGGGGGAGGTCTGCGTCCAGCAGTACAGGCTGTTGAGGTTGAGGATGTAGTAAAGATAAAATAACAGCAGCAACAGTTTAAATGCATTAGGTATATGGACAAAAAATTTAAATGAATTAGAGCCAATTGCACCTTCTTTCTTGTTTGATAGTAATAACTATTTATCCAGCTGATTATATAGTAAAAAAATGACTTGTCTAAGTGCTTATTTGACTCTGACTCTGACTCTGATATACTATGCACGTAGGTAGGTAACAAACGACCAACTTTAAAAATTTTGTTCTACTGTAGTTAGGTATCTCTGTCTCTTTGTTTGACCTGACCTCCGAATCCAATTTCGAAGTAACTTTCCTTGGCAGATAATTGATATCATAGCGGGTAATATAGGTAGGTGATTGTAGATTCTGTGCAGGCGGAGCCTCGTACACAGAAATAGTTGTCTTCATTTGACGATCGGCTTAGGCGCGGTGAACTGCCAGGCCATTCTATAATTGGGCTAATTCAGACGATCAGCCATATTGTAGAACGTTGATTTCACTGATCGTTCAACGATCTGCCTAGGCATTTAGCTAAATGGCGCCGTTTTGTAAACGGCTTAGCCGTTTTACAAACGGGCTAATTCTACGTTCCGGCTGCGACATATACATAATGAGATATCCAATTGCACAACCAGTTATTCGTTTTTAATGTTTTTTAGTTTATAATTTCTTAAACCCTTATCATGGTGATGCTAAAAGTTACATGTATCTATACATATGTCTGTCCTGAGGGCCTAGCCAACCGTCATTCACTGTGAAGTGATTGAAAGATTCGAAACAGATCACGTGACATACGAGTATTTAATGCACATGTCAAACCAACCAATACATTTTACATTTCTAATATCGATTGTTACATTGTCTAGTCTAGGCCCTCTGGTATGTTCAGTTAAATTCTTTTGAGTTTAGCCGACATCTGACAACCTCACCTTGACTTTTGAACGAGTATTTAGTATAACTTTTAACGGACAAAAACTTGCGTTCAAGATATTTATCTATAAGTTAAATGTTTACGGAGATGCATCTTGAGTTACGGATGGGTTAATGTCTTTTTAATTTAATTTATGACAAGAGAAACTTAAATTCCTTTTATAGGTAAAAGTTGTTTAAAATTGTATTTTGTCATTCCTATGTGTATAAAAACGTTTAAGATAAATGTTTGACTGCAGCTAAACTAGAAATTTAACTGTAACCTGAGAGGACTTCTGTGAACTACTGTTGAAGAAACCGAAAAATCTTATAAATTGTTCATTGATTCGAAAACCGCGAAGCCATGGCAATAAATATTGCACTGCTTGTGGTTTGCAGCTTTAAATGCCGACGTTGGCTGATGAAAGCCAGACCGGCTTCGCGATAATAATCCATTTGCTCTATTCATTAATTCAATTTATCGAGGATTCCATTGAACAGGTCGTACCGGAAGCAAAGGGTGAATACAGACGAGATGTCTTGCCGCGGTGACTTTCACCTTCAGTGCAAAATCATGCAATGCTCGCGTCATATTGTGTGCACAAACTGTATAATGTGATGCAGACTCCAGCATGTCGAATTTTTGTAAAACTTAAAAGTACTCTCAGTATCTTAGTAGCTCTAGGTATGTCAACAAAACACAAAACATAGCAAGTTTTGGGTTTTTGACAATCATTTTTTAAGTAGTATAGTTAATGTTTTATAGGACAACTGTAGTTTGTATTTACCTGATGAAGGTGTGCCGTTGTGTTTTTTCTGAAACAAAAATAAATAATTTATTCATGGTAGAAAACAAGTCAGTTTTCGCTCTTTAAGTTTTCCACGTATACCAAGATATTATATAACTAGTAAAAAAATCCTTAAAAAAAAATCCTAATCTTAAGTCCATACAAATAGTATAAATTTGAATTAACTCTATCTGCCTAACTGTCCATTTCCCGCTTGAACGGCTGAACGGATCTCAATAAAATTTAGTAGGGAGGTAAATAGTATCCAGGAGACGGACATGGCTGCTTAAAAAGCGCGTACGAAATCTCAGGTAGTTTATTGTAAATAAATCTGGATTGGTCTTCAACTTTATGCAGGAGTGCAACTGTATGTAAGCCGAGTCATGACGAGCCTTGATTGGCTCAAATCAGTCACTACAAACGTCCTTCTCAGCACACATACCTACGTCCACAGCTGAACGGAACGTCCCAAACAAGGTGGGTTTTGCAGTTATCAACAGTGTTGGCAAGCAGGTTGGTGATCGCAGGAGATGAGTGACGACTCTCCCATTTTGTATCTAAATGCACCATTTAAACAACACACAAGATTTCGGAAAGCAGGTACGCAAATATTTGCAACTGAAACTGGCGCTACGTAGTAATGTGTTGCAACCTTCACTTGAAAAAGGTTTCGAGAAGGCGGAATTTTAAATATAAACGTAAAAATCCATTAAGATCGTATAAACGAGTGCGTCAAGATATAAGGCAGTTCGTTTCGTATGCTTGGAAACTGGTGCAAACTGCAAAATAAAGTGGTTCAAACCACAGAACCAGTCCTGCGACAGGAAGCGGCCTCGGCGACTTGCCCTCCCCCCCACCTACCTGCGACCACCTGATCCAGACAAAGCGTGTCCTTCGCCTGGTGACGCATGCAAGTGCATTGCTCTAATAATAACAACTCCTTTTCACGTCCGGTAAGTAACAATTTTGTCTACATATGCGATCTCTCTACTAGGTGAAATGAGTTCGGAAATTTCCACCAACGCTTCACACTATTGCAATTATCTAAACCAAGCAAATTGAATAAAATACGTGCTGTATGCAGAAGATACCTATTTTCGGTAGGTGTTGGGATACAAACAATTGATTATAGTGGGAAGAAAGAATGTCGTGCAGGCACATGCCGAAACGAATTATTTCGGGCTGACCAAAGAAACGATCTCATAGAAAGTAGAGCAAGTCATTTATTTATTCAGTGCAGCCAGCGGCCGGTGGGTGCGAGCGAGAGGTAGCTGCAGAACGGGCTCATTAAAATAAAAATCCAATTTTCGAGTGCAACTCGCGCAGCAAAATAAAAGTTTCCGACGAAATTTGCTCGAGTTATTCCAAAAAAGGCGTGTGAAACGCCCCCCGCAACGAGATCTCAGATACAAGTGCGAGGTGAAACCGACCGCAATAGCCTCCAATGTGCACGCATTCTGCGCAGGCTTACGACCACACTCGCGCTTACTTTCGATACTTCACATAAGTACTATCCAATACCCATAAACACAAAACGAAACTTTTAACAAGAAGTCTTCAAGGGGGTCATTTTTCTGAGTCCGATGTTAATGTGTCAGTCAATGTTAGCTTAGTCGCCGGTATCGCTTCTTTAAAATACTTCGAACACAGAATGCTAGTTTACATGAGAGATCCCAGATGGCTGTGATTGTTTGGAGCACATTTAGGCAGAATATTGTTCTTTTGGCATACTTAAATGTCTCGGAGCCCTATACTTTCAACATGTACTTATCCGTTTCATATTTTATGAAAATGTTATCTGAGTGGATAAATTTATGTTCCGCATTACAATGACTGTTTTCACTGTAAGAAGCGAGCTATTGTCTGAACATTACGCAGCTTAGCGTTGCATTAAGCGCACGATACAATGCTGCTCTATAATCATAGTCACGAGTCACGTAATGTGCACGCGCATATGCTATGTTAATATTACCATGCATGACATTCCGCCGTCCGGTCAAATAAATCGTTATAAAATTCGCAAACGTGTTCTGAATTGAATTTATCTCATATCGATTGCAAAAAGTTTACGCTTAAATTGTGACAAGTAAGCTGTGCAATGTGCATTCTGAACGTCGCACGCGCTTCTGACGAGTATCAACGATTTCTGACTTTTCAATTGAATTTTTTCTCGCACAACAGTTTTCATTCACATGGCATATGCTTTATTTATTATTTATTTTATTTTATATTTTTATTTTGGGACACCTACTTTACCTTTTTCTTAAATTTTCAGAGGAGTGGTAATACCACGCATTTGGTGTTAAGCAAAACCTGAAGGAAGTGTCTCCTTTCACAATTCAGCAAACCACTCTAAGTTTAATCTGGGGATTTGTTTTATGATTAACTGAGACGAGAACGCATTATAACATAATGGCTCATAAAAAATATTTCAGACAACAGCACATTTGTGTCAATTATTTTGGAAATACGTTTATAGCGTCATAAATAGTAAATTTATTGTTCATAATTTGATTTAGTAATTCGATTAACCTACTTTGTTGATAATTAGTACTAAATGGTAACTGCTTGGTCACTAAAACGTATACCGTTAAAGTACTTTTATCGTATTATATATAGTAATCGCAGCTAGTATCCGTACTTTAAAATGTTTTTAACTTTAATTAGGTACGTACCAGTTGCTTAAATCGAAACATGCGCTGCAAAATCAAGGTTGGACTTGGCGAGATGCCATGTCAATCATCTGGAGAAACGGATCTAAGCTTGCCTATCTACTTATTGAAATAAGTATTTCACTCGCGTTCACAAACTGAAGAGAATTCTACAACTATGCAAGCGCGTAAAATCAGATGCTAAAACCATTATGTGTGTCTAACACAAATATTGGCTTAGCGATCTTTGCGAAACACCGCCACATGGTAAAAATTGTACGACGGTAGCATTTTCCAAACAACCAATACATTTATCTTTGAGACAATACGTTTATCTTTGTTCTGTCACTTTTAAAAGGGCAATTTATTAATAATTGCAGGTTGATAGTGAATTTATTAATGATTGCAGTTGATATGTCCCTAGAAATACATTGTACGAATATGTTAATAAACAGTTTCGAACCCCAAATTTGTGTAAAAATGCAAGTGCTAGGAATTCGGCGCAAGTAATTAGCGCTTCTAGCAAAAACATCACTTGAAAGTTACGTACAAAGTGTGAATGATACAAACTTGGTAGACCACTCAGCAGCTACAGTTATGCACAGTTCCGGATACCGGGTTTTCCCGGAACAAGTTTGTTGTCACATCGATATCAAGGACAGCAAAAAATAGGTTGCTGTCGGCCTGACTATAAATAAACGCAGAAGGATACGTTTTGAGATCAAAAGGATATGCGGTCGTGGTTTTCCCATGCTTTTGTTTTGAAAAGGATATACAGAAAATCAGAGACTTCAACCCTACTACTCATTTAAGAATTCTAGTATTTAAGTGAAACGGGAAATACAAAACACATTTGTTTTTCTTTTATCTAGTGATGCATATTATAACAACTTAAACCACCTAAATCTTTTATCATTGGCTTTAGAAATTCATAAAAAACTAAAAAGCGAAAAGAAAAGCCTAAATGGTTTCCAATTACCATATATAAAATATTAGTCTCGCACACCTTAAAGAAATTTAGTAATCTTGCTTAATTCAGATAATAATATTATAATATTGAAACGAGCCTTGGAATTTTAGGCCGAATCCATACTATTAGGAACGAAATAAATAACTGTACTTTTTCTCATTATGTAGAGTAGAACCTAATAGTATCCGCGTTCCGATCTAGGAACAATAAATGTCAGAGAATCGAAACTCAATAATTAACGTGGTATTGAAACAAAGCCCTCGCTACCAGCTTCTGAGATATATCAAGACATCCGCCATGAACGATCAGCATAGGACCAGTCACGAATTGCGGTTTGCGCTACAAATAAAATGCACTCAGCATTGTGTAGTGTCCGGCTTCTTGCATAATCGTAGTCGTCAATAGCTGCAGTTAGTGCCTGCCACAACAACGCGGGCGTTACGTACCTACCTACTTTAGGTACTACTAGTGCTGGCTACACCGCTGTGGATTAAATAATAATTGCTCTTCCATTAAAAGGTCAAGAGAGCGCAAAATAGAGCGCCAAAGTTGCACCGCCCCACCGAGCCGCGCTACGAAGTTGTTGGTTTGCGGTTTACATTTTATGCACATTTATTTTATCAGAACTGAATATTCACTTGTTTTATTGCTGTTTAATTAATATTAAGACAAAGAAGAAAGAAGTAACAGTTATTACAATTAAAGAATTAAAACCAATTAGACCTAGTAGATATTTACAATTTAAGCAATTGTTGGAAACAATTTGTGTTTATTTTTTACGAGATTTGTTATTTGAAGTTAATTTTTGAGTCGTTTAAATTTATTTAAACAAAAAAACTTAAATACAATCATGGTGAGTAACTACTAACACATCATTAGCACTTGTAACTTTTACATCAAATCACTGACTGGTGGTTAAAATAATCAATCAATAGGTGAACATTCCATATTAACTCATGTTTATTAATCAAAGCACTCCCTGCTTCTCAAAACCGTATGTGTTAAAACTGTTGTTAGAATGATTTATAGGCAATGCTTTCTTAAAGAACAAGTAGGTATAAGCACCTAAGTTTCGAAGCGTGTGGGTGGTTGATCAGCTAACTGGTTTCTTTACGATGTGGACTGCAATGGTAAATTCCGTTGTGAGTGAGAGTGACCGTAGCAAATGGAGGCTGTTGTTTTCTTTTTGCACAAATATCGCATACCTCTGCCATATCTACATAAAGGCTTTGAAATGTTCGTTGTAGAGTTTGGATCATAGATAAAATTTAATAATTTTCAGGGGTAGCTGGGGTTATTCCCAACGTCTCACGAAAAGTATTCCCATCGTCTTACGTGAGATGTTGCCTATTCTCATTGTGTCACGAAAAGTCAAGAGAGCTTCTTATTACAATCTACAACATTTGTTGATCATGTTTTTCGGTGCAAAGCTTCAAGTAGAATATACCATTTGAGTCCTACCTACTACCTATACCTATGACAAAGTCTCACTATAATTGTTAACGATTTTTAGTTTTTGGGTTGTAATTCCTTAATTCAACAGTTGCTTATAATGGCCAGCTTAAAGAATAAGATCACTGTCTATATTTCATCTTTTTCTTATTTTTTTAACACCACACAAGAAAATGCTTTGTCGCAGAGTGACCACATCGCCTAATTGGTACATATTTACAATATTTATAACATATATAAATGAAAACTAAAAAGTAATTTCTACAGAAAAAACTTAAAGTAAGGTTGTAAAGTTTTCGTTACTTTAAGTTTTTATATTTAATCTTATAAACATAAAGTTCACGATCCAAACATTTAAGGAAACCATTTATTTGGATGTTATTTCAAACATTGTTTTAATAAGATAAAATAAAAAACGTATTGTTAAATTCGCCATTATTGGTAATTAACTTTTAAAATATGAGTTTTATCTCCGTACGATTCGTACAATAAGTAGCTTAGCTACGCGAACGCAAAGTCAGTTTTTCACGTTGCACCGACGCGGGGCGACATGCAGTGACCCCGTGCCAGTCCCCATTTACATCGCAGCTCATTTACACATCTTTCCCATCAATTATTATTAAAGTATTGCAATAAATCGTATTCAGTGTAAATCAAACCAAACTCTTTTTCTTTGATATCCCCAACACTCTATGCAAGCCAAAAAAATCGTAAAACCTTGATAGTGAGACTTGGTCTTAGACAACCATGGCTCTTATGGTTTTAAATGGCCTATTCTGTTTTATATTTGAAGCTTTTAATCCACCTGCAAATCACCCTGTATAATGTATTCTTAGTTGAAAAAAACTATTTGAGCCACTAAAAAGCCAAGAAACATGTATAAACAAGTATCCACTTTGAATTTAGATAAAATATTGTTATGCGGTATCATAATTTTCAGCATATTTATTTAAGCCCACTACAGTCTACTACTACACTATTAGTGCACGTATTTAAGTTTATTGCTAATATAAGGTCCATCTTGTAGTAACATAAATCCATCAAGCCATAAGCACTCGATCATCGCCATTCTATTGAATAGCGCACACATTGATTGGTAATCTCTATTCAACATAACATTTCACCTATCAACTAGGGCCTAGTTGATAGGTGAAATGTTATGTTGAATACTGACTTTTATTGACCCCCTATTCAGTAAACATGTAATGAAATTATGTTGATTGAATTGAGTTATACAATGTGGTTTTATTTTATCCAATTAGCTGTCTAGATGGCCAGCAGGCACTGTGAACAATTCATTAATTAAGGTAAGTGTTATTGACGCGAATGTTTATCTTGTGCATTCAATGACTTATTCAGTTTGCGCTACTTTTCATTTACTTTCATTCATGTATGTTTTATTTTCATAAGGTTAATAAGCTTAATTATAAAAGTTTATGCAGATGCATCTCTGGGACAGAAAAGGGTACAATGAATACCTTTACATTGAGCTCTTATGAATCAGGAGTCATTAGCTTCTGTGGGTTATTCACTTTTCCATTTGTTTACATACTACGTAAGTGGGTACCAATGACCCTATAGTAAAGTGCAAAGTTGTAACCAATAAACAATACAAAAATATTTAAAAAAAATAACGCTCGACAACCCACACGGTCTCAACTATTCCTAAGCAAAGCAGGGCTTGTGTAATGGGTACTATATAAGATAACTGATTACACGTAAAGCAATTTTATTGTATAGATAGATTGACCGGAACAGCAAAAAGTATAGTGTTTTTGTATATTTGCTATTAGTTAAGTTACACCAATTAACAACTAAAAAGCAAATGTAAGGAATGTTTTATTTACAAAGAAAATAACAGTGAAAGTACATTGTAGAAACAAATTATATTTAGTTCAACGCAAGTATTAACTTATTTGTCAATATTCTTCGATAAAAGAATATTGACAAATAAGTTAATAAAGGTCAATAAAGGTGAACTAAAAAAATATACCTGCTTTGCTGTTTTCAATTTTATTTTGAGACCAATTTATTGTGTCTTACACAATAAATTGGTCTCAAAATAAAATTGAAAACCATATTTTATCATTTATCAGTTTATTCGTTATGTGAATACGAATATGGTCAGTCGTTTTATGCATCCGCGCCCGCGCTTTGACATAATGTTGATGCTTTAATGGAATATTCATGAATGTATTCGCAAAAAGTGAATCAGGTCCAAATAAGTGTCATCAACATCTTTAAAGTGGTTAGTACGTCTTGTGAGGCATCTGCCTTTGAGTATTCTTGATTTGAGATAAAATACTTATTAGAGCATTAATACTATACATTAATAACTCATATTTTTTTTGTTATCCTTAAAAAAACTCGCCCAGTGAGATGGTTCATTGTTAAAAGTCCATTCGTTCACAACATGTAAATGTTCAATGTATGTAAACTTATTATTTACTGGACTTGACAGAACCATATGTGGCCCTTGATAACGACTCTTTTTTTAGTTTCATTCATCAAAACTCAGTACAAAAGACATCAACGCGCGCACCACAAAATACATTTGACTCAGTTTTTACTCAGGCTTTAAAACGCGTGTTTGACTTCTTTGTATTCTAGCTAGTATTAATTATTCTCAGTGTATTGTGTAATAGGTACAAACCCATAAGAGATCATTATAGTACTGTTATCGGGATTTCATTGCGGTCCAGACGTCTAAATTGTTAGGCTAGGCCTGTGATTCATAGGAAACTAAATAGACGCAAGCAAGTGGATGACAAAGCGGTTCATGCGTAGGCGATTATTATTGCTGTCGAGATAGCAACCGCTAAATTGGTAAACTTTGCCCACTTTAGTGGTTATAAATGCTGTTTCTTTGTGAACTTGAAATAAGGGTTTTTCCTGTTCCCCTGAATATGCTTACTCATTTTGTAGGTACCTATAAGTATTTTAGTCAACATCGAGTTCTGAACCTCTCTGACAATAAAACAACCAATAAGGAAAATTGTACCATCAATGCATTCAATTTAGCGGCAACATTCCGACCACAACAACCGGATGTCCCTCGCCAAATGCACAATCACACTAACACACAAACTCTCACGAATTTTTCTCCCAACGCTTTCACGTCTTCCACTAATTATTATCCACTTTATCGGGCATCTTCAATTTGATTTACGTCTGGCTCTTACACAGCTCAATTGGTACACTTTTTCTTTTCGGCGAGGTAATATAAGTGTAGGTTAGATACGGGCCGTACCTATAGCAGTGGCGGCGACCACAGTAGGTGTTCCGCGACCTCCTTCCGCGGACTGTTACTACAAACTGGGGATAATTAGTTGCCAACAGACGATGCCATTACGTTAATACAACACGTACTGGCTAATGAGGAATTTGAGCTTAATTGCGTGTTTTACATCGATCGTTACTTTATGGTTTCGCGGTGTATGGCAATTGGTGTTTTACTGGCGAATCGTTGATGCAAAATATGCCACATTTTCATAGTATCGTGTAAACTGTAAAACCCTTAATAGTAATAGGGAAATTCAATTTAGTCATATCATACAGAAGGGCAATGCTAATATAATTTTAATTTTATTTTGTGTACCTACCTGCTATGTTATTTTATTTTATTTATTCTTGAAATTGTAATTGTATACTTTAATGTGTCTATGGACTTACGGTCTGAAATAAATAATTTTTATTTTATTTATTTATTAATGCAGTCTGTGTTTCGGAGACGCTTCAGACTAATATTGATATGGATCAGATGAGCTACCTGTAGATTATTTTATTTGCATCAGACTGCAGTTAACTCAATTATTTCAACTTCTCGTTTTAATTTGTTTGTATTACTTGAGGATTCAGTTGATAATGCCGATTTACATGTCACATTTAAAATATATTTCTGCGAAATAAAAACTTCATACGAGTATATGTAATAACAAACGCTACGGAATCCTATAGATAAGTATCCAACATAGTTAGGTATAACTTTTCCTTTGCTTAGTTATTTTTGAATAGATATTTATCATGCATTTCAACTTCTCTATTGCAACAAACCAGTTTAGAAAACCTCCTTTATCATTCCAATGCATCTACAATAGAAAATACATACAATATATTCTAAACTATGGACATTCAGGCAATGGATGATATTAATATAGACATAAATTCAAGAACAATGTAACTAGGAACAGTGGACCATAAGTCGATGAAAGCGGTCTTAGCAATTTAATTTTCCGCATGACTATTGAAGGTAGTCTTTATGCTTCCTCTTCTCTACATAGCATAACATTACATACATAATAATATCATAAATCTTGACGTATTTAACAGACAAACCTGAGAATGACGTATTAACTTAATCAAAAATATTTAATAACTTTCATGTAAGTACCTAACTTTATTTATTTTTATTTTATTTTGCTTTATTTGGAGAACAAACAGTTTTACACACTTTAGGAACCTTGTATGTAAGAGTTGTAAAGTGATATTTAAATTCGTATATTACCTACATACAGCATTACAGCACGTAACTATGGATATTTTTTCAAATTATCTTCTCATGGCAGCAACATATAGGTATTGTATGGCCCGTGGACATAACCCGAGCACGCTATCCGTCGCTAACGTGAGTGAGTCATTATTTCTATAACAGATTCCACTTTAGCGTGAGAGCGACTACGACTCATATGTATAGCCACATAATAGCAATAACAGCTCTTCTGTGTATGAAGAGAAATGCTACCAAGATGCTTCAGGTAAACAAATAAATGTAAAGTGTCATCTAAAAAATAATAATAATGAGATAGCTTATCTTTGGCAATGCTAGCATTCTGGGCACTCTACCTTCTGGTAAAGGCAGAACTTTTAGGAAATTGATTTAATTGTGAATTGTTGTAGGGAATTTAAGTGTTAAATTAAATTTCCTTTGCTATGGCCTATCATTTTCTTTTAGAATTGCAAAAGTATGAAGAACAGAAATACAAAGAGGAAAAAGTGAAAAAAAAAACAAAATATTAAATTAAACTGCTTCAAATCGAAATACCGACGCCAAAAACAAAGTAGGTAGGTACAGATACCAATACTATAAGAATTCGATTCGACTAACAGCTATACAATAATATTCTCTGAATAGCGCGACGCCGCCGTTGACCTACCTACTTTCGGACTTGTTTAGGCGGTGGCGTTCACGTTGAGCACGAGTTCATAAATCGGTAACAAAATTTCAAAGAATGCAAATAACATTTGAGACACCAAAACGTTTGCTACAAATCAAAATAAATCTCCTAAAAAATTACGGAAAAATACATTGGGTCGAAGAATAAATAATAAAATAAATAATGCTGGACAATCCACGCACCATCATATAGCCTAGCCTAATGTTATGGGTATTAGAATGTTGGAAGATTTTACAAATTCGTAAGTAGGATAAGTTTTCTCCGAAGTTTTCTATATTGAACTTATAGGCCAATGAATAATAGACGGTACAGTGTGTCAAGTGATCCTTTTAGTTTGATAATAGAGCAAAGTAAGGCGTGGGCGACTGCTGCGCGGTGCTTACGCGAACCGGATCTAAGTCTAAGCTACAGATAAATCATGCTTCGAGCGAACCTCAGCTGCGCCCGCGCGCCCCTCGCAGTCTGCTCACGCCGCAGACATCATCTTGTTAAGTTGGACTATTTTCAGATAGGTAGGTATAGTTCATGAAACGGTATTTTGGTCAGAAAACGACCGAGGTATTCTTAGTGTAAACTTACAATAGCTTTCATACATAGCGCAGAATGAATAAATGATCACTGTACTAGGTTTTTTTTATCTAGGTTTGTTTTTACTGTATGATTGGGGCACTACGCTACGGCTTCAGATTACTTTGTGTTATAATTACTGGTTGATTACTCAATGTGCATTTTGATAAATATCCATTTTTAAACCTGCAAACTTAGAAACCTTGAAAGAAAACAATTTTCTGATCTTCTTTCAACATTAGCTTGCAATTAAATTTCAATAATAAATGTCACTGTCAAACATAAAGCATAAAAAAGAACATCAATAAGAGTCCAAAAAGTAAGAAAACTTCTTTGTGCAAAAATAATACACACGTTTTGCATTCTAATTTCAAACACGTACCAAAGTATAAGCTGCTACTGTAAGCCGCCGCGCGATTTTGATGCGGGTTCTGTTATAGTAGTATATTTTGGCTATTTGTATCATAAAAACATTCCACCCGTACCTACGCTTTGTCACCGGTATTACGACTAGCAGCAGCAAATAGAGTAGCGATTAAGTAAATCAGTGAGACAAAGACACACAAGGCAAAAGCGTGTGTCGCTTTGGTCGTCGGCCGGAGTCAGCGGCAGCCGCTCGCAGGCCACTGCACTCGCTGCGATTTCACTTTTATTAGCAATCCACTTAATTGGATACCACTGTTGCGGTTTTATTCGTTTTGCAGATTCATCTGGGCCGCGCTTCATTTTGGTGGTTCGTCATGGGAAAAATAGAGCTGGGAAAAATATATCGTGTTGACTACATCGCGATTAACATAAGAATTACTTACTATCGGCAAAAATTTGACAAGAAAGAACTAAGGATCGGAGATAGATCCTTGTTATATCGAATAAATAAATAATGCTGTACAAAGCATCATGTAGCCCAAGCTAATCAGAGCTTGTGTTTTGGTTAACGATAACCAACTAGATCGAATAATAGTAATAAAAAAAATAACCTTTTATTTTGTTTTTTTTTTGACATAAATTAGAAGCAGATAACTAAATGATCCATAATAGGTAAATGTATAAAGTAAATACCGATTGCTCGAAAAGTACAAGATAAATTAAGACTTAGTTCTGGCTTAAACGTGTTCGTAAGTAATCCCACGCTCGAGAGCTCGATTAAATTACATTATTGGAGTTTTTGCTGCGTGTTCTGGAAACACTGACTATGTTACTCTATTTTACGGGTAAGAAAATAACAAAATAATTGTAGACTTGCTAACAATTGGGAACAAAAAAGTCTTAAAGGCAAAACTCCATCTAATAGTTATATGTATGTATTTAAATAAAATATTACTTAGGGCGGTACCCCGAGGCACACTAGCGCCGCCAACAATTTAACTTATTATTACGTTGAAAAAAGGAATTTTCAAAAATTGAAAAATAGTTTTATTTTATAAAGTTTAGGAAGAGATGCGAAAATAGAGTTTGGTGGCCACCAAGTGCATCTCATCCTAGCGTAGTAGCAATAAGTACACATTTTGTACACAATAAAGGAAGTAGTCTCAAGGACGTCTGCGATGACAACATTAGGTATTAATACGGGAGTTCTAAATTCTATTCACGTAAACCTAGGTTTTAAAAACAAATGACGGCGGATGAGGTAGCCTAAATAGACATGAGGTCATGATACGATTACTCGTAGTACAGAGAGACTAAATTAATGGCAATCTTAAAATCTTTTCAAGACCTAAATGTTGTAACCTAAAAGTATAATTGTTACAGTTTATTTGGTGCAGGCTGAATATAGGTAGTTGTAGGTAGCAATTTGGCCATTTAATTTCCGCATCGCAGTCTCTGAAGGACTTTTGTAATTAGTTCGTGTTTATGGCATCGATACAGGCATTTTATATTGTAAATTAATAAAACAAAGATTTTGTTATAAAATTTAAACGAAGCTATGTTTATAGTACCGATAAAAGATTACGAGAAACGAATAATGACAGAACAAGAACAAGGTTATAAAAACCAAAGATCATTTAACTTTTTTGATTTATGTAGGTACCTACCTAAGTATGTACCTACTTAGGTAGGTACCTACATAAATCAAAAAAGAGTACAACTATTTATCTACGTCGTGGCGATACCTACTTTGCACCGCCGCCGATCGATCCATTATTTACACAAAATCCTACGTTTCGTTTTTAATTTAGTATAATCCAAATGTGTTTTCAATAACTACCTAAGTGTGGAATAGTAACTATTTAAGAAACAATTTGTGGTCGCCACAAAAACAATTACTTTGGCAATTTTAGGCAATCAAAATAATAATGAACGCCAAAAATCTAGAATAAACCGGAACTGTTTATAAATGTAAGTTTACATACGTCGATCGAGACTTTCACTTGCATTTTATCATCAGATATTCCAACAACAAACCAGTTTCTGCATTTGAGACTATCAGTTAGGATTTTTAGCTCTTTTACTTTTTTCCGCCACTACTGATCAGCATAACATCAATTTGCTTATCATACCGCTAGCGAAAATTGATGCAGAATTAATTATTATAAATCAGATAGCTGTCCAATAAATTAATTTTGGAAAAGAAATCACATAAATTAGTACCTAGTGCATGCATATATTATAATACAATCCATGACTCTACATCAAGCGTTTTTGTGTCGTGTTTATTGTGCCAGCTTTATTATGTCCAATGACTGAAAATCTTACATGGTTAATATGAAAATAATGCGAGATAAATAAAGTCAAATTCGATTCAAAATAAAAAGACACATGAGTAGGTATGTAGGTAGTAATTTGGACATAGTATAACATTTGCTTAGAAAGTTATTACATTAGCTAAAATACGTGAAGACCACAAGACTTTTGTTTTTAGTTCCGTTCTAAAAATAATCTTTACTGCAACGAATAGTAAAAATCTATGTAAAGCAAAATTACTGGGTATTAAAATATAGCCGTACCGAATACATGTTAATTTGTTTGTTGCGGAATCTGAGAGCAATAACCGACGGCTCTGCTAGCGGTATTTGGCGGTTTCCTTGACTCAAGCCCAACTATATTCGACAAAAAACTCTCGGCATGTATGTATGTACGTATGCATGTGTGCCCATACGTATGCATCAAAATCTCCGCGTGTTTACCTGGGTGTATTTCGACATATTAAGCTTAATATGCGGATTAGTCACGCCTCGGCCTTTAAAAAAGCAAAGCTGCATACCTACCTGTCTGTAACAGACCGAACCTACACATAAAGTCATAATGCTAAAGGTGTTTTAGAAAACATAACGTGTATGATAATGTTACTAGTAAATAGAGTTATTTATGATTATAAATCTGGTAAATATGCATATCTAAGTGTAAGTTTGCTTTCTGGATGTGTACCTAATCCATCGGTAGTTTACTTGATGGTTTTGCAGCCAGTTTTTGTTTCGTTAAAGGTTGGTTTCACGCCATGCGAGAGAGTTAAGACCCTTATAAAACAAATCGAAATGTATTTAATTAACCTTTCAATTCGCTTTTTACGCCCACGCACTTTTTGTTCATTCTATCCCTACAAAAACATAATCTACGTTAATTGTTTGTTTTCATTCAGGGCCAAAGGTTACCGTGGCAATGTCGCAAGGACAAGCACTTTCTGCGCAGGAGTGCGTCTCGGTCGAGCGCACACCAGCCTTCCGCATAGCCACGCTGCGGGCTCACGCGAGGGGTCAAGGCACCATGATGCCCATTTCGAACCAATTTGTTTGTCCGGCACTGTACTCAATTGCCTTTGTAAGAAGGTTGATTACAAGTCATCAACGGCATAATTATAAGTCCTAGGCTACACGCTAAGTTTTGTTCAGATAAAAGGTATATAAGCTAAACAAACTATTTTATTTAGGAACTTTTTTTATTCTTTTGACAAGTACCGGACAACACTGGCAACTGGTTTGCACATAAATGCTGTTGTAACCCAAAGTACATGTTAATTACTTTATAATGCTAAGATATTTGTCGTTACAAAAACCCAATTCTGAGCTTGCGCAATGTGTAGTACAGAATTGGTCGCGATTTAAACAAAGCTTTTAAAACTAATAGGCTGGTTTTGTTAATGCTGCGAGTTTATCTATAATAATGTTTGTATAATTAAAACAAAGGAATGTGGTTTAACAAATACTAACCTGTTTTTGGGATCTTGATGTAACCTGAGTATAATATTAAATATTTTTCTACAAAATCTCAAGTAATTTAACGTTAGCACAGTGCAGGCTTTTTAGAAATATGATTTGGTGGAATGCATAATTTCAAACGATAAAATTGTATTTATCAACTAATGTTTGTGTAAGTACTTGCGTTTTTTATTTTAAATATTATTCACAGTTCTTCATTCAAGATTGCGACACACTGCACTGTCACATCGACATTGCGATACAAAAGACTTCAACGCGCTCGCCCCGTAGCGGGTGCTACGCTCGGGCTCATTTTTTTTCTTAACGCTAAACGTTTATATTCTCTCTACGTTTAAAGTTTCTATACTCTATAAAATAAATGTAATTATATATAATTTAACTATCATGAAAATAAATAAGTAATATATCGGAGTCTGTCAGCTGACCCGAGAGCTGGACAATTCAGCCAGCGTCTTGAGGGAGCTTCGGATTGGTACCTATTGATATGGATCAGTTGAGTTACCTCTAGTTCGTTTGCAACAGTCTACAGTTAGCTCATCGGTTTCATTATACATGCTAGTTTTAATTTGTATCTATTCTTAAATAGTCTATTTTAATTAAGAAGTGGGTAAATATCATCTTAACCGGACCTTTCGCACGAGAAACCAATAGGTACCTAAAATAACTTTCTGCAGGTAACACAAATGAGTAGGCATGTATTACTTTTATCATTGCCTTTTTAATCGATTGGAAACCACTAAACGATTTATTGCGTGAACAATAAGGCGTAGGTTTATAAAGCCAGTTATTTAAAAACTTAAAATGACACAATTTCCTTATCTCAATTACCACAAAAAAACACAGTTGCATGCAATAGCCGTTTAAAACGGCGATCGATTCGGATGTTATCTATCGTTGGAATTGGAACACAATTATAAGGACAGATCGTGACGCATTTTATGGAGCACGGATACGAGTACACTCAGTGGTGTAAAGCCTTTGTTTTGTTCCTAATGCCACTTTTTTCTGTTATTCGCAGCGTTAAGTAATTGTGATATTTATTGTTCCACCTCAATCAGCACTATCATACTTCACATCACACTAAAATTGAATGCGAAAGTTTGTATGGATACATGGATGTTTGTTACCTCTTCACGCCAAAACTACTGAACGGATCGGGCTGAAAGTTTGCATACAGGTAATTATAATCCTGGAATCAAATATCTTGATTCCTAGATACTTTTTATCCCATAGATCAGTTCCCGTGGGATATAAATCACCTTTAAACATTCCTATAGGAACAACGCCCGCGAAGCCGGGGCACAGCTAGTATAGTAGAAAACAAAGTCACTTCCCGCTGTCCGTCCCTAGTATGCTTAGATCTTTAAAACTACGCGGCGGATTTTGATGCGGTTTTAAGTAAGTACCTTACCTACCTACATATTTTCAAAAAGTGTTTTTTTAACTAACCTGGTTTGCCTCGCTGGGCAGAGGCCAGGCTAACATTGCTTTTACAAATTCTAATTCTTCTTTTGTACAGCCTAAACTAGGCCTTGTTAAATTGACAAAAATGACATCGAATCTCCATCGATGTGAATGCAAAACCTAACAAAGGTATTTATAATGCGATCCTTAAGTTTCTTCGATCTAATGAATAATGGATGTGGCTTGCGGGTGTCGAGTGCAAAGATTTGGGGGCAAAATTAAATTTGAACTGAGTTATTAAGCGCTCTGTACCTACATAAATCGATGTTCAACTCCAATAATTTACGCAATAGGGTGCATGGATATTTTTAATTTTTTTAGTCGATTATTTAAGTTAATACATAAACGAAAAAAATAAAACATACAATTTTTTTTTAATTATTGAGGTAAAAAACAAAAAATAAAACTACACTCAGTTTCGGGTGATAAAAACGCTGCCACGTTAGCCCTTGTATTTTGTGACGTCACGGATCATCGGATCTTATCAACTCAAAATCAAAACTATACAAAAATGTTTAAGTATGACGTCACGCCTCAAATGTCAATAGCGTTGCGTTTAGACATTTTGCAGTTGAAATTTAAAATATCTGAAATAATATCTAAATAAATATAAATAATACCCAAATTCATATTTAGAGAAAATCTATAGTGAAATACTATGCCAGGTGAAAGATTAAATATGGGATTTTGATAATTTTCTTTATTCTAATTAATTTGCGATGATGACTGTATCTACCTAGGTACCTACTACCTACCTACTATTGATGGTAGTGTGTGAGCACCGAGACTTGCGTAATGTGACAGATCACGGCTGGATTGCAGCGAGCCACAGTCATCATCAAAGCCTAACAATTGAATAAGTACGTAGTTATAGTAATCTCACAATGCTTGGCGAAACGTGGCCAAGAATAACTTTATTTGTCTTCTGGAAAATTACTCTTGGCAGACGAGGAAATAATCATTCAGAGAGAGGTGGAAATTTATCAGAGTAACCGTCTTCAAAAAAATTGGAGGTTCTCAATTCGACTGTTTTTTTTATGTTTTGTTACCTTAGAACTTTTGACTGGGTGATCCCATTTTGATGATGCTTTTTTTATTTGAAAACTGGTGCTTCTCGTGTGGTCTTATTTCAAGTTGGCCCAGTACTGAAAATGGTATTCATGACAAAACCATATAATTCACGTCGGTTTATAGTTTTTAAAACAAACCCAATTATTTTGTTGACTATGATATAGAGATATAGAGATACAGATTAATTCATTAATACATTTGCCTATTTACCAAAGATGATTTTGTTGCCTATAGTTTGATAGTCAGCTCAGCTGTCGTGCTCTATTATACTATTTTCTATGCTATAAATATTTACAATACAGCCTAAACCGTTATAATAGACAACCTAGAGTCCAAAAATGTTGTCCCAGAAAGATAAAACATACTTTACCAATCTAAAAAGAAATTACAATAATAGAGACCTAGATTAGAATAGAATATAGACATATTGATATCAGTATTATCCGCTGCCTGTTATTTTATTGTTGAGACTTAAGACCTACATAAAGTAGGTTCAAACAAAGATACTCGCACTATCTTGGAGCTATGAAATGTTACAGCTTCCTTTGTTGAGAACAATGCGCGAAACGCCCCTAACCGCATCCTTCACTGTCTGGCTGTCTCCATCACTACGTGAATTACCTACTAGAATAACATCTTTGCTTGTTTTCTACAGCCTATCCAACTTGCTGCCTTTTACGATATAGAGAGATATTGAGTGTGTGCCGAGGTATAGAAATAGTTATAGATACGTTGGACGGACGTCCAAAGTATCTGGAAGAAGAGATAAACACTTAGATTATCCGTGATGCACATGGCCTTTTCGCAACTACCCCTCCCTGTGCACTGGCACGTTCTGAATTGCACAGCTAAGTTTGGGCACTGTTAAAAATTAAGCAATGATAAGCACAGAATTTGAGTAAATAGTGATGCAGGTTAAGTCCAAACATATGTATATGCGTATTACACAGAGCTTAGGCTGTCAATAATGTATGAATAGTATTTAGTCAAAGACTATATAGCTGTAGCTGATAGCTGTGATGCTGGCTTAGAATTTGTACAACCCCAACTCTTTCCGCGGGTATCATGAGAGGCGACTGAGGAATATCCTTCGAGGGGTGGGTAGCAGCGCCCCCTGCAGAACAATTCTACCACCGAACTGCAATCCCCAATCCAATGATTATGGGCATTACACCCCATGATATAAATGTCAATAAGGCAGTTATTAGGTGGAGGCCTGCATCCAGTAGTGGACCAATACGGGCTGAGGTTAAGGTAGTCAAAGACTGATTTAAAACTGAGCTAAATAAACCTCGTCATAAGTTTCCAAAAGTGGTTCATGTAACAAAAGCTACCATTAAACCCAGTAATTATTACAACCGGATACAGAATCGGTCTTTATAGCTACTTAATAAGTCCGGTTTCGTTTGGCTTATGCATACGTCACCCGGTTTTTCTTCCGTTAGTCTTGATTGGATTTGCATTTTGGCGGACTGCAGATTTGGAAATCGAGATCCATAAAGAAATTAATTATTCTAAAGGAGCTAGCTACCTAATTTAAGACTTGGGTATACTTAGTCAATTGGTACAACAACTCTTTTGTACAAAAATCATCATTCGACTTTAAGATATAATTACTTAAGTAGGTATTAATAAAGTCTCTGCGCGAAAACGATCGCCCTAACGCGATTAAAAATAAAAACAGAATCGACGCGGTAACTTGGCATATTCAAGATTAAATTTAGCGATGTATTAAAAAACATCCATTCGGTTTACCTAAAGATTGAGATTTAATAAGAAGAAAGAAGAAGATAAAGAGAGCTGAATAAGGAACATTTTTTTGAAGTCTGTTAATAAATGATAGCACAGAAGCACACTAATTAATTTCTCCGAGAAACAAAAGCTCTCTCATTTATCATTGAGCATGCTGCTTGTTTGGAATGTGTGTCAGTCCGCAATCAGTTTCAAAGTTCGACGTATCTAGACTTTTCAATTGCGAAAAAATAATAACAAGTTGTGTATAAGACATAATATACTAACATTTTTGGACCTTTATCCAACAACATAAGGTTAAATGTGGCTTGTAAGCCGCCAAATATTCGACTCAAATATAGCTATTACAGTGAGGCAATCTTATAAGTTTATACGGTGTACTTGCACGCTTTGTTGAGTTACCTACTTTGTACCGCATGAACATTGTTGGCTTATTTTTTTCCCTATACTTGTGACGACTTTATTTACGCAGGTAGAGTACTTTTTGGTTGGATCTGCATCGAACCCTGAGATTTGCCAGTAATTTCGAATGTTCTCTCCATTGATCCATTTTAATGATGAATATTACCTACACGCTTTTTACTAGAGGTATAAAAACTTTCGTAGTTTGCTTATATTCATAATGGATACCTACGCTATTCCTATCAACCTCAATAGCTCTGAATAAAAAGACACCTATGATATTAATTGGTCCAAGCTAACATTGAAATGTAGAGCCACGTGGGCGTTAGAACCTCCGATTTCTTAAAAGATTCTGACAAGAAGTTTTTATATACTATATCATTCAAGTTTTAAATATCTTAACAAAACACGTCCAACTTGCACTTGTACATTTAACATTATCATTAACTACATTTAACATTATCTAGGATGGTCCCATACTTTTCCAACCGCATCTTACGTAAAGCTCCTTGTAGATAATTCAACAGGGTTTAAAGCTATAAAATTGAATATCATCTTTCCTGTTTTGAGAGAAATCTTGTTGGTTATGGTGTTTATATAGTGAAACATTGATTAAGTTTTATGGTAGAGCTTTGAGAGAGCAGGTAGATTACCTACATATGCACCTTATAAGAATGTTATGAAAAACCTAGAAACGATAACGTACTCCACCATAAAACTTAATCAATGTTTCACTTGTAAACCCCATTACCAACAAGATCTTGATTATAATATCTTATGAATAAGGGCAGAAAGAATATCTTAGTAGGCGTTATAGTTAAGTATGCCTTTACCAAGAGAGTTCGGTTAGTTAAACATTATGTTAGCTAGATGAAATCAACGTGCAACTTACCGCCGTCGATGAAGCGATCCAATAAAAAGTCAGATATCGGATTTACACTGCAGTGAAACAAGCACGATCACTTTGTCTCTCGAAAAACAATTGTCAATAAACACCTGTTTAGCACAGAAGATGTCCTTGGGATATGGAGTATTCCAGAGGGTTATGGTGCCGGCGGCGCGCGGGAGGCGTTCCGTCCGGCCGCACTACGCGCCTCGCAACGGTAAACTGGCTGCCAGCGGGCAACACAGCCTCTCCCTCGCTTGTATGACTGCCGAACCTCCCTCCCGAGCCCATAGTACCGTACGCTGCACGCCTGTATACCTACCTACCATTTATTATACCTTTATCTGTGTGCTGTGGATACTGCTTCTGTGTGCAATTCTCTCAGCACACAGGCGTAGGCATACCGTGTTCTACATAAGTGTGGGTGTTGGAGTAGGTAAAGTAACTACCTATGCGTGCTTTGATCTTACGATTTGGTATGCACGACGGCCGCGCGGCCGCACGTAGCGCTGTGGCTATACCTACCTACCTTACTTCTTTACTAAATCTAATATCTAAGGCACCAGTAACATTAGTTTAAGTTTGTGCAACATACCTAGGTAAGTACGCGTCGTCATCGTGCCGATCGGACTCTACCTACCTACCTCTAGAAACAAGAGGGCGTTGTCAAAATTTCCAAGATTTTGAGAAGCTCTTATGTCTTTCAAAAGCAGAGCACTTGTATAACTAAATCAATAGACACATCAAAATCTTCTGTCCGAAACATAACCAATCCACCTACCAACCTAAATAGAGTAGGTAACTAATTACCTACCCCCCTGGTAGGTAATTAATTACCTACTCTAACTACGGTAGGTAGACTGTACCTACCGTAGTTAGAGTAGGTAATTAATTACGGTAGGCTCTACCCTACTCCTACCACTAAAACCATTTTCAACTCCACTTGTAGTTGGTAGAGTAGTATAGTTAGCAAATGTTGTGCAAACCTGTTAAGCACTCATTCTATACTACAATCTTTACACTATGTTTTTATAAATGTTTTATTATGTGTTTTGTTGACATTGCCCTAATTAAATAAGTGATATAAAATAGTTAAGGATACTTTACTCGGTGTCACTCTTAGCAACCATTATTCTGAGTTGTGAATGTTGTGATGTGTGTGATGGATGTTGTACCGTAATGTTACTTATGACTAGACGTGTGCGCCGTGCCGACCCGCCGCCGCCGCCGGTAAATTTTCCACGCCGCCGCCGCCGATCAGCCGATCGGCGTGAATTCGGCGTGAAACGTTACCTTTTAGACCCTTTGAAAACCCCGTAATTTTATTGATTATTATTATCGACACTGCAGCTACTTAACCTTCATGTTGCATTTTATAGCTGACGACAGTAATGAGATGCAGAATTTCACTCCGGCAACGAGGGCTTTTGACGAAAAGAAGACAGGAGAAGCTTTGAGCGTATTCACCCAAAAGGTGTGATACCTGAATTTAGTCTGTCAGAAAAGTCTTTGTACCTGGTGACTGACTTCGGAGCCAAGGTGCGACGCATAGCCCAAATTGTGCCCGAAATAGGAAGCAATTTATGTCTCGGTCATTCATGGTCTGCATAATTAACCGTGGTGCGCCCCCTCACCGTGTGGTGCCGGCATAGAATATCACTGCCCCACCTCCTCCCGTGGGTGTCGTAAGAGGCGACTAAGGGATACCAACACCGGGGGGCGGGCAGCAGCGCCCTCCGTAGACCGATAACATCACCAAACTGCGATCCCCAACTCGTATGCCCAGCGTGGGGATTAAGGGCACTACCCCCCCAATGATTTTACAAGTCAAAAAGTGGCTCCAGTTCCCGGCCGCCTCGCTATTCCTTGCCAAGGTCGCTATTCCGGCCACGGTAACGGCGGCGTAGGAGGTGCTAGGAATCCCCGGGCTACGGCAGGCTACCGATCACTACTTAAAACTTGACCCTTGCTACGTTTAACGAACGCACTCTAAGGCTTGATCACCATCTAGCGCAGTTGGAAGTGGAGTTAGAGAACATTAAATGGCATGTTCTGAGGTTATATGAAGTCCGTAGAGAGGGGGGAGGACAACGTAACCTTTTACTCGGGCCATCTTCTCTACTTTCGCGAGAAATCTCCAGTCGACCAGGGTAGCGTACCTGATCCTTCGGCTGTCCAAGCGGTACAACTTGAAGGTAATTCAGATTTACGCACCGACCTCGGCACACTCGGATGATGAAGTGGAGGATAATGTACGAAGACATATCCAAAGCCTTACATAACACCACTAAGGCTCACTTCAACGTTGTTATGGGGAACTTCAATAGCAAGATGGGAACCCGGACTGGGAACGAATCCCGAATAGGCCCGCATGGTTATGGAGTTAGGAATCACAGGGGGCAAATGCTTGTCAACTTGATGACGGATGAGACTCTCGGGCTGATGCAAAAAGACGGGAAACCACCCAAGTGACTTCGTCAGACATGTCAGACCTGAACAAGCGAATTGCGAAGATGGTACGGCGCGACCTTCGGAGCTCTAACACACACCTCATTGAAGAGGCGATAGAGCGAAACCGAGGGTCCAAAGTATTCACTCAGCAGCTTAGCAGGAGCCACTTAACGAAGCTTATAACGCACGATGGGAGGACCGTATTGTCGAAGCCGGAGATATATTTGTGCATAACGATTATACCTTGTGTAAAGATGTACTTATTTAGTTCTAAATAGGTAATTTTTCTTGTAACTTGTATTTCTTAATAAATGTATAAAAACATGTAAGCATTTTTAAATAATTTATAAGACATCCTAAACAAATACTATACGCGCCGAGTTCACGCCGAAATCACGCCGCCGCCGCCGATTTCAGGCCGGCGTCCGCCGCCGATTATTTCAACGTCGGCGCACATGTCTACTTATGACACGGTATCACATATCGGAAAAAAGGCATAGGAGGTTAACTTACAGAAATTCTCGTGTAGGTACCTACAACAGAAATACCTTGTGCATTTAAAACACCAAAAACTTTCTACGCCATCTATCAACGAATAGCAACATGAGTACAGGCATACTCTGTATTCAGGAACTAGATGGCGCTGTTGACGCTATAGTGAGCCAGATTATTCAATGTTTCAGGTTCAGACATGAAAATATATTAGATTTTTATTACATTACAAAATTACATAAAAATGTGAAAAACCAAAGAAGTATTGCTGAAAATTGCAATAGATTTAAGGGAAACAATTAAGCTGGCAATTTTATTTATTTTGTATCTGTGTTGTTCGATATTTTTCATTCTGGCATCACTGCCGGGTGTGAGCTACGTACAATTTGTGTATTTTGTAATTTACAAAAATTTTGGTGTAAACAATGAGATTTTTAAAATTTCTAGTGCTAAAATCATAGAACTATTAGTCCTCTCTTCACTAGTTTTCTAATTTAGGTTTTTATATGCATTTTGTATTGATGTGAGGTTCTCGTGCATTGTCTTCGTGTGTGACTCAAAATGGCGCATCAACTAGCACAGTCTGTAAATTGTTCACTTGACGACATTGACCTCAGCGCTCTAAAGGTAAGTTAAAGAAGTATGCTGTATAATATTCCTTGTCTAGAACCTATAACCTACGCCGGAACACTTCATGAGATAAAAAGAACTGGTAAAAGGGCAATGATCTCACAGGGCGTGAATCATAGTGAAGGTTCACTTTGTATCTGCATACATTCCTATTTTCTGTACCCGATAAATTGTATTTCAGGACCCAGCTGGTATTTTTGAATTAATAGAAGTAGTCGGAAATGGCACGTATGGACAAGTCTACAAGGTATGTAATGCGAATATATCTACTTTACGAATGGAACAATAATAATCATCTATATACCTACCTATTATCAACTTTTAAACTTCTAGGAGTGTATCAGCTCTCCTGTCTTTCTAAACTTCTGTAGATTAGTTATGTGGGTGGTAAATTGCTCAGGATTTAATTGACTGTGTGCCCCTATTACCGTGAGAAATTAAGCCTAATAAGCTTCAATGAAAACATATCAATTACTTACAGTTCAGAGGGAACAATGTCAATGAACTTTGTCCTTTCTTTTCTTCAATAATTATGTTTGCAAGGAGTCTTCATCAAAATTCTGCTTATCCCCTAGAAGATATAGAAACATTGCTTGGTAAATAAGAACCTAATTAGTAGATACCTAGCTGAAATTCATTAAACCCTACTAATTGTGCTTTACCAATGAGTTAGTCTAAAAAATGGGACTCAAGTGTTGTTTAGTTGAGAGTGAGAGTCTAGGGTTTCTAAAATAGACTGACTCACTAGCTACACTGGTTGTTGTATAGTTCCTGTAAATTTGCAAAATTAGATACTTATGTAAGTCAGATTAGTATGGTAATCAGTAGATAGCTACAAAATACAGTAGAAAATTTATTTATATGTGACTGCAATGCAGATGCTACTCTCTGTTTGCGTATTTGCATAATTATCTAACTCCACTATGTTATCTAAGCTAAACTCTGACTCAATTTGAACATTAAAGTAGGAAAAGAATCAAATTTGTATGCATATTAACAATTGGCTTAATCAGTTGTATGTTTGTGTATTTGAAATAATCTTTTCCCTGTAATCAGAACAGCTTATCATAAATATTTATCTATTTAAGGGCCGGCACACAAAAACTGGGCAGCTTGCCGCCATCAAAGTTATGGATGTCACACAGGATGAAGAGGAAGAGATAAAGCTGGAAATCAATGTGCTAAAAAAGTATTCAAATCATCGCAATATTGCAACATACTATGGTGCTTTCATCAAGAAAAGCCCGCCTGGGAAAGATGATCAACTTTGGTTGGTTATGGAGTATTGTGGTGCTGGTGTGTGTTTTTATTTTTATATCTGTGTGAAGCTGGTGAACATGCTGCTTGTGATGTGGTTCTGTAACTACCAACAAAGTTTAAAAAATTAAACTGACATGACATTTTGATTTTCCAACTAAACCGTTGGTACTTACTAATAACATCTTTGGTGCATAAAACTACTGCGACAATATATGCCCCAGTAGTTTTGTTCAAAGAACTACTGGGAATAAGCGGAACATGTCATTGATTAAGCTTATTCCTCTGCATGGCATTCACTTATTTAAATTTTCTTTTGCAAGGATAACTAAAAAACTATGAATGATACTAAAAAAATGTGGATATTTCAGGATCTGTGACTGATTTAGTAAAATCTACTAAAGGTCAGTCATTGAAGGAGGAATGGATTTCATACATCTGCAGGGAAATCTTACGGGGCCTCAGTTACCTGCACTCCAATAAAGTGATACATAGAGATATCAAAGGACAAAATGTCTTGCTCACAGACAATGCAGAAGTTAAACTTGGTGAGTCTTACTCATAGGTAATAAATAGATGTATGTAAACTTTTAAGTTTTTTTGTAATTAGATAAAAAACTATTATAGGTACTTTCTCCCACCAATCAGATTAATTTGTAGTCTAATACTATTCTTATGGATTTTCAAACAAATAATAATATGATTAAAGGTCAGAACATGTAAAAAGCAGCAATTTTGCTTCAAAACTATTTTCTATGGAAACATCGGAGGCTTATTGATATCCCATGGAAACTGATTCATGGGATAAAAGTCTTATGTATTATTCCAGACCTAAAAACACTTGTATGCAATTTTGGGTCCTAGCTGTTCAATAGTTTTATTTTTTTATTGATAATAGTGAAGCAGCCTGTGTGGCTGTGTGGTGCTGGCTTAGAATTTCCACCACCCGGACTCTTCCCGCGGGTATCGTAAAAGGCGACTAAGGGATATCTACCGGGGGCTGGCAGCAGCGCCCCCTGCACAACGATTATACCACCAAACTGGGTTCCCCAACCTGTATGCCCAGAGTGGGGATTATGTGCATTAGTTTTTCATGCCAAAATCCCCATGGGGGGCCATGAGTTAAACGCTAATAAGACATTTATCAGGGGGAGGCCTGCACCCAGCAGTGGACCTATACAGGCTGTTAAGGTTGAAGTTGAGGAGCAGCCTGTGGCTGATGGATTTTGGTCATCCAAAACTTTTATAATATTTGTGTGTAGGTATAGGTAATCATAGGTATATAGTGGTGTACCCACCTATTTGCCTATTAAAACAAACTCCAATTAAAAAATCAGAAGCCATAAATAAACAATTTTTTCTTTGTTTTACAGTTGATTTTGGAGTGTCAGCGCAACTGGACAGAACCATAGGAAGAAGGAACACATTCATTGGTACTCCATACTGGATGGCGCCCGAGGTTATAGCCTGCGACGAAAATCCCGATGCAACTTACGACAACCGATCTGATCTGTGGTCTTTGGGGATCACCGCATTAGAGATGGCAGAGAGCCAGCCACCCTTATGTGACCTCCATCCCATGAGAGCCTTGTTTCTTATCCCGAGGTAACGCACTTATCCTTTTGCTGTTTTATTTGTAGAAATTTACACTATTTGTACGCCACCGCCGCCATCATAACAAAGTTCTCACGTATTGATTGCTTATACAGTTTTTTACTCCTTTCAATTGTATTGTGTAGGTTTTTGTAGCAGGTCTATTAAAATATAAACATTTCAATTCATTTAAGTAACTTGCCGAGCGCTTAATAGTTTACCCTTATCCCCTGTCTAACATGTGTTGTGAAGGTTTTTGTAGCAGTTCTGATAGAATATAAAAATGTATTTTTTAGGAACCCACCGCCGCGCCTGAAGTCAAAGAAGTGGGCGAAGAAATTCCATGGTTTCATTGAAACTGTACTTGTGAAGGACTATCATCAGAGGCCCTATACTGAACAGCTTTTAAAACATTCTTTCATCAGGTAATCAACACATTAATTTAAGCCTAGCCAATAGCTAATAAGACTTTTCTTCATGATTGTAAAATAATAAAAAAGAAATTCCTACCAACTGAATTTTCGACCACGGCCAGCCTTAAACGTAAAGCATTAATACTATTACCTAGTGCAATAGAGTATTAAGGCATTCCGTTTGCACAGATATAGATGCTCTCTTTAGTACCTCACTCTCATAATCCGATGAGACAGACCAACCAATGTATAAAATTAGGTATACAAAATTTAGGAACTCAACTGTTGAAATTCTATCCCCTAATTATCTTTGTTGTATTCTCAGAGATCAACCAACGGAACGACAAGTGCGGATACAGCTAAAGGACCACATAGACCGTTGCAAGAAGCGTAAGCAAGACAACTCTGTCCGTGAAGAGTACAAATATTCCGGCTCTGAGGGTGAAGAGGAAGAGAACGCAGTGGCTGGAGAACCCTCCTCCATTGTACATAACGCAGCCGCGCATCAAGGAGGCGATACACTGCGGCGTAACTTCCAGCAAATTCAGGAGGGGGTCAGGTTAGTTTCAATTACTCAAATCACTAATCAAAAAGGATTTCTACCTTGAATAAAATCTCATATTGGCAAGCTTATTCACAGCTTACCTACCGAAAAAAAATTAAGCTTAGAAGTTCTTCCGCGAAACAAACACAACAAAGTACAAAAGTTGATTCTTGGTTTTGTACAGTACAGTCCAATGTGTGTGGCCCGTGATGACTTACTAATAATTCTATGCAAAGCTTGGTATCTGTTCCAGAAAGGTAGATCAATAAAGTCGAACAGAATCAATGCAATACCAACTTACCATCTAGGAACTTAAATACATTGTCTTTTACTTTTTCTGACACCAACTAAATCCCAGCTTCCAGATCTCATGGCTTGTTTGTAAGTAATAACATGTTCATGTGTTCAAAACAATAACATTAACGTTTTCTCTAACACGCTAGACCCGCCGAACCGCAACCGCAGCCTCCGCCCAAACGGAACAGTAAGCGCGAGGAACGTGAAGAAATTCCAGGTAATGTTCACTCATTTACTAAAGCTTTAGGCACTTGGCAAGAGAAATAGCTATAGCAAGAAATACTACAGTTAAAGAACTGTATCCATTGTGATAACTATCCTTTTTTTAAATGTATTCATCTACAAATTAGTTATACTATTTATGGAATTTAAAATACAGTTACATGATTGGCATATCGTCTAAATTATTAACATCAGCCATGGCAGTCGCGGCGTAAGAATAAACCATTCTCACTTAGCCCCTGGATTTTGTAAAAACTTATTTAGGATTGCAGTTAAGTGCAGTCGACGTCCTTGTATAGACGTGCAGTCAGAGTCAGAGTCAAATCGTTTATTTCTTTAGACTTACAAAATAAGCACTTAGACAAGTCAAATTTTCGTGTATAACAGCCATAAGGGAACCTTCCAAAGAAAAGGCCTGGTTATTCAACACCTTCACTGCGATCACCAATTCGCCTGCCAAGCGTGATGATTATCATGATGATTTAATGTTTCATTATAAAGAAGTTATCTATACTCTCAACTTTTCCAAAGCTATCAGTAATAGGCAACATATAAATGGGAATAAAGAAGAGTTTTAAATTACTGCCATACTCTGATCATACGCCAATCACAGTCCTAAAACATTTCAATCTATATTAAGTAACTTGCCAAGTGCTTTAGGCGCATACACGAGTGAAAGTGGCGCCGCCACCTATTTTATCTTATTACTTTTAACAAAGGAAATTTAAAAATTTAATCGTACAGTTTGTGGTATAAGTTATTTCTCTATTATTAATGCCTCTGTAATAGTTTCATTTTGTAAAGCTTAGGCAGAGATACGAAGTTGCCCTTTTTGACCAACAAAAACTATTTTCGCACATCTGCCTAAACTATACAAAACAAACTATTACAGAGGTATTAAAAATAGCTTATACTCGTAATAGAAAACACAAACTGTACAATGGATTTTAAAAATTTTCTGTGTTAAACGTAATAATATGATAAAATAGGTGGCGCTGTGATATTGGCTCGGGTATGCGCCTTAATAATTTAACCTTATCACGTAATTCCTATCCTCTGTCTTACTTGTGTTGTGTTGTTTGCTAGAACCTGGCCCGCCGGCGAGGCCAACGAATCCTCAAAGACTGATTGTTGTGCCAGACCCGCAAGCGCAGCAACATAATAGATATAGGTAATGTTAACCTTAATACTAATCTACCTAAGCCTGTAGCTGTGTGGTGCTGGCTTAGAATTTGCACCACCCCAACTCTTCCCGCGGGTGTCGTAAGAGGCGACTAAGGGATATCCACCGGGGGGCGAGCAGCGCCGCGTCCCCTGCAGAACAATTATACCACCAAACTAGTATCCCCAACCCGCGTGCCCAGCGCGTGAGGATTATGGGCATTACCCTCCATACGATAAACGCTAATAAGGCGCTTATCAGGAGGAGGCCTGCGTCCAGCAGTGGACCAATGCAGGCTGTTGAGGTTTGGGGTACTTAAGCCTCTTCAAGACAGGCCTACAGTGTCGCAGTGCTGATAAAATAATTATACAAAATCATGAATTATAATAATTCTAGCTCTAAAAGTCGTTTTAAGAAGTCTAGAAGGACGTAAACCTGCAATATTTCATCTGTAATCAGCAGTTAGACCTCCCAAATACGTCCAATGTCCCACATCATGGAAAACACTTGCATTTATAAATTAATCAGGGACAAAGAAAGGCATGGAAGTCATAGATTCCTTTTCTTAAATCTATTCGAACAAGTTGCGCACGCTTTGTTCCTATGGGAACGTTAAATTTCTACCCCACGGGAACAGATTATTGGATAAAAAGCAGCCTATTACAGCAGTTGATTCGAGGATTAGAATTACCTGTATGCAAATTTCAGCCCTATCCTTTCTGTAGTTTTGGCGTGAAGAGGTAACAAACATCCATCCATATATCCAAACTTTCGCATTTATTATATTAGTATGATGTTTGACTTAGGCCTCTGCCCCCAACGCCGAAGTCTTCCGGCTCCTCAAACAGCTCGGGCTCCAACAATGGAACGCCACCAGCCAGCGGACCGCAGCCGCCGCAGCGCGCCTCGCACCTTCTCTTCAAACCTATGGTACGTATAATAACAACCACAAATTCGACTATATTTCGACAATAATTTAGTTATTAATGGAACTTGTAAAAGACAGCTTATTTGTAAACCCAAAGAAATTTATAGTTCCTGAATTATCTACCCCTAACACAAGCTCTGTTTGGTACCCTTGTAAGCTCTGCTTACTTTTAGGGGTAAGATGACGGCTTATTATCTAATATATAGTAGGTATATAATTATTTAGTTCCCCTGTCTGATACCTTGCCACGATGAAAACACTTGTATTCAATCTCTATCATGCTCAATACATACATTCGATCGCTCTCAGTATAATTTGATATTATATCTCCCTAATATGTATAACTTGCAATTTATTTGCTTTTTTGTTTTATTTCCATGTCACGCTGTTTACATTTATTTGCACACCTGATTACTGCAGCTTCCACCGAGAAGGCCAGAGGTTTGTTCCTTATATTCAGTTTGCATACAATTATGTTCTCCTAAATTGTACAAATTGCTGATGGTTTTATGGTTTTTTCAGGATTTGGATAAGTTAGCTGCGCAACTCAACGAACTAGGAGTAGTATCGGGCAACGAACCACCGAATCGGCCTCCTCGGGCGCCTACTAATGGACAAGGTTTGGACTAGATTCAGTTCGATAAATATCCGAATAAAAATAAATTCTGTCAATCTGAGGGTTAGCGTTGGACAGCTTAACTAGACTAGGAAAAATGTTGTCTAGGCTAGAATATAAAAAAATGCACAAATGTCACGGAGTTGAAGGAATATTTATTATGCATTGGATAGCAAGCCAAAGGATAAAATATGATGAAGCATAGTTCATGTTAAGCCTACTGATTTCACTAAATTATTAAACTGGTTAAAATAACTCAGATTAACTAGATAAATTGGAACTTGCTCCCATTCGATACCGTTAATAAATAAGTAACTGTTGAAAACAGGCCCACCAGTGGAGAGAACTGAGCGAGTCCCTCCAGAGCCGACATTCGACGAATCAGACACGGATTCCGACGCAGAGGAGAGCGGTGGTCGCGTACGCAACGATGGTACTCTACTAGCCAGCGATCCGCCTAAACCACTGTGAGTTACTTGCTTAAACATTTCATCAACACCCTTCCTTAATAATCAAAGCTAAATTAGAGTCTCGAATAGTCTCGGAATGGACGGTTCTTCGTTACACCCGACCTGACATCCCATCGTAGCTACTAACAGTCTCGAAAACGCATTATGGTCTCAGTAATGGGAAGTTCTTCGCTACATCTAAACCGACAACCCTGTCGTATCTAATACCATCTGCCCGCGGTTTCGCACGCTTTTTTCCGGGATTAAAAGAATAGTCTGTTCAGTAGTTTTGTCGTGAAGAGAAAATAAACATTTTAACATGCACATTTTTGCAGTGTGATATTTTATATTTTATTGATGGCACCGTCGTCATCAGTGGACACATAATTCTATGAAATACTTAACACCACCAATTTCATAGAATTATGCCGGTGCCAGTATCGATGTTGGGGCGTTTTAGCTAATGAATAACCGCCCGACCATAATGTTAGGTATATATTATGATCTGTAGTAGAATGCCCACTCAAGCCTTTATACCTTTACTAATTTCCCAGTGTTTGTACTTTTTATTTGCCTTTACGTTATTCCACCACTTTCGTTTTCCACTCCCATCCCGTTCGTTTGGTTCGCTTGTTAGTCCCGAGTTCTGCTACAGGCCTGGTTTGAGCGCTGTGTCCGAGGACGGAGGCGGTGCCAACAACGCCGGGGGCGCCCCCACGCGCCCTCTACCGCCTACGCCGGATGATGATGACGCACACGGAGATCGGACTCTCGTCATGAAACGGGTAAGTTCATGGAATAAACCTTATTCCTGTCAACGCACTTACAGGGTAGATGTAGCTTACCTAGTGGTACGGCGATTCATTTTATTCTTACATATATCTTAATCTTGAATCGAATATTCTTGTGAAGCTTGAATCTTTATCTGATTCAACAAAATCGTTGTACTACTGGTACAGCCCTACTTCTGTGTCACATCGCTGTTTTGTGCTAACTATGTAAGCTGACATTCTTTTATCGCACCCTGCCGGGCCGAGCCTGCTATTGATTTTATGTCCTTTATTTTCACGCCAAAGTAAGATTAGTGAGCATTGTTAGTCATGTTTTATTTCGATTACATTTTTCATGTGTGTTTTTGTATGGGTCACGAAACGCCAGAGGGAAAATACTGAAGATAAAAGGCAATCGGATGTTGACGAGGCTGTGCTACTGAAGGATTGGGACTTCGCCAGATTCTTCCCTTCCAAGAGTGCGGAAGCAAGGGAAGAGAAACAGAAGGCAGCTAAAGAGGCTGAGCAGAAACGAGTGCAGCTACAACGACAATCGCGACTCGAGATGGAAGACGTGTGGACCAAGTACAAAGGGATTTCAACCCCGCCCGCTAGGCACAAGCAGCTATTTCCGAAATCAAACGAAAAAACCACACAAGACAAACTTGCTGACCTCATCAAGTACAAGAAGGAACAAGACGCGGAATCGAATTCTCCAAATCGTTTCTTTAGAGGGTTCAGAAGAGAGAATTCCGATCTTTTTCCATTACCGAGCACGAGGCATTCCGCCATTTACATACCAAAACATGACAGTCAAATTGGCGCACAGAAACAGATGAGGTCCAGTGGGATTTTCAACAATTCTCGAAAACAAATCATAAAGCCACCGGTGTCCGGAGAGCCAATATTGACCGACTTCATAAAGATGAATGATAGTTTGAAGATGTCTGCACAGGGCGAGATAAAGAAGAACGACAAAAAAATCGCTAATACTAAGATACAGGCGAACAATCCTATCGAGGCTCTGAAAAACGTTGCCGCTTTGATCCGACAAGACAGCGAAAGCAACAGCCCGTCTCGGCAGAGCAGCGTCAATAGCGACTCTCCTTCCACCAGTATTTGTTTCTCGAGCGGCACTACCTTCGAAAAGGCCGGCACTCCAGACCTGACAGCGAATACCTTCGAAAACAACCAAAGAGAACAATCCCCGTCAGATGCAAACATACGCATGAAACCACGAAGAGAAAAGACTGAATCCGATATAGTATTTCGTCGAAACTCCCAATACAATCGGCATTCAGAACTCTTGGCAAGTGGGCAGGAAGCGGTACTCGCTCAGGATAAGGTAATTGCTCCCCGATCAGGACAGTTTAATATTTTTATACTTACAATTTGGTATGAGGGATATATTTATTCTAACATAGAAGCTAACCTCTACATTTTTATCGTACAATGCTTGATTAATAGGAATGGTATTGGATATAGTAAATGGTACTGGTAAATATTAACATTATGTTATGTATAATATGCGTGGGAATGGTTTACGGTTTGAATATGACATAACAAAGTGATGTTTTCTCTATGTATGTTTACGTAAATATTAAATTATATCTGTATAGTTATTTGCTCACACGTCTTACCTTTTGGCGTGATCTATCATTTGAATAATCTAAGTAACTTTTAGTAGTTTCATATGAACGATAAAGTATTGATTGTGTATAGCTAGATGCAAAGATAACCACTACGAAATAGATGTGGAGGAGCCTCTTTTCATTTCGTTTACACAGCCCTTTATCGTATCCTTAACCATACAATAATATATTAAAAAAATAGAAATCATCATGACATAAACATTAACAATCAAATATATTTAGATTTGTGTAGTACAGCTTATTGTTCTATCTAACCCACATTTTCACCCAAGCTACTAACAGATCGTAATGACTAATCATTCACCATGTTATCCGCGCGATTACCGTCTTCCTGCCAAGAGAAGTGACTGCCCCGACACGACTTAACACTAGGAATGCCTAACGAACATCGAAGCTGAGAACTCATCTGACTGTGAATGTGTTGCATGCTGGCTGCCGTTTGTTTTTGTCGCCCTGTTTGTCGAGTTTTTTTATTAATGCTATAGCTACAATCATTGTTTGTCACCGTTTGGTTCTTATTAATAACTATAACCTCAATAATTAATTAGGTATTGTTGAAAACAGAATTTGTTATTAGACCATTGAATTACTTTAGGTTTACCTAGTTGTAGCAATACAAAAATTACGCCATGAAATACTTCTAATTCAATTCAAGTCTTTATAATTTGTTTTATATCTGTACAAAATGTACTTTGTTACCAGCAAATTAAAAAGTTTTGTTTCTTTGACCTAATTTATTGTGAAAAGGTTTCAGATAGTTTTTATTTTGACATGTAGGTTCGATCAAGCGGCGCGAACGAAGGTAGTGGCTCGCGCACCAGCTCTGTCCTACCCGACCTTCTGAGCCAGGCCGGCCAGCCGACTACTCCGCCGCGACACGACAAATCCACCAGCGAGGAGGTAAGATCTAATCGACTCTTGTACTGTAAGACCCGACCTAGGTACGCGTAGGGTACTAGAATCCATTGTAAGTGCCAGTGAACACATTTAGATTCAGTTTTTTTATTTTTTTTATTTTAAAAATAATTACATATATGATTATAAATTCCGATGAATGACAATAAAATTTAAACATACATGGCATTATAACGTTGAATTCATGAAGTAGGTAATGATAATATGATTATTTTGAATAAACTAAAAACCTACTTCTAAATCCCCAGTTTTAAACTGTTCTTTTTAATCTTGCGGGATAAATACTACTTCCTCAGGAATAAATGTATTATGAATAGAATAGAATAGAAAATTGGGGCCAACTCCTCTTTACAACTGCAAAATAATCATGCAAATCAAGACATACATACAGACCTTACAGACAGCCGAACTTAAAACCTTTTTTTTTCAAGACCTTACAAAAGCAAATACTTAGTTAAAACATATAGTCGTAGGATAGGTGTTTTGTGAGTACAACGTTTTTTAACAGTAACTCAAGTTGATGCCAGACGCATCTGAATAATACACATTCATGAAAATGCTTTCTATTTAAAAGTACTTAACTAGTGCTTAACGCTAAGTTTCTCTTACGAATCATAATTTTACAATCCATTGATTTGTGTGCCTCACTACAAATAAGTTGGTGGCAATCATCAAATATGTGCTTACATGGGATTTAATGACACTGATTTATTAGCTGCCTAAGTTTCATAAGTAACGTATGGAGCTTCCAATTTCATAACACCCCTTCATAATGTTTTGAAACTTTTTTAAACCCATTTTTTCCCCTACTAAAGTAATGTTTTAAACTTGTTGGAAGCTCCTAGTGCGACTTATTGTGGTGTCTAGCTTTTGGTCTTTTATTAATATAAAAATGGTTGTCAATCATGCAAACTTCCCGGAGCGGCGGCGCCCCCCGTTTGCAGACACCGCCCTCGCCGCGTAAGTATTCAATGAATTGATGCAAGCAACATGCTTACTACATTTAAAGGTTCTCATAATATTGTTTTGTTGAAAGTTGGAAATGTATCTTCTTCCTTCATGCATTATCTAGCCGCTTTCATTATGTAAGGCAGTTTGTTGATCATCGAATGCAGATCGATTTACCTCAGCTTAAGGTCGATAAAGTCGAGCTTCAATAACCGTATTGCGGTCGGAGGGTCTAATCAAACGCTGTATACCTACGCTGAGTAGAACCCACTAGAAATATTATCCAGTGATTTCATAAAATAAGTAATTACTCCTACTAAAAAGTAGTTTCAAATCTATTGGTTAAAGATGCAGCGGAATTCTTTTATTTATGTTCTGTGGTGGATTAATTGTCTTCTTGAGTTTTTGTTATTGTTGTCGTCTTAAATGGTGCTCTTAATTCATTGCCTGCATCATATCCATGTGGCACACACGAATGAAGTAACTTCCATGTAGATAATCGCCATCAAGCAAATAACTTTCCAATGTATTTGGAATGACTAATCACTGGGAGATGGAATTGACTAACCGATCACCGATTCATATGTATGATCAGGCAAAAAATTTGCTAATTTTTACAACGTTCAAAATGTTAATGTTGTTTTTTTCTTTTACAGTACAGGCAAGCGATTGCTGGCGGCACGCCACTTTCCCACCATCACCACGTTCCTCAGCCTTCCTCTGTACAATCTACTCCTTCCAAGTCCTTCGTGGCGAGCGCATCGCCCTTGCATCCCTTGCAACACTCCCCTTCCAACTCGTCCGTGGGTTCGCAACATCAGTTCCTCCCGTTACAACAGAAGCAGCGTTCGTTCCTGACGTTCGGCTTCGGAGCCGGATCCACGGGCAGCGGTGGCGGCACGGGCGGCTCCGGCGGGAATGCGTCGCGTCGCGAGAGCCACGTCAACGTCAACGTCACTCCCACCGGACACGATATCTCCTCGGATACGCCGGAGATTCGCAAATACAAGAAGAGATTCAACTCGGAGATCTTGTGCGCGGCTTTATGGGGTAAGAACCGAATTTTATTATAGTTACACCGTCCGAAATTTGGGTATATAGTAAGGTATACTTAAGCGTGCAATAACGCCGCTACGAGATGGATTTCGAGCGGTATGACAAGATATGGTTTTCTCGCGAGTGAGAAGTACAGAGTAGAGATGTGCACCGAATTTTCTATGCGCCAACCTGCCTAAACAGTTTTCACCTAATTACAAGTTAATTAAACAACAAATCAAAAAAATAAAAGACATGATGCCGTTCCTGGGATAAATAGCAAAATGTGTGCAATTGCAAAACATCTATTTAAAAAAAACTATTGAGAAAACTGTCAACAATCGTGTAAAACACATAATTCAAGATAAAAGATCGAAGTAACCTTTCCCTAAATATGAAGGTGGTAGCTTTCGCAGATTCTGAGATAAATAACGATTTTGAAGTACAATTTTGAAGTGAATTGCTTATGGCACACTCTTAAAGGGTCTCGCAGACTGACGCGGCCTGCGGTGGCGGTCATGTACACGACATTATGTTCTGACTGCCACCGCTATCCGCGTCAGTCTGCGAGACCTTTAATAAAGCCTGGACTGTAAACGGGTTTATAAAAATAGGCAGATTATAGATTGTAATATATTAATATTTACATTTGTTTTAGGGGTGAATTTGCTGATCGGCACGGAAAACGGCCTGATGCTGCTCGATCGTTCTGGGCAGGGAAAGGTTTATCAATTGATCTCAAGACGTCGCTTCCAGCAGATGGAAGTGTTAGAGGGGCAGAACATCCTTGTGACAGTTTCCGGAAAGAAAAACCGCGTGCGCGTGTACTATCTTAGCTGGCTTAAATCTAAGATTCTACGAACTGATGGACTTAGCGATGTAAGTAATAATGACACTAGGTTCAGCTCGTGGGTATTTTTCTCAGATAAAAAGTAGCCTGTGATTATTCCCGGGATCTATTTCCTTACCCAATTTCATTGCTAGCTTCGTTTAGTTGTTCGTAAAGAGAAACATAGAAAATAATTACATAGTTATGTAGTTATGATATTTACTAATGTAGTTAATATCATAACTACATAATAATAATGGTATGATAATTACTAAGGTTTAAAGCCAGCGCTATCGCGATTCACACCAACGCCGCCTCCAACTTTTCTTATTATACGTTAAAAAAGGAATTTTCTAAAATCCATTCGGCAGTTTGTAAAAAATCCTTTGTTAACGTAATACATAAAACTATAACATAAAATTGGTGGCGGCTAATGCGAACAATGGCTTGTAAAAAAATCCTTTTATGACTTCCGTGAATTCACGGATATCAAATGTTAATATTGTCGATTTGTAGTTAAGTAAGAATCTATTTGATATAATTTATACACACTTGCTAATTTATTCAATTTATTTTATTATTATATCAAGATTATGTTGATATTGTTATTACTATGTTTAAGGTACCTACATATGTATCTATATTATCTGACCTGTAACATGTTATGTTATGAATAAATACTATGTACTATGAACGACATAGAACCAAGGTCGAAGATGTATTCTTCGGATTGCGAGGCTAAAGTAGAGATGGGAGGACACCTGGCAAGGAGAGATGATCTCCGATAGACCAAAGGAGTCACCGAATGGTGGCCTAGAGATATCCGGCGGCCTCGAGGCAGACCACCTGCTCGGGTGTTATCGGCTGGATAATTTTAAGTTTCTATTTTTTCTTTCCAGCAAGCCGAGCGAAGAAACGGTTGGATAAACGTGGGTGAGCTACAGGGAGCCGTGCATTTCCGCATCGTGAAATACGAGCGAATAAAGTTCCTTGTTATAGCGCTCAAAGACTCCATTGAAATCTACGCGTGGGCGCCCAAACCATATCACAAGTTCATGGCTTTCAAGAACTTTGGTGAATTACAACATAGGTGAGTTTATTTATGACCCAAGTGATACATGTGCTCTGATACCGCTACTTATACTGCGCTTAACCTTTCCGTTTGTGTCTATATTTTTAAAAAAATCTTATTTTATAGCCATTTAGGAAGTGACATAAAATGTTCTCCTTATTTACAGGCCATTATTAGTGGATCTTACGATTGAAGAAGGCACAAGACTGAAAGTTATCTATGGATCAGCAGATGGATTCCACGCTGTTGATCTTGACACTGCCAGTGTTTATGATATTTATATTCCAAAGCATGTAAGTACTTATGGTTTATCCATTTTGAATGGAGCATGTTAGTATACAAAATACGATACAAATAACAAAATCTCACTTGCTTGGCGTCGAGTTTCAGATATAATTGTAAGCAATTTTATTGAAGGGATCCTCCCTTCAATAAAATTGCTTACAATCGACAAGTAATGTAAATTACGTATAAAAGGACGCGCCAACAAAGTTAATTTTAGGTTAAGTATAGGCGGTTTATTTACGTTTATGCCTCATTCACGATGGACACGGTATAGGTAACTGATATTAATCAACCAACTAGCGAGAGACCGCGGATTCGCACGTTTTTGCTCAATAAAAAGTAGCCCTATTTCTAGCTCCTGATACCATCTATGATTTTATGCAATAAGCATCTATGATTTTATCCAATAAGTTACTGACTTAAATGGATAGTTCTTAATTCTACCTTTTTACTAACTTATGTCTCTTGTTACAGGGCGCAATTATTCCACATTGCATTGTACCACTTCCAAACTCAAATGGTGTCCAGTTATTATTATGTTATGACAATGAAGGAGTATACGTAAACACTTATGGACGCGTCAGTAAAAACATAGTCCTTCAGGTAAGTGGTACACTTCTTGATAAACAAACGTCTTAACAGCAAAGCATAACTCATTAAAGGTGACAATTGCTATTATATATTATTATTACAAGTTCGAAGAAATAAATTATAAAGTTGAATTCTTATGTTGTTCCAGTGGGGCGAAATGCCAACATCGGTAGCATACATAGGAACCGGACAAATCATGGGATGGGGCAACAAAGCTATTGAAATCCGCTCTGTGGAAAGTGGACACCTTGACGGCGTGTTTATGCACAAGAAAGCACAACGACTTAAATTTTTATGTGAGCGCAATGACAAAGTATTCTTCTCATCGGCAAAGGGAGGGTCCTCCTGTCAGATATACTTCATGACTCTGAACAAGCCTGGTATGGCCAACTGGTAGTGCCCGGCAGTCAGAGGCGTCATCACGCCCGTGATCGTGATACGTCTGGCGTCCTCTATGCAAATACAGCCGGCTGCACCGAGATGTTGTTCACTCTACTCTCTACCTTACTCATTATTGGTGGACTGAATGGACAAAGGTTCATTTTAATTTATGCTAACTAAAGTGACAGAACTATTTTCTCTGAATAGTGCATGCAACATCTTAGTACAGCCAACTGTGAAAGCTCGTATTGTACAAGTTAATGCCAGTAGTATAGTCAATAAATAATACAAAACATGTGCTTTGGCCATTCGAAATTCAAAGACTTGTGATACTAACAGATTGTATTATATGCTCAAAAGACAATCCACAAAATAATAATATTACATTCAAGTTTGTATTTGAGGACCCTAATTGAATAGTAATTGTGGCATTTTGTACTGATAGTTTCAATACAAGCTACTAAAAATCATAACTATACCTAATTAAGCAATAACCTTTAGGATAAATGTTTTGATATTGACAATTATTCATAAGTAAGTTAATATGCTTAGTTTTATATTATGTTGCAATGTTTATTTCTTTAAGAAAATGTAATTGAAATGAAACTACATTATTAATTCATATTATGCCATATTATATTGATTATAATGTTAAGATAGTTGGGTGATGATTAATTGGTTACAATAAATGTTTTTGATGCCATGCCTGACAGATTTACATTCTTGTCTCTCATAAATACATTTATTTGAGAGTATTATGTGAAATTTTATTCTTTGATTATTTTGTTAGTCCAAATTCACCAAATCGGCATTTAGTCAAGTCACTTGTATCATAATTATTCACACAATTTACAATTTTATTAATGGATAAATCCAAAAAATTGGTACTATTTATTATTTATTTGTTATGTACTATATTATTTACATGTATAAAGGTAACTGTGCATATTGAAAATATATATTTGATGACTTTTTATTTGAAGAAACTTTAGCCTAATAAACATAAAAAAAATAAAACTTTGGTTTTAATTAATTATAATCGAAATATCTGTCCAATATTGCATAGAGATAGGTTAGGATTAAAATGAGTGTATTATTTTCCTAAGCAGCATATTCCTAACATTTTGCTGAGTTACCAATAGAGGTAGCTTAGGGCCCTCTATTCCGAAAAGTTCAACTCAAAGTTCAACTGTATTTATGAGAATAAAGTTCAACGAGTTGAATGAATTGGAATTATTTTTCCAATTAGTTCAACTTTGTAATCACTTGGTGAAAGTTGAACAAAATGGAATATTTTTACAGAAAGTTCAACTGAAAGAAAATATATACCTATCCTCAACCAACTTAAACTGTTTGTTGAACCTGCGATTGGAACAGTTTTTAATGAAAGTGACAGCAAATGTCAAAATTATAAAATAAATACAGTAATTAGAGTCTTCATGAAATCTGTTCAGTTCTGCTTTCTGTTATTATAGGTACTCTTTGAGCAAGAAGACCGGGCTTATTTGTGCACACTCCCTTGATCAACATTAAACTTCATATGGAAGATCCAATGTTTTTGTTTCAGTTTTCATGTTTTAGGATAGAAATAAACCAGCTCTTGATAATCCTTCAGATTCTTTTTGGGACATGGGCACAAGCATTAAACCAGGAACAGGTGGTTGCATTTCTAAATCCCGTAAGTCATTGACTTTAACTTTCAAATCACAGCGTAACTTATTTATGTCAATGTTTAATTGCTTTTGATCAGCATCCAACAAAGATTTCGCTGTATCAACACTATGTTTTACAAGTACAGAACCAACAGTCACCCAGCATTTTTGTTGTTGAGACTTGGAAATATCCCGTAAAGCCTCGCGATTTTGGTTTCTTCTTTTATCCAACATTATTATTTCACGTTTATCAGAGAGTATTTCTTCGGCAAGCTTTTCTACAGACACCAAGTACTTAAGAACTTTTTCTTGATCTTGCATTTTTGATGGTTTCTTCAACGATTTAAAATCTAGTTTCTTTTCGGTCTTGTGTTTACTCCAGTTTCTTAGGAATTACTAAAAAAAACGTTTGTTTAATTTACAGATCCTTACGTAGACTTTATATTCTTTTTTTTATAAATAACTCCGTCCGTAAAGTAAATTAGAGTAAAACAAATTACGCATGAAAAATGTCCCGGCGAAGGCGAATGCATGGCGAATGCACAACACAACAACAAAATTAAAATCATTAAAATTCGTGACAGTGACAGCACCCACTTTGTTGTGGATTTGACAGTGACAAAGCAATAATAATGGCGTCAGGTCTCACCGCGTAAGCGCTGCCGTGAACTTCTTTCCGTCCGGCCCTTGTGGGGGCACGAGGAGGGGGGCCTCCAGGCGTGGCCTCTTTACCCCGGCTTCAACTCGAGGGGTGACGACCCCTCGGTCCTTGGGTTATTATGCTCGTTTTTGCCTATCTATATATTTATATTATATACCTATATTTTGGCAGCATTTTTTTTTAAGGTTTCATATTGTTTTATTTTTTATCAAGGTTTCATGTATTTTTATATAACCCAAGAACTCATGGTGGTTCCAGCGGGGTAAAGTCCCGCGGGAGAGGTCGCCACGGGCGGTCGTGGTTTGGGGGCCGGGTCTGAGGCGGCGCGTTGTTGTGGTGGAGGTGCTGGTGGTGGCCGTTGTCGTACATCCGCCGCGCCGACTGCACGACGAACTCCTCAATGGATTGGATATGCAGGTCGCGGGCAATGACGTCGTTCCTGACGTATTGGCCCGCGCCCGTGCAGATCCTCAGGGTGACGTTCTGCAGCGCCTGGAGCCGATCCCTGTTGGTCTTCGAGATGAGGGCGTACCAGGCCGGCGTCTGGCCCCGAAGCGTCAGTTATGGATCCGGCGGGAGACAAATAGTGGGACCGTCTTTCCCACATTGACGGCCATGCGCCATTTGTCCGTCCATATCCATAGCGACAGGATGTTCAGCAGCCGCTGCATCCGGCTGGCTGCAATGGTGGGGCTGGTGGAGGACGCGAAGTATTCGCTGTCATCCGCGAACAGCGCTAGCGATACATCCCTTTCCCTGGGGCGAAGGTGGCCCTCCAGGATGGGGATGTCGTGTCGGTGTAGAGTGCGGACAGGCAGCTGCCCTGCGGTACACCAGCTGAGATGGTCCGGGAGGTAGAAGTGTGCCACTTCTACCTCCCGCAACGAAGAAGCGCCGATCGGCCGAGAAAGACCCCAACGGTGCAGCAACCGGCGGCGTTGTGCTCGACTTCGAGGTGGTGCAGGACCCTAGTGAGCTTTAGCAGGTGTTCCAGGAGTTTGGCCACTGTTGGTAGGAGTGTGATGAGCAGTAGTTGGCCGGGTATTGGTGGTCCTTGCCGGGCTTGGGCAGGACGATGACGCGCCCGGTCTTCCAGGCGTCCGGGATGTGGCCCATCCGGAGGATGCCGTTGTAAAGGCGGGTGAGAGCGGTTACTCCGCGGCGGAGCAGCTGATCGAGGGCCATGTTGGTGACTCCGTCGTAGCCTGGCGCCTTTCGCCTGCGTAGGCGGAGGACGGCCTTTCGTACCTCAGCAGGGGAGATTTATTTATTTATTTAATTCAGATTGCCATCAGCTTAACTAATTACAATAGAAATTAAAATAGTCACAGAATGCTTATAATAGGCATTCGCTAATAGAATCGTAATAAACTACCTAAGTGTTAACACTAAAAATTTTATCGTCAAAAATTTTATAGATGAAGTACTCCCCGCCTAGAGGCGGTGTTGGGTCCGACTGGAAGTTCCTCACGGCCTCCTCGACGTGGTGGTGGTGTTAGAGGGTTCCGAAGGTGGCGTCTGCTGCTACTGGGTGAGGCGTGAATTGCTCCGCCAAGTGCTCGCCCAAGATTTCGGCACGGTCGACGGGAGCGAAGCGCCTCACCCCGTTCCGGTCCAGGAGAGGGTAGTGGGTACAGGCTTCCGCGCAGGAGTTAACGAAATAATGGGTAGGTACAATTGAGAAGTTAGCTGATTTGGAACAAAAAGTAAGGATAAAATCCCAGAACGATATCTTGGAAAAAATATCTTCACTCACTGGTACATTTTCACTTAGCTCCAACTGTACCTACCTACTGCTGTGTTTCCAAATCGAAAATATTTTACACCTTCATACATTTATTTTATTGTATTTGCAGAAGTAAGAACATTAAAGAGGATTTAAAATGAAGGTGTCTGGAGTACTCCGGGTAAAAAAAGACCTCACCAGTCCACAGTGTCAAACCTGGTTGGTTTTGTTATGGATGTTATCCTTAGTAAACTAAACGAGTTCTACATATTGTAAGAAAACAAGTCCCCACATTTCATTCTTCCCCTGTGGCGGACTGGGCATTGAATGCGTATATTCACTATACTAACACCTTCATGGCCCATGAGGCCATGACGCAGATGTCCCACCCACCACGTCTCGACCAAGAGATATCCACTGGGGGGCGGCCGGCAGAACAATTCTACCACCGAACTGCGATCAACCCAACCCGCATTCCCAGCGTGGGGATTATGGGCACTACCACCCTCCCCTGAGATAAAAACCAATAAGGCGCTTATCAGGGGGAGGCCTAAGTTCAGCAGTGGGCCAATATAGGTGGGTTGGGGTTGAGTAGGTACCTACCTACCTACATTTACTTGGATTTTTTAACAAACTCTTCCACTTTAGGCATGAAACGCAAAAAGGTAAGTAGGTACATAAATACACATCCCTAAAGAAATAGGTAGCTACCGCCTTCTAATTGGTATCAATAGCAGATGTATAGAAAGATACTTAGCAACCTACATTTACTCACACACAACACGCATAAGACGGCACGGCACTATTGTTGTGTTCCCTTCACGTATTGTCTAAATCAATGCGTAGGTATTGTAGTACCGCGTCCCGCGCGCCGCGCGCGCCTGCATCAGCTAACCTGAGATAGCGATATTCGGAGCGGAGTTTTGTACGCGCCTCGAATAGAAGTTAAGCGCGGTCCTCCCCGGCCTATTAGTCAGTCATTATTAACAAAGCACCTACAGCTCAAACCTGCAAATCAGAAATAAGAGAATGGCTTACGTTGAATGGTGTTGCATTTGAAGAATCCACACCAAAGCAGAACTACTATGTTTTGTAAAACAAAATACACCAGAACGAATTTAGGAAGCAGATTAAATTTTAAAACAGAATGGACATGAGGTATTAAGATTTCCCCATATCACTGCGACTTGAACCCAATTGAACTCATCTGGAGTTTGGCAAAAATAAAGGTGGCCATGAGAAACTTTAACATGACTGCGGCACAATTTTAAAAAGTTTTTGAGGAGTCATTTGAATGCATAACAGCAGATGATTGGAAAAAAATACTCAACACGCATGTAACTAATAATTTATGTTAATTTATGTTGTAATAATTTATGTTATTAATGTGGGAGAAAATAGCAGTGACTGCGATGATGATTAATTCAAGTGGAATTTTTAGATTCGGATTTTGAGTACGACGAATAAAAATATCACTTTAATTGAGACTTTTTTTATTTATTTTATTTTACCTACACTTTAAGATGCACCCTAGGCGTGTTAGTACTCTGAAGAATATTACTTGTTTATCATCATCAGGCTATATTAGTCAGAATACTCGTAGATATCTTATTGAATGTGTGACATGAATTATATACAAAGATATAGGCAGTGGCCAGCCCACTGCCACTTCAACTAATTCTTTGAGCTATGTCGATAACTTTGTCGGATGTCAGGTCTAATTTTCATCTATTTTAAAAAAAATATTTAGGTAGGTATATTTATTTAGAATAATATCAAAGTATCAAGTTATCCCACAGATTACCCCCAATAGATTCCGCATGAAAGACGACGACCGCGCACCACGCATCAGTGCAAATGCTCAGTTGTAAATCGCCGCTTCGAAGTACGGCTTCAGTTTCGACCAAGTGTCAGACTCAGACCCCTACGTTTCTGTGCTCTAACGCTTGTGAAAATTGGTTTTGTGATAGAAAATTGGATAAAATGACTTCATGTGCAGTGAAATCGTGTGGAAAATCATCAAGAAATTCAAAACTACCAAAAGGACGGATTAACATTTCATCGGTAAGTAAAATAATTACAAATTTATCATTTATAGAACAGGTCAGCTTATAATGGCTAATGGTACGTAAGGACGGTCACTTGTCTCTTTTCCGCATTGCTGTTATTGTACTCGTTGTCCTTTTCGGCGAAAGCACGTGTTACGCTAGTGTTGTGAATTTCACTTATTTCGAGTCTAGTCGATATCGTTAAAAATGGTGGATGACGTAGATGAGCGGGACTCTCGGTAGGTAGGTATTATTGTATTAACTAGTACGGAGGACAGTCACTCGACTACGGGTAACAACACATACAGAGACTGTGACTGTATAAATACAAAATTTTCTATAACCTACTACATTTGTAACTCTTAACCTTAAATAGTGCTATTTTATTATTGAAATAAACTTTTAATTTACTTTTCTTTACTTTATAATTGAATTCAAAACAGATGATCTCTCATCATTATTGTGTAATGTGTACAATTTTTTTTATTTTATTTAATTATATAGTAGTAGTGTTTTTGTCATTTACTTAGGTTTAAAATATTAGTTTGAATGTCTGTATAAATTCATGATCCTATAGAAAATTTATTGTTTACTTTCTTTTAATACGAAATTTACAAACTAATTATCGATGAATTCTAATTTGGTGTTCGACTTTCCCAACCCTACGGTGAGTATACCCTTAGTTCATTATTAGTGCGACCTTGAAATAGCCAATCACAACGCCTTTGTCTCAGTCCCCGCAACCCGCGCCTTTCGCTAATTTTGGTGCGCTAGCATCCGAACAAAAGTATCGTAATGCGGTATCTATTGGGGGTAATCTGTGAGTTATCCATACTAATATTTTTTGAGTTTGCCGCGATTTATCAGGGCCTTCTTTCGCTTGACAGCATAGAGTTTATAAAGTACTAGCCATTGACAGACTCTTCTACAATCGATAGAAAAAAAAACGGCGGGCGTTGCGTACCATAGACTAATAGTCTAATAGTCTATGGTAGGTGCATACGCGACAACCATAGATAGATTTAGATTTTTTTTTACGATTACGACTTTGTTGCTGATGCTGGCTGGCCGTTTCATTCATTACATTGAGAATTTCTTTTAATTAAATCGTACCTAGTTGGAATTGGAATAATTGCCGCAAATAAATCGACTGTATCCTGATCAAGATCATGGATGGACCACCACATCGCGGTTTTCGTGGAGGTGGACGTGGGGGACCTCCGGGAATGAGAGGAAGAGGAGGATTTGACATGCGTGGACGGTAAGGCTATTTTTATAGATAGATATCAAGACTTACCTTCATTTTTTATAACACAAATTAGCTTGGCGACTACTGCATGTTTCGATCTCACGTCGAAGTGATAGTTCTTACGATGTTTTTGTATTCTCTAGCATATTCATAGCACTACCTACGCGCCATGTCAGTTGGCATTTTAGGTTAGGTATGCTAAGATGAATCTAATTCACCATACACTAAACAATATTTTGAAATCCGCAATGATTGCGCAGCGGCGGTCCCGGTGGTATGAGAGGCCGCGGTATGCCGATGAGAGGAGGCCCTCCGCGTGGTGGACCGCGAGGTTTCCGTGGTGCGCCGATGCGCGGCGGCGGCGGCGACCGCGGCGCCCGCTTCGCGCCCGGCCCACAGGGACCTGGCCCACACCCAGTGCCCACTATTGAATCAAGGCCTGCACCACCTCAAAGTAAGAGATTGATTAACTAAAGTTGCTAACTTATTGATTTGTTAAATGTTTGTTGTCGCCCTCCTAACCTAAAATATTCAGTGGTATTTAACATTGTGTCATAATAAAATAAAATATGTCATGAATGGTGTGATATCATTCATGCAAGGGAGTGCTGGGTCAGACTGGAGTTTACGGGATGCAGACAATTACAAGGCGAAAAAGACTTAAAATAAATATGTGACTTTTTTTGTATAACTAACATAATTATGAAGGGTCACTGCAAGAACAATGAATGTCACAAAATCTAATAATTTTGTTTGATATGGGTAGTTCTCTTGATTTCAAACTTGGCAATATTGCTTGCATTCCAAAAAAAATCAGTTAAACTCGATCATCTCAAAACACAAACATGGACATTCATTGTTTTTGCAGTGGATCCTTCATATATTGTTTTCTGTGGAATCATGGAGGGTGTCGTTAGAGGTGCAACTTTTCTTCGTGACATTGACCTTCAAGTTCAATGACCTTGGCTCTAGAGGTTTTGCCGAATCATGGAGGATGGGATGCAAATTGTCTTATACGGAAAGTGTAAGGAACCAGAACCAACATCTAACATTTTTAGACTCAACAGCGACCCAGTGCTGGCTAGGTATCCTATGCTAGCACTGCATTAGGTCCATTTTGTAAGAAATTTATATTATTTAGTTAGTGTGTCTTTGTTTGTTATTGAATTTGCATATTATAAGGTCTTATTCTAAGTTTTCATTTTGTTTTATCAGGAGGTTTTAATAACAGAGGAGGACCTGGCAACATGAGAGGTCGTGGCAGCCGGGGTAGAGGAGACTTTGGGCAAAGAGGAGACTTTGGGCAGAGAGGAGACTTTGGACAGAGAGGAGACAGAGGGGGTGGCCGCGGAGGCATGCCCATGAGAGGTGAGCATAGACTTAGTTGTCTATTTACTTTTTCAGGGGTTCTTTTGGTGATATTCCCTATTTTTCTTAGTTCCTGGCTTGTCACAGGCTACTAACAGCTTGGATGTTTATGTACCTATGTTAAGGCTAACAAACATTTTTTTTATAGCTCGCTTTAATCAGTTTCTGTCTCGGCATCTGCCATTTCAACTGCTATCTCCTCATTTGATCCATTATGCTGTGTTTTATTGTTCTAGCATAACCAACCTAACTGCCCAGAAGGGCAGATTCTTCCTTTTTATCCACTTTTGCAACTGATATCTAAAATGTTGAAGCCATTGCTGTGATAATTTGTAAAGAAACTGTTTCCCGTACCCGTATCAACAGATTTTGGTGCTTTCTACTTACCATATTTTGTCTCTAGGTCATGGTTTTCCCCGGGGTGGTCATGGTGGCCCACCACCCTCAGGAGACATGCCTCATCCCAGTTCATTAGCCCTGCCTTCAGACATTCGCCCGGTGCCATCTCACCAGTCACATCAAGCCCCAGCTGGGCCACAAGGGCCATCTCCATACAAGAGGGGTCCTCCACCACAACATGGTGGACCTGGTGGACCACCTAAAAGAGGAAGGTAAAAAATTTAATGACAAATTATATGTGGTTGTTTACAGCTGCCGGTTATTATAATTTATGTTTTTTTCCATCTTAGAATGCAGATAATGAGTGACTGAGTCCAAGATTAGCGTGAGTTTATCATAAATAGACAACCAGCAGTGAATATTTTTAATTTATAATGATGAACCGGAATCATGATAGGAATGTGCCGTCTGATACACGCATGACGATAGTCCAACAATCTGAAAAAACCATAAGTAATCTACTGATATTATTTTGTCTATGCCATTTCTAATGAGTTTACCTCATAGGTTCGATGGACCTCGAGGCGGCGGCCGCCCACCACCGCAGGCCGGTTACCAGGCGCCTCCCGTACAGAATTCACCTCAAAACAATGGATACTCGTAAGTAAAGTTACAATTTTGTAGGACTGAGTGGTACTAATGAATTAAAATAAGGGCACTTTGAGAAATAACTTAAATAACTATAGCTATATGATGATCCGGAATCATGATAGGAATGTGCCGTCTGATACAAACAAGACGATAATCCAACAATCTGACAAACACCACCTTCATTTTCTTAATTATTTTGTTAAATTCGGTTATCTAATTCTGTTCTTTGTTGCACAGAAACTCAGGATACCAGCAGCCTTATGAACAGCCAGCTGCTGATCCATATGCGCAGTCTCAATACAGTTCGCAAGGGTAAGAAATTTTTATTAACATGTAAGTTTAATTGTGGAGACATATCTCTGCTGGCTTGAACCTTTCACATATCTGTATTATTTCACAGAAAATCGTGTTCGTTGGTCAAATACCGCGCTCGAAGGTCAACGTTTTTAATGCATTATTGTGTACCCATTCTACTGAGAGTAAAAATTGTGTTATTAAATGTATAGACAAAATTTTAAATGATGAGACAAATCTAAGATAGGAATTGCCGTCTGACACACAAATGCAGACAATTTTAGATCCTGATTTCATTTACACCTAAATGCCCATAACACTTGATAAACCCAAAATCACAATATGAGATGGTGTTTTCTAGGTCATATACGACCAGCGATAACTATGTGGCACCTGCCCCTGTCCAGCCGAACACCGGATACAACGCTAGTGGAAGCTATGGCGCCAACAATTATGGCTACTCTAGTAGTGGCCAGGGCGGCTACGAGCAAGATACCTATGGGTAAGCTGACTTTAAATAAAAACAATTTTTTTTTATAGTTGCGATTCAATCCTGCGGCTGGTGTATGTTTTTTGTAATCTGCAGATGTTTAGTTCTGGGTCTAAGTTGGATCAGTCGACCTCTGCTTATCTGTATCTATTTGTGTATAAAATTCGCACATTTTTTTTAATGAATTTATTACAAACAGTTTTTTTCGTGTGGGTTTACGAGCTTTGCATAAAAAGTAGCTTAATGTTTTTCCAGGACTAGGTGAAATCTATGCAAAGTTTCAGAGAAATGCGATCTATTTTGGCATTGTTTTCATTACAGCTTCAGGCTTTCAGCATTATAATATTAGTAAAATAGTACAAAACCATACTTTTCAATGTATAGCAGTAACGCCGGAGCCGGGGACGCGGGGTACGGGACGCAGGATCCCGCATACGGTGGCGCCGCCCAAGGGCAGTCCTACGACTCTTATTCACAGTCGTACAACTCTTACCAACAGCCGCAACAGCAATACAACAACAACTACGGTAAGTACTCTTACAGGTGACACCACATTCCATTTATATAATCTTGGTTCTGAATCCAAGATATTTTTTGTAAACAGGGTTTGTACATTTATGTATAGTACGGTACCCTATTGAACAAAAACAGAAAACAACAAGATTTATAACAGCTATGTTATTATATCACTATAACTAAAACAAATACCCTAAATTGCACACACGCAGCGATAAAGGTCCGTGAAATGATATATAAAGAGCAGACCATACATTGATCCAAATTTCTGCAATTTACTCCAATCCAATAGGTACTACCAGTCTCATAAAATCTTTTTCACTATATTTATTGGTTTTCAACAACAACTTCGTTTACAAAGATATCTAGGATTCAAGTACTATCTATAATCTATACAGTGATAACTGGCTATTATATAAATTATTGCATCAAAAGTTGTTACTAGGTAGCTTAAACCATTGCAGGGTATTAGTAAGTGAGATAAAACAGCCGTACAATATGGATAAGTCTATTCAGGCACAGTCTGCAGCTGGTTCCCAAGTTTACTGATGCCAAGATATCATCCTTCATAGATCAGGCCAATAGTGATGATTATGCAATATGAAAAATATATAAAAATCTAAGCAATAATAAATTACTTATGATTATGACATTACTGCGTTACGATTTTATTGTTGATGATGATGACAAAACAAGCAATGAATGAAAAGAAAACAATGCATAAACCGGTGGTTGTAAAAATATACAACAAACCTGAAAATAATTATAAGACAAGCTGACATAGGTTATAAATAAACATAGGTACCTGAATAGGATAGGCAAATGGATAAATTGAAAAGCTAAAACAGAACCTAGACTTGCATTATAATGACCAGGAAAACATGGGCTTGTTCATTCATGCAAAACATGGTCAAAAGATAGGTACCGCTAAGATTAAACAAATACCGAACATATCAAATAATTTAAGAACATATCAAATGTTTAAAATAGGATATGCCAACAGAACATTAGAAATATTGAAATAAAACGATGCTTGTATCTTGTACATCCAGGCCATACCAGACTAATTAAATTTAGTATTAGATACATAAGAATCTTAGATATAATTAGTGTCTAAAATAAGAACGAACTTATAGTACATGAGCTAAACATAATATCCATTGTGTAATTGTTTGTATTACAGGCAGTTGGTGATCTGTTTCAATAAAACAGTAAAATAAAATAAGTATATCCATTTAAATAAATTTTCTGGATTGCTTAAAGAAGCTTGAGGATTCTCAGAAGATATGCATGGGGTATTAGTAGAAACTAGTATGTAACTTTACTTAAGGTAGAAAAATAATTGTGCACAAAATTTGACATACTTAGGTAGTTAATTTATTGATTTCTTAATTGTTTGATGCACTTAAAATTATACATTATGTATAACTGAAGATAAATTAATATTTTATAACATTTCAAGTGACATTACCTTTATTGTGTTTAAGAAGGACGTAAAAATAAATAAAGTAGGATAGTTTAAAATTATGATTAGACTTGATAACTGTTTTATTTAGTATAAGGCCGCTTCTAATAAAGTAATATAAACGATAGTGAAATGTGTAATTTATTTTATGGCAGTAAACCAAATGATTTATAAGTCAAACATACAGGTAGGTAGCTTTAAATCAGTTATTCTGTGATCATGGCGCCTGAATTTGAAATATTGGGAAAGGTCAAAACTCGAATCATGATAAATATCTCGTTTTAAATGAGAACTTTATTTTTAAATGTGGCAAAGTATAACAGCCAATTACGTGAAAACAAAAAATGTTTTTAATTTGTTTTAATATCAATAAACAACTATCATCATAGATTGGGCGCATTAAATGAAACCAACAAGATATTTCGTCCCAAAGACGATAAAAGAATTGCCATAAAATATGTTTGATTTATCTTAAGTATATTTTTAATTTTATGAGAAGTCACATAATTCAAAGAAAATGCTTATCAATACATATAAATTTATGGGAAAAGTACACTATTCATAAAATCTAATATGACCACACAGACCAAATGGTCTACTTACATTGAAAGGTCTACTCTACAGCTACAACTGAACCAAGCAAATCAAGTGGAATAGTCGGTAAAAGGACAATTTCAGATAATGACATTGATGAAAAATTATGTTACAGGTAATATTTTTTATATTTAAGTTTATAATTAACAAAAGGGGAACGCGCCATCTTTAGAGTCCTTACTAAACATACAATATTCAGGGGTTTTTTCTTAATTTATTTATTGAAAAAAGGTTTACCAACCATATAAATACTCGTATCAATCTCTACAACAAACTTAAAATTAGGTTCTGTTCTGATATGCATGAAATATAATAGTATATAAGAAATAAATATAAGAAACATAATCAGGCGGGTTCTCTAGCTAGAGTAAGCCGGAAATGGCCCAGCAGCTTACTTTTAAATTTTAGAGTATCTGGAATGGTGTAACGTCAGTGGTCTATTTGACCCCTGTACATTAAGTTACTTAACACCTTCATGGCCCAAGACGCAGGTGGCATTCTCCACCTCGTACGGCTGCGGCGCGCCCCTGCGGGTCGCACCGCAGAAGCTAGGCAGTGAATACGTTATTGTTGAAGTCGAGATTCTGTTCTCTTTTTACGAGCATTGCATACAAACATAGCAACCAAATATTTAAACAAAGTTTCAATTTAAATTTGTTTATTTTTCCGGTTCATCAAACAAATATGTATAATGTCTAACAAATGTACCTAATCAATCCAAAACTAGCTCTAAGATAAGACCAGTTTATTAATGATCGTCTTGGGAGATTTTATTATTGTGTATATTATGAACCCAGGCCAGACTTGACTGAACAAGTGAACAAGCCCATTTTTATTAGGAAACGCTACATATGTCAAAAGGGACATACTACCGTAGGTACAACTTTATATACACTTGATGTCGTTTAATTTAACTTCATATTGCTTATTTTAACGACCTAGACATAATTTTCAGTTAAGATTATATTATATAAAATATAAATAAAAAAATACAAGATTTTTGAGACACTGAATGTGTAACGCTGTAATGCAAGAGCTAATTAGCAAGTCTGAACTGATGATGCTTATTATACATTTTCTAACATTATTCCTGAATTATTAATGATTCTGACATAAATAATTAGGTAGGAAGAATTTTTATTGATCCTTAGGTACTCGAAACTCAAACTAAATTCACTAAGAGTGAATGTTGATAAAAAGGATCTACAGCTACATCAGAACAAGCTCGTCAACTGGCATAAACAGCAAAGAAGATATTTCACAGAAGTTGCACTGATGAAATAGTTTACAGGTAATATTTTCAGTATAATTACTATTAAGAAGCGTTAAATTACGTATTACTAAGGTAAATCTGATTATATTTATGTTATGTTATGACAAAGTTAATATCGAAATTAAGTACGAAGCGTACAATAGAACACGAAATGTTACTCGTTATTATCATTAAAGCACAATTATAGACTTAAGACAAAACCATTCAAAACACTATCATACGTAATATAGATTTTATAATAAGTAACTAGGTTTTGAACAGAAACTGAAAGCACTAATGCCTTTATTAATTTGTTTAACGCTCTAATAGGTTAAGCTTGTAGAATTTATAAGACGATTCCAGAAATTATAGCTGATTATAAACTATGCATCTTTCGAATCAGCAAATAGAGGATTGAACTTAGTGGTATCTTTTAAATCAGCAAATAGAGCATTGAACTTAGTGGTGTCAATTTGTGGTTACCAGACAAGGACTTAAAAGTAGAATTTAAAAAAATTAAAGCAATACTACTGACTCAAGAATAACAACTACACTACAACAATTCACAGTGAGCGGAGCGAGTCGCAGAAATAATAATTTAAGTTATTAAAAATAAATATGTACATTATTAGGGTGTTTCATTTTGTTAGGCAAAAAATAAAATGTATTTTATTTGCAGACTTTGCTCGCCCCCTGTGTCTTAGTGATATAAAAGTTTACTATGCGAAATTTCAAGAAGATTGAATTACATTTAGAGGTTGCACACATTGAACACTTTTGAAAAATTAAAGAAAATTACGATATTTAAAATTTTAATTACTTATGAAGGAAAAAATACAAATTATAAACTTAAAATAAAACCGAAATACAAAATATATATATACATCATATATATATCCATACATCTTGTAGTTTAGCACTGGTAGATTTAGATGCATCCGAAAGAGTTTCTTTGTTGTCCTTGTGATGATAAATAAACACTAAAAGTACTTGTTCTTTTGAAGGCAGACGAGCTCCTAAAAAACTCACACTTTTTATAATAACGAAACACCTCTTTTAGTTCCCATTTTCAATTAAAGTGATTTACCGGCAAATAATGAAAAAAACACACATGAAAATCGTAAAATTAAACACACTATTACAAAACATAAACTATTACGTATTTCACTGGTATGAGATAAAAGTGGCCAACATGTGCAACCCAAATATCCTTCAATCTTCATGAAATTTGGTGTATATGTCTTTTGTAGCAGTGAGACTTTGGGGAAAATCAAAGTCAAGTCAAAATCAAACTTTTGGAAAAATGAGACACCCTAATGTACATGGCATGTGCCGAAAGAATATAAGTGCATGGAAGGAACAGGTATCAGTGTTTTACAAAGTCATTTACACTATTGCTTCAGCAGAACGTATGCTTAATGCAATACTAAAAGGAATACTATTCCTTATATTCCAGCCCATAAAGCACAATTTTAGAATTATGATGATTAGGACAAAATCAGGAATGTCTCAAGATTCAGATGATCTTTACACTAATGAATGAAATTTGTTTTTGCGTCAGCAGAACGTAGGTATGCGTAACGCAATACTAAAAGGAATACTATTCCTTATATTCGGCCCATAAAGCACAATTTTAGAATTATGATGATTAGGACAAAATCAGGAATGTCGCAAGATTCAGATGATCTTTACACTAATGAATGAAATTTGTTTTTGCGTCAGCAGAACGTATGCGTAACGCAATACTAAAAGGAATACTATTCCTTATATTCGGCCCATAAAGCACAATTTTAGAATTATGATGAAAAAGACAAAATGAGGAAGGTCACAAGTTTCAGATGATCCTTACAATAATGAATAAAATTTGTAACTTACTAACATTAGTAGATATAGAATAAAAAGGTTAATACAGCTACAGAATCAACCACATCAACTGGCATTATCAAAGGAAAGATATTTCAATGACTCTCACTGATGAAATATTATACAGGTAATATGTTCAACTTACTATTATTATATACGCTCACAGTGACAATATGTTTAAGAAAAGGAGATACTTCTCATCGGCAATTCAGTAAGATATTAAAAATAAGAGAGTAAATGCAAGGCAAGATAAAATATTATTTATTGGCATATTTCCTACTACCGTTCGTATATGTTCAACGTGAGTTCAACCATGAGCCAACCAATAAGCAAATTTATATCGTAAAAATATGACCTAAGTTACGCTCGATTTACTGTGTAGGTCTATCTGTAAAATTGTTACCTACAGGTAATAATGAACAGAAAAAAGTCGAACCTTTTGGAAGGACTTCTCTCAAAGGCAACTAGTTTCTAGACTTGACAAAGTTGTCAAAACAAATACAAAGGAAATATTTAAGACAATTTATTTTAAGACCAATTACTTATCATAACTATCATATCGTAAATAGGTTTGAAGTAGAAAAAATCTAAGCAACAAGCAATATACCAACTGATACCTAAATATACCAAAGTAAATAAATTATTATTACCATGTGTTTGATAGCTGCAATGGTATAAGACAAGATACCTAGGTACATACAAAAAAGTTTATCAAAAACTTAGATTTTTATGATTATAATAGAAATTGTGCATTTTGCCTACAATATACTTGAACTTATTATAGTATTTGTAGAATTATTTAGAATTATAGTATTCAATAATATAAAATTACATTCATGGGCACAAAGTATCTACCAAGTACCATAATGGAATATAGAATATGGATATTTAAGTTGTAAAGCTCGTAATATAATGAGTAGGTAGGTACTCTGCCATAAAGCACCTAAGACAAAAAAAATACAATGTGCGACTGAGTGAAATAAAAGTTCATGAAATCATTGTTTGTAATTAATAATATGATGATAGTAAAAAAATTCCAATGTTTCAGGCTATGGATAAAACAAGAGGAAAACTAAGTTGGATATTTATGATCTTACCGCTACGGTGCATTGCTTCGTCATGGCGATCTTACAAGACTACATCTATTAAGCAAGGTAAGGATGAACCGATTTCGCAAAACTCTCGGGGCGAACCAGGTATGGTTAAAGTAATCCTGTTTCCGCATTCGGACTCGCAGTTGGTTCATTATGCGTTTCGTGAGCTAGCATAGCCAGCCCAACTCCGTCCAGAAGCACAGAATCTGCCTAGGGCGTTCACAGGCTTCGCCAAGTGACCTTGGCAAGTTGATGACCTCAGTTAGTTTTCAGCTAATTCGTCTAACAGCGAACCTGGACGAGATTAGAGTGCGCTGTGCGCCTGACTGGATGACTGAATTGACTGGAGCGGAGTGGCACAAAAACAAAAGAGAAAACTCAACAAACAGTTAGCGGATGATGATGATCAAATCAAATCAAATAATTTATTGACAGGAATGTACAAAAGTTCTTAATATTAATGGTAACTCCAATACATTCTGCCTTGTCAAGGTGTGCAAAAGTTAATATTAGGCTTTATACCTCTATAGCAATATTGTCAAAGATTAATCATATTATTAAAGCTAAAATTATACAATTCAAAATAGGTGTCAAAAATTATGTTAGTTCAAAGTCAAAAAGTTTTAAAATCTTCATCATCATCATCATCAGCCTATATTAGTCCACTGCTGGACATAGGCCTCCCCTAATGAGCGCCATAGCGCCCTGTCTTCAGCTTGACGCATCCAGCATCTGCCTGCAGTCTTTCGCAGATCGTCATCCCACCTGGCCGGAGGGCGTCCTACACTACGTTTGCCGAGTCGCGGTCTCCACTCAAGAACTCGTTTACCCCAGCGGTTATCGGTTCTTCGCGAGATATGGCCGGCCCACTGCCACTTCAGTTTGCTAATTCTTTGAGCTATGTCGATAACTTTGGTTCTCTGTCGGATGTATTCGTTACGAATCCTATCCTTCAGAGAGACTCCGAGCATAGCTCTTTCCATAGCTCGCTGAGCGACTTTAAACTGGTGGACCAGCCCTATCGTGAGTGTCCACGTCTCAGCTCCGTAGGTCATGACGGGTAGGACGCACTGATTGAAAACTTTCGTTTTCAAGCATTGCGGTATGGATGACGAGAAGACTCGACGTAGCTTTCCAAACAATTTTGAGAAGGAGGCCAAGAGGAGGATTCAGCTAGGCTGGGCAGCAGCCTAGCTGAATCCTCCTCTTGGCCTCCTTCTCAAAATTGTTTTTACCCAACTGCAGAATTTGTCCAAGGTAAGTGTACTCGGAAACAATTTCGAGAGGGTGGCCATGTACGACGACCGGTCCCGGATCAATGAGGCCATTGATCATGATTTTGGTTTTATCCAAATTCATGCCGAGACCGATGCATCGTGAGGCTAAAGCTAGGCCGTCCAGCATCTGGTTTAGCTCCTCCAACGACTCCGCCATTACGACTATGTCATCAGCGAATCGAAGGTGTGAGATGTAATCGCCGTTTATGTTGATGCCCTTACCTTTCCAGTCCAGTGTCTTAAACATATCTTCCAAGGCACTCGTGAACAGTTTCGGGGATATAACATCCCCCTGCCTCACTCCTCTGCGCAGTTGGATGGGTTTGGACTGCTGGTCCTGTACTTGGACACTCATGGTCGCGGCGTCGTAGAGACATCTCAGCACCTCGATATAACGATAGTCTACTTGGCATCGCTGTAAGGATTCCAGAACAGCCCAGGTTTCGACAGAGTCAAAGGCCTTCTCATAGTCCACAAAGGCCAGACACAGGGGCTGATTATACTCTTCGGACTTCTGTATAATCTGCCTCACTGTGTGTATGTGGTCTATGGTGCCATATCCTCCGCGAAACCCGGCCTGTTCCGGTGGCTGGAACTCGTCGAGTCTCCTGGCGAGACGGTTCGTGATCACTCGTGAGAACAGCTTATAGACGTGGCTCAGGAGTGAGATGGGTCTGTAGTTTTTAAGGAGGGTTTTATCTCCCTTCTTAAAAAAGAGCACCACCAAACTCCCGCTCCACGCCTTTGGAGTTCTCCCACTGTGAAAGACGGCGTTGAAGAGTTTCTGTAGTTCCTGTATAACAGGGGCTCCTCCGGCTTTTAAAAGCTCTGATGTTATGCCGTCCTCACCGGGGGCTTTTCCATTTCTAAGCTGCCTCAGAGCTAGCACAATCTCGTCTTGACTGATGTCTGGCAGTTCGTCGGTATAGTGGCGTGTCAGGGTGGCTCTTGAATCGTGGTCGACTCGTTGGGGACGAGGGGCATGTGCAGCGTATAATCGGCCATAGAAATCCTCTATCTCGGCGGATATCTCCAGCTTCGACAAAACGGTCCTCCCATCGTGCGTTTTAAGCTTCGTCAGGTGGCTCCTGCCAAGCTGCTGAGTGAATACTTTGGACCCTCGGTTTCGCTCTATTGCCTCTTCAATGAGGCGTGTGTTGGAGCTCCGAAGGTCGCGCCGTACCATCTTCGCAATTCGCTTGTTCAGGTCTGACCTGTCTGAAGAAGTCGCTTGGGTGGTTTCCCGTCTTTTTGCCATCAGCCCGAGAGTCTCATCCGAGAGTTTGGATTTCTTGCCAGTACGCTGCTTTTGGCAGAATCTGATGCCCTCGTTCCTCAACGTTTCGACCAGATTGTGTAGGGTCTCGTCAGCGTCATCAGTGGGATCCAAGGCAATGAATCTATTCCCGAGAAGCTGCTGGAACTTCTCGGTGCCCGCCATGATCTGGATTGGATTAGGTCGGAGCGTGGACTTCATCAGACGGTTTCTTTCAAGCTTTAAGTTGATATTCAGAGAGCCTCGGAGCAGTCGGTGATCAGATCCGGTATTAAACCTGTTGATCACTGAGACATCTCTGAATATGTGCTTGCTATCCGTCATGATGAAGTCGATCTCATTTTTAGTCACAGTGTCGGGGCTTCGCCACGTCCACTTCCTCTGGGGCGGTTTCTTAAAGAAAGAGTTCATTAAGAACAGCCCCTCCTTCTCAAGGAAGTTGACAAGCATTTGCCCCCTGTGATTCCTAACTCCATAACCATGCGAGCCTATTCGGGATTCGTTGCCAGTCCGGATTCCCACCTTGCCGTTAAAGTCCCCCATAACAACGTTGAAGTGAGCCTTGGTGGTGTTATGTAAGGCTTTGGATATGTCTTCGTACATATCCTCCACTTCATCATCCGAGTGTGCCGAGGTCGGTGCGTAAACCTGAATTACCTTCAAGCTGTACCGCTTGGACAGCCGAAGGATCAGGTACGCTACCCTGGTCGACACTGGAGATTTCCTGAACGTTGTTAGAGAGGGCCTTGTTGACGAGGAAGCCTACGCCACCCTGGGATGTTTTATCACCCTCGCGAAAGTAGAGAAGATGGCCCGAGTCTAAGGTTACGGTGTCCTCCCCCTCTCTACGGACTTCACATAACCCCAGAACATGCCATTTAATGTTCTCTAACTCCACTTCCAACTGCGCTAGATGGTGATCAAGCCTCAGAGTGCGTCCGTTAAACGTAGCCAGGGTCAAGTTTTTAAGTAATGATCGGTAGCCTGCCGTAGCCCGGGGATTCTTAGCACCCCCTGCCCCGCCGTTACCATGGCCGCTACCATGGCCAGGAATAGCGAGGCGGCCGGGAACTAGGGGCCACTTTTTGGCGTGTGCAATCATTGGGGGGGTAGTGCCCATAATCCCCACGCTGGGCATGCGGGTTGGGGATCGCAGTTCGGTGATATTATCGGTCTACGGGAGGCGCTGCTGCCCGCCCTCCGGTTTATGTCCCTTAGTCGCCTCTTACGACACCCACGGGAAGAAATGGGGTGGTGCTATTCTAGGCCGGCACCACACAGCTTTAAAATCTTAATATTCTTTTATGTCATAAAAACATCTTTCTATTATCCAGGCTTTTAATTTAATTAATATGTAAAATGCATTGATTTAAAAAGGGAAGATAGGTTACGTTCTCCCAGCGCTTATGTACTCAAAAATTGGCATGTGTTACAACTAAACGCAAACACATCCACTCACAGTTATATTTCCAGTCCTGTGCAATACAACGAAGAACAAAGACGGAAAGACGTATCTAGGACCGAAGTGAGACTCTGACAACAATATTTCACGCGAATCACGACCGCCCGTGCCGCCGCCGGTCAGACGGTGACTGATGTGGGAGAACACAATTTTACACAATTTGAGGTTGCCACTTTCGAGCAACCAGTGCCTCATCTTCGTTTTTAATAAATCAATGATAAAATGGTATAAATAAATAAAATGTATGTCTTTAAATTCATTAGGCAATTTGTTGTAAATTTTTATTGCCTGGTTAGGAAACTTGTTTTTGTTCTCTTCGCAAAAGTCTCTTTTTAGCTCAAACCAGTGAACAGTTTCAAACATTCCTTTTTATAGGAACCTCTAATGTTTGGGCTGTTTCATGATCCGATATAGCTAATTAATGAATTTTCCCTATAGTTTTTCTAATATTACTAGCAAATAAATCCAAACAAGATTTTTTGCATGTGGGCATTTAATGTGTAATTCAAAATAGTATTTTTCAAAGTACTTATGAGCTCCTTTCTATATTTATTATCTTTTAATGTATTAAAATTCCAATCACCGCATAAAATAATACTTTTATATCTTGTGGTAAGTTTATGCAAAAGACTCGCCAGTTTTTCAAAAAATACTTTTGTGCAACTATCGGGTGTCCTTTAAATACAGATTAGAATAATATTACATGTCGAAGATTCCGGTACATTCAAAACAATATTTACAAGATAAATCATTAATAATGTCAAGAGTTTTAAATTCAATTTAGGTCCTATGCAAAATACAGGCACCTCCACGTTTTTTGTCGGTAAGTGAATAGGCGGACGCTATTGTAAAGCCCGGGATTTTCAAAAATCTTTCATATCCTTTCAGAATAAAACTTTTAGTTAACCAAATAATGTCAACAGCTGTTGTACCATCTCGTTTAAGCTTGGACAAAGCTAGATAAATTTCCTCCATTTTGTTATTAGCCTCACAAATATTTTGATGCATCACTGTTATACTATTGTTCACGAAAAAATGTATGCTTGTTTAGACAAGATGCCTTTCTGTTATCGTCCTCACGAGTACTTGGAATAACTGGGCGGAAGTAGTACGGAATAGTGCCCTTTTTCGTTATTTGTTGTTTGTAAGCAATTATGCCCCCTGTTGAAGAATGTTGCATTGTACATAATGATGATGATGAAGTGACCAACGGGCAACGACTGAGCTGACCATAAAACTTAATTTCGCTTCAATGTGGATGTGTTTAATTGCTTACCTACTTGCAAAAATCTCGGACACAACATTCTAAGCGAAACGTTAGAATACAGTCTTGAGGCGTAATCACGTCTAAATCAATGATTATCATCACATGTACAATTCAAATCTCTAAACAAAACTTTTCTTGTTACAGATGCCGAAGAAATGGATAGATGAAACAATATGATGAAATAAACCTGTAAAATATTCCAGTGTTTCCTTTCTTGAGTAGGCTGTCCTATTATCAATAATTTACCACGTAGTAGTTAGGGTACATACTTGAAAAATTATTATTATTATTACCTGGATGACCGAGCTTCGCTCGGTTTTTTTGGGTAATTTAGTTCTTAAGAAATTATAGTATTATAGATGTCAGGAAGAGTCGACTGAGTGTGCGTCAAGTTAGCAGCCACACCAATAAATGTGCCATAAAATCCTCTCGATGCCTAAGTAAAATAAATAGACGAAACCAACAGCCACAGTTAAAGACCTAAATATCTCCTAAAGTACTGGGGACTGAAGGAGATATTAGGTTATGTGTGGCTATTAACTTGACGTCAAGCTAGCAGCCCCACTGATTTCGACGAAACTATAGCGAGATAAGAATCGTGAACTATGCCAAATAACAGTGCCGTAGGATACCTAAATCTCTTGCAAAGCTTAGAATTAGACCCCTTGTGGTTAACGAGATATTTGGCTCTGAACAGCTACGTACATTACGCAGAGTACAGATGAGTACAAAAGTTTACATTACGATTGCCACTTGTCGCTAGATGGCGTTTATTGCAGCTAAAGCGCTTTGATCACTTGTCCTGAAATTCCTTTATCTCGAGGTAGGTAATAATTTAATATAATAAGATAATAACTTATCTTATTTCTCGTCGTATAATTTACATTACGAGAGAGACTACCCTTTTTTTTTTCCGATGGGCAAATGCTTTTTGCGCATTGCCTCTAGCCTGAGGAGGGCCAGAGGGGTATGTTGGACTCTCCACTTAGCTATTAACAGAGTGCTAATAGCTAGTGACATACCAACTAAAAACCCATCGATACTTCCTCTCTCACCTTAGTGCCAGAGCGTCGTCAAACCAGTCGTCACCAGACGACTCGTTCGACGGCACACTAGCACTTGACAGGGTCGCGGGTTCCCGGTCGGATTCGACCGCTACCCTGTCGGTGATCATCCGTCTTGGACGGATTCTTCTTATTGGCCCTTGGAAGGGCGAGGCATGTCCCGAAGTATCTGGGGCGTCCCTCTCCGTTGGAGACCTGTGCAATGCCGGGATGGTTCTCCTCGTACCATCACTCAGCTGGTCTCCATCAAGCGGAAGAAGACGATGGAATTGCCGTCTCCTTCTTCCGGTTCTCCGCCGGCGGAGCGGCTCAGCTTGAGGGTTTTCCTCCCTGATCCGCTCCGCTGCTTCCTTCAGAGACACGACTTCCTCGCAGAAGGAAACCATGGCTTCCCAAGCCCTCTCGCTGTCAAGCATGGCATTCACCAAGCTCGGCAGCGAGAGGTCCTGACCAACTACTCTTGTCAGCGCCTGACGCTGCGACGACCAAGCACTACACTCCTCAAGGGTATGTTGTGCTGTATCCTCCGGGGCACCGCAGTGATGACAGGTAGGAGCTGCTTCTCTTTTTGCAACGCGGTGTAGGTACCGCCCAAAACAACCATGTCCAGTCAGTACCTGCACCAATCGGAACGTTAGAGCACCGTGTTCCCGGTGCACCCATTCTCCCAAGACAAGACGTAAGGCGTCAATAGTCCACCGGCCATAGCGAGCGGTCTCCAGTTCTTCGGCCCACTCCTGGATAGCAGCCTCCCTCGCTTGTTCCCGCGCATACTGGACCTCCTGAGGAGCCAGTCGGTGTCCTCGCGCCTGTTCCTCCTTTTTGTGCTCATGCAATTTTGCAAGCACCCTTCCTTCTCGCTCCCATGGTAGAGATCCTGCAAGCGTACAGGCGGCCCCGTATGACACAGTACGGTAGCCGCGTATCGCTCTAATAGCCATTAATCTCTGCGGTTTCCGCAGAAGAGCTCTGTTTTTTGTTGTTAGGGCGTCTGCCCACACTGGCGCTCCATACAGGGCCATGGAGCGGATAACCCCTGTAAAAAGACGGCGGCAGGATGCTCTTGGTCCACCCAGATTAGGTAAAAGACGCGCAAGAGATCCCGCTGCACTTTGTATCTTGGGCGTCAGCAGCTGGAAGTGCTCAGAAAATTTCCAAGCTCTATCCAGGGTGAGCCCCAGATATCTCATGCGGGTCGTCAGCATGATCCGCACACCGTCCACTATAATATAGGCACCAGTTGGTGGCCTACCACCTCTCCCATAAAAGAGGAGGGCCTCTGTCTTGTGTAAAGCCACCTTTAGCCCCAAGCGTTGAATGCGGCCAACTAGGAGAGTAGATCCCACTGAGGCCAGGTGCGCAACGTCCTCGTAACTGCGTCCCCGGGCAATGAACAGGGTATCATCAGCATAGCAGATAATATGTGTCCGGGGAAGCAAGGAACCGCGAAGTACCCAATCGTAACCAATGTTCCAGAGTAAGGGACCCATCACTGACCCCTGTGGAACACCGGTTGTCATTCGCCTGGCACAGACTCTACCGTCTTTGTCAATGTAGAGAACGTCCCGCTCCCTTAAGTAGTGCTCTACAAACCGTCGGAGATAGAGCGGTACTGTGTGAAAAGACAGTGCCTCATCGATACACGCGTAGGGGAGACTGTTGAATGCGTTGGCGATATCTAACGATACCGCCAAGGCACGTTCCCCATGTGCAACAGCTTCTTGCGTGATGTGCTTCAGTCGCAGAAGAGCATCGATGGTGGAGCGCCCGGACCTAAAGCCATATTGCTCGTCTGATAAATTAGGACCCTCTATTGCCAAATGCTTAACTATACGGGCGGACACTACGCGCTCGAGAAGTTTACCTATCTCGTCCAGCAAAATAATTGGTCTATAACCAGAGGGCGAGTCTGAAGGACGTCCCTCCTTCCGAAGGAGGCAAAGTCGTCCGTCTTTCCACACTTTGGGAAATCGGGCCACTTCAAGGCAGGAGTTGAATAGTTCCTTAGTTCGATTCCCTAAATGTTTAAGGGCACGTGCCAAGACACGGCCTGGTACGCCGTCCGGTCCTGGGGCAGTTTTTTTCGCCCGTAGATGTAAGATTGCACCACCAAACTCGCCTTCTGTAATAGAAGGGATTTCCATGTCAGTGCGCTCCGTAGGCTCCGATATCGTCATAGAGGGAGGTTCGTATGGCGGACTCTCAGGAAATAGGCCTGTTACTACGCGAGCGAGTAATTGAGGCTCAAACGATTCGGTAGGAGGTGCCCGGTTGCACAGCTTTTTTCTTACTGTGCGATAAGGGCGCCCCCATGGGTCTCTATCGAGTTCTTCCAGAAATTCCCGCCAGGCTTCTTTTTTGGCTCTGAAGATAGCTATATGAAGATTTCTTTTCGCTTGGCGGTAATCGTCGTAGAGTTCGCTAATCTCATCTTCAGAATGTCGCCTTCTGCGACATCGCGTGTATGCTCGACGTGAGGTATTACAGGTGGACCTGAGAGAGGCAACGTCATCAGACCACCAGTACACCTGTTTTTTCTGAGGCATTCTTTGTACTCGTGGCATAGTTGCGTCACACACTGCAGTAAGAGTTTTGCGGAGATGTTCTGCCAGCATATCTACTCCTTGGAGCGACGATGGTACTGGGCACCAGCTCTGCACAATAGCCGCTTCCTCAGCCAGCTCTCTGTTATAGCGTTTCAAAGACCACCGCGGAAAAGCATTTGAGCGCACTGCTGATATAGGTACTTCTCGAAAACCTGGGGACGAGCAGATTTCGAACCTGATGTACCTGTGGTCTGACAAAGACTCCTCGTTATCAAGCACCCGCCAGTTAAGAGTGCGCGCCGCAATAGCGGGGGTAGCAAAAGTGACATCGACTATCGATTCTCCCTGCCACCTTACACATGTGCTCACTGAACATTGATTTAGAAGGACAAGGCCTGCAGCTGCAGCCCAGCTCGTTACTGCTGCTCCCCGGTTAGTGGTAGAGGGACATCCCCAGGCCGTTGCCTTTGCATTAAGGTCCCCCATCACAATGACTTGTGATGGAGACATTCTGCCAACTACACCGCTGAGCACCTGCAGATATGTTTCAAAATCTGACAGACTTTTGTTTGGGGAGAAGTATGTCCCAATGAGTGTCAGTTCTCCCCACGCCGCAGCAACATAGCCTGGCCCTCGCTCCCGAGCAGAAATCGAACGAGATGATGAAGATGCATAAATAGCCACTAATCCGTCAGTGTCACCGACCCAATTAGGACTGTCAGGAACAGTGTATGGCTCGGCAGCTACGGCAACGTTAATCGACCATTCCGCCATTACCTGCGCAAATAGGCTTTGCGCAGCAGCGCAATGGTTCAGGTTCGTCTGAAGTACGTTGTAATGTTGTGACCTAGACATACTAGTCCGACATTACAACCCCCTCCGAAGCCTCTGCGGCAGGGGTGAATCGAGGTGTTAAAGTGGTTTTACCCCTGACAGCAGGAGGGTTGCATTGCGCGCTTCCCATCCTGTGGCAAGCTGGACGCTGCAAGTCGAAGCATACGGCGCAATGCGGCTCTAATGCCTTACAATCAGTGGCCATGTGGCCTTCCTTCCCGCATCGGAAGCACAGTGTTCCACGATCTTTTTCTGAAGGACAGAGCTGCCGAGTGTGACCAATACCCATGCATCGATAGCAGCGCATAGGGCGTGATTTAAGAGTACAAACCCGTGCAGAGCTCCAACCAACTAGGAGTCTACCTTTCTCAGCCACCACTTTGGCCGCTGTGGCTGGGCATCGGACGTACACTACACCTGTGGCCCCAGGCCCAGCCCTTATATCCCCTACTTTTATGTTGTCGCTAGGACAACCCCCTTGGGACGCGATTGCCGCAACAACATCTTCCTTATTTATGGAATCGTCCAGGCCATTGATTCGCAAATCCACACAATTCATGGGGCGGCCAATTCGGGCTACTTCATTGAGGGTTGACTGAAGTCTTTCCGCTAAAAGGTCTGCCTTCGTACTACTACCAGTTCCTGGGAGCTCTAACATTCTGGCGCCTGTAGCGGTCACTTTAGATCTTATACCATCGATACCCAACTCGGTTAAGCTTATGGCGGTCTTAGCTTTAGTTAGGATCTCCGTATAGGTAATACCCTTCTCCACAGCCTCTTGTGTTAGAGTAATCACCACTGCCGAAGAACGCGGAAGCGCAATCCTTCCACGCTTCTTGCGGGAGGCCGTTGTCGCGTTCTTAGGTTGAGAATCGACCGCAGAAGAAATAGCAGAGGCACCTGCCTTCTTCATGCGGCCCCTCTTAGTCACGGTTGCCCATCCTTCAGTATCAACCGCATGTGTTACGCCTTGATTTGAAGGAAGAACTTCAATAGCCGATGGGCCCGCTATTTGGTGAGCCACAGCCTTTGACTTCACTCGGGTCGCTGACTTCGGCTTGGGGCCGGAGTGCGACGGGAGGGTGGAAGATTTCTTCTTTGCGTCCGCTGTTAGTGGTGGACGCAGCGTCTTTTCTGGCAGTAGGCGATCCTCAAGACCTGCTATGCGAGCATTCACCATATCTCCGACAGAGATAGTAACTCGGCGTATAATGTCTTCCACGTTTATCTCGGGTGAAGTCAAAGGAGTTGGAGATGGGACTGAGGGTGGTGCGGTTTTAGCACGCAAGTTCCGTTCTTCATAGTCGTCGAAGGGCACACAAATCTGACCGCAGGTTGGCCAGCTCTCGACTGAGCCGCTCGTTATCTGCTTTAAGACGCCTCGTTTCTTCGTCAGCGGTTCGTGTCTTCAGGCTCTCGATGACATCTCGCATCGTTACCAGGGATTGGTTGATGACACCTTTCACCTGGCCGTTCATATTCTTAGACTTGCGGGACTGCTCCTGAATTACTTCAACCTCATCCAGGGCACGTCTTAATAAGTCTTCCGCGCTAATATCATCTCCACATAAGTGAGAGTATGATTTTTTTCCCGACTTTCTTTTCTCCAGCTGTACAACATCGCCTGGATTTAAACGGTAGGTCTCCTTACCGGAATTCTCCAAATCTTTAAGGGCGTCCTCCGTACGAAATTGGGACCCTTTTCGTCCACCGCGACCACGATGAGCACTATTTATCTTCTTCCGTGGCAAACTCTCTGATCCACTACTATTTGGCCGCTTACGGACCGGAATATAAGCCGAGTGCTGACTCGTGTCAGAGTCTGAAAGCATTATATCCAACAGACTCTGACGCGAACCGCTCTCCCCTGTCTTCTGGCCGACTATATGATGTTCCCTCCTAACACTAACAACGGAGCTTGTGCTCCCGTGGCAATTGACATCCCCCAGAATACGATTGGGGACTGCGTGCCGAAGCACGAAGGGATTCCCCAACGGCAGTGCCGTCAGGACCCTCCTGGGTAATCGTTTCACAATTGTCCTTTTCCATTTTTTTTTAGTCCTGTTTTTACGAGGTGAGGTCCTCGGAATGGCGCCCTAGCGGCCGGGTTCCCCCCGACCATACTCCGAGTATGAACCCGGACCAGCGTGCACGCCCAGAACAGCTTCGCACATTTACGCAACGCGCAAATGTACGGAGCAATCGCGAACAGGCCGCAGGTCCGGATTCAAACACGCAGTACTCCCCTCGGCAGGCGCCGAAACCATTATATTGGGATTTGGTACGACCTTCAGCGGCTACGATTAGCCTGCTCCTCTCTTAACAGAGTTTGAAATTCTTACCTCTGCTGGGCATCCTTCACTGCACTCTCTGCTGAGTCAGAGAGACGCGTGAAGATGCGCCAAAACCCTTAAACCCACCTTGGTGTTTTGTCCGCGCTGGCCTACCGATAACTCCCTTATGGAAGCTATCGGCACGTCAGAACCCCCTATCCGCAACCTGGGGACGCGCCACGTCGGAGTATCACCTCTCCGCCCACTGAGACAACCCAGTAGGTCCGTGGGAGAGAGACTACCCTAAATAGAGCTAGATCTAACGCTGAAAGCGCTAAGATGGCAGGCAGCCCTGCTCAACGGATGTTTCAACTCGTGTCTGGCGCCGGCCGCCTGGGTGAAAAAAGAAACTTGTCGATACTAGGCCAAGCCGTTATAATATTTATTTGTAGTATGTAGTGTATAAAATTGCATGCAACTGCAACACTTGCCATCTGTCAGGCAATAGAATTTAAACACTATTAATTTATCTTATTAATGGGTAGTTTGTGATACCATCATAAGCTTTTTTAATATCGCTGTAATAGTTTTATTTCGAATAGTTTAGGAAGAGGTGCGAACTTGCACTTAGTGGCCACCAACCTCTGTTTCCGCCGGCCGTCAATAAATTCAAGTAAGCACTCTAAATGCAATAAACGCCACCTAGCGACAAGTGGCAATCGTAATGTAGTTAATGTGGCTAGCCATCCATTGTGTGAACCATTGATATAGCTACGGTGTGAACACATTTTGTCGATGCTTGACGTCAAGCCACAGTGGAAGACCTATATATCTCCTTATGTACTGGGGCACTATTTATTTTACTTAGGCATCGAGGCTCAATTTTATTGGCATAGTTGAAACCACCAAATTCCATGGTGTGGCTGCAAACTACGCACACGACTTTGGCACATTGAACAATGTCTATAAAGTAATCAATTACCTATCTACCTACAAACAAAGTACTGAGAATGATGTAGGTATATTAAAAAAAATAAGTTTAGTTTTTAAAAATTTATTGTAACTTAGATCTAAGCTTGTGCCTCAGGCAGTGTCGTGATAATATCAGAGTCACCGGGGTCTGTGATAGCAAGGGTGCATACTCGGTAGTACTTTCCGCAGGCGGTGCCCAGCTCAATGTTGTTTCCACTGTAGTGGTGAACTCCAGTTTTTGCTAGGAGAGCATAGTACTCAATCTCTGATTTCCTGTAACACAATAAATAAAATAAACCTACAGCTATGTACTTCAATATACTTTAGATTGTACCATTTGATTCATTTTATCAAGTAGTAACAAATTTTATGGCAGATACACATACTACATATCTTACCTGTCCAGAGTTGCACATGTACCGACTACTCCATAGGTTTCCCTTAGCAAGTCCATAAAGCAGTAGGTATTCATTTTATAAATATAGGCTGTCAAAATTTATTCATTTTACATGATCACATAAGAACTAACCATTCTGCTTTACAGACACAGCTAAAGCGGGAAGCCATACTTCTTTGTCTAAGACTCCATATGCATCCCTTCGACAAGTAATTGGGAAACTCTACTTCTCAGTAGTCTCACCTTAGAGGAGGCGCGTTCTTGGCAATGATGACCAGTTTAGCCTTGCCCTGACGCAGGGTCTTCAAAGTTTGCTTGTATCCAAGGCAGTATTTGCCCGATTTCATAACCAAAGCCAGGCGTGAGTTGATAGACTCAATAGTCTTTTTCTGAAATATGACAATCTCATTGAATTAAGGTATTCATCAAAAGTAAGGATTAGGTGACGATACAGAGATAGGTTAGGTTAACCTCAGGTTACCATGTCACAATGCATTTTCAACCTTACAAATTACAAAATTTGCAAGCCTATCAAGCAGTATTCACTGTAGGATTTAAATCTAAGGCGGTATAAACAATGCATAAATTGAAAAACCATGCCATAAATCCAAAAACAGGGTCCTACACGTGCAGAACAAAATATAGTAAGGTTATAGTACTGAATTTTACCTGTTTCTTGGCCGCAACCATTGTGATAGCTGTTCTGATAGCTCACTAGAAAAAAGAAAACTTGAAATTAGAAACTAGCTAAATTCCAGATCACACAGCGTGGATTTGTAAATTTTTGTGAACGAACCTTGCGCGAAGAAATCGTCAAAAAGAAAGACTTCAATCCATCAATCAAGCAACAAAGAATCAAATCAATGTTGCCATGCCATGCGACATCAAACCGCCAAAAAATTGTCTATGGTCATACTGTGCATAGATTTATTAAGCCCTCCGCAAACAGCCGCTAATTAGTTAGCGCGTCTTGTAAAGCGCGATTTCGGCGATTTTCCAGCGTGTTTCCTTACACACAGCGGCTTATTATTAAGAAGTGCGTGCATTCTCAGTATTCTGAAATGTTCGGCGCACTAAGCGACACAAAAACACGCATTTTTCTCTAATCGGTTGGTTAAGCGCGATTTCGCCGCCCCCTCCCCGTCCCTTACCGGCGGCCGGCGGCAGCGCGAACCTACGAATAAGAATAGTCAGGAACAGTAACTGCTTTTAAAAAATGCCCCAACCAAAGTTGTGCTAAAGTAGGCGGGGCTTAAAAGTCGGGCTCAGCGCGCCATCAGTCGGATATTTATCTTGCAAGCGAACACACGTCCAGTCTGCACAGACGTTTTTGTGAGTATCTTTGTGAAATAGCTGTGAATCATCATGCCAACATGTGTTGTGAAGTGGTGCAGGAGCCATACAAGATTAAAATGCCTAGGGATCACTTTTCACTAGTAAGTAGTAGCTAAATTATAATTACATTCATAGATGTTCAAATACGTCATCAAAATGAAATGTTCAATACTATGCAATATGAAGTCAGTAAATGTTTGACTTCGTTTTTTGTTATTAATACAAAACAATATTTATGGTCAATAATACGCAAATTGAAGTCAGTTATTGATTTATTATATTTGAGATAGGTACATATTTTTTAATCTTAGAATTTTTTTCTTCTTGTTGATGAAATATTGAAATGTAACAAATACAATTAAGATTTATTTATAACACTTATGTATGTATTTATTTTGCTTGTATTTTGTGTTTTAGTTTTCCTGCTGATCCTATTCGGAAAAATAAGTGGATAAGTGCAGTAAAGCTAGAAAGACAAAAAACAATTACTAATGAAAACTATGAAAACCAGCAGAGTATAAAACAGAAGAGAAGAATTGCACGGTGTTATCAAACATGTAAGACCAACGACGCTTCAACTGCCAGAAACCGTGGAATAAATTATAGGCTTTATTACCCGGAAACTGCAAGCCAAAATCAACTATCCAGAATGAATGAAAATGTATATTTTCACAAGCTAATTAATTTGAAAGATTTTGATGTACTCTCGTATCCATCGGTGGTTTTGTTTAAAATATGCTCACGCACCGAGACATTAATAAGATATAAGTAAATAAAAAAGACGTGTGGCACTCGGGGACTGCCGCGGTAAAGCTATTGCAATGCCATCTAGAGGCGAGTTGCTGAACTAAAGAGACAAACGTCAAGGTTTTTTCGTTACGGAATTTCTGGATTCGGTCCCCGCGCTCAAGGCCCGCGATAGAAGCTATGCAATAGCTTAAAAATAAATGACCACGGAAAATCACTTACTCGAGCTAGTAATCTGTCAGTAATATCAACACAGTGTTTTTCTAAAATATTTGATACTGAAGATTATCGTTGAACTTCTGAAAATCGGTCTTCACTACATTGCGAAGAAAGACTTTTAATGTCTTCTAGACTAACACTTAATAAATTAATCATATTTCGCGGAACATAGATTTCATTGATGTGTAACAAAAACAAATTAATAAAAAAACATTGTTAACCATTACATTATTTTATTAATAACTTGGTTCGCTCTACTTATTGCATAACATCATCCACGCCGCCTTGTTTCAGCTGTCATAACATCCATTGCCGTACGCGCGCGAACCAATCAACGCTTTCATTTAGCAAGCGCCAACCAATCCCTGCTTTCGTTCTGAATTCAACTAATCACGAAGCAATGTCTAATTGGAACTTTGGCTATGATTCGTTTTTTGACTTATACGTCATTTTGGTTTGAGCTAGGCCCACTTTTTGTTTGAAGTTTGTTCTGAATTACCCTTCCTGACTATTCTTATTCGTAGGCGCGAACGACGTAGGCCGCCACCCCGCGCCGCCGCCCCGCAAAATCGCAGGACGCGAAAACGCCTCGGGCAAGCCGAATCGCCGCTGCCGAATCGCGGCAGTGTGCGTCAACGTATGCGTTTTAGTACAAAATGTTCCGTAAGCAAATAACGTTAATCGCGTGATACAGGACGCGCTTAAAAATTAGCGTTGATGTGAGTAGGGCTTTAATCTAAGGCTAATAAATTTAAAAAGAAGCAGAAACACGAACCGTTTGAAAAAAACCTGATTTGATCCATGGTATAATAAAACAAGGTATTGCATTCCGAACGGTGGTTGTCACCAGCCATAGAGTATATCAACCATAGACACCAGCTTCTACAAAGGTTACCAACTCCAAAACTAAATATCGGCTATAATAAAGGGCGCTCCACACTCACGAAAATCTCGCGAGAGTCGTCAGCCGTCAGCTCGCCCCAGCCTCAATCTCCGTTGCTGTCTACGCCTGCTCGGCCTGGTGAAATATAGATAGATACTAATTTTATTGAAAAAACCACATTAGAGTCAGAGTCAGAGTCAAATCGTTTATTTCTTTAGACTTACAAAATAAGCACTTAGACAAGTCAAATTTTTACTATATAAACAGCTTGATAAATAGTAATTACTAACAAACAAGAAATAAGGTGCAATTGACTCTAATTTACTTGTATTTTTTTTTACTAGCGGAAAAAGTCTAATAAAGATACGTTTGCCAAAATCTTCGAAACTGATAAATAGATAAAACCATATTGTATATCTAAAACTCAGATTACGTGCCTGGTAAATTACAATATCTGATATATAATCTAGGTACTGTTTATATTACAATACACAAACTTGGCTTTACAAAACACCATAGGGTACAAAGGGAAAAAAAGGACAGACAGACATAAATTAATTAGAAATTAAAAACCTTAATATGAGAGGTCAGTCTAGTCTAGTTAAACAAAACAATTAAATTAATAAAATAACATAAAAGGTACTTACTTATGTCAAACTATGCTGCTGTAAAAGGGCATTGTCAAACTGTATTAAAATAATGTACAAAACTACATAATAATGTCATAAAATAATTTAGATTAAATTAACATGTACTTACATAAATAAAGCTGGTGTATTTATGGGTATTGTTAAATAAAATAAAACAAAAATATAAGACCCTAAAGAATCTATTATGAAAGAAACAATAAAACAATGTCAGAGTAATACATAACCAAATTAATATTCGGATGTTTAATATTATGATATAGCTAAATCAGAAACCATCCGTTTGATACTCTGCAAACATCCCTGATGCACTGCAGAAGCGAGGCAGCCCCAACATCGTCATAAAATTAGATAAAAACAGAATTATATTATGACTGAGATATCTAAATGTATTATACTTTTATTACGTTCATTCCATTCCAGTCATGGGGAAATGCTCGCTCTGAAATGTTTAGTAAATAAACTTGTTTTATTGAATCTTCCCATACCATAAAATTCACTCTGTGGCCGATATTATTGTGTATAGATACCCTCTCTAATTAAAATCAATTATATCTTAGAAACAAAGTTTTATTTTAACGAAACGTGAAGCTCATTTATTTGGCTAATTATGGCAATTTTTTTGGAGTTGGTAATCTGGTGACAACTACGTCACCCTGATTTCCCGGAGTACCTACCATACCTTCCGTGCGTTCCGAGATAAGCTATTATCGATGTTAGCGATCTCAACGATATTAGACGTTCCGAGTTAGTTCTCACGATTATTGACAGTTGAGTGCTATCCTATCTCGGAACACTCAATGAACGTGGTCACGGTCACGTGTCGCTTCATCGCTTGTCAGATGCTTGTTAGTCAAAAAAATAAACAGCACAACAATTCGAAATCCAGTAAAAATGGCCGAAATTAGAACTTTTTGATTATTATCAAATGATTCCGATGACTCGGTTGAGGAGTGGGACAGCGACCAATGCAATTTGTGCCCTCTCGTACTGCTCTTGAGAGAGCATTTAAGTTATTCTCCGACCTTTGACTTCGTCATCTATATAAATTTCCATTTCTCTTTAATAAACTTGCAAACAAATAAATTTTGTTATCAAACAGACACTATAAGGGAACATAAATAAATACTCTTCGTGGAAGGAGGACAGGATGGCGAAGAAAATAAATGCCAACTGTCAGTTTTGACAGCGCGCTCACAGTGATTTCTGTTTGTAGGATGTAGAGGTGGTAAAAAGCGTTATTTTCTTATCACCGTGACTGTCGTTCCAGTTCCATATAAGTAACAGTGATTAATAACCGTGACTTTGTCACGTCGGTCACGTCTATCACTCTCATGATCATCACATCACGATATACCTACGATTTGGTACGATAGGTTTGATAATAACTTACTTGAAGAAACAGACACACACAGCAGAAACACTAGTACCTAGTTGATCTGAAATAACCTTCACACTTTTACAGGCTTAGGACTGTCGCACAATTTTTAAAATATGTACAGAAGCATAATACAGTAGGCCGATACAAGTAATAACTAAAAGCTTATGTATATACATATCTTTTTAATCTAATTTTAGTAAGTAAGAATTACTAACATTTATTATAAGATCATTACTAACAAATTATGGATCATGGTAGTCTGAAATAAAGAAATTTAAATTTAAATTTTTAATTTAATATATAAATTAATAATATTGTGAAGTTTTCTTCCGCCACTTCTAGTAATTATACACTCTGTGTAATAGATCGCGAAAGAACAGGCCAGAAATAGGGATAAACTCATTCTCTCCCACTCACACTCAAGCCGAGGATACACGATTAATACACGAACGCGGACTCGTATGGTACGATGTCACCTAGGAACAATAACTATTATTGTTCCTAGGAGGATGTCACTGCGATTGCAGCTTCGTTCAATAGAAAGAGGTAAAAGCTCGAAGTGATATCTAAGGAGTAACGCTGAACGGAGATAACAATATAGGTGATATTGGAACGTTGTTACTTGGTTTCCAGTCACGGCGATACTCAAAGTAGGTAAATCACAGTGACTTTTTCATCGTGACGTTATTTATCACTCACCTCTAGGATGGTCACTGATATCGCAAAATGGCGCATGTAATGACGTCATCTATGACGTCACACGAGACATCGTTGTCGCGCTCACCGTAAGTCGGAACGCTTGATAGCGCGCTAATATCGATATTGGCGCAACTCGGAATGCAAGGCTTGTTTCACATACCATGATTTGATCAACTTGAAAACGACATGACAGCAGATCTGACAGCTGACGGAACAACACGGCAATTCACCTTCACCATCACCACGGCTGACGGGTCGGCGTAAATAATCGCAATCGACACGACAAATACGACAATCGACGCAAGCACAAGGAAAGAGAGAAGCGCTGTCTGCGTAACACTTCCTGAGTGGAGACTTTTGTTTTTATTAAGACGAGAACGTTGCTGGCCTAATGCGAGCGTTTTATTAATTAGTAACACAACGACTGTCCATCCTGTACAGTAAAATAATTATTATCAAATCCGACAGTCAACTTATACATTTCTAGCCATGACTGAAAAATCTGCAAGAAAACCAAAAAGTTCAGGACCTTCGGCAATTGGAAAACTTTATTTGATTGCCTACAATGGAATCCAAACACTGGGGTAAATCTTTATTATCTTCCAATGTTATGATTATTATTGTAGGTACTTATTTTTATCCCTGGCACTTTCATCCAAATTAAGTGGTAGGCCTATACAGTAGAAACCTATATAGGTAGGTACCTAACTTTTGAGTTCTGTCTGACTCACCATTAAGCTAGTCAACTTATGATTATGTACTTAATAATCCCCAACCTGCATGCGCAGTGTGGGGATTATGGTCACTACCCCCATCAGATAAACGCCAATTAGGCGTTTATCAGAGGGAGGCCTGCCTCCAGCGGTGGACCAATATAGGCTGTTGAAGTTGAGGAAGTATAAAAGATTTAAACACTGTTTTTTTCTGCTCCATACATAAGATCACCAAAACGTTTTACTTACTAAATCTATTTTGGTAATTTCAGATGGTCTTATTTGCTATGGCAGTCATTGGTACACTTCCTAAATCGAGGTACACTGGACACTTTTTGGCCAGAAATAAAGTGGACAGTAGTTATATTCCAAAATGCTGCTATTCTAGAGGTAAGTTGTATCATGTTATGTTCATAATCTTACCTACCTTACTTAATTAGTAATAATAAACTTCTGCCTGAATGTTTACATGATTGTGCTGTTGTAATAGCTTCTATCAATTTCACCTTGTTCTACATAATTGACAAAAAGCATAGTTAAGTATAACAATGATTATGCTCTAACCCCCTTATTCATAATAGTCTGCCAACTTAGCACTCTGCTAAATCTCGCTCTACTATTGACATAAGTCAGACTGAGAAACAACACTACTTAGCAGCTGTTTTATGTTAGCAGACCATTATGAATAAGTATCTAATCTATCTCTGATCCACTCAGCAATTTAGTTTGAACAGATGCTTCACAGATAGACAGAGACACTCACATTTTCAGGGAGGTTGTCAAGTTTGTTCAAAATTAAAACTCAGTAAGTAATACTTAAGGTGGAACTAGTCGCATCATTTTCATCATTTTTCCATATAAACGTGGAAGGGTAACTACAAGGCTGTTTGATGTTGACCATCCAAAATTAAGGATGAAATCAATTTATACCATCATAAACTATGTTTTGTATACAACTAAAACAGTAAAAAAAGAATATGTTTGAAAAATACAAGCTTCTAAACTTTTGTATTTCAACATGAATATTAGCTTAACTTTGGGTGAAAATATATAACACACAGGGAAAGAACACTCTAAAATGAAAGGTTTACCGACATAGTTTAATTATTAAGTAGTTAAACAAAATTTATTTTGAAGAGATACATTCAATAGTTTTTCTATGATAACCCTTGTGCTAAAGTCTGTTTGGCGGCATAAATAATTGTGCATTTCATGTCTGTAATGACAGGTGAGATTACATGCATTTAGGCCGTGCTTACTGATGACAAACAGTGTACTCTTAAGTACATCTATTTCCATAGCACTAGCCCTGCTTGGTTTAGGGCTAGGCTAAATGAAACTGTCTGGATGTCTAGCATACTTGATTTATATAATTAATTTGATAAATAAATAAAAATATAAAAAAAAAACTATTTGTGGATCTTTAGGATCTACAAGTACATTTAGACCTGTAAATCCAGTTGGTTTGAAAACAGTTGGTTTTGAATAATGACAATGACATGTAGAAAATTAAATTCTCCACTTCACAACACAGTGGATGTCATGAATATTCAGAATTTATTGAACTTTGTACCTTTTAAAGTTCAACAAGTTCAGCTTACGAATCCTCCTTCTCGAAATGTTTTTATAAGACACTTAAAATTAACGTATTTTTCTGTTATTAAAGTTATAAAATAGCCCTTCTTTTCTTTGTTTTCTTCTGCTATAAAATAGAAGCAGATTATTTTAACCTTGCCAAGGTGCCAACTTAATAGTGCCTTTATAGAGTCTACACATTAATGGACTCTATAATCAATAATCATTTATTTTGTTTATTACAAGTATAACATATCACATTAGTTTTACTCACATAACATAATGTTTACACTGGGTTGTGGTTCACTAGTATATTAGTAGGTACCATCGAACTTGTAGAATGTTTTCTTGCCACGCATATGTGGAGGTCATTTTGAACATCGAAACAAGTCATTTCAAACTATAAAGTGGTTTTATCGGTCAGTCTACAAATTGAGTTCTTCTCCCTTGGTTTGTAGGCCCTGATTTCAATTACTCACAAGTTATCCTCAAAAAACAATAACCTTCATTGATTTTCTTTTACTACGCGTCTCAAAACGGTTTTCTTAAATTTCTGAAAATTTTCGTGATCTTGAAATGACTGTAAAAAATTTCACAGATAGCCAAGATGTGTTTTGTTCTAACGAAACATGTCCTAGCTACTTATCTGGGATTTTTTTTAACAGCGAGTGTTGGGCAGATTAAACACTTATCAATCCTAAGAAGGTATAGGTAGGTTATACTAGTGTCACTTTAAATTTTTCGTATTAAAAAATCTTACTTCTGGATCCCTGTTTTAAAGCTATTATTTAAGCTGCCTGTTCATTCACGCGGTGAGAGGCAGCGGATTCGCCGTGTGATCCGGCGGCATAGAATTTGCACCACCCGAATTCTTCCCGCGGGTGTCGTAAGAGGCGACTAAGGGATATTTACCGGAGTCGGGCAGCAGCGTGGGGATTATGGGCACTACCCCCCATGAGATAACAGCCAATAAAGGCGCTTATCAGGGGGAGGCCTGCCTGCAGCAGTGGACTAATAATATTTTAAGCACTTCCTTTGGTCCACACTGAAACAGAGAAGATTTTATGCAATTTAAATTCGCTCCGCGACATTCGTCAGGCTGCCTTAAATGCCTCTATATGTAGTTTTTTTATTTACCTTCTGCGTCAAGTTGAAAAATATTTTCATTTGACATTGTGTAAATTCGAACTCAGTTTTGCAGTGCCCTTTCAGGGTGCATGTACCCAAGTGACAATAAACAATTCACTTATATGTATATAAAGATAAGAATGAATGTAATATCGCCAAAAGAAATGCCTATCCGTAGCCTATCCAGTTTGAAACTATTTTGCTTTGCGTTAAAAACAAAAGAAATCGAGCAAGCCGGGGGTGGCAACTAGTCACTTCGCAGAAAAATCACCCTAGATACCACTAGGGTGTCGCCTTACCATCGTAAGGCGCAATTTTTGCCGATCGTACATGCAAAAATAAATGAAATATAAAATTTCAGGTAGTTCATGCAGCAATAGGCTTGGTGCCATCAGGAGCATTGCTTGTTCTAATGCAAGTCTACTCCCGCGTGTTTCTGGTCTGTGGATCCCTACTCCTCACAGATGGTGCTACGACTAGCCAGGGCCTGCCTCTCTGTATACTCGCCTGGTCTATCACAGAGATAGTGCGGTATGCCTACTACGCACTCAATCTTGTCAACATGGTGCCACAAACATTGCTATTTTTCCGGTTAGTACTATCTTAAACAGTGATAATGATGATTAGTTATCTTTAATATAGATTATTCCATTTATTAAATGTTTTTTACCTAAAATAATTTATAAGTACGTAACATAATAGTTTCCAAGTGGCTTCAAATCGCAAAGGCATAAAAGAATCTTCACTCTTTGGTTTTGGTAATCTTTAGAGTAGTCTCTAGAGAACTTTTCCAGAGGAAGGGCAGTAGCTTCCTTCTGTGTATTATACTTCCGCTAATCCGCCTACTAAGCGTGGTGATAATGGCAAAACCACCTTTGTTCGGAACAAGCATGTTCCGCATTGGATTTATATTGGCTACTGAGGAATCTTTTCAGAATTTGATTAAGGGCTCGTTACACAGACTGCACGTCTCAAATACACAGACGGCAAGTTGCCGACTGCAAGGCTCAACTCATTTGTCTGTTTTCAGGTACTCCACATTCTTGGTTCTCTACCCGATTGGAATTACTGGCGAACTTCTTTGTATGTATCACTCACTGGATGAAATCGCAAGCAAAAAGTTACTGACATACTCAATGCCCAATGAATGGAATGTCGCTTTTAACTACTATTATTTCCTTATCTTCTACATGTTTTTGTATATTCCTCTATTCCCTGTTCTGTTCGGACATATGCTTACCCAAAGAAAAAAGATGCTTGGTAGGGATGCCAAGACAAAATAAATAACTTGTAAGTTCTTTTACTTTAACATTTTAAATACTAACATTAGTTGTTGCCGAAGAGGCGGCTGTATATTTTATTTTGTACTCGCGTCATCGTATTATACATATAAACATTCCTCTTGAATCACTAGCTAACTTGCATCAGAATCAGTTGCGTAGTTCAAAAGATCTAAGCAAATATAGGGACAGGCAGAGAGCGGGAAAATACTTGTTTTATACTATGTAGGTAAGTTTTGTTCAGTACATTTAATTATTACACATTTTGGGTGCATTCATTATATGCGGTCACAATCTAAGGTATTTTGTCAAGAAAAATACGATTTTTACTATTTACTAGTTGCTATAAGTAATATTTAAATATAGCAGATAAGAAAAGTGAGCGCATTGTAAGCCATTTGCTATATAGGTACATAAATATCCCGTCCCAAAACAACTATCTATTAATTGTCGTTTAGCAATCTATAGACACTATGTCAATTTACTTATTTTTTCTCAAGGTGGCTATCGTGTCACTTTGGCCGCGATAAACCTATTGTGATCACTACAATTAAATACATCACTTGAATAAATACGTACTGTATGATACATAAGTTTCGTTAAAAAATCTTTGCCTGTACAAATACGCAAATTTCTAAGAATGTTTCTGGAGTTGTAACTATTCGTCCTATTTTTAAACACCGTCTGGTTGGTCGCCGCCTCTAGGTAACTTAAAGTACATTCGAATAATTAACCTAAGCATATTGATCTGGGGCTCTTTAGTATTTAAGCAGCGGAAAGGGTATATAGCAATTATAGATTTATAAGAGTTATTTATTAATTATGCAGCTTCGGTTTCTTATTTTTAGTCAGTCAGTTTTATCCTAAAAATGTATGGTACGTTTAAATTTTGCCTTGTAAAATAAATATTGTACATACATTACATTACACAAAGTCATAATAAGTCGTTGTAAATAATACAACCAAAGTAAGTGACCATTATGTTTTATGCATTCTTAACGATCATAAATTGCCTCTTGGTGATGTTAATTATACGTAATTATTATGCGGTTAAAGATACATTTTAACTTCTCAAAGATATTGTAATTATAGTTTTAGTAAAACAACATTATTATTGCTCATTTATCGAAATAATAAAGGAAGACTGTGGTCCCAAGGTTTTATTTTTTAAAATAATTATAATATTTTAATATATCTAAGCGGGTTATATGGTTGTATTGTTGTGTAATTTTATATGGTTTGACTGGGTAATAGGATATGACATTTTAAAAGATAATAAATATATTGCACTGTTTTTTTATACATTTGTTTTATTTTCAAATAAAGTAAGTAAATCTTATGATACTATTTGTGAACAAGTAGGCAAGGAGGTATCATAAAACAGGGCTACCTACTAAGAATAATTTTACGACAAAAATGGCAATAAAAAATATCTATACACTAGCCAAACTCGATAAAATTAAAATTAAATCTGTTTTCACGTCTTCACGCTATTCACATAACATCTCGATTTGATATCCTTCAATGAATATTGCTTACAATTATATCTGAAACTAGACGCCAAGCAAGTGAGTTTTAGTTATTTGTGACGTGGTTTGTTTAACATTCTACATCGAAATCAAATAAAATAAAAAAAAATTCGGCACCGACGGGAATTTCAAATCAATCTATGTATTTTCTTAGAAATTACCCATAGTGTAAAACTATAATAAGCATAAATCTTAAGATTCTACATCGAGTTTGGCTAGTGTAATCATAGAATGTACTTATTTTAAGTATGGCCATCTAATTGTAGGTCCTACCCTTAGCACAAGCTCTGTTAAGCTTGGATTTAGCTGCGTGGATTTATTTTAACTATTTTTAACCTCGTGGTTTTACCCGCGTAGTTCCCGTTCCCGTGGGATATCCGGGATAAAATATAGCCTTAGTCACTTCCTTAGAAAAGTGGCTTTTTAATGGAAGATTTTTTTAAATTGGTTCAGTAGTTTCGAAGCCTATTGTAATTTTAATACATAAATCCCATTATGATTTAGAATTGCTTACCTAGTCACTGTTCTACATAGCTATTGTAGTAGGTAAGTGTAGGTAGGTACTTGTTAGATAAACAGGTACAGGTGTGCGCAAAACAAATTAATCTGCAAGATTTTTATCCTTTTATCAACACTGATTTGTTAACTACCTGTCGTTGCTCTGATTATCCTGATAGCCAAAGGATTTGATTACTTTTATCAAAAAGAGTTTATAAATACGGCAGAATTGTTTAATTTATTAGTGTTGCTATAAAGATGAATAGGAAATATACGGCGTTGGTGCTGGCAGTTCTGGTCGCGGCTGCTGAGGCAAACAGCGTCAATTTGAACGAACCATTGGTCCCCAAGGCTTTGGGAGACTCACAGTAAGTGCCTTAAAGCTACTTGACAATCTATATTGCCGGTTTTGATCCATTATTTTTATTATTTTTAACTCTTTCTCTGTTTATTTAAATTCTATTCATTTATACCTTTTCCGCGTAAAGTTCATATTTCATGGGCATATTCTGCAGGAAGGGGGAAGCCTAATTCTTATTCCTTAATATAACATCAGCCTGTGAAAGTCACGTCAAAATGGCTCCAGACATTTCGTAGACTAGGTACAAAAAAAAATAGGTTAAGGTTCAATTTTATTAATTTGTATACATTAAACAATACAAGACGCAGTGGGCGTAGGCCTATAGGTTTCAGCCAGTTTCAGCCCGATCCGTGCAGGACTTATGTTGTGAAGAATTACCAAACATCCATCCATTCATACATTATTTTTATCCATACGTTCATAATACACACGTATTATAAATTCGATAGTAACCCTGTCCGTTACCTTTTTAAGCCTAACCGGCTGAACGGACCTAAATGAAATTTAACAGGGAGGTCAATGGTATTCCGGAACGAACATAGGCCGCTTGAAAAACGCGTGCGAAGCGCGTGCGCGTGCGGGCAGCAGCTATATCATTACAGTGATGTGATTTCAGGCAAAAATGGGACGGCTTAGGTCTGTCAGCTGATGTGAACGACTACGTGGACAACACAATCTACATGATCGTGCCTTTCATCCTGGAACATGGCCTCGATCCCATGGACCTGCCTGATGTCATCGAAGGATTTTCAGTGGTACGGCTTTTTAATTCATTTGGAGATAGAAGGGAGATCAGCAGAGGCGTATTTAAAGATTTGGCGCCCCGGGCCAATTAGCTTTGCCGCCCCATTTATTTATGAAACAAATACCTACCTGCTATGTGGTGTTTAATAATAAAAGAAAAACTAAAAATTTTCCATTTATTCGATAGGTTCTCACATTTTTTTAGCGACGGATCCCTTTTGGACATCAAAATATTTGACTTAATAAGTTCGTTGCCAAAATGGAAAAAAATTAAGAAGCGAGTCTACAAAATTTGAAAGAAATTTGTAAGAGTAATGAAAGAAAAGATGATAAAAACGGCGAGCGGAGCGAGCCTAGAAATTTTTTTGCGACGTTTGGGAAATTTGTAAGTGAAATGGAAATAAAGACCACATAAAAATGGCAAGAGGAGCGAGCCGCAAAATTTTTAATAACTTTTGAAGATGGTTTTTTTTGTGTGAAATATAAGGATGAGAATATGATATAATGCTGCTGAAGAGCGAGCGGTGCGAACTGTGACAATTAATGACACTTAAGCTGTGGCGGGAAATGTTGAGTATATAACGGCGAGCGGAGCGAGCCGCAAAAATTATGCGTCAATTTTTTGAGGAAAAGTACGTATTCATATCAATATTATTCATTCTAACGGAACTATGTCGGTCAGTCTGTCTGTTACATTTTCCTGTCGAATCGGCTAAAAGAGTCATACTTATGTTCCATATTTTCGAGTAGTTGTCGTGACACAGACAGTGAAAATTTAATTATGTTGAAAATCGTTAGTGATGTTGAGCACAGATAATAAAAAATTCGCTGAAAAATCCGGTCACAATACTGAAAGTCATGTATGATCATTATTTTGTGATATTAATTTATTTTGTTTTACACCGACTTTCTTTATAATTTGATTTAACTTTATTTTGTTTTACACTCGCAGGTCAGTACGTTAAATAAACCTTATAGGAATTTATGCTTCGTGAAAAAAATATTAGTAAATTAATAATTAAGTCATTTTGTGCGTATGATCAAGTAAAATAAATAATAATTACTAATTTGCATTCAAGTATTGTAGTATTTTTTTTATTTGTCGTGGGACAACAGATATAGTATAAAGTTTATTTACTCTTAATTAACAATAAATGATTTATTACATCGTAAATATTTGATTTCGAGGGACAGTCGTAAAACAGGTGGATATTTTTGTTAAAACGCCCAAGTATTGGTATTATTGACGATACTGACTGACGAACTACTAAAAAAAATTTGTTTTGTTTTTGAAGCGCACCGCGTAATATTTATTTTTGTAAGGTATGTACGCCGTACGTTTCTTTGAACGCATATTTTTAGCTACCTACATTATTAATTACTTACCTTCTTGTTGGTAGGCAGTGCTGGATTTACACATTTACCACCCCAAAACAATACAAATTTTGCCGTCCCTACTGACTTCTGTTCACAATAAGGTAAATTCTTTTTTTTAGGGAATAATCTTGTTGCTAGATTGATTTTACAACTTTTTGAGTATATTTTTATGCTAAGAAAAACAAAATTTGTTTTTACTTCACTACTTATAAAGTGAGGTGGGCTAAGGAAGATAGGTAGGCAAGGCCCCATACTGCTAACCATGCACCTGTCAACTAAAAATATCAAAAAGTTGGCAATAACTGGTCTAAGGTCTAAAAAATCTAAGTCAACGCAATCAAACGTTACAGCCGTTTATGTCCGAACATTTTGCAATATTTTGCGCAAAATTGATGTGTTTTTTACTGTAAATATTTAGTGGGCCTAGGTATTTGCCAAAAAGCTGACAAAAAGCTTGCAAAACCAACACAATAGCGAGCGGAGCGAGCTTGACTCGTATCTAAGACTAAGATAAGCAAAATTGTACACATGTTTCAGACTTTTGCAGCTGCTGGCAAAAACAAAGTAAGCAAATAACGAAGCGAATTTTTTTGGTTAAGATTTAAGTGAACGGCTATCGATAAACGACTTGTAGGCACACTTTTCTCGCATGTTGCGGCTAAAATAAAGTAGGAAACAAACACAAAATAGGAACGGCGAGCGGGGCGATCGGTAAAAAAATATTTAAAGTTTGGGTAAGGCAATCAGCAATTAAAATAGCTAAGACAATGGTGAGCAAGACTTTGTACATATCTTTGAGACTAATTCTGTTGTTGTAAAAAACTTTTTAAGCAGCTAAGACAAAAACGGTAGCAGCTTTAACAATAAGAGAAGAGAGGAAAGGTTTGTAAGCTTCATTGTAAAGGTTTTTAAAAATAACTACTTATACCACCGCTACAGGCAGGTGCATCCAAAAATTAACAATAGTGCGTGAAATGAAACACAAATTGACTGGCGCTGGATGATGCTAAAGGTGCTTTGTAAATTTTTTTTTACAAAGATTTGGGTCTTTTTAAATAGCATTAGGTTAATTTTCACAATTTTTTTTTATCGTCAAGCTTCAGAAGGGGCGGCTTCGCCGCCCCTCGAAGCCTGCCGCCCCGGGCCATGGCCCTTTTGGCCTAAGGGTAAATACGCCCATGGAGATCAGTCAAAGTTGCCCCCGAACCAACACGTGCGAAAGTTTGTTCATTTTTGTTCACGTTTGAAAGTATAGAATATCGAATATAAATATCGAAGAGTGCACAAGAATACAATTTTTCGCAGGACTCGATTTATCAACGAGGGTTCTATATTTAATTTTGTCACTTGATAAAAATATTACGTGAACCTGAAAATTGTCCTCTTGGTCGGCCCTAAGAACTTGTGCAATAATAAATGATAGTAAAACCTGAAATTCCGTAATTATTTTTCATTTGAATAACTTAATATAAGTTTCTGTGATTTTTATTCGATACACACAAATGAAGTGTGTTTTTTTAACCCAGAAAAAATAACCACATTTTCGTTGGTTCTGGGGAAGTTCTGTAGGGCCAATGACTGATGTCCTTTAATCATTTATATACACCATATTGCATGTTTCTGTATGTTGGTTTGCGCTGTCATGTTGACGACCTGTGTGACGTATCGTGTTAAGGTCTGCCTGCGCAGGAGATTGTGGGTTCGATTTCGCCTCGGCACAGATCTTTGTAGATAATGATCTGCAGATATTAGTTCCGAGTGTTCTGGTTTTTATCTATTCTTCAACCTACCTACAATATAGCCATATAACAATATATTTAATTTCTTTGGAGAAGCCTTTTCTAGGTAAGTAGATTATAGTAAATTGGCATAGGTCTACGTGTAATTATAGAGCCCTCTGTAGTCTATATTTGGTAACCTTTACATTAGTTTACATCATCAAAATCATACGAGATGCAGTATCGTAGCTAGGTAAGTAGCTACCTACTTAATTTATTCAGAGGGATGAGTCTATTCGACGTTAGTTAGGATAGGTACGTGACCGTGATTTCTCATTTTAGTATGGACTAGCAGCTCTCCGCTGTATCTCCCGCGTAGTTCCCGTTCCCGTGGGAATTCCGGGATAAAATATAGCCCTGGAAGCTTTTTAATGATGAAATATTTTTTTAAATCTGTCCCGTTGTTTCTGAGTCTATTCAAAACAAACAAACAATCATCATCAAATCTTTCCTTTCTATAATATTAGTATAGATAAAGGATACGTCACGATCACGTCTCGTTACTTACGTCAAATAGTCTCACCCCTTCGGTAGGTAGAAACAATATCAACAAAGGAACTTGTGTACTTCCAGCGCCCACTGCTGATCACATACAGCGCATGGTTGAAGATCCACGACGGGTACATGACCGGTCTGGTCAACGTAGACCGCAATGGAGACCAGAGGGTCAGCTACTTCGCCAAGATGTTGCGCGTTCGGATTTCGCTCAACTTCACAAACCTTGAGGTAAGTTCTAGATATCACTACACATTATAAGGTAACTAGATTGTAAAGTGCGCGAGCTGCAAGCAGCTCGCGGTGGTATGGCGGCTGTATACCTATACCGTGTCCATTTTGAATGAGGCATAAACGTATACAAACCGCCCATACTTAACATAAAATTCACTTTGTTGGCGCGTCCTTTCATACGTAATTTACATTACTTGTCGATTTTAGATCCTCCCTTCAATAAAAATTGCTTACAATTATATCTGAAACTCGACGCCAAGCAAGTGAGTTTTTGTTATTTGTATCGTGGTTTATTTACTAACATGCTCCATGCTGGATGGATAAACCATAGTGTTTATATTGTTTTTTTTTATTTAATTGTGTTCCCCGTTTACCTAACCTATACCCTCGATTTGATCGGAATCTTTTGAGTGAGTGGGTTTTGCGATATAAAAATGTCAGCCATCTTGCATAAAACTCATAATATCTCTCGATAGACTTCGCAGAGAGTTGCAGATTTCACGACTGTGTAGGAAATTTTGCTCTCTTTCTTGTGACCACCGAAATCGGTACCTTATTATTACAAGTTCTGTGCTTGTGACACATCTAACTTTCACCTATCTTTCCGACTTCCTTCCCCATAACACAGATAATAGTACTACAACGAGAAACATATACTTTAAGAGTGTGCTAAAAGCAATTTACATCAAAATTGTACTTCAGAATCGTTATTTATCCCGGAATCTGTGAAAGCTACCACCTTCATACTCAGGGAAATGTTACTTCGATCTTTTATCTTGTATTACGTGTTTTAAAAACATGATTGGTGAAAGTTTTCTCGATAGTGAATTCTTTTGAACAATAGATGTTTTGCACACATTTTGCTATTTATCTCAGGAACAGCACACTTTTTTTCTTCGGTTTTTGTTTTGCTAAGAAACCTAGAAGTATTTCTCTAGTTATGTCTTTTATTTTTTCGATTGGTTGTTTCATTAACTTGTAATTAGGGAAAAACAGTTTTGACGCATATACTCGTATTTGCTGCACGTCTGTACTCCTCACTCGTGAGAAAAAGACGTGTGGCACTCGGGGACTGCCGCGGTAAAGCTATTGCAATACCATCTAGAGGCGAGTTGCTGAACTAAAGAGACAAACGTCAAGGTTTTTTCGTTACGGAATTTCTGGATTCGGTCCCCGCGCTCAAGGCCCGCGATAGAAGCTATGCAATAGCTTAAAACCATATCTTGTCATCCTGTTCGAAATCCATCTCGTAACTCGTAGCGGCGTTATTGCACACTCATAACGTAAACCTTTGTAGCACGTTCTACGATGCTATGAGGGACCCGCGTAGCATACAAAAGATTTCAACGCGCACGCACCTACTTACTACACAAAAATCTTATTTCGTAGACCATCGTAGCAAGTGCTACAATGGCTACGCCTGCACTGGCCCTTCGCGCAAGTGTACCAGAACCAGGGTAGCTTATATCCTGTTTTAAAATATAGGCTAAATTTGATCCCGGAATAGTGCAGCGTTGTCGTGGGATGATCAAATAATTCAAATATTATATGTTTATTAACTCGGGTAATAGCGGGGCGCGGCCAGTGAAGGTATATTTAGGCGAAACCTACCTATTGTACGGCTACTGAGGTACAAGCTCGGTTTAGCTTTGGGCTACATGATGCTGTGTTAATTGGCTAGCATTATTAACACATTCGTGGCTCAAAACGCAGAGGCCCATCTCTATCCCAGCCAGGCGCGCCCCTGCGGGTCGGGTCGCACAGCCTCGGCTTTGAACGAGTTAATGTATTATTTAAAGCTTTCATTATTATCCCTGCGTGTTATGTAGTCGATACCCCACATGAGTTAAGCCAGGGGCAGAAACTAGTGCATAATATTTTAATTAAGTTATCTACAAAATATTAATGTTTTATCTATGTAGCTAAACAGATTAGTAGCTACTTGATTATTTTAATAATAATATGAATTATCAAATGATATAGAAATCATATTAGATATCAATTACCTTCACCTAAGCTATTATGAAGAAGATAAAAGTTCAGGTTGTAATTTATCAGTTCTTATCTAAGAATAGTTGGTATGTAATAATAATTACGAATGTATGTAATAAATTTACGTTTGTATAATAGGTACCTAATAATTTACGACCTAGACGGGACTTAAACTTGCAACCTTGCACTCACTATGAGAATAGAGCCCCGAGTCCGAGCATTTGTCCGAGTACGGTAGACGATAGTATCGAAACGTGATCGTGACCTTTAATTTTTATAGTATAAGAGTAGCTGTGCCCCGCGGCTCGTTCGCGTTGAAATTTACTTTTCCAACTTTCTTATTTGTACGGACAGTAACAAACAAAACAAAAAAATATGTGCGAAATTGGTCCTGCCGTTCACGCGTGACGTCGTGACCAAGGAAGACCAAAGGGATTCATTTTAAGGGCCGTACCCAAAGGGTAAAACGGGACCCTATTACTAAGCATCCGCTGTCCGTCTGTCTGTCCGCCTGTTTGTCTGTCACCAGGCTGTATCTCATGAACCGTGATAGCTACTTAGACAGTTGAAATGTTCACAGATGATGTATTTCTGTTGCCGCTATAACAACAAATAATAAAAATTAAATAATTAAGGGGGGCAACGTCCTTATCACCTTGAAAACCGATCTCCGAGGCTAAGCAATGTCGGGCGCGGTCAGTACTTGGATGGGTACCCGCGTCACGTTGACTTTTTGTGTTTTTTACAAGGAAAGATTTGTATTTTTCGATTTTTATAGATATATTATAGATATTTTTATAGACATATAGGTAATGGTACGGAACCCTTCGTGCGCGAGTGCAACTCGCACTTGGCCGGTTTTATTATAGATATTATGTAGACTTGCAAAGTTGATAGTTTATTATAATTATATTTCCTTTAAAGCTCACGTTCCCTGTTCGCACGAAAGGGGCGCTGGCGCTGTATCCTATGGAAGAATGAGACGTCACGGTCATGTCTCGATACTATCGTCAACCGGACACGGGGCTCTGGGCAAGTTCCCGACTATTCGGCAAACTTTTGAATCTTAATTTATGTATCTGTATCAACTTTAGATAATTCGGAAAGGACCTACATAAAGCGAGAGCGAGCATTGCAGCCTATCAGCATTTGCCAAACAGCGGGGCAATGCAGCCAGCCTCTCGGGGTACTTCCGACTGGTATTGATATGGACCAGTTGAGCTACCTGTAGATTGTTAACGGTCGGCGGTCTGCAGTTACCTCAATTGATTCAATTAAATACTAGTTCTAAGTAATTTAAATCTATAATTTGATTGTAATTTTCTTTGTCATTATTAATAAGCTTCTTTAAAAAAATACATTGTTATGTTTCAGTTCGTATACAAGTACCTGGTGCAAGTGATGAACATCGGGCCCACGGGTGGGATCCGAGGCTCTCTGAACCGCTTCGTCGTTAACGTGGACCTTCTTCTCGACTTCAACAACGATGAGATCCATCTGCAAGAGTTCTCTCTCACTGATATTGGGTAGGTCTAGTATATCCTCACTATTGGTGTCGAATCTGTTTTTGTAGAATTTGCTAAAATTAGGATTTAGGAATGTCAAACGATATAGTCAGAGTCTGAGTCAAAACGTTTATTTCTTTAGACTAAAATAAGCTCTTAGACAAGTTAATTTTTACAATATTTATTTATTTATTAAAAAGGAACGCCAACAGCGTATACATCAACCATTTTAAAACAGCTTGATAAATAGTAATTACTATCGAATAAGAAATAATGTGCAATTGACTCTAATCCATTTAAATTTTTTGTCCACTAGCGGAAAAAGTGAAAAAAATTAAGATAGATAAAGATAAAAATCATTTATTTTACCCAAAGACAAACAAAGTAGAAAATGGTACATACAATAATAAAAACTAATAAGTTCTTAAATCTAACAATTTCTTTATACATTGGGTAAAAAGGGACCCTAGCTCAGCATTTTGCAGTATAAGGCAATTGCCCAATACTGCGCTGGTTTTCAGTTAGGGCCCCTATGAGTGACGAAAAAACATTACACAAAGACGACAACTACAAACTTAACATAGACAAGGTATAATAAAACTTAATTAATACAATCAAAAAACATCAAACAAAAAAAGAAACCACTAGCAAGTTTATCGCTTATCAACTAATACAATCTTTGCATATCTAAGTCTAACACAACGAATTTATGTTCTTACATACTATTGTCGGTGTGGAACTGGGCGACATCCGGCCAAGCATTAACATCATTAATGTAAACATCTATGGAGTAATAGGCTTTCTTGATAAGATTTCGTTTTATGTACAGTTTAAATTAGATACATTTCGATTCTTAATCGATTCCTAACGATTCCTAAATCCTTATTTTTCCTAGTTTTGATGTCATATAGAAGATGCTATTCAATTTGAAAAGCTCTGGTCTATTTGATATTCGTAAATCCTAATTTTAGCAAATTTTTTCTAACTCTAAAACATCAGAATCGTCACTAATTATCTACCAATTACAATAGGGTAATGTCCAATGAAAAAAATAAATAATTAGTCTGTCAGTTAGGTTATCAAAAGATTGGGGAATCCATATATACTTACATAGATACTCCTAGGTATTATTAGTAGATATCTAGAATACCTCAAAAGGAACCTGCGAAATAATGCATTGCTAAAAAGTGGCGCAAGATTTGACGTTACGCGTTTAACTTTTACTGGCTAAAGATATTAATTACGGATATAAGCGGGTAAACTACTAACCTAATCTGTGTTGGAAGAAAACCAACGTTTCATCCCTTAGCATCTTCAGGGTTCAATACGCGCGTACCGCATCCCTCCACGGTACGCGCGCGCGCGTCCATACCTAGGTATTTTTTACCCAGGGCACTATACTTAGGCCCGTATTATGAAAGCTTGCTCAGTCATAGAGCTATGCTTGAGTGACGATTATACTATAGAAAAGCGTTACTCAAGCATAACTCTATGACTAAGCAGGCTTTTATAATACGGGCCTTAGTGTCCTGGGCAAAAAATACCTAGTTAGAGACGCGCGCGCGCTCATTGTATGCAAATGATAACGATCGAAATTCAAACGAATTTCAAGTCATGCCACATAATAGCGGCCTTCACACGTAAGGTTCGAACCGCGCATCTGGACTGCGGTCCAAACCGCGGATGGATCTGTACAGTTTGGACTGCGGATCGAACTGTCGTGCTAATTACGAGTAAAAATGTTTCCACGGTTTGGAACGCGGGCAAATCTTTCACATTTTTCCAAACGATCCGAACTGTGCGTGTAAATAGATTTTCAAGAGTTTTGACTGCAGTTTAGACTGGCGCGTGGAACGTTAAAAGTTTCAAAAGTTTTGCCTCAGTCTCAAGCAGAATGGATACCCGATCATCGTGTTAGCGATCTGTAGTTAGTACAAGCAACTGAAAAAAAGGCAAATGTGGTCAAATTCTTTATTTTTAACCGACTTCAAAAAAGGAGGAGGTTCTCAATTCGACTGATTTTTTATTTTTGTTACCTCAAAACTTTTAATTGGGTGATCCGATTTTGATGATTCTTTTTAAGCTATTGCATAGCTTCTATTGCGGGCCTTGAGCGCGGGGACCGAATCCAGAAATTCCGTAACGAAAAAACCTCACGCTCCCCACTCCGACCGGCACAGCGGTGATACTTTTTAGTTTTGCCATATATCGATGAATAGCAGAACTTTTAATGACTTGTGCTATGCAATAGCTTTACCGCGGCAGTCCCCGAGTGCCACACGTCTTTTTTTTTTTAATTTGGTTCAGTTCTGACAATGGAATCCATGAGAACTCATATTCAGAAAGCAGGTTTGAAGTTGCCTCATAAGCAACTGATAAGATAAAGTAATACTTTTCATCCCTAGGAATAAACAAGGCTTTATCTTAAAACGATAATAAACAGATAACAATAATTGTGATTGATACGGATTAGTTGAGCTACCTTTAGATTGTTTACGCTTCTTACTGGTATTTATATGGATCAGTTGAGCTACCTGTAGATTGTTTACGCTTCCTACTGGTATTTATATGCATCAGTTAAGCTACCTGCAGATTGTTTACGTTTCCGACTCGTATTATATCATCAAACGAATGAAATCCGTAATAGCTTTGACGACGTTCCAAACCGGCAGTTCTGTAGTTTGCGTTCACACGAGATGCGCGCACAGAACTGTGAGATGGGAGCGCGCATCGAACTGCCAGATCGGACTGTCAGCCTCGCGCATCTACACGGACGGTTCGGAGCGCGGGATGGAACGGCGCGTGCGATTTCCCGCGGTCCGAACCTTACGTGTGCAGGGCGCTATATGTCGATTTCATTTGTCGACTTTAGATAATTTTTTATTAGTATTATTTAGCTAATTAATTGTTTTTTTTCAGTCGCCTCCGCGTCCGTCTTACTGGCAACATCCTGACCGACTGGCTGGTGAACCCCGTCATCGCTGTATTCGTCACAATCTTTGACACCGTCATCATAAAGGTGGTGGAAATCAACATCCGCTCAGCCGTGCAAGACGCCATCATTATTATAAACAGCAATGTGAAAGGCATTGTCAACTATCTCGAGTCATTCAACTAAATACCAACCAACTTTATTAATAAGTTAAAATACAAATATTAATGTAAAATAAAGTTGTTTCTTTAAGTTTTGAGTACTTATTTATTCTTTTGATCATCTCTAAAGAAGGCCTAATAACTGTAGGTGTAGACAGGCTGAAATTATGATGAAAATAAGAAAGAACATTTATTGTCAATGACTAATGATGATGTTAATGAATATCCCTAGTAGGTTACCTGCCTACCTGCACGAGTGACTTCTAATTGTACCTTATATACACCTTATATATATATGGCTGCATTGCCCCGCTGTTTGGCAAATGCTGATACGCTGCAATGCTCGCTGTCGCTTTATGTAGGTCCTTTCCGAATTATCTAAAGTAGATACAGATACATAAATTAAGATTCAAAAGTTTGCCGAATAGTCGGGAACTTGACCAGAGCCCCGAGTCCGGTTGACGATAGTATCGAGACGTGACCGTGACGTCTCATTCTTCCATAGGATACTGCGCCAGCGCCCTATCGTGCGGACAGGGAACGTGAACTTTATAGGAAATATAATTATAATAAACTATCAACTTTGCAAGTCCACATAATATCTGTAATAAAACCGGCTGTATGCGAGTCGCACTCGCGCACGAAGGGTTCCGTACCTATCTATAAAAATCGAAAGATACAAATCTTTCCTTGTAAAAAACACAAAAAGTCAACGTGACGCGGTTACCCATCCAAGTACTGACCGCGCCCGACGGTCGAGAAGAAGACGTAGGTCGAGAAGACCTACGTCTTATACCTCTTATGCTGGTATGCATGCAGTCGCCTTTAGTTTGAAGATTGGACAGCGCGCCGGTCGTGAAAGGGCTTATAATACACGTACCTACTGCTAGGACGCCTGTAGCCTTGGCTTGCAGTTGGCAACTTGCAGTCCGTATATTTAAGACGTGCGGTCCGTGTGGAGCGCTTGTACTGGAACGGTGGTCCGTAGGTGCCTATAACCTAAAGTCCATTAACATACCATATAGATTTAAGGGTCCATGAAGCTTTTATTTACCTAACTTTCTTTTGAATAGATCTGTGTTAAAAAAATTACAAAATGAAAATAGGCCAATACCAGAGAATACCTAACTATACCCATAGTATAGTACTAACCACGGGAGAAGTAAATAACCCTCCCACTTTAATGAAGTCCATGTTAAATATTGTTTTTTTTTAAAGACTATAAATAAACCGACTTCAATGATATTGGTAGTTTTTTCATGGATCCCAATGCTAGAACTGGACCAAATTAAAATGGGACCACACGGAAAACATAGCTTTCAAATAAAAAAATAATCATGAAATCGGACCACCAGTCCACTACCCAGTCAAAAGTTCTGAGGTAGCAAACATTTACTCGAATGAGGAACCCCTCCTTTTTGTAAAGTCGGTTATAATTATAAACGTCTCGATTTACTAGCGCTATGAGACATGAATGGAAAAACAAAACAATGTTTATAATTTTTTTGTTCTCTCAAACGCCATCTATTATTGAGTAGCAGTACGCTTTAAACAACGCCATCTATTGGCATAAGTAGCTAAAAAGCTCTTTACACACGAGCAGTCATGAATCTTTGTTAGTTTTGTCTTATCAACCAACTTCTTCTTTCCGGCCCTTGTGGGAGCACGGAGGGGGGCCTCGAGGCTTGGCCTCTTTACCCCGGCTTCAACTCGATGGGTGACGACCCCTCGGTCCTTGGGTTGAGGCAAAAAACGCTCTTTTTGCCTATATTATTATTACTTTTTTTTGGCTGCATATATATAAATATATTTTTTTTTTGGTTTCAATTGTTTTTTTTTTTTTTTTTTTTTTTTTTTTTTTTTTGTCTTATCATTAGCTATAGATAAATCTTTTTGACTTTGACATTGACAATATTAAAACTGGCACATGCTGTTGTTTGACACTAACACTCAAAACAAAAAAAAACAACCCGACCCGCATGTTTCTTTTCGATTTTCGTGCGAGTTTGTTTCCGTGTAAATATTATTTTGCTTGAATTTACACGATGGGCAAAGTAAAAAAGATGAAACCTTCGCAAGTAGGGAAAAACGTAGCTCTCGCTGATCAAATTGAATCATCTCACTCAGTGAAATCTAAGAATAGAAATAAAGAAAGAAACAGGCACGACGATGACGACGAAGTAAGTTCCTATTTTCGTTCAATCAAAGTCCCTTTACGTAGTTCCGTCATCAGTATACAATTATTACCAATGAATACATAAGAGCATAACTACTTCGTTGTGTGAACCTTAGCATCAGTGGTTAAACTTCGAATTTCACCCCTATTTATTAAGTACATATAGGGTACATACGGTCAGCTGAAGTGTCTCCTTCACAATATTTCAGTTCGGATTCTTTGACAGAACCTTACCATTCAATATTGCCTATAATATTGTAATTTTCATAGAACTCTTTGATTATTTTATCGAAAAATTTACTTCCTTTATCTATCCTTATTACCGAACAACATTGCCTTTATTTTTAATAATAACCGTAACTCTAATATTACGGTCAAGAAAAAAAAAGAAGAAATTTCTATGAATTCGACCCTGGCAGAAAAGGGTTAACAGGTTAGCTGTCCCGAAGCAAGTTTCGATCTTCTTTGTACACGTCCTCGTAGTAAATAATGACAGCTAAGCTAACATTGGCCATGAGGCACATATGCCTCATGGACGTACCAGTGCAATCACCCATGAGGCACATGTGCCTCATCGGACAGCTAACCTGTTAAACCAGACTCAATTTTTGCCACTTCTAAGATGTCTAAGTCTAATTCTACCCTTTCAGTTCGTTAATGCTGACCTCTCCAAGAAAATCCTTAAAGCAGCTAGAAGGCAACAGGCGGAGCTTGATGATAGCAGTGTTGGACCATCTCCTGCCAAGCATGTTACTCTGCCAACATTCAGAGGTTTGATTTTAGTTTTTTAATATTAGGTAGATTTATGTCTTATATTATTATTATGGTCAATGGGTACCAAACCTTATTTTGTGTTGTAGGAAAACATACATGTCATCCAAAGGGACATCATCAAAGTAGACGCATACTTTTCATATCCAGGTGTGCAGTGCACTATGTTATAGGACTTGCCAGATTACCACCACAGGCCCTCTTCCTACATTGACATCTAACAAACAATATTATTGAGCATTATTGTTTTCAGAGGGGGATTCTGATGCGGAATCAGATTCAGATAAAGATGATCTGGAGCCTGACACTTACTATGATAACATTGAAATCAATGAAGAGGATGAGCAGGCACTCAAGATGTTCATGTCTTCGAAAGGAGAAAGAACTCGAACCCTCGCTGATATTATTAAAGAGAAAATCACAGAAAAGAATACTGAACTACAAACACAGTTTTCAGATGTTGAAACTTTGAAACTACAGAATATTGATCCCAGGTTTGCACCTCTGCTTAATCACACAAGATTATGAATATACAAAGAAGTTGCTTTATTATATCATTCCAGTTCTTATTATTAATTTTTTCAGGATAAAAGCTATGTATGAAGGTGTGCGAGATGTCCTTCAAAAGTACAGATCAGGAAAGCTGCCAAAAGCATTCAAAATGATCCCTAATCTACAAAACTGGGAGCAAATTCTGTATCTTACGGAGCCTACCACATGGTCTGCTGCTGCAATGTATCAGGTATTTTTTTTTGTAATGTTTTTGTTTCTATTTACCTTCAGAGTATGCCTTTCATGTCCTAAATATACATAAAAAAATACTTTCAGGCAACCAGAATATTTGCTTCAAACCTCAAAGAAAAGATGGCACAGCGATTCTACAACCTGGTATTGTTACCGCGTATCCGTGATGATCTAGCTGAGTACAAAAGGCTGAACTTCCACTTATACCAGGCTCTGAGAAAGTCACTGTTCAAGCCTGGTGCATTCATGAAGGGTATATTGCTACCCCTGCTTGAAGTAAGTTTAAAGTATCCTTATTAAGGCTAGGCTATTGTAGGAATTAAGTGATCAGTGGCAGTCACAGTTTCAGAATCAACCCCAACAACTCTGCTGTGTATGTTATTACTTATTTCAAGCCAATTAAGGAAGCTTTCCTCTGTGTGTGTGTATTTTAATTACCTCTAGCTACCATACCTGATATACATATATATATACCACCAATCCACATGCCAAGCATGGTGAATATAGCAATACCCCCTCGTTGCCCCTTGAGGTAAATTCAACAGTAGATGTATGTTTGCTGATGTGGAGGAGGAAGATAAGTGCCCCCTATTAACTGTTCCATAAACAGACAGGGCAAATATTTAAAGTGCACTGAACAAAGACTAAGTTAAACATGAATCAACTTAGACCTGCTTGTGTAAAACAAATAATAACAACCTGAACCGCCTGTATTGGTCTACTGCTGGACACAGGCCTCCCCTGATAAGCACCTTATTGGCGTTTATCTCATGGGGGGGAGTAATGCCCCTAATAATAACAATTTGGCTGTATTTAGCCTCCTTTAAACAGTGTTTTTTTTTCAGTCTGGAGACTGTACTCTGCGTGAAGCTATTATTGTGGGATCTGTGCTGGCTCGCAACTCTGTGCCTGTATTGCATTCGAGTGCTGCACTTCTTAAGATTGCAGAGATGGACTACACTGGAGCCAATTCAATATTCCTGCGTATTCTTTTTGATAAGAAATATGCCTTGCCCTACAGAGTTGTGGATTCAGTTGTTTTCCACTTTTTGAGGTATGAATTCACATTTTAATTTTCTATGGTTGGGAATAGGAGCTTTCCTTTTTTTTTCACATATAGGTACTGATGGCAACACAGATCTAACATTCAAATTGCTGATGCTGCTTTTTGTGCCCAAAATAAAGGTAACAATAATATTTTCTTTCGTTTTAGGTTCCAGAGAGATCACCGCAACTTACCAGTCCTATGGCATCAAGCTTTACTCACATTTGTACAACGCTACAAAGCTGATATATCAAGTGAGCAGAGAGATGCTCTCTTAGAGTTATTGCGAAAACAGTCTCATCCAACCTTGACACCTGAGGTAATAAGTTATAAGGATATTTATGAAACAGTCACAGTTGCCTTAGGCACAACTAGTCTTATTTATTTCATTCTTGAGTTTGGCTTTTGACTGTTACTTAATGTTAGTATTTAATTTAGGCTTGATGTTTTCTTTCAGATCCGAAAGGAGCTACAAGCAGCACAGTGCAGGGATCTTGAAGTAAATGAAACAACTTCTAATATGATGGCTGTTGAATAAGGATAGTGTAAATAAATTAAATTGTATGTATTGTAAACAAAATATTTTATTGTTTCTTAGTTTCTGTAAGCCTAGCCTAACCCTATTTAATCCTATTCTGCCCTATCTTTCAGTTGTAGATAAATAATTTAGAAGATATTAGGTTTGTTGACACAATGAGCAGATAGGTATTCATAGACATAATGAGTAGATAACTTTTAGATCACTTGTCTTATTTAATGTGCCAGAGTTTGAGTGGCTATTGGCCTGTCTACTTGACTAGAAACTAAATGCACTGGAGGTAGTACAGATCCTTTGCATTCACATTTTCTTCCAGAAACATAGTCGAAGGAGCCTACTTTGCTCTTGCACTGTTCACAGGTTATTTTTCCTTTAGTCCATTGCTCTTCTTCCACTTTAGTCTTTATCCAGTTAGGTAGTCTATCTTCAGATAAGTAAAGAAAACTATTTGGACTGTAACTGCTACATTCTAGTGGGTCGCATGAAGAACTTTCGTTAAAAACTATTGTTATGTCCTCAACCAAAACACGCCGGCATTTTTGACATTTTATCACTCCTGCAGTTGGCGGAGCCATATTAAATTTAATTTTATTGTTAAAACTACACAACAAATATCACATGGCGTAGAGATAACTTGACGATAGTTATTTGTTTCGTGTTTTTGTTTACTGTAGGTTTTAGGTTATGTGAGCCGCGCGCGACAATGAATTACTTAACCATAGACAAAATAGAGTTATTGATTAATGAAACAGGTCAATGACCTCAATCCGTGAATTAATTTGTACTATCATACGTGCGTTCCGAGATAAGCTATTATCGATGTTAGCGATCTCAACGATATTTGACGTTCCGAGTTAGTTCTCACGATTATTGACAGTTGAGTGCTATCCTATCTCGGAACACTCAATGAACGTGCTCACGGTCACGTGTCGCTTCATCGCTTGTCAGATGCTTGTTATTCAAAAAAATAAACAGCACAACCATTCGAAATCCAGTAAAAATGGACGAAATTCGAACTTTTTGTTTATTATCAAATGATTCCGATGACTCGGTTGAGGAGTGGGACAGCGACCAATCCAATTTGTGCCCTCTCGTACTGCTCTTGAGAGAGCATTAAAGTTATTCTCCGACCGTTGACTTCGTCATCTATATGAATTTCCATTTCTCTTTAAAAAACTTGCAAACAAATAAATTTTGTTATCAAACAGACAATATCAAGGAACATAAATAAATACTCTTCGTGGAAGGAGGACAGGATGGCGAAGAAAATAAATGCCAACTGTCAGTTTTGACAGCGCGCTCACAGTGATTTCTGTTTGTAGGATGGTCACTGATATCGCAAAATGGCGCATGTAATGACGTCATCTATGACGTCACACGAGACATCGTTGTCGCGCTCACGGTAAGTCGGAACGCTTGATAGCGCGCTAATATCGATATTGGCGCAACTCGGAATGCAAGGATAGTATTTGCTGAGAGTAGGGCGTGGCTTTTAATTTTAGCGGCAAATTCAAAATGATATTTGACGATTATGGCTAATTTCTGAAGGTTAAGGTAGGTAGATAAGTAGAGATTCTTTTGTTTTCTTTGTTATTTTGATTTTATGTTGATCATATTTTCATATTGTGCGCAAACTTAGCCTACTTTTCCTATGTCAATTTGACTTTACGCAAGATAATAGATATTAGCATTGATTAATTAAAAAGGGAAGATAGGTTACGTTCTCCCATCGCTTACTTCAAAATTGGCATGTGTTACAACTACACGCAAACACATAAGCTCACAGTTAAATTTCCAGTCCGGTGCAATACAAAGAAGAACAAAGACGGAAAGACGTATCTAAGACCGAAGTGAGACCGAGACAAAAATATTTCACGCGAATCACGAACGCCCGTGCCGCCGGTCCGACGACGGTGACTGAGTTCTGAGGGGCACACAACTTTACACAATATGAGTTTGCCATTTTCTAGAAACTAGTACCTCATCTTCCCTTTTTAATTAATCAATGGATGTTAGTTATAAAATAAAACAACGTATCGCATGTGCGTGATAATATATTTCACTGAGCTGAACTCAATCCACGAGAATTTTGCGCTTACCAATGAATGCATTTAAATAAAACTATGTGACTAATAATTATGTGCTTCGTGTACATGATGAATTCAGCATGTTTTATTACAATAAGTACACTATATTTATAACATTATGAACTATCGCTCAATAACTTTAGTAAAAAACGTTTTATTTATTAAAGCGATGGTAGCTAGATTCCGAGTGTGATTAGAACACGTGAATCTGTCGATCAAAAGTCACAGTCGATGCTAAAGACACGCGTAGCTTTTGAACTGAAATTACTATACCTTACTGGTTTAAATTAAAAATAAATGAATGTGAATTTGCAACTTCGATATGGGCAGTGAAATTCGATTCACGGAGTTTGCTCTGCTTAAACATGACAAACTTTTATCTTGTAGCTTCAGTTTTCATACTTAGACTGAATGAAGACAACAAAGATATTAAGCTCTCGTACTGACAAAAAATTGAAGTGAATTAGAGTCAATTGCACCTTATTTCTTGTTTGATAGTAATAACTATTTATCAAGCTGTTTATATAGTAAAAATTTGACTTGTCTAAGTGCTTATTTTGTAAGTCTAAAGAAATAAACGATTTGACTCTGACTCTGACTCTACGGACAAGTTGGTATTATGCTATTGTGGGCTTACTCTATGGCACATCAAGGCTTACAGTTATCTGCTCGAATCTTGCATGAAGCGTTTTTGAAGCGTTCAGATTTTGTTGTCAAAATAAGACGTGCGTTGAATAAAAGAGCGCGTGTGTGTTTGTACGGATTTGGGGGACCAAATGGTTTTTAAAAAGTTCGTTACTAAAGAGAGTGCTTTAAAACGCGTAATGTGTACATAGTCTTAGGACTGCGGGTTGCATAGGTGCTTATTGATCCTTCAAATATGATTGGCTGCTCTAATCAACCTTGCTCCGAGCGTTCAAGATCCGTGCCTGTAACTGTAAGTGGTTTTTATATTTACAGTAAAATAATTAACATCATCGCCGCAATGTCTTAAATAAATTTATTCAGCAGATAAACACGCAACATGCATAAGAATAATTCTGTGAATAACACAACTCATATGACACCAAAACTTAACTGTCCATTCGACGTTAATTTTGCACTTACATAATATATTAAATATTATGTAACCACGTATATATATATATATATATAATTAACAGGGTTAGGTATAAGTAGGAGATAATTTACACAAAAGGTAGGAAATATAGCTATTCATACATTCTGTAACGCTTAGTTAGTGTGCGTGCCTAAAAGGCAGGTGTTTTTTACTGTAATAAGCTTATATTTTCTAAGGGCACCTAGAAATATTATTGTCAATGGATGTGGGGACTTCATTATTAAAGTTGATAAGTGGTGACCTATACGAAATTCATGGAAAGCACGCATTACCCAAGTTTTAGTTTGTAAAAGCTCAATTTGGAAACAGGCTCATAAAAGATTAAAAAGGAGCTAAAACGTGCAACTTTGGAAATGGATGCCGTGCTTTTTTTGTTCCTTGGAATAAATTACTTACATATTTGGTCTGGTTCTAGTACTAGTGCATACAGAATGTACAAATAATACAGCGGGCGTCGTAACTTATCGATTTAAGTGCGCTTAAATTTTCAGCTTAACAATATAAAATTTTGATCACAGACAAAATTACATAATACATGCACGCTTCAACTGCGCTTATCTTGTTGAAATATAAAATACTTAATGTTACAATATTCTAATATACATATATTAATTGTGAGAGTATTTTAAGCTGAAACAACCAGTTTTCTGTGACTAAAATATTTCAAGGCAACAATTTAAATAAGCGAACATCTTTCACCTAGATGACGATTTATTACCTACTACGCTTATGACTAGATATTGAAAATGGCGATGTCCTGCCAGCTATTATTTTTACAATTATTATTTAGATTGCGAAATAATTAGTAAAAGCTCTATCTAATTTATAAAGGATTCTTCGATGGGCCTTAATTATGGAAGTTATTTAAATCTTGTCGCTTAATTTATTACTGAAAAGATTTGAAAAGTGTCTTTACATTACATACATAAAAAGCACTTTCCATGTATTTTACAGCTAAGAAGTCAACGTGAATCCAGTTCGTTCGCGATGTATAGTTATCATAAGAATTAATTACTTATAGCTATTAAGCTGCTTTTTCGGCAGTTCATTTTTAAACATAACACTTATAAAATAACGGCTTAAGTCTTGCTAATCTAAAGACGTGATAAGACAAAAGGGTCAGTGCAAAACCTGGGTACATTAAAAAAATTGGCGCTTTTGTGTCGGTCAACTCACAAAGCAATGTATAATATATTACCATACTATGACGGTTAATATAGATAAAGATTGTTCTGTAGACAGGATACCGTCATATAAGATGCGAAGGAATTCAATAACTTATGAATAGTCGTATATAATTAGAATGTAAACAAAATACACCCTGTGCTTATGCGCTGTAAGTCAAAATTTCTAAATCACATCTAGCTTATTCGACATGACGCACAATGACGTTGTTTTCTGCTTGATAATTTGTTAATAAGTTAATTATTCTATATTACACATATTCGTATATAGGTATAGACACGATCAACTTGTTGATTTTTTTTCCAGAAATGTTTCGTTGGCTTTTAATGTTTTTTGTTATCTAGGTTCATCAAACATTGTAGTATTTGAATCATGGCCCAGTTTTAATTTCATCTCAATGATTTTTGTTTCAACAATCTAAACCGTCACTAGAAGCTTTTTATGTTATAGTTATATAACATTAGTTTAAACTTACTCATCTCAAACCTGATGATGTTTTGAGATGACTTTTATCACTAATAAGCAACAACTAGAGTGCTAGAGTGCTTATACGAAAGCAAAGCTATGAATTTAGTAAACTATAGATTTGAGAACGAAGTGTACAATGGAAAATTGACCCATTTACATACCTTAACTAACTAACACAGTACTAAGTACATTAAGTATTTACATCTTCGGGAACAAAATAATCATACTTAATAGGATCTAAAGCAGATAGATGCTAACGTAAAATTATAGAAGGTACTAAATAAAGCTGATTGTTTTTCAAAGTTTATTGAGTACCAGTGATTTGCAAATGAGTTGATAAAAAGTACAACGCTGGTAAGTACATTTATATAGTAAACAACAATCATATGCAAATCTCCTATTAAAAATATTAAATAACTTATCTACAATTAACAGAAAAAGAAACAGAAAAAAATCTGATACGGGCCTTTAAAGAATTTTCAGTGTCGTGATCGTAAATATTCATATTTTATATATTATAATTTTTTCAGACACACTGATCTTCATTCACATTTTGTGACATCGTCTATTATCCATTTCGTAGCTATTTCTCCCAGAAACAATTTATTTCTCTTTTGGCAATAAGTCTCTCAATCAGATTTTATTAGGCTAAAGATCACAAAAATTACCAAAAAGCATTAAAAAATTTATTCAATCTTTAAGTGCCATCAAAATGCATTTAAATTTTACATTTTCATTTTCGCGCGTAATTTGAACCGCTAGACGCAGTGGACGCCATTACTACTTTGTGGTCAAGACGTCAGTTGGCTGTGTAAACAAATGCGCTGCCTGTATTATGTAGGTTTGATAATTATATAAACATCTAAAAATGATATATTATTCCACTTATCGTTGGTGTGCTGTTCCTGTATGCAAGAATACTAGTGTAAAAACACCGGACAAATTATGGATTCAATTGCCAACTGATTTTAATATAAGAAAGAAATTGTTCAAAGTTGTTAACACAGCCGTATGATGTAATGATATGGCGGCTACTATTTCATAATGGTAAAACTGAAACTGAACTAAAAAATTGAATTGAATTTTATAATATTTTTGTTGGTCTCAGAACTAAAACTAATATTTTTCGACTGCTTTAGGCGTAAGCTATCTCAATAATACATTTTTTGTATTTTTCTCGGTTGGAGTAAATTACCCTATTGTTTCAAAAATTAACATTTATGTATGTTTTATTTGGCTGCGTTCTGTTTTACGCTTAAAACGCTCATGCGCGCTTGAATTCGTTTCTTTTCTACTTTAAGCGCACTGAAAGACCGTACGGGAACGCCCATTTCGCCTCGACCAACTCGCGCACTGAGCGTAGGAACTGCCTCACCGTTTGAGACAAGGTAGCTCGTGCGTTTTGGGTAACGTCATTTGCGCGCAAAATGTTAAGTGTTTTTTTTTTCTTAATTGCAGCGTCGAGTCAAATACACTGATGATTAAAACTGGAGTAAACTCTGTCATGATTGCAAGATAAAAAAATTGGCTTTCTGTTTCAACGATATCGCATCGTGTGCGCATAGCTCGTGCAACGCCTGATCGCTTTAGTCAAGAAACGGAACGCAGCCTTTATTTCTATCATTTTTTTACGAAGCGTTGGAATTGAGCTTTGTAGTTCCTAAGTTAAGTTTTATAACAAATTTTATTTATGATATATTATATTAAATACAATTAAGCGGGTTTTTTCGCTGATTAAATTCGAATAGAATTATATTTTTCAACGTTAATCAGTTATCATAATTTATTAATACAACCATTTACTAAAATAGTACAAAACAAATGAGTAGCACTATCTGAATAAACCTAAAATTATATAAGTAGGCTTTAAACTCATGTGTTTAATTTTAAGTAATCACTTTTAGTAATTTATTCATTTAGTAATTTTCTTTTGTCATTATTGCTTAAATGATATGATTATGTTAGTGGCGTTCCTATCTTAGGATACATTTCACAAACATTAAATTTGAGCCAATTTTTAAATACGCGTACGAGTAATTTTCTTATACATTTTTATAATGTACATTATTGATGTCTATAGTCACCAATGTCGAGGTGTATTCTATCTAGTGTTGGATTAAATAATTCATGAAAACAATTGGCAAATTTACACTGTTCACCCAAGGCCGTGTTTACGGGGACGCGGAGAGTGCAGCGGCCCGCACAGAATTCAAATACACGGGGTTGGTAGAGTGTGTTTACGGAGAAGCGATTTTACTAGCGTTTGTTTGATTCGAACGCGGGTTGCACCGCCAATTTTCACGCCCCGCCTATCCGTTAACATGAATGTACATTGCGTTATGTTTTTGCTCCAACTCGTTTGCTACAACTAACAGGCTAAAGGTTTCTTCGTCGTTTCTTTACTTTGGGCTACATACCGAAGCGACCGAAATCAAAAATACCACTTTATTTCCGTGTCAGTGTATTTTTTTAATATGATTTAACCTTTTTAAGTACGTATACATTTATTGTATTTACGGAAATAAAGTATTTTTTGATATTTGAATTTTTTGTTTACGCGTGGTGCGACGCGGAGTCGCACGCGGCGGCCACCGTCACTCCGCACGCCCCGCTGATCCATAAACATCACCGTACATTGCGATATGTTTGTGTTTACGCGCTGCACGCCCCGCTGCTCCGTAAACCAGGCCTAACGGTATATTGTGTGGGTATTCTTACCATTATCGGTGTAATTACTTTAGATGCTCTTCGACAAAGAGCAATAAAGTCACAACAGCGTTATAATATAATACATTACCTACACGGTAAAGGCAAGGAGCTAGGACGGGTAGGAAGCGTACATCTTCAGGTAGGTACTCTCGGGAAATACATTTCATGGTTACGTAATTTCTCAGTCTTATTAAGCCTCGTCAGATTATCGGCCGATTAACAATAGGTTTAATAATTATTGAAGACATATAATAGTGATAAATTAAAGAGGTACCTCCTTAACGGAAACCTAACATCAATGTCAGATAGTGCTGTTGAACGGTGAATCCATACTTCTTAATGACGCTGTAAATAAGATAAAAACAAGCACCCAATAAATTCGTCACTTATTGCCTTTTCAACTAGATACTCCAGTAATTTACTTTATACAGTAAATGATCGAAGCCCGGCACAAAGTTCGTTCGCTGGACAATTAGTTCATCATTAAAGCAATACTCACGAATTTATTATTTTAATACAAATGGACTCTGTTCGGGTGGATTCACCCGCTCGCGTAATCGCTAGGACGTCAGTTTAGGCGTAACAGAAGTACAAAATTGGTCCATGCAATGCCGCGGGCCGCATCATAGGAAGCTTCGGTCGTCGTCGAGCTGGAAACGCAAGATGCGCCGGCAGAAGTGGAACCTCGTGTGAGTGTGGCGGGGGAGCAAGTCGCACGACGCGCACTCCGCGAGCGAGCGCGTCTCGGCCGCCGCCGCGCTCGTCTCGCTCGCCTCACACTATCTGTAGAAGGAGTGCGAGTGAGGCGGCGGCGGCAGCGCAGGCGGCAGGGGCGCGTGCGGCTCCGACGCCGACCGCTGCACGCCTGGCGCACGCACCCCGCCGCTCGTTCCCTTGCGCTCGCCGTTCCAGTTCCACTCCCACTGCCAAAACATATACATATACCGTACACATACGTTCTCTGCGAAACATGCCTACCCCAAACCTGCTGAGTCTGGTTGTTTTTACAAACAACCCCTTGTTTGCCATAAATTGGTGATCGAAAGATGTTGTTAAAAATACATAGAGGAAGGTGCTGACCTTCCGGTAGGTTCCCTTAGTTACGACATCCACTGACCAAGTTGGAGGTTTTGAATATTATGTTGCGATTATGGCAATAGGTCCACATTTATAAATGCGAAACTTTAAGAATGTTTCGTATTTATAAATATCCCCCACAGTTTAGTCTTTTTTGCTAATTGACTGAAGAAAATGCTTACGTCGTTCGCCGGAGGCACCGACAAAGACGTCTTGGGCAGCACAGTGGAAGGAGTATGGACCTGTGGCACGGCGCCTTGGTGCGCGCTGCCATCGCGCTGCTGCAACAGTTGCAGTATCCGACGCACGTCTGCTGTCAGGCCGGTCTCGAGAGCAGCCACTCTTGTGCTGAGCTCGTCCAGTCGGGTGAGAACAGTCGCCACGGAGGCTGCGCTCGCCGCTGAGCCTACGTTTTGATACTGAGGCGAAACGCTGTCCTATAAAGGGGTATAGCGTCAATATGGAAGAGTAGAACATCGGTTAACAGTGCATGTTTAAAGCTTTAAAGTTTGCAAGGAGTGGTGATTTTTCAGACGTGTTTATACGCGGGCGGTGCGTGCCTAACATCGTCTAGTATGAGATTGTGTGTGGGCTGACCTGCGGCGCGGCGGCGGTCAGTGCGCGGTCAGGAGTGAAAGGCAGCGCGGCGGGGCGGCCGGCCTGGTGCAGGTTGACGGCGGAGTGCGGCGCCGAGCGGCAGGAGACGGGGCGCGCGGCGGGCGGCGCGGGGCTTGCCAGGATGTCGTCGCAAGACGCGTGCTGCGCGGCCGGCGGGCTCGGCGTCGCGTTTGTGTAGTACGAGCTGTGGTTATGAAAAAACGCATGCAGTAGTTTTATTGGATGTTTTTTTTTTTCTTAAAATATTGTTTGATTTTCATAGTTACATTTGGATAAAAAAAGTTGTTGGTGAGAATTTGAGTTGATTGAGATTGTCAGCAGAACAGGTGGGAATGGTAGAGATTAAAGTCAGGTGTAAAGCATAGTCTTTTAAGTCACAGAACTAAAGGGGGAAAACATCCCAGTAGTTCTGTCAACAAAACTACTCAACAGAACAGGTGAGAGTAAACGGTTTTTTTAACGAACGTCATTTCCTAGGCTGACTGAATTTTTTATAACCCTAAATAAGGGTTGATTTTTCTACAAATAATCATACGTTGCACGCGCCCGTCTAAAACGACGTGTCATGCAGCAGAGCAATCGACGACTGATGTAGCAAAGAGTGTACGCAAGAAATAAGATAATACCTGGGGTTGGTACTAAGGCTGGAGACGGGCAGGGTCGCGCTGTGCGCAGGCGTACTGACGGCGGGCTCGCCGCCGCACGCGCCCGTCAGCGGCGACGTGTCATGCAGCGGACCGACTGACGACTGACGCCGCACACCCCCGCGACTCCTATATGTCTGTGGCGTGGATTGGGCTGGAACGTTGCAAAACCATATCAATACAGAACAGTTTAATGGGTGTGCTTGTAATATAGCAGTGATGTTACGTACGTAGGTATCTAGGTGTCTTGAAATTAGGTAAATACATTGCTGCTTATTTTCTTTCTCGTTTTCATTAGGTGTGCTTAACAAATTTATACAGTAGGTTTTGACTCGATCGTTAGTTCATTACTCGATGAATTTGGTAATTAAATGAAACTAATGTTCTATTTACCGAAACATTGGTTGTTGTATATTTACCGAATCATGCACTATAAAGTTAAATGCATACTTACAGTACTTGTTGTGCAGCGGCTGGTGTGTTTTATGATGGTAGAGGTCTGGGAAGCTCCGTTTAAGTTGCGTTAGCATGCCTGCACACAAGGGCCGCGCTCAGAGCGGGCGACATACTCAGAGGGGACAGAGGGCACCATAACATCATTATGTACTTTCAAAATCACATGCTTCAGGACCAAAAGGGCAGATCATTCTAATTATATTTTGAGATAGCACCCTGTGTACCTCTCTATTTGTCGCTGTCTTATAGGAATAAATAATAATAAGTATGTAAGGAAACAAGCGAACGTCATGCGGTTTAAATTGGATGTCCTATTATACAAACTTTGTATTTTACATTATTAAAACATTTTTGCTTCATTGAGCACTTATCGAGCCTTTTTGTTTGCAAGAGATCATTTATACATAGATTATAAATAGCAGATCAAAACAGCTTCAGGTATTGGCCAGAAGGATATTGATTCTGTTTATAGACCTCCGGTTGGTATAATAAATAAAATAAATGTAGTTAAAAACTAAATAAGATATTAAATAAAATAAATGCATAAAACTGACTCATTCATATCTATGTGTATCGTCTACTACTCTATGAATAGAAGGAACACGCCTCGAGTCCACGAATTATTTATTTCATGTGGCCGGTCGCGTGTGTAGTCTGAATAAAAACATTCCATGATGAGCTGTTCCAGTGCTTACCAGTTATGGAGTTAAGGGTAGTTGAGCGTTGTTTGCTGAAGTTAAAATTAAGGGGGGTAACGTCCTGGCCCGCCTTTTCTGCGGAAAATTCTAGAATTCCACGACTGGCTGGCGATTCTGTTTCGTCATCGCTGCATTGCGAATCCTGAAATATGAGAAATCTTGCTCAGTTATATTGTCTTGAACTATTTGCATAAATTCTCGACTAAGAATAAAAATATAATTGTAGTTTATAAGAATAAAAGAATATACTATTTGCCTCCTTGTCCAATTGTGGTTGTAAATCATTAAAACATTTTCAGAAAATAAAACTACAAATTCAGGAAAAACTTAAATGTTTTTTTGTATCTGATTTTTGCATTCCGCCGCGGCGAATATCTACTGTATATAGCATGATCGACGAGTACATGACAAGACATTGTTTTGGCTCCGGTACATAAAAGTGTATTAAAATATATAAAAGTCTGATTGTACCGTGGCTAAATTCGCCTTCGTCAAAATGTACAATATTCAAAATAATATATCTCATGAACCGTGATAGGACTTAGAAAGTTGAAATTTAAACAGATGATTTCTGTTCCCACTATAGCTACAAATATATAAAAGTCAAATTATTTTAACAAATATGTGGGGCAACGTCCCTATCACCTTGAGAACCGATCACCGAGGTTGAGCAACGTCAGGCGCGGTCAGTACTTGGATGGGTGACCGCGTCACGTTGACTTTTTGTGTTTTTTACTAGGAAATATTTGTAATAATCGAAAATGTATCTGTGACAAATGAGTAATACAATTTATTTCGAATAATTTTGAAATAAATGACAAAAGTAGTTTGATTGATCGGACTTACAACTTTTTCCGCGAACGTTTCTGTGTGCGGTCGCCGCGTAGTGCGCGCGTAGGCCTCGCGTAGCAGTCGGGCGTCGTAGGGGTTTTCGTAGCGCATTCTACGGCGGGGCTCTATGCCTGTTAGTTCCTCCTGAAAAGAAGGTATAACGATTTTTTTACATAGAGATTCTTTATTTTACACCAAAAAAACCAAAGTGTCATATAAAATCAAAATTATATTTGTTTTTTGTAAAGTTCAGGAACAATTTAATAACGGCGTTTATATTAGGCAAAGCGATTACAGCCGCTGAGAACAGCAATAGAGATTTTAGTTACAAAAATAAAATTTATAAAAACAAACTCTTTAAAATTAATTATTATTACTCGTCCATTTTCTCGTGCAAGAATGAGCCAGTACCTACTCATTCTGGCGAGTAAAATATTTATATAAAAATTTATCATAGATATATATTTTTCAATCATTATACTTACACATCGCATGTTATAAGTGATTTCGAGATTGTTTACGAAAGATGACCGGAACTCTGGATAAAAATCGAGAACATCGAGTAGGTCGTCTCTATGCACTCTGTGGAGGTCGCAGTAAGTTAGCGCACGCACCCTACAGTTGCTGCGACCTACTGTCGGGTGAATGCAAGGGTTCTCACCGAAGATATCGTCTTTACCTGTAAAAGTCAAAAATCAAAATTATAATGCTTTATTTCCATTAATACAATAAATATACACTCAGAAAATGTAAATAACAGGATGTAGGTTGTTTATTTGTTAATTTAAAAGGTCGGCCTATGAGTGAGCTTTTTCATAAAATCGCCCCAATGAACGAGGCGTTTATTAAACTGATTGTACTCTTTTTTGCAAAAAAAACTGAGTGTGTCCAGTTGATGAAAACATAAATATTATTTAATTTAAGTTTCTAATAACCTGAATAACCTGTAAAGAATTATTTATTATGTTTTTAAAGAAAGTTGGAAAAATTATGCATCACTTTCAATAATATCTGACGTTAGCCCAGCTGTTCAATTGTAATTTTTTTATGGTTTTTATTCCTTGATTGTAATTTTCTTAGTTCATAAGCTCAAGTCGACCAATTCGGCTGCCATATTCTATTGTAACATTTGTTTCATTTTATACGAAAATTAATAAATTATCCTGGTATACTCACCTAAAATGGCCATAACGATGTCATCTTTTAGGATCTCTATCGAACCCCGAGAGACAAAATAAAGTGACGTAAGAACATCGCCTCGATGTACTAAAGTTTCTCCGGGCGGGGCGTGAGTGGTTTTAAATCTTAGTGACAGGGCCCTGGGAATATGAAAAATAAACCAGTGTCATAAAATGCTTAGAAGAATTTATAAAATGGTCTCCGGACTTGTTTAGTTTAATGAAATTGACTTATAAAGGGCGCCCTCGGCCATGCGATTATTAAAAAATATTTGAATGTAGTTTAAATTATGTTTAAAATCAATATCAAGTCTTGTTTCAGTAAAATGTTCTTTAAACAATATTTAAGATACTTTCCCTCAATGTGGCATGGCCGAGTTAACCTGCTGGGGTAAAGGTCTCCATTATTTTTTTTTCTGGAAATTGTTGGTTAACCGTGGGATAGCAATAGTTCGATTTACAAAAACCATAGATTTTCGGAACATTGATCGTAGTTTTAAGTAAGACTTTGGTAAAAAAATATTCGTACCTCAAGCAACCTGGACTAGCACCTTCAAATGCAGAACAATTCGCAAGTAGGTTGCGATTCAAATGTAAACAGATATCCGCTTGCAGGCATTCAGGGAACCCCTTTAGGAGGCTGGACGTATCAATGCCATTGGTATAACTCCACGCATGCTGGAAATATTCCTCTAACCTTTGTCGAAGAGGATTCGCAATCTGAAATCATATTATTGAAGATTAGCTCTATTTTATAGCTACGAGACCACCAAAAGACGATGTTTTATTATTCTCTCACCTGATGAAAACGAATAAACTCTCTGACTCTTAAAATTTGTGTATGATAACGAGCCGTGCCCGAATACAGTCTTTGAATGATCGCCGATACATTACCGAAAATACTAGCGTACATAAGTGCTGAAACACATTTCGTCACGTTATTTACATGAACACGTGGTATGAAAATGGTCACAGCAAGACAATACCATACTCACATCCTACAAGCATAACAAATATCGTAAACCCTTTCTCCAAGTCGGTGTTTGGTGCCACGTTTCCAAAACCGACGCTCGTTAACGATGTGCAAGTAAAATACAAAGCAGTGATGTAACGTGATCTGTAACATTTATTTTATTTTAGTTTCACAGACATCGATTTATTAACAAAATCAGGTGCGCATGCTTACCTCATAGAAGGCCCTGTTGAATTGTCGTAGGTGGCTTGTACGTCATTAGCGAGAGCATCCAGCCAACCAATAGGGGCTTGAAGCTGAGGGCGCTCCCAGCTTCCTATTGCGTACCTGTAGACAAGATAACGTTATTTTAAAATGTCGTGAGAGTGGGCGGTTTTTGCAGCGTTGTTAGATGCTTACCACAAGCACGCGAGCCAATGCGCAATTAGGACGAATGTGGCCATAAGGAGAAGAAGGACGGCGGTACCATATTCTGAGTATCTATCGATTTTCCTCGCCACTCGCACTAGCCGGAGCAGGCGAGCCGTCTTCAACAGTCCGATGAGCGTTGTTGTCTGCAACCACACCACCAGTTCAGAACCGCAGCAATCTATCAGCAAAATATAGCCGCAAACCCAACTCAAGCGGTATATGAATCGTTCGCTCCGAACTAAATTAGCATCAACGAGGCCTCGCAGCGAGAGTCACGCTATCTAAGCAGGAATTGCCTATTAAATATGCCTTCGAGCCGAACCAAACTTAGGTATCAGTACTTTGCAGAGTTACAAGCAATTATTTTAAATCTATAATTAGCAGCTTCGTACAGAATGCGGTGCATACAACTGTTCGGAAAGTTAATGTATTAAAGTAGTATGTAAAGTTGGCAAATATAAGTAGTGACCTCATTGTAGTAAGTTAATATAATATCCTTGTACTCGAAGTTTGCCACTGGATGTATGTTTTAGTTGTTCTTGTAGCGAAATGCAAATAGTTACAGTTTATTTACAGCAATATTGAGTGTTATTAAAACGCTGTGCACTGACTGACACACTTTACATAAACAGTGCTTGTCACACGTATTGCAATAATCTTGATTTAGACTTACCTAATACCGAGCCTGCTATAAATTGGTACTCACATCAAATAAAACTATAGTAGGTATGTATCACCAATTTTTACAGACCTCAGAATAACACCCAATCGTGTAAAATAAAATTGTGTTATTTATTGAATCAAGAAAAAATATTCAAAAGAAAGGCGGATTTTGTGATTTAATATATGATTAAAATGGTATTAATAGATCAACCTGGAATCTTCATTGTTTGATATTATCTTAACATGATATAGGTAAGACAAAATTTTGCGCTTTCGATTGATGATTTTATAAAAAGTTTTATAGTCATTTATTTATTTGAGGAGAGGATTTTTCGACAAGTAAGGATAGGGTTAAACAAAAATAATGAAAAATTTTGTGTAAATAATTTATTTAAATAAAATAAAGTAATATCAAAAGATACAAAGTAAACAATGAAAGTTAAATAAATTTTGAAACTGCTGTTTGTCCGTTGATTTGTAACGCGACAAACATTTCAGAAATAGCTCGTATATATAACGTATAACAAGACAACTGCGTCCTGTGACTTGAATAGATACACATATTGTTGTAGCCAGGTGTATGGCTGGTGAAATGAGGTTAATTTTTTAACCGCAGTTAGTTGTAAGGTGGGTGCCATATAAATAATTATATGTATAAATCGAGAAAGTTGCTGTTAAACTGGGTGCTTTTTGTTGTGATTATAGGCGTATTTTGATTTGTAGGTACAAAAGTTCGTCTGGGAAGTGTGAGCGTATTGCTACCAAGCTCTGTGCAAATCGTGACCTTCAAGGCACTTTTCGTATAAAAAGCCAATGATTATGTTGTTTTAACCAATTATTCTACCCAATATTATTCTTGTGTTTTTGGCACACCAGTTTCATTATTCTAATTTTACATACTCTAATTATAAAAATGATACATTCAACAATTTAGGTACTTATTAATATTAGTAGCTATATTTTCTAGTTCGATTTACGTAATCTAAAGTACTTTTAGGTAGGTAACGTAATCTTAAATAACACTAAATCTATGTACCAAAAGGATTTATAAATAAAATCATTCCCATATTCTCATACTTAAGTCGTAATCGTAATCCATTACTTTTAACTATAACTATATCCAGTCGCAATACTCTAGGAACTTTACGAGTAGTATGCGATCGGTGATTGCTTACGTGCTAATTTGCTTTCGAAATAGTTTCGCACTTGGAACATTGGATACCTTGGCATTCGTATAGGTACTAAGTGGGGTCTTGCGTAAAGTTTGCCATAAACCCTGCAGCCAAGCTCGTGATTATAGCAAGTGAGCTTTATTAAATGTTCGAAATGGTGTAAAATTCGAAAATGATTATCTTTGCTCATGGGAAGCGTCCACATCTTCCATTTACGCATTCACTTTGTGGATTCAATGGCTAGTGGAAATTAATGAATAAAATATGTCAACTAAAATGTTAATAGTGGCAGCAACAGAAAAATAGTTCACAAAGATGGTATACCTCATCACTTTCCAGCCCCTGCTGTAACAAGAAATGGTATTACAAGTTCAATACGCACCCACCTTTGGGCATATCGCAAACCTACGAATGAACATTAAAAGAAAATTATAAAAATATTTTTATAAAAAATAAAAAAAACGTGATGAAAACTGCTGACCCAACCAAATTAAAACAAAAGAAGGGTAATTTTGAAAAACAAATACATGATGTCAATATTGCATTTAGAGTTGCTTTAAAACGTTGTTAACATTTGAAAATAAATTGTTTATGATTTGTTGGGCAATGTTATCGACCGTGTTTGAATGTAGCTGCAACGATTGCATTCCAAAACTACGTTGTGATGACAATAAAAATAACCAGAGTCTCATTTGTCCGAAACATTGTATTGTCGTGAACAACCCACCGAAGAAAGCTACGTCTAACAAATACCTACACAGATTGCGCGTTTTCATCTTGAAATGACTATCGCAGAGCCCTTACTTGACCTAGTTCGTATAACAATCTTGTGACCTGTTTTACCATAACCATGCAAAATTTAAATATTATACTATACTTATTATTTATCACCTTGTATTATGTTGCCTCTCGTACTTCGATCCCTGTTCAGTAATCCTATCGCTAACGAGTAATATAAATTAGGTATTTAACGTAACTCTACTCTACAAATATAGCTATGGTTTTTCAAACCATTATTCTATTCGGACAATTGATCGTCTGGGCCACCGAGAAGAACAAATTCACTTGATCGTCGCCGATCCGAATCAATCCATCTCCATCGAAATCCACTTGCACACGGGATGAGATGTCCCGTCGTGACTCAAGACAATTTTCGTTTCACAGTCCGCGGTGTTTTATACTAATACTTGCACTTTTATTGACATGTAAACAACTTAGATAATGTGTTTTATAGGATATGTGAATATAAAAAAGGAGAGAAAATCAGCTCACTTCATCGGTATCGGTGCCGAAGAGCAGCAAGTCAAAGGGGATGGCGGCGACAAGATCGATCAGGAACCAGCCACGTAAGTAATGCATAGCTATTTTAGCAGGGTCGGATTCCACTTCATCAGCTATGTCCACGTATGTTGTTCGGAAATTTATGAGTATGTCTACTATGAATGTCACATCCACTGTAAAACAAAAATGACGTTATTGTCGATGGGCGATCTACAACACTACACTACATGATAGCAAAATCTAGTATCTATAGAGTATTACCGATCATATCGATGACTACAATAGGATCCTCGCCGAAACGTTTCGATTTTTTTTCAAAAGCTGGTTCATTTAGTTGAAAGGCGGCTACGTATGGCGTAAATATAGCGGTGTAGATAACCAGTATTAGGATCAACCAATCCCAAGCGGCCTGAAAGTGTCAAATAGAAACGGTTACTTAGGCAGCATGCATCATGCTATTAACATTTACCCCCTTATTAGTTAGTAGTGTAATTTCTCAGTCTGACTTATGTCAATAGAAGAAGACAGCGAGATTTAGCATTGTGCTAAGTTAACAGACTATTATGAATAAGGAGGTTAGTTTATGGATCGCATTTTGTTATCTCTAACTAGAGAGCTTTTTATCGTTTTTTCCTTACCACTTTGAGCTTGCCACTTGAGAGCTACTTTTTTCCAAAGTGTCATAGGTAATGCAACCAATATCTTGTGATCCATATATCCCAGAAGAACGAGATAATACTATGTCAAACTATGTCAAACGAATATATAATACTAATAGATAATACTATGTCAAACGAATATATAATATTAGCGTAAGCGCCTAGAAATTTGTGTTGTGCTTTCGCGTGTGGAGCCCGAGGCCATTGCGGCAAACATTTTTTCAAATTATATCCACATTGTACGTGTTATTATGTATACTTTGACGTCAGAAATGATTGTACTATGGATTACATACATATTGGTTCAATAAAAATAAAATAATGGAGCACTTGTTACGGGAAATTTACCTTTTGCGGATTACTACGTAGAAGGTTAGTCGTTTGTCTGATAGTGTATTAGTGGAGTTAACTGCAGTTGCCAAATGTTCATTAATTGGTAAAAAAAAAACACGTTACAAGTGCTAACAGAGTTCTTTAAAAAACATAGAATATAAAAAGTTTTACTATAAGAATTATCGTAGTTTGACGAATTCATTACGGATGTAATCAGATTAACTATAAAACTTATTTGTTTTTCCCACACAAATAAGTTTTGTAGTAAACCCACTTACATCCGTTGTGAATATAAAAGGTTTATTATGTATTTATAACTTTAAAGTATATTAACTAAATAAATAATTTGGGACTAATCACACAGTATTCTAGCCCCATAATACAATAATATAACACTACACAGATAGATTTTATTATTGTACATAGAAAACATCCAGAACACCCCGAACAAATATCTGCAGATCGTACAAACATTTGTTCCGAGGCGGGAATCGAACCCGCAACCTTCTGCGTCGTAGGCGGACCTTCACCTATCTAGCCAAAGAGGTCGTCATTATTATTTACCTTGTAAGGAGAATGGTGGAGGATAGTGCAAGGGTGTGAAGGCTGCGTGGTACCCTTGTGAACGGGGAGTGTGGCTCCCAGGGACAGTACCTACGGACAAACGTATTGGTTTTATTACTACACAGTTTTATGAGACAAATAAATGTAAGTTCATGATAATGAAGGCACAGAGCGACCGATAATTTGTACAAAAAATAAATTGCGTATTATTTGTACAAAATTACAATCAGTTCATAGAAATAAATTAGAACTAGTATTTACGATTTAAACAATCGAGCTAACTGCAGACCGTTGCAAACAATCTAAAGGTAGCGCAACTGATCCATATCAATACCAGTCGGAAGCATCCCCAAGACGCTGGTTGCGTTGCCCCGCTAAATGGCATTGCTGATGATGAACAAAAGAGTTTATGGTTAATTAGAGATAATACTAACGTACTTTTATTATAATTTGACGCATACATTGATATTATTTATGTACCTGAATGTGATAGAAAACCTTTTTAATTTGCTTGTGTTTGGTGATTCTGGGCGTTCCAAAAGTTTTATATGCTTATTTGCACTATCTAAAAGAACTTGCAAGAACAAACTTATAGTCAAAACATGCAGCAATTTTGATGCAAGTGACTAACTAAAACTAAATTTTAAACTAAAAGCATTCTCCTAAAACGTAAGAGCAAAAATATCTATATGCGTTCACTATAAAATTCTATGCATTATGATTTATTCTCAGAATTGCCTTTTACCCACAACCGGACAGATTCGCTCCTAAAATATTTATCCGAGCAAAGTTTTAGTATTATCAGCAAATGTATCTTTTCGTGAAGCAACCAGCAAGGGATTACATTTTCATTAATCAACAACACGCTATCAAGTGTCCTGGATTCCATCAACGCAGTGCCTACGGCACAGGCTGGGGCCACACATAACTCGGGTGTTAATAAATAATTCACTCGTTCGCACTGCTTGCGTTCTAATATTCATCACTAAGCTCGACAGCCACTGTTGCGGCAACAACGTACTTACACCAAGATTACACGTGCTTAACGCCAACGATGCCTAAAAAAAACCCAAGAAATACGCCTCACCCATTCACGAATCAACTTCTGCGGTTAGACTCAAAGGGGCGCGATGCAGCTACAAGCGCCATTACACGTCCATGTACATCATGGGTAATGATAGAGTTAACCTCAGAGAAGGTATAATATTTAGGAGTAAAATTACCTCCTTGCCGATGGCGGGCAGCCCGTTGAGGCCATTACAGGGCGGTTCGAGTCGTACGATGCTCTTGCGCGAGCCGCGGAAGCTGGTGTCGCGCACGCGCACCGAGGAGCGCCAGGTGGACGGCGGCACGTCGTCGCGAGAGCCGCGCGCGGACGCGACGCGCCTCGACGTGGTGAGCGCGCCGCCGCCGCCCGCGCACCCCGGCGTCATCAACAGCGGCACGTCGGGCGGCCCGCGATCCTCCATGCCGCCGCTCCAACGCTCTCACCGGAACCCACCGTGTTCCGATGCCTCGAGAATCTCACATTCCAGCACGGATTGCTCGAAAGCCGTCGCCGACTCGAGAAGTGCAATCGCCGTGTTTTGCATAGATGCGCGCTTTAATCCCCCTTAAGCTTCAGAAGCCTCGCCTTGCGCTATTTCGATAATCGAAGAACGCGTTACTGAATTTTTGTTCGTTTTGGATGAATGAAGTTTTGAAATGCGTATAGCATGATATTACATATTTTGTTGCGACAGCGATACGAGTGTTGGAAAAGTATGTTTATTTTATAAAAATGCAGTAAAATCTACCTTACAAAATGTTGGCTAAGATTGGAGCGCAAGAGTATAGAGCGCAACTAGGTAGGGAACTACGGTTGGCTGAAAGCTGTGAACGAGGCCGGGCCTCATTCAAGACAGTGTGTCAATAGCTTGTGGTTCTTTTCATCTATTATACCTTTACACGCTCAGCTGCGAGTGAGCTTTTAAGTTCAACGTCACAATCATGTTATAAGACTTTTAATAACGGATATAATTTTTGTTAATAGATTTTTTTTATTATTACATTTACAGTGCACCGCAATTCGGTGCTTTTGTAGAGACTTTCTTTGATATTAATTAAAACAAAAGCAAAAAAAAAATTTTAGAGTTCTATTTTGTTTTCTATTCTTATACATAATTAATTTATGTAGGTATTTTGTAAGCCTATTTTGTGAAAAATAAAACTTTTGTTATTATTATATAATAAGTTGATTTTTACATTACAATTTTTACTGAAATGTTTTATTTTGATTGATTGAATTGAAAGATTAATTCCAGATTAAATTGAAATTGGGCTGTGATTGGCCGGATCAAAATGGCCTCCTGATTTATAAAGATACACCAGTTAGGTATTTCATTAGATCAAAAATAATTATCCACCACTCAAGTAACACATTTCAGTATCTATTGGATTATTTTAAGCTTCATTTGAAGCTATTGAAGCTGTTTGTAGGGAAATATAAATTAGGCTTCTGTTTAATATTTTATAAGTTAGCGCGAAAGCATTTTCCATTCAGGTCGTCGACAGCAGTCTAGACAGGCTAGCTACTGGCAGCGAAATCGATACAATAGAATTAGCTTTGTTGCCAGAGTTAACAGCCTGCACCATACTCTAGCTGTGTAAGTTCTTACATCTTTTACCAGAATTTTATGTATAAACCCATGCAAAAAGGCTTTGTTTTTTATGTGCATCTGAAACGCTTGTAATGCCAAGCGGTGTTAATATAATCTGATGTAACAAAGTAAGCTATGAGAGTTCTAGTTCCAGCATCTTTAGCAAAATGTTTCTAGAGCGATGTGGGAGGGGCAAAATGTTCTCAAAGACGGTTGCCATAATAATGAACATGATGCATTCAATAAATAGCGTTAATCGTACTTGTAGGTCAATTCATAAAGCTTTAAAGCATGGATCATCTTGTGCTGTGTTGATCAATTAGTTAACTAAGAGTAAACAAACCACTATTTAAAACTATAAACTACGAATAACGAATCTTCAAACATGATAAGAAGAAAAGTTCTTGTATATCTTACTAAAATGATTTCATTCAATGCAATTCCAAACTACTATCCTAATTCTGTAACAGTATTATCAATGTAGACAAAGGAAACCATACCATGGTAGTCATAACTTCAAGCATGGGTCGCGTTTCCTCACGAGATCTATTAAGTTATCTAAGAAATAAACAGAAAAAATATAAATAGCTGAGTCTGCAACCAAAAGAAGAAGGAAACACCTTTAGAACATTGACGCACTGTTCACTAACTAAGCACAGAACGACACCACACTCCAGATTCAAAATTTTAATTCATGACATATAAAAGCGAGCTTAAACCTCTTTTTGGTAAACAGTTAAAAAATAAATAAATAGTCGTTGTCACAGCGCAACAAAATCTGCAAAAGTCGGTCGCGAAACGGTAATAATAGTTTTTACTTTTTAATGCAGTCGATCGATTGAGCGCTCGACACATTTACAGTCGTTTTACACGTTTTATGAATAGGGCGTTGGTTTTGAATGTTTTGTTAGTGTTTTACGTTTAGCTTGTGTTATTGCGCGGCCGTTGTAAAAGACGAAAGGCCTAAAAACCGATATTTAGATAAGAACTTGATGGCAGTGAGGAGTCCGCAGCGTGATCGCTAGACGTAAACTTGAGGGAGGACTGTGGCGGCGCACGCAGGGGGTCGCGCGCACCCAGACCGCGCGGTGTCCCGACCGCGGCCGGATTTTCCCGATCGTTGGCGGAATTTCCCGAACGCAGGCGTGACCTCGCACAACCTCCCCTTCCACTCATCGAACATCATGCTGAAACCTGAAATACACGGAGTCGCCGTGCCGTTGCTACCACTTTAGCGTTGCCGCACTTACGTGATCCGCTCATATTAGTAGCCTTAAAGCCACTGCCGTAATGTCGTGACATATTAACGGCACTGTGATTTACAATAATTTCAACCTGTTTTACTAAGAATACGCTAAATAAAGTGGATTTATGCAAATTCTGATCAGTTAGTCGTATACTATCATTGATTTTGAACGTTCATAGAGTGAACCTGTAGGTACAAATACGCGCCAAGAAAACCCGGCTGACCTAGTTCAAAAACAATTTTGCATCATCAGCTATCTTAGATCTATGAATGAAAGTCTTTCCGTACTAGATCGTAAAGAGGGCGTTGTCACCTGCAATGCCATTTTAAAGTGCAAAGAGAGTGCTAGCGGTATAGCCGGGTCAAAGAATAACAATAGAAGGTAGATTTTTCTGACGGGGTATTAAGGGGAGGGAGGGTGGAACCTCAACTGTTGTAGGTACAGGGATAAAAAATCCTGGAATGTTTATAGATATCATATAGCCCGGCCATATACTCTACCTGCGACCATGCCTGCACATAACAGTTTACGCAGGTAAGAGCGTGCGTGTGGCCGATTTTTCTCCTCATTGTATTGTAAACGGCGCTTTAGTGCATCGTAATTATCATCACACTATTATAAACGCGAAAGTTGGATGTTTAGATGCCAGGATAGATGGATGTTGGTTACCTCTTTACGCCAAAACTATTGAACAGGTCGGGCTGAATTATACATAGATGAAGCTTTAATCCCGGGATCAGAAACACATCGTGTGGAGCCGTGCGCTTGTTCATTTGTTAGTTTGCGCAGTCCAGTTTGCACGAGGTAACTTGCACGTGTGGATAATTTGTGGTGCTCCGGACTGCGCAGGCAAGACGGAGTGTGCCACAACGGTTCAGACACCTCGGTAAAAGATGTTTTTTTGAACGGCTTTTTCGTCCAAGAATCCTTTCTCTTCTCTCTTTATAGTATGCTCGGACGTACTAGTTTCAGCATAGCCGTATCCATAAGCATGCGAGCAACGAAGAAGGTAAAACCAAATATGGGAGTGCTACGAATGTGCTACGGGAGCGCTACGAGCATGCTACGAATTCGTAGCACGTAGCAAGTACTACGAATTAAAAGCTCTTTGTTAACAAGCTTTTTGAAAAATCTTATTGTAGATAAATAAAATGATTCATTACATTAATATTATAAATGCTAATTTGGATGTGTATTTAAATGTTTGGATATTAAGACGTTTGTTACCTCCAGAACGGATCAGGCTGAAACTTTGTATGGATGCAATGCATGGATGTATGGATGGAATTTACACCAGGATTGAGTCCAGTTTTGTTCTCCCAAAAACGCGTGCAAATTCAGCAGAATTAAAAAAACAAGCTTACGCGGACTTATAATCTTCACATTTTAAGTATATTACTTAAAATTGACGACTACTGTGGCGCAGCGGACGAAGGCATTCTTGCTACGCATGAGGTTGTGGGTTCGATTTAGATAAATATATAGACGGTTTAGTTGATTCACAAATGGATAGTACAAAAAACTAGTTAGAAATAGACAAGCAGGTAGGTGTATATTATAAGAAAAAAACTAGAATTAAAACTTAAACAACAACAAAAAATTGCTATTTCCGCCCCGAGACAAAAGTTTGTAAGATTTGCAGATTTTTTTATGTTCAGGTTCAGTTTTGGGTGTTCTGGATGTTTTCTATGTATAATAAAAATATATATCTATGTAGTGTATTGTATCACTTATCTATCTAGTATCCATAACACAAACTCTGCTTAGCTTAGGGCTCAGAGTCAGAGTCAGAGTCAAATCGTTTATTTCTTTAGACTTACAAAATAAGTACTTAGACAAGTCAAATTTTTACTATATAAACAGCTTGATAATGCTATCAAAAATAGCAACCATTTCAAGCCCAAGCCAATGCGATTCTCTGCCCTTGATGTTAAATTTTTGATTCAATTATTCTTGATACATTTACTCCATAGCTTCGCATATTTCAGAGTTTGAGGATTTATGAATGAATATGATCAAAATCTGTATAATCACCAAATTTGAGAGTATTCGCATGTCAAAGCCGTTTTATTTTTTTTAAACTTTGATGTTGAAGTTCTCCGTTTTTACGGTATAAAACAGCTTTGATAAAAAGCGTTTGTTTCATATCCATTCCCATTGAATCCACATGGAATCTAATCCAATTACCTTAATCTGTCTAGGCAAATACACTATAGATTCTTTTGTATCATTCCAGATATGAGTTAAATTTTCTCAGGCATTTATTCTCGTTCACATTGTATTCGTAATGCTCACAAGTTAATTTTGTGCGAAAACTTTATAGAATCTCACTAGTTTGATTTAATAATTGAATTTAATTAAGATTAGTGTAATGTGTGTGATTAGTGTTGACCAATAAAGGCTGTTGAGGTGTTCAGGGTCGAGGTAGTGTAATGTGTATATTACCAGCTGTTGTCGGTGGCTTTGCACACGCTTTTTAAGTAGCCTATATCCATCATCGGAATACCATTTACCTCCCTCAGAAGTTTACTAAGATTCGACGTGAAAACATAACAGACAGGCAGACGATACAGATTTTTAGGGTAAATTTTAATAGCTGGCGCGATGGTCCTTTGTTTTTTTATACAGTTATCCACGCTGACGTCAGAAATCCGGGCATGTAGTCAACCAAAAATATAGGAGATCGGGTCAGCTTTTAAAACATATAAAACTTTCTTTTGTATTACTGACACAGCGTTTTTTTTGAAAATTCTGGAAAATTCTTTTTGCGCATTGCTTCTAGCCTGAGGAGGGCCAGAGGGGTATGTTGGACTCTCCACTAAGCTATTAACAGAGTGTTAGTAGCTAGTGATATACCAACTAAAAACCCATCAATATTTCGTCTCTCACCTCAGTGCTAGAGCGTCGTCAAACCAGTCGTTACTAGACGACTCGTTCGACTTCGCACTAGCACTTGACAGGGTCGCGGGTTCCCGGTCGGATTCGACCGCTACCCTGTCGGTGATCATCCGTCTTGGACGGATTCTTCTTCTTGGCCCTTGGAAGGGCGAGGCATGTCCCGAGGTATCTGGGGCGTCTCCGTTGGAGACCTGTGCGATGTCGGGGTGGTTCTCCTCGTACCATCACTCAGCTGGTCTCCATCAAGCGGAATAAGACGATAGAATTGCCGTCGCCTTCTTCCGGTCAGCTTGAGGGTTTTCCCCCCTGATGCAGCGAAGCGGATCAGGGGGGAAAATTCCTTTAGAGACAGGACCTCCTCGCAGAAGGAAACCATGGCTTCCCAAGCCCAGAGGTCCTGAACAACTAGTCTTATTGTCTTATAATATGTATTGTGTGTCTTATAAGGTCATCAATATCCGTTTGTTTGTAAATATCCGAAGGTATTTTATGACCCTTCTTTCTCATTACAGTCTCAATATTGGGAACCGAATTCCTGTCTGTGCCTTATTTGACCTTTGAACCACCATGCCATCAAGGTGGAATGGAAGTTTCAATCGTTAAATTGAATGTATGTTTTGATTAAATTCTAAGTTGAACAAACAAGTCCGTTGCTCGCTTGCTTGAAAAGCAAACGTACGTCAACAAAGTTTGCCATTTCAATTGTAGCTTTTAGCTCTGCAATAAAATTTTTATGAAACGTTTTTAAAAATGATTAAAACGGAACATTAGTTGCTTAGAAAAATTTCTAGAGATATGATTTGGTTGCAATAAATTATTTACAATCGAAGGGGATTTAAAATTAATATTATTAACTAGGAGTGCCTCGCGGTTTCACCCGCGTAGTGATCGTTCCCGTGGGAATTTCGGGGTAAAATAAAGCATATATGTATGTCACTCACTGAAAACAAAGCTATCTCATGGTAAAATATTATTTTTAATCGGTCCAGTAGTTTCGGAGCCTATTCAATACAAACAAAGAAGCAATCAAATCTTTTCTCTTTATAATATTAGTATAGATAGTATAGATTAGTTAGTTATTATTATTTCTATACCACGGGAACCTATAAAAAAAAAATAAGCCTCTGTTTAACCCCAAGGTAAACTACCTGTATGAAAAATTCAATTTTTTCAGTAGTTTGGTCGTGAAGAGGTAAGAAACATCCATCAATAAATCTAAACATATTAGTGTGATGCAAATACTGCCATACTCACAGGAGTACTCCTTTCTCATTCTAATTCCAGACTCCTTGATTTCGCGCATCAATATCATTCACTAAATTCTAGTGCTGGGCAAAAGCCTTCCATATATCCCAGTTCAGGGTGCTAGTGGGCCGGTTTCAAGAGTGAGCATGTAGTTATCTTACCATCTTCCAAACATATTTTTTTTGTCCTTCAAAAATGTACCTACCATTTATATGACCTAACAACCTCTTCTGCGCAAGAAACTCCTTCGGTAAACGATATTTAAATAAACGTGTTTGATACTTCAGATTAGACACCCACAAATAATACGTACCATAATAAATAGACGATGTGAATGGTAGATATTGCCTCATCAGCACACATATGATGTCCACTGTTAGGCGGATTGGTGACGCGGACGCAATGAAGGTGTTAAAATGCATAAAAATAAGCAGCTGCCTCCTTTGTATCACCTGTACGACATTTACGATCTGAGCTGATTATTACGATGCTGGGACCATCACGGCCGATTGATATTTATTTACAGGTCGGAAATTACTTGTCTGTGTGTATGTCTATCTGTACTACGTAACAAAGGATATAGCTCAGCAAAACGTTTAGCATGAATTGCTAAAACTACCATAATTACCCCTTGAGAACAAGCAGCAGGAATTTTTTAATTAACTATTTCTTCGCATTTTACCTTTACTTGTCTGTGTAAGCTGTAAACGTCAAAAACGCCATAGCTCAGCGAAACATTTTACGTAAAAAGCAAAAATACTGCTATAATTACCTACTGAGAAGAAGCAGAAGGGGTTAACCTATATCTACCTTTTTTAGCCATCTGTTGGATGAGCCCAGCCCTTGAACTATCGCGTGTTAATCGCGGCCGAGACTCCGATACCTGGGTCTATACTTATACGTGTGGATACTGCACCACTTTCACCTCAAGGTAAAATTCCAGATTGGTCAAATGATAACGGCTGTTTTGCTTTCTCTATCGATTCTTGCTATTTTTCTCTCGTGGGACATTTTGTAATAGGAAAGATAATGGTATTATTTTAGGGTCGGTGCTTTGGGCGATGTTTTCCTTATGTCCAAAAAATATCCAATGAAAGATTATTTGGTCTATAAGTCTACGTAGGATGTTACGATCCTAGCAGTGAAACAGAAAAACTGGCATCAGATGTGGTTAGGGAAACCTTAAAATTAGTCTGAAACAAGCTGAGCGAGGTTTTATATGAAAAATAGAGAACGCACTCAAAAACTGCTTGGCAAGCCATTAATATCCTCGTGGCCAAGAGAGTTTGCGAAAAACGCTACCAAACTAATAGTTACACAAAAGCTCCGAATTGCACAAAACTGAAAATCACCACACGCAAAAACTCACGATATGGTGCGAGTGAGAAGAATGCACGAAAGAGAAAGAATGCAGCTTGAGAACAGCTAGGTTGCCGATTGAGGCTAAGACGTGACGTCACACATTCATACGCCGCGCCGACGCGTTGCCACGCAAGGCTTCCAGTTTATGCAACTACTTTAACCGAGTTTGAATTTTTGGATAAACTCAAGAATGAAGCTTCTGAAGCTTTTTCAGATTTTTATCTTGATTCAGATTCTTTGCCTTTTAATGCCTACCTGTAGGAAGGTATACTATCGAAACCTCCTCTAATTATTCATGAAAGGTTGATAAAGTTTTAACCAAATTATCGTACCGGAACTTTAGATTCGCGTTTCTCTCGCACTTTGTACATACAATAGTTTCTTTTTCGTTTGCGCGCACTTTTTAGGAATCCTCAACCTCAACCTAAACCTCAACAGCCTGTACTGGTCCACTGCTGGACGCAGGCTTCTCCTGATAAGCTACTTATTGGCATTTGTCTCATGAGGGTAATGCTCATAGTCCCCACGCTAGGCATGCGGGTTGGGGATCGCAGTTCGGTATTAGAATTGTTTTGCAGGGGGCGCTGCTGCCCGCGCCCCCCGATAGATAACCTTTACGACACCCACTGGAAGAGTTGAGGTGATGCAAATTCTAAGCCAGCACACAGCTTTTTTAGGGATACAAATTAAAATGACATAATTTATTTATTTTGTTTGCATGCCATGTACAATTATTTATACCGGTGGCTTTTTTAGATAGAAGTAAGAAGGCCAAATCCAAAAGCATGAGTTAGAGATAAGTCGTAAAAGGAGTCATGATCTCGATTTATAAGAATTGTTTTCTCATACTCATTTATACTCATTAAGATATATTTTAATATTTAACTTTTGCTAGAAATCGAACCAACAGATTTTCAAAAACACCCTGATTTTTGTACCAACATTTTGGTTGCTGATCAATCTTTACTAATGTTTTTTTTTATATTTTTAATGCATATCTCAATAAAACATCGATTCGTTATGAATTTTGGGTAATTTAATAATAAGAAAATATAAAAGAGAAAATATAGGAAGGCAGTTTTTATTTTCTTTTAAATTGAGCCATCCCCTTCTTTCACGGGTTTGGATTTGGTAGTCCACTCCCTATAGCTTAGATTTAGGCAAATAGCGTGTCTCTCTGCCAAATTTAATTAAGGTCCGTATAGCCGTTTCATTGTGAAAAGACAGACACAGATTGACCTACTTTCGAATTTATAATATTGGTATGAAAAACATTACCTACATTTCGCTGAAACACATTAATCAGTATTAGCAGCCGACCTGATTTTAAATTTATTAGGTTGTTTAATAATTCCGCAAGGTCTTTATTAAAAAACAAAATTACAATCAAATAATAGAAAATAATAATAATTATTATTAATTAAAAATAATATGTACAATTGAGCAAACTGCAGACTATCCATATCAATAGTAGTCGGAAGCTTACCCAAGACGCTGCTGGCTGCATTTTTAATAATTTATTTATATATACATTACATATGTATGTACATATATTTTGTAGGCAGTTTATTATCCAGAATTTTTCCGTGCTTATTTTCAGAAATGCATTAAAATAATAACTTTCGACATGTTTTATATATTCTGATTGATAGATACTTTGCGGTATGACCTCATTATAAACGATAATGCGGACTTTGCTAAAAATAGGGACTTAAATATGCACGGGGAGGTAAAAGTACCTATGGTCGACCTGCAAAGTATTTGCGGACTCCAAGCTTGCTTTCGAGCGTGAATATATACCGTATAGGTATCTAATTTATACTGAAAATGTTCAGTAGAATGCAGTAAACGAAAAATTTTGCTCTGTTTACTTGATATGTTATTATTTGTACACTTTCGGCTTTAATGCAGTTGTGTAGTGGTGCATTAAAGGGGTGGCCTCATCGCTTAGAAACGATCTCGGAACCTTTGGAGTTTGACATTTCCGCCTCGACCCAACTGTTCGTCTGATCTGCAGATATTTGTTGGTTTCTATAATGGGCCCTGAGATCGAAGAAGATTTGATCTTCGCGACTTATAATGTCTTCGACTATTATATATATATTTATGTAGATATATATATTCCAATTCAATCTTGATTGGGACTGAAAATTACCGCCTCTCGTGCTGGCTCGCCTAGAGATCATATTGGATCAAAGATTTTATCAACGTCGAATTACATAAAAGCTCTCAATCAGATGAGCTGTAACTTTCATATCTCTATACTGAAGATTTCATAAATATGGCTAATTAACGTTCAAGTGGCTCTTTCAGCGCTACAGTTGAGGAAACGTAACAAAATACGCAACAAAATCAAATTGCTTCCGAAGGAAATATCTTGAAATTAGCCGACTACGGCCCTCGAGGCCCGAGGAATCGTTTTATCTTTCAAAGTTCTTTGTAACGATAGAGTTCAATTGGGAGAAACAAGTAGGCTTTTACATTTCTTTGATCTTTATTTATACTGAGTAAAATGTTTGACCAATGTTCCGCGGAAGTTATAAACATAAAGTCCTAGTACTTACTATTTTTTTTGGGTATCATTTAAACGGCCAGCAAATTAAAGAGGTGTAGGAAAACTGGATTTTGCCATGGAAATAGTGAATCGAGTTGCATCTAGTGGTCGGCAAAATTGACTACATTGGCTAGTTTGCCGGCACGGTCAGCAAGTAATATGACATTGGGCAGCCTATTAAATATTTTTGCATCAAATATATTAGTAAAGCAGCAGCAAATCGTGATTGGGATTTTATAAAATTTGACACATTATGAAATTTATTTTGACTGACCAAATTAGTAAACCTACTAAGGTATACTCATATATTTTTGCCTACGTGTGTAAGGCACTAACTACTCCATAACGAAGGGGTTGAAGGAGATCAATCAAACACAATTTACCACCAGTGGACACGGTTATGCTTTCTGGGTTCTAAAAAAATATACTTAATTGATGTATATCTAATTATAATTACGGACACTAATTTAAAATACATTTCAATAAATGTTTTCATGACTCTGAAGTGTCGGTTCATTGTAGTAATTGATCGGTTATTGAAAAAAAAAAATGAACAAGCTTTTACACGTGCTGGTTCGGGGGCAACTTTGACTGATTGATCACCTTTGATAACACGTTTTTTTTGAGTGGGTCTCTAGGTGGTTTATATTTACAACTAGAGCCGCTGGGTGGCGCAATACTCGGGAACAAAGATTTTTTACACGGCCATTCATGGAATTGACTGACATAATTGTTCTGAAAATCAGACTTATTCAACCCAACACGCAGGTCCGAAACTAATCACTCGGATGCATCGATCAAAAATTTCGAGGCCGCGAAATTTTTGATCGATACTCGGATGACACAAATTAGGCCAAAAAATATCTCTCTCAGTTTTACATAGATACAACAATACTAATTATATGTATCGTTGTCGATTAACTTGAGGATAAACGACAACATCAGAACAGTCTTAGATATTATGACACGGTTCTACAGGGGTAGATTATATAATTTAATTCCTGAAATCTAACATAATGCATGTATGTTTTATAAAAGCTTAAGTTCCTAATTGGACAAGTTACAATTGCAAACGAATAAATTGACTTCATGTTCCTTCTCGGAGTGCTTAGACTTCTACTCAATATTTTTTCTGCAGTATAATCTGGTTGAAATTACTAATTCGACCATAACATTAATTTGCTGATCAAACAGCTATTTATTTATTCACTGATCTAAAACAGTTGCCGACCAAGTATTGCTGGATGGTTTCTATATTACTGCCGACAAAAAATGCTGTCAAAATAGTTTTTTGCAGGTTTTCTAGCTGACCGAATATTTAAAATATAAACGAATAAATTTACTTCCTGTTTATTTTTCGTTTTAGTAGTTAGTAGCAACGTATTTTGTGTCTAGATCACCTTATTTATTTTATTCTTATTGTGATAGGTTTAAAAACAAATACCCTAAATCTGAAAAGAAGCTGTCAATCGCCAAAAATCCTGCGCCGGCTTAGTCATGCATGGGGACAATGCACAATACACTCTCATGTCTCCAGTTTGTACTTGAATTTTATTAGAATTTCATATGATGATACTTACCACCTTCTCTTCCACTGCAGTGTCATTGTTGTTGTTGCTCCCATATTTTAAGGCACCGTTTTCCATGACCACAACTGATTGTCGGGTTTCTTGTCATATACTCGTATCCTACACTATTTGTCCACATCTATTATTAATTCACAAAAACTTTGTAAATGATATTCTTCCTTTAGCTCACTCGTTTAACTTCATCTACAACGTTCTCTCAATGTTTTAAAGTCACTCTGTTGGAAAATAGACCATTGTGAAAAGGAAGTCTGCAAAGAACCAATTTTGCGGTGAAATTAACCAAATCGTGGTAATCTGCGAGTTATTTCAGACAACATTTCAGATTGCATTCATAACTACAACTCATTTGAATATGCACGTGAATGTGTAGAGTTGTGATAATATGATGATAATGACGTTGAAGTAAATCGTTATTTTTTATTTACGTGAAACAGTTTATAGATATAATGTGTGTGCAATGTCATTTCATGCGCTTGTCGTTATACCATATAACGACAAGCGCATGAAATGACATTGCAGAAATGAGAATGAAATGTTTATAAAATGAAATAATTCTCAAGGTAGTAAAAATATTGTTATTATAAATTTCTTTTAAAATTGAAACAATAAAAAAACATTGGTTGCTATGTTACTTTTCTTTGTAAACACATCGCTTTGTCCTCCAAATCACTTTTGTACACTGCGATCTAACTATTATTATAATAAAAATGTAAGTCCATTTTTATCAAGTCCTTAAATCACTGAGTTGTCGTGTAAATAAATAAAGGCACGGTTAGAAGATATATTCTCGATTGTTTATGTGTGCGCGTGTTCGCTTGGTGGTTTTAGGGCGGCGCGGCGCGGGCGGGCGTCGCGCGTGCCGCGTCATACTGCGGCGAGAGCGCTCCGGCGCGGCAGGAGCGCGCCCGCCCAGCGGCCGAGGCACCCCGCACCACCATAATGTACGCTCACATACAACACTTTTTAAACTCACTCCATTCAGTAGCAGACAGCTTCCTTCTGTGTGCTAAAATTACTGCTGACAGGAATAACCATGATTTTGTGTTGTATTTAGGATAAATACAAATACAGAAAGTTTAAGTCCAAAAGCTTACAAAATCACTTTAAAGGTATATTAACAATAGTTAGATTGAATAGGTTTTAATTTTACTAGTTTAGGTGGGTCCCCGCGTTTTTATGCTGTCAAATATGCACTCAATTTAATTACTGTGTTTCACTGATTGCCAATGGAAAGAGGTCTTGTTTTGATTAATGCAAAACTAATACTGCTCCAGTGTAGATTAAATCAACTTTTGAGTTTACAATTTCTTAAATTTCGAGCTGAATATTATACAAATACTTAATATCTGTAAACTTTTGAGCCCTAACAATAAACGCCGCATTTTATAAATTGGGTCAAATTGGGGCTGAAGCAAGTTGTCCAGGTGTACAAAACCGGAGGATTATCCACACAAAAGGATCTTTAGTCCTACTTTTATTTCAACGGCTACATTTGGAGTTTATTCTAACCAGTATTATTTTTCGCTTTCCATCAGGCGGGCCGCATGCTTGATTGAACCATACATTAATGTATGACTAGCTGCGCTCCGCGGCTTCGCACGCGTTGTTCCTATGGAAACATTAAAAGGTGATTTTCATCCCACGGGAACTGATTTATGGGATAAAAGGTAGCCTATGTTTTATTCCAGGATTAGAATTACCTGTATGCAAAATTTCAGTCAGATCCGTCCAGTAGTTTTGGCGTGAAGAAGTAACAAACATCCATACATACATCCATACAGTGTGATGTGATAATGTTATAAAAATAAACATGTGTTCTTGTAAGTTTAAAAAGGGTAATTGATGAAAATCGTGTTTACCGTTAGAACCATGCATTTCAAGTAAAATTTACGACCTCTGTGGCGCGGTGGGCGAGGGTCCGCCTGCAACGCAGAAGTTTGCAGGTTCGATCCCGCCTCGGGACAAATGTGTTCACGTTCTGCAGGTATTTTTTCAGGGCGTTCTGGATGTTTTATATGTATAATAAAAAAAAAAATGTAGTGTATCGTATTATGTATACAGTTATGTAGAACCCATAACAGCTCTGCTTAGCTTGGGGCTAGATAATGCTGTGTGAATGGTCCAACATTATTCATTTATTAATTAAAGTTTTAAATGTGCGATATGTGAGATTGAAACTTTAATAATTAAATAGCGTCAGATCTTAACTTATTGGTTCTCTTGCATTGTGATGCAAGGTTGTAAAACAATTCCTTTTTTCTATAGAGCCCTGTATTAGCATCATCAGTGAGGTAAGTATGATTTTAAAGTAGGTATGATAACTTTAAACGCTGCTGCGATTGTATTTTGTTTTATCATACAAATTTAACGCTTACGTCACAGAGGCCTCAAGTATACGATAAGCAAAAAGGGATCGCGGAATAAAAAATACCTATACAGGGTTATCAGTAATTCATTGACACTGCGTAAACTACCTGCAGTTTACGCTTACTAACCTAACTGTGACCACGAGCTTGTTCGTGAAGACACCAGCATGTCTACCATGAGTTGTCACAGTTAAATCGCCTGACGTTACGACAGTAGTTACGTAAATACGCATAGAGTTATCCACAGCGCATTTTAGTAGGTACCTAACTATCCGCTGGAGGCGCTTTAGAAGTTTTCATACATTTTTTTAACTACAGTCTCTAGCGAGTATCCATTGTCAAAATTCATGGTAGACACACTGGTTTTAATTTTTAAACACTGTATATGAAAGCTTTACCCTGTCTTCAGATTTGTTTTGGACCTTAGACCTAAGGCTTTTAAAATGGTTTTTGCCGATCGTGTTTTGTCTCTACCTGTACGAGAGGAACCCGCACTCAGCCCCACTCACCATCACCAGCCTAACACCATACCATCATTTATTATTGACAGACGACCTTGGGCTACATATTTTTCCCTTTAGAACACGTTGTATGGAAATTATTAGGTCAATGGCTCTCGTTAAAACTTTTCGAATTGTTTTCTAAAGTTGGAATTTTAGGATTCGTGTAATGCTCTTGGTATTGTAAGGGAATTCAGGAAATTGCGATCCCCAAGAACTTGTACTAATTTATTATGTAACAAAATTAATAACAAGCAATTTTTTTTAAAGTTACCTATAAATTTTAAGGTTTAAGTGCTTATTTTGCAAGCCTTACGAAATAAAGTTAACTAAGTCTGAAAACTAACATACCATCGTTGTCCGTTTCATATCCAGCACGAGCGTAGGTACCTACGTTAGTTAGTAGTTATAGTTATAAGTCATTTTTTATTTAAATAAAATAGTTTTTAGTCCCTCCTCAAACATGTTTAAAAACACAGCACGATTCTGGCTGGCTAGGCGCACAGATAAAGGGGGGCACATTAAGATCGGTCAGTATGGGAAAGTCTGAAACTTTAGGATGAACGAAGATCTCTGCTCAGGAACCATGTCATTCATTGATTTTAGTGACAAGTTAAACTGCATTCATATCTACGTTAAAAAAACTTGTTCTCAGCTTGGGAATCGAACCTAGTCGTTTTAAAAATAAAACTCATACTAATTATATTTACATATGTAGTATATCAATTGTGTAGTTCTCAAGCAGTAAAAGTAACTATTTTTTTTGTCTAATATGAATAAAATGCATTGTTTTCATATCCTTTAATTTATTTTAGTATGTTTTAGAATAAACATGTGTATATTCATATTTGAATTTGCGTTAAAATTAACTCTATGACATATTATTCATCCTTTTTCATGCGAGCCATGCTAGCCTTAGTCAGGTGTTAAGTTCATCCATTAAATTAGTCGATAGAATCAAGAAGAACTTCTATTATAACTAATTATTTTAAACTATAATGATAACTTGATATAGTTTAGTAACGGTTGCATCAATTAAAATGTAATTAAAAATAACCGATATTTGTTGAAAGATAGCTAATGGTTCAGATATAAAGATTTGATTAAAACGAATGCACGTTTAAATTCAAGGTGATGTGATATGTAAAAATGTACAATCTTTTAAATTTTTTGTAAATCTGTTCGGATTTTGATTATTGCCATTTAGTCTAATTGTTGTCCTACGGCGCAATAAAAAATATCAAGTGTTTTGTATTATGGTATGTAAATAAGGTATGCTAATTGCTGAAAATAGCATTATTATAATCAACAAAATGTCATGTATGCCGGCTGAAGTATCAGCCTCAATGGTAATCTACTTACCAAAGTTGACTGACACTCTATCGCGTGTTTCGATCACAGCAGCTCGGATGTCTGATGGTTTCAATTGACATTTTGATAATCCAGATAAAGGTAAAGAGGCTTTTTTAAAAAATATAGGGAAAGTTAAGGAAGACAAATTAATTATTATTTTAACTATAGTACTTAAGATCATACACGCTGCAGTAAATGGTACCACATTATATTTATGGGCTATTTGGCTATATGGCATAAGACATTAATATGACCATTAAAGTGCTCGGTTGCAAGGGCCAACGGCAGCAAATAGCACGCAAATGAGCCTTTTAATTTTACGACGAAACTCTGGGGAAAATCACTGTTTAATGAAAATATAAAAATCTCGAAGTGGGGATTGAAAAGTAGACTACTTTTACTACTTTTTAATTACGGTTCCTCGGACGACGTCCTACTTTAAAAATAAAATAAACATAACTTCGCTTCCGCGTAAATTGATGTTTTTTTATTAATTTCTAGCATACATAATCTAAATACACTAGAATAACATAACAATCTAGCCATATATTTGGCTAATGGGTAATTTTGTTTTAACTTAATTTTATAAAAACATATCACTAAGAACGTGTCCATCGGCACTTTTCTTATTGTCTCTATTTAAGGGGAAGACACTTTGTTCATGAGTTCTTTATAGTAAACTGTGATAAGAAATTTAATGCAATATTAAGTTATACATAAATATAGTATCCTTTACTTTTCTAGAATTCATACGTTATATCAGAGGCAAATATTTCACCAATCGTAAATTGTGAGAATGGATTTACTATCACCCCTTTTATACCCTACATATAATCTAGTGCTCCAGTTTAAACGTGCATTATGGCACACGTATTTTGCACATCACGTCAGCTTGATAAGATTAATCTAGTCACCTCGGTAATACTTGCTGATCGAAAACGTAATCTTACATGCTCATAATCACATAAGTGTTGAAGTTTAGAACACAAACATGTAAAGACCAGACCAAGGTGCAAGCGTTGCGGGGAGATGCTGGTCCATCCAGCGGCTCAGGATCGCTATTGGAAGCGTTGCATGGGGCAGAACTATGTTCAGCAGTGGTCGTTTATGGGCTGATAATGATAATGAAGACAGGTCCATCATAGAACTAGCATCTTGAGAGCTAACTTATGTTTAAAGTTGGTAGTTCTAGAAGATATAGTTTGTCATTGATATGTATCTAATATTTCTGACATGATGCTATTATATTTTCACAGAAGTCGGAAGTTTTTACTCAAGTTTTTACTCTATGACCGTGCCCTTACAGGGTGCATGTTAAACTTCAGATAATCCATTAATTGTAAGGACACTTTTATGCAATAAACGATTTTTACTGTATTAAACTCAAATAAACGATTTGAATTTGATAACCTAACCGCATATACTTCAGCTGTTCCTAATTTTTCGTTCATTTATAATCTAAAGCCAAATGGTAACCACATGATATTGTGAAATAGATTACAAGACATGACAGAGCATATAAAAATATAACCACATATTACAGATTAATAATTCTACAATGTACCTAACCATGTTAGTTACACCTGAGATAAAGGGTTGTTGTAAATGCGTATGTATATTGTAACATTTATCTTTTGATATCATTTTATCTAATAAGGATTTAATCCTGAGTGACTGGCTGACTGACGCAAATCGCTTTATAGTCTGACGTGACGATGATGTTCAAGGATGAAAGAGGTAGATTAAATCCAAACTAAGATTAGACCCGTAAATTATGCTAAAACATTATTTTTTTCACTAGGTAAGTAATTTTGAATGTTTTAACATACACTCGAGAGCAATGAATCCGGGTCACTTAAAGAATGTTAAAAATCTCGGAAACTAAAAATGATAGGTTAATGCAATAAATTGTATTTAATAGACAATGTAATACTCCTTAAATGAAAGTAAAAAAATATGAGTCACCATACATTTTATTAACACAAAATTACATAAAGAAAAAAACTGCTGATCTCTCCTTAAAACAAAAATAGGAAACATGAAATTTTTGAACTTTATTACGATTTTCTTGAATTTTAATACTTCGTATTGCCTCCTCGTGCTTCCATTACTGCGTTTACGCGGTTTGGCATGCTGTACACCAAGTTCCTTATACGATTTTGGGGAATATTCTCCCATTCCTCTGTGAGAGCAATTTTGAGCTCACGAAGCGTGATTGGGGGAGGGTTTCGTTGTTTTACGCATCTGCCTAGCTCGTCCCAAGCATGCTCGATCGGGTTGATATCCGGGCTGCGCGCTGGCCACTCCATACGAGTAATGTTCATCTCTTGAAGGTAGTCATTCACAATCCTACCTAGATAGATAGATAAACAGATAGATAAACATTTATTTGCTTCTGCAACACACAGTACTTAAGTGGTAATTATAGGTAAGTACATACATTTGATCATCATCAATTATACACATTTGACAAAAATAAATATAAAATAAAGCTTACAAGAGAAAACTAATAATTGATGTAACAAAAGGCACAGCCTATAAAAATAGCACATATTAAAAAAAAAAATTTACAAATAGGCACGGTGTGTGCTGCAGCACAGCAAAAAGGCATTAACTCAGTGAATAGTTTTGCTCTAGGAGCAAACACTGATTTTCAGTAATACCCTCTAAGGTGACCCGAAAAACGAGATACTAACGAGTAATGATGTGTCTAAATTATTTAAATGAAATATAAAAAGGAAAATAATAAACAAGATTACGATAAAGAACAACATTATTTAAGCTTAACGTGTTCCTTGTATTAACCTACATAGAGATCGGCGCTAGGCGCAACATCAAAAGCAAAAGACAGGACTATACACCCATTTTGTTTTACCTGTATGAGGTCGGGCATTGTCATGCATAAATATAGCATCCTCACCTAAATTGACCATAAATGGACCAACGTGATCATTGAGGATTTCTTCCACATATCTTACGCTAGTTAAAGAGCCGTTTTCTATGATCACCAGCTCTGTGCGACTTTCAGAAGAAATTCCGGCCCACACAAGTACAGACCCACCACCGTAGGCTACTTTTTCTTCGATGCATGCTTGCTTGAATCTTTCCCCTGGTCTTCGATACACTCTGTGTCTTCCATCGTGCTTGTAGAGCATAATTTTTTTACAATTTATTGCATTAACCTATCATTTTTAGTTTCCGAGATTTTTAACATTCTTTAAGTGACCCGGATTCATTGCTCTCGAGTGTAGTTATTAAACAAGCAAAGGTGCGAGCGGTAGCTAATCGGCAACCTTTTTATTTTTAATCTATAAGTACAAAAGTAATAAACAAATATCGGGCGCCTATCACAATCTGGCGATATCTATTAGTTCTATCGAAACAAGTATAGAGTGTGCAGTGCTAGGGAAATTAGTTTTGATAAAATAAAGATTTGTATACATTATATGTTGAAAGTTGCATTGAAAATAGTGTTCAAGTAAAATATTAAATAATATAAATGTTTAAGCATTGAGTTACAGAATAAAGTGTAAAACAAAATGGGTGCAAATAATAAAGAACCTAAAGAGACCGGTAACCCACCTGAGCCGCAAAGAAAGGGTGTACCAGGAATATTCTCCCGGTCTTTATACTTATGGATGTTTCCTGTTTACTACAACGCCTTTCATCGAGATCTAGAAGAGTATGATTTAAGACCAGCGAACTATCAATATGATTCCAAAGTCTGCGGGGACATTCTAGAACGGTGAGTGAAGTGAATATTGAGATGAACCTCTTGAAGATGAACTTTATTTATATGGTCGCAATAAAGAATTTGAATTTGAGAAAATATAACGTATATAACTTTTGGAATCTACTTACTCGTACAACTATTATAAATTTCCTTTGATAATAGTGATGCTCAGATGGTAAATACTTTAAATATTTTAATTATAAAAATGTTGAAATATGAAACGAACAGGCAAATAAAAATGTGAACGGGTCAGACATTTGGCTCTCATCCTCTACATATATTTTTCTAAATTCTACGAAATACTATTACTGTTAGTTAGTCAACTGATATTTTGTATAGTATCATATCTTTTACAAAAATCTTGTAATCGCCAACCTGTCCATTTACGGCAGTTTATTTTTTATCACCAAAAATATTGGGAAAAATTGACTCGCCCAAACTCAATTGATGATTTTAATCATAAAAATGTTGAAATATGAAACGAACAGGCAAATAAAAATGTGAACGGGTCAGACATTTGGCTCTCATCCATTTAACATGCCAACTTTCTGAAATGGCACGATTTCAAACCTCTTCTTATCTGTGCACGATATACCAACGAGCTTCTCAATTAATAGAACTTTACTTGTTAAGTTTTTTTTATAATTAAGACCAAATAAATAAAATGCTGATATTGATTAGAACACAGTATCAATATTTTAATGGATGAGCAGCTTATATGGTTTTTATTCTTTTTTATACACTACCTGCTCCACAATGGAACATGTAACGACATGTATAGTGACGTTCATCGATAGCTTACCCCCCTGAATGATTCTAAGTTTTGGTTTTATAAATTAAATTAGTTATTTTTATATAAAACAGCTTCCTATCTTCCTTTTGACGAAATATTCTTGTTTTTAAATATTTATGTATTCATAGAAATAGACTTTAAACTTAAGGTTACGAAGAACGTCACTGTACCTACATAGAGCTAACCCAAAGCAGGTGATCGCACAAGTTCTCATTGTGCGGGTCTCCTTGGTATCTTTACCAATAACAAGAAAAATATAAGAAGAACATGAAAGCCTTCAATCTAAATTATATATTAAATTAAAAATTATATAAAATATTTATTATTTAAATTATGTAAATTATATATTAATTTTAAATCTTCTCGCAGTGAGTGAGAAAAGTAGAGCATTCCCCTCGTGGATAAAGCTGTATTCGTCTTGGACGTGCTTGTATCCCTCTCGCACTCATGATTCCAGTCCCTCGCTCCGCTCGTGAGATACCTCTAAAATCCTGACTTGCGCTCGAGATTCAATTAGTACCAATGACGTAATGCATTGTTTTATTCCCTCGTTGATTCTAATTATTAGTCATCAATAGTTAAATACGTAAAGGCTAAACTAGTCTAAAGCCAAAATTTGTGTGTTATGACTGGCCAAGACATCAGAATGTCACCGTAACCGTAACTCTGCATAGTACCTAATTAACCCTAGTCGTATCAAGATCATCTGGTTCATTCATATACTTTTCTCAACACATTTGTAGGAATTGGATAGCAGAAGAGGTAGCTGCCAAAGCTGCTGGCAGGAAACCTTCAATTTTTAAAGCGCTTGTAAAGAGCTTCGGATGGTCTTTCATTCGTGGTGGCCTGATGCAATTTATATTTGTTTCACTGCGGTAAGTCATTTACTTTATACTCGTACGTTTTTAAGACTATGTTATGCGGGATATTTATGCTCTAAGCACCAACATAATTCTGTAGGTAGATAATATTTTTTCTGCAGCGGGCGGGTTCGATTCCTATGCCGGAACAAATGATTGTATGATCTACAGATATTCATTGGGTCAGATCTGGGTGTGTGTAAAAAAATATCTATATTATCTATGAAGAACCAATACCCCATAATACAAGGTTTGCTTCTTTGAGGGCTCTATGATGATATGTGGATTATCCAGCATTCATTTTTCGTAATGAAAAAACAACAAATTTAGGATTAAAGATAATACTACTAAATAGAAAATATAATAATAATAATGCTGGACAATTCACACAGCATATATTACGTAATCTTTTATCCCGTAAAAACTATCCGTCTTAATCTTAGACACTTTAAAAGCGTATGTTAGGGCTATATATTATATACTCGTATTAAACACGGACTGCACGTCTCAAATACACGGACAGTGTATAAGAGCCTCAAGGCTTTTATTAAGTTCACGTATACAAGACCTCTTTGGATAGATCTTTATCAAACAGTTAATGAAAATTTCAGAACGGGCACACCCCTCCTTTTCGGGCAGCTCCTCCTATTCTGGTCCGCAGACTCGACCATGTCTAGAGAAACAGCTATGTACTTCGCCATAAGCATGATCGTATGCAACTGGGTGGCTGCGTATATGAACCACCATGGAAACCTTTACAGTCAACAATACGGGATGAAACTCAGGGTTGCCACCAGCTCGCTAATGTTTAGAAAGGTTTGTAGATTGTCTATGACATATAGAGAGGTATAATTTATGTTATAACTACATTGACCAGCAAAACTAAGTATCACATTTTTAATGTTTTCTAAACAATAGAAGTTAAAGATTTAAAATAAAAAAAAGTTTTACACTATTTTGAGCAAGAGAAGTGAAAATGAAGTTTTGCCGTAGGAGAAATATGTAGTACTACGTCGTGCCAAACCCAGTTGCAGCATAAACGGAAAGAAAAAAAGGTCGCACATCTTTTTTTTACACTTTTCCCAAAGCATCATACCAAATCAAATCTTAAGTTTTGTCAACAATTAAAAAAAACAATCCCCCATACATTTTCTATGAAAAAACGAGTAAGTGAAATCCACAATGTCGCTCATGCAATGGTTCTTAATTTAAATTCGTATGTAACTACTTTTTTAAGTTGGTATATTGGCTAAATTTGAAGGCATATGTCTCTACTCTACCCATGATCACTCTAACGACGATGGTTTATACGTACAAATGTCGCCAGACCAAAATAAGAAACATATCTACCTATGGTTTATCCATTTTGAATGGAGCATGTAAGTAAAAAAAGTACGACACAAATAACACAATCTCTCTTGCTTGGCGTCGAGTTTAAGATATAATTGTAAGCAATATTTTTTGAAGGGAGGATCTTAAATTGACAAGTAATATAAATTACGTATAAAAGGACGCGCCAACAAAGTGAATTTTAGGTTAAGTATGGGTGGTTTGTTTACGTTTATGCTCCATTCAAAATGGATACGATATAGTTAGTTCTCTTAAAAAAACAAGCTTTTTATTAAGTTTAAATAAAAACATAAAAATAATAATTTTTGTAATGTTCAAAGTGTACCATCGAGTTAGAGCGAACATGGGTAGGGACATAAATGTATCTGTGCTTAGCCACTAAAAGCCCGAATAATAAGTTGGTAAAAATTTATAACAAAATCTACAGCATAATTATAGAAGAAAAAAACGACATAGCTTTCAGTAGAAAACTTATAAACCTACTTTGCTATGAAATGCTATTACTCAGTTGACGAATTCCTATCCGAAACTACTGCATAACATAAAATAACCTCGATACCTTACCTATGTGATAATAATTAAACCACCTGAGCTTTCTAATTTTATTCTGCCATTTAAAATGTATAAATTCTCTTGCAGTACCCTACAGGGTACATGTACTGACGACCTAAGTATACATTAAGACCTAAGCTGTATACCATGTACATGCGAGCAAAATAAATAAACTTAAGCCTTCAAAAATAGCCTATCAACTTAAAAAAAGTAGTTTTATACGAATTTAAATTAAGAACCATTGAATGAGTGACATTGTTGTTTTCACCTATGTACTCATTTTTTCGTAGATAATGTATGGGAATTGTTTCTTTTTAAATTATTGCAAAAACTTACGATTTGATTTGGTATGTTACTTTGGGAAAAGTGTTCCTGGTTGGAAATAGAGTCGATTAAAACCAATTTGTTTTTTTTACAAATGTCATTTTTTGAGCAAACTGTACTTTTTTAAAATAAACTAAAAATAGCAAATATTTTTTCTTCAAAATAAAACAGAAGGTTCCTAAGCACAAAACCGTCTAACTATAAAATAAACGGTAGCTACCATTAAGGGGTCAAAAATTGGTCCTACCCTGTATAATATACGGTAGATTGGTGTACATTAACTGTATTTTATGTTTTCTGTATTTTCTGTAATCTGGTGTGCAATAAAGAATAATTGTTTTGTATATCTGCCTATAAAAACTCACTCTTAGTGATTTTACATAATTTTTACTAAAAAATATAGGAATACTCTAAACACAAGCCATGATAAAATTGCCTGTTATGTGTTAATAAGTTCAAAAACGAACGAGACAAAATGAAATGATGAATGAAAACTGTTTAAATGATAAAGTTTTTTAATAATAATGTTTAAATGATGATAATACGCGAGTCCTGAAAATACATTCTCCCAATATTTTTTTGGTTTTCTACTAACTTTGCTTACAAAAAATATCTAGGATTCTACATCCGAAATACTGAAGTGAATCTCTATTCCAGATAATGCGTATGGGTAATTCAGCTTTAGGCGACACGACGGCTGGTAAAGTCGTGAACCTATTGTCTAACGACCTCCAAAGATTCGACATGGTGTTCACATTTCTTCACTATCTCTGGATAATCCCAATACAGCTGGTGGCTGTCTGCTATTTAGGCTATATGCAAGCGGGGTACGCTGCACTTATTGGAATGGCTGCTCTTATTATAATAGCACTGCCTATTCAAGGTAAGATCATTATTATCGACCTAGATAAAATTCCGCATAGCGTCAGTTACTGCATTATTTCATTTTACTGTACACAAAGTCGTTTATGAGTTGATTTTGTTTAGAATACTTGATATAATTTGGTTCAGGCCAAACGTGCGTAATATTTACAAGCCCTGTTACTAATGTGTTTGACAAATCTTTTACATAACTGAATTATAAAATAGTTATCTTTCAGTTATCGAATTTTGGCGTACTTAAGTAAGTTTGGTGACAATGCAATGTCTTTGTACCATCGAGCTGTTCTGATGATAGAGACAGGAGGTGGCCATAGGAACTCATCAACAAAACGACGAAACCCCGTCGAGTTTGGGTTCTTTGGATTTGTCTCTCCAAGCACTTTGAATCAGAGACCTCTTTTAATATTAATGTTATTGAATTTTAAGATGCTTCAAATGAGTCGTTTCATGCAAAAGTCTTGTTTGTATCACACGAATGTCATTTCTGTTGAAAGTATGTATACCGACATCATCATCATCATCATCATCAGTCCTTTACGACCCACTGCTGGGCATATGCCTATATGCTTATGCCATTGACCTCGACCCTGCGCCAGTCTGGTCCTGGTGTAAGTAGCCTATGGTCTTTCGGATGTCATCAACCCACTGAGCCGGTGGCAGAACGCAACCCAAAACGAATAAAATTACGCTCTGTTGGCTTTTGCACGATAGGAGCTTTGTGTATCAGTCATCATCCAATTTCTGTATGTTATTTTTGTTATAGGTGGTCTTGGTCAGATGATTGGTAAAGTGAGATTCCGCAACGCTGAAAAAACAGACGAAAGAGTCAAATTAATGAGTGAAGTGATCAACGGAATTCAGGTAAGTACTTTTCGGCGAAGTTGGTCGATATGGCAAGGTTTTCCTTTGCAATATTTTATCGATTAAGTAATTAAATGATAAATGTTTAATAAAGGCTAGAATATTTTAGCGAAGTCAATGGAAATAAATAGCTTTTTAGCTAAATATGCACTGGAATTTAATAACAATGAGTGCTTACTTAATAACTTTTGTACAATTTCAAGTATTGTGTGATCTAATTAGTTTATTATTTTTAGTTATATCATTTGAAGTATTTTGTGATCTAATTAGTGTTTTATTTTTGTTATTTTTCAGGTTATAAAAATGTATGCTTGGGAAATACCATTCCAAAAAGTAGTAGGGGAGAAGCGGGCAAACGAACTCAAGGAAGTGAGGAAGGCTACTATACTGAGAACCATCTTCATTGGCTTTATAATCTTTACCGAAAGAACGGCGATGTTTTTTACTATCCTCACTTTTATCCTACTCGGGAACGTTATGAGTGCTACTGTTGTAAGTATCTACTATATATACGAGTATATCTGAGGGCCTAGACAGTGTAACAATCGATGTCGATAGCGATAGTAGAAAAGTCCAAAAATTTATGATCTGTTTCGAATTTTTCCCTACGAATCTTTCAATTGTTTTCGATTCGCTTCATAGCGAATGCCGTTTGGCTACGCCCTCTGGCCAGATTGGATGACGATCCGCGAAAGACTGCAGCAGGGGTATCTTAATTCGTCGGAAAAGCTGTCGGATTCGATATCGGAAACTTTTACCATCAAAATAGCGTTCTAAATTTCCGTCGGAATAGAATTCAAATTCGAATCTGGCGTTTTCGCTTCGGAAACGAATCGAAACGAATTAACATACCCCTGCTGATGCTGGATGTGGCAAGCTGAAGATGGGCTCTACGGCGGCGCTCTGTAGGGAAGGCCTATGTCCAGCGGTGGACTAATATAGGTAAAATATCATGTAAAACTAGGTAAAGCTAGCGTTCTTCAAAAGATAATTGGGTTAGTAATAAACAGTAGAGTGTATTGACAGTGAGCTTCTAGACTACGTATTGAATAAATATTTACGTATTGAATTAATATTTTATCTATCTCATATTTACTGCGTCATTAAACTTTACAGTATAGTAGTACCTACCTATAGTGCCATTTGACACTGTAGGTAGGTACTTGTACTGTTACCGATTCAACACGTAGATTTTACAACCAGTTCAATGAACGGTTGACCGTTAGATGGCCAAGACCAAACTACTAGTCGTAAAACCTAGATTGTTTTCCCACTATACTTCCAAGTATGATCGTAGAAGAAAAATACGTAATATGTACAAAGATTTTTGTATCAGATAGAAATTCAGTTTTCAAGACACGAGTGAATGTTTTAGACCTTCGTGATACATTGTCACTGTTGACCAGGTGAGATTGTGGTCAAAAGACTATAAATAACCTATAAAAACCTCGTTTAGAACACCAATGATTGTCGAAGCGACACACTACTTTCTACAAATGATTAATTAATAAAGCCCAGACACTTAGTTATACTTGCTGCGACGACCTCTGTGGCGCGGCGGACGAAGGTCCGCCTGCGACGCAGTAGGTTGCATGTTCGATTCCTGCCTCGGGACAAATGTGTGTACGATCTGCAGACATTTGTTCAGGGCGTTCTGGATGTTAACTAGGTATATAAATAATATTATATCTATCTATGTAGTGTATTGTATTATGTATATCAGTTATCTAGTACCCATAACACAAGCTCTGCTTCGTCGTATGTATATTAACCCGCTTACATTCATAATGAATTCGTCTAACTACGAAAGTTTCTATAATAAATAAAACCTCTAGATGGAATACAACAACTCGTAGGTTCATAAGTCTACAGTTAGCAATTTTATTTTATTGTAAATATTCGTTTCAACCTTTTTCTGTTATTTTATTATATGATAGGTCGCAAAACCATAAATATAAGGACCGTTATTTACTGTTTCACGGCATGTGAAATACCTACGCGATTTTATTCTGCAATGCGTTAACCTCAAAAACGGCCCCGTATGTTCCACCCGACCCCGGAAGTCACATTACTTTTAACTCTTGGCAGTTAGCGTGGACTTACGCACTTACATTTTTCAGATATATCCTCTGCAGCAGTTTCTGAGTGCAGCGCAAATCAACATTACGTTTGTTCTGCCCTATGTGTTGTCTTTTGTTGCGGAAACAGTTGTCTCTCTCAGGAGAGTTCAGGAATTCCTTAATTTGGGTAAGAAAACACAACAGATCTTTCAGTTACTTTCATAGTTTAGCAGAATATGATCATGTTTAATTTGATAAAAGAAAAACGTAAGTGTTAAATTCTCTTCATTATACAAGAGCGAGTAATACCTGGAACAAATTAACCACGTGGTTAAGATGTTTTTTTAATAATACACTGTCTCCAAAATTTTTCATTGGTATCGATATGAAAACGTGCAGTTACCGTATACAAGGTGTGTTACTATAAGAATAAAATGATTTAACAAAAGCCGAACTAACATAATTGTAAGTTTGACTGATGCGACGTGTGATTCAAAACACACGTGCAAAAGATATCGGGTGGCCATTCACCTTTAGACAAGTGCAGATGCAGCCATATATTCACATGCGTTCGAAAAAGCATTTTGCGTGTTTTCTGAATTATTTTCTAAAGCTAAGCTTTTCAACAGCCAAGAGGGCTTGGCGAAACTTGAGTCTAAAAAGTAGCGGCAGATCAGAAGATACCTTTGCTAACAACGTGTGTTATCAAAGGGGATTAATAACAATGATAGAATTAAAATTTTTGTCACAGGTTGGTCTGTCATCCCAGTTGATGAACAAAAGCCACAGTGTCTAATTATAAGTTTAATGGAAATAAGTAAGGGTCCGACGAATCCTATGATATCGTGCAGATGTGCGCAAAGTGGGATTAAAGTCATAATTTACACTCATATTGAAAGGTTTTAACGGGAGTGCATCAAATTTGCATAGCGTTTAAGCAAAAAAATTATCTATCTATCATCTTTATTATAAACTAGCTGTGCCCCGCGACTTCGCACGCGTTGTTCCTATGGAAACGTTTAAAGGTGTTTTCCCGGCAGTTATTCGAATTTATCTCGCCGTAAAAACCATCCTTGAACTTCAACGAACATTTAAAAAAAAAATCAGCCAAATCGGTCAAGCCGTTTTCATGTTATGTCGAGACAACGGAAAACTGGTTTCATTTTTATATATATAGATAGATAGATGAGAAAAATTAGATGGATGGACGGATGTTTGTCTCTTCTTCACACTAAAACTACTTGCGGGTCGGGCTGAAATTTTGCATACAGGTAGTTCTAGGCCTCGAATAAAAGATGGCTACTTTTTCTCATGGGGTATCAACTTTTATCGAGTGTGAAAGAACGTGTGCGAAACTAACGGATAATCCTAAATGATTTAATATCCGTATCTGAGACCCCGTAACTGCATCCATATCCGAAACGGCATATCCATAACATACCTGATCTACATTCTTTTGCAGAAGAATTGCCCGACGCAGAAGGGAGAAACACATACCCTGTCACAAAGTTGTTCCGCAAACTATCCGAAAACTCCAAGGAAATCGAGGGTTCCGTAAGGCCACTTTCCTTTAACAGCAAGTCAGTTGACTTGTACAGCGGCCCCCAAATTACAGGTAAGCACCAAACTTGGATCATTAAATATATATAAATAATGTAATTCAACATTCATAATATGTTATTTTTCTGTTTTATATGTTTATCCATATTTATTGCACTACCTTTCTCCATGGCCGAAAGGTTTTCTGTAAGAAAACTCTGTAGAGGCACGCCTTACACGTCCCTTAAGTTGTCAAATTTTGTGTATTATTTGAGCTTATGTACAATAAAAAAATAAGATTTAATGTTGGACAATTCACTTATCTTCTAGCCCTAAACTAAACAGAGTTTCTGTAATGGATAGACTAGACTAGACCATTGAAATAATTCTCAACCTCAACAGCCTATATTAGTGCACTGCTGGACAGGCGACCTGATAAATGCCTTGTTGGCTTTTTCTCAAGAGGATTAGTGACCATATTCCCTAGAATTGTTGTTAGGCCTCTTATAAACCCGCGGGAAAAGTTGGGGTGATGCGAATTCTAAGCTGGCACCACAGGGCATTGATAGAATCAATACATTAGAAAGATAGATTTTTTGTTCATAGAAAACACCCAGAACACCGATATGTAGATCGTACAAATGATTTCCCTAAGCGGGAATCGAATACGCAATCTCTTGCGTTGCAGGAGTACAAAAATTATTTGTGGCTTAGTATCATTATAACATTTGTAACTTATGCCTGATAATGACAACAGAGAGCATTTAAAACACCGCCCGTCCTAATAAAAGTCAAAAACAAAATGTTATTTCAGAATACGAGGAAGCTCATATAACTCTGTTTACTGAGCTAACATACACTGAAATTTCAAGTAAACATCAAAAACATTTAACATTTTATTATAAATATGTACTGACCTCTTTTGAAACTTTTCATTATTTTAACTCATTATTTCGCGTAAGTTGAGCTTCAGGAAAAACACAAAGAGAAAACATTGGCATCAATATTATCTTACATATATGGATAAACACATAACTTTTCTCCGTTTACTGCATAGCTTTTGCTCACGAAATGATAATAAGTTCAGGGAAATTTTATTGAATTTATTGAATTGTAATAACATTTCACGCAGAGCTCAGAGGTATTTTCATAAGGAGTCGAGATGTTGCTGAAGTTAGGAAGTTGATATAATTTATTGAAATACTCTAAGTTACTGATGATCTTAAGGCGCATACCCGAGCCAATGCGGCGCGCCACCTATTTTATCATATTATTACGTTTAATACAGAAAATTTCAAGAATCCATCGTACAGTTTGTGAAACCTATTAGAAGCTATTATGTAAAACCTCCGTAATTGTTTGTTTTATCGCTTAGGCAGAGATGGGAAAATAGAGTTTGGTGGCCACAAAGGACAACTTTGTATCTCAGCCTAAGCTTTGCAAAATAAAACTATTACAGAGACATTAATAAATAGCTTATTATAGGTATCGCAAACTGTACGATGGATTTTTGATATTTCGTGTGTTAAACGTGATAAGATAAAATATGTGGTGCCGCCACTTTGACTCGGGTATGCGCCTTAAATGTATAAATAGACGCTTCATGTTTTGCCTAGAATTTTTTCATTCAAAACTACAAAAGGTACAAGCTGAACATAGTGAAGTGTTGCCAACAACACTTCGAATAGAAACCCGCTCGTGCAAATCGAGGCTTCTGCTTTGGCAGAAATGAAAAACATCAGTAACTTTTTGTGCATTCGTCGGCATATCAAAGCGAACTTTTTAGGCGAAAAATTTGATATTTCCCGCAGCCTCTAATGATTTTCTTTGAAGCCCAGCACATAGCATACCATGCATAAAATATTTTTTTGTAAACATACTTTTTACATCAATAACTTTATTGCCAAAGAAAATTATATAAAATATATCAAATATTAGAAATTAATTAGAACTAGTACTTACAAGTGAAATAATTGACCTCACTGCAGAGAGTTGCAAACAATCTGCAGGTACCTTTTTTCAACGGAAATCCTTTATGGATACGTCTGGGTCCTGGGGGACCCAAAGATTATGTCGGACTCCGTATACCGACTAAAAGCACCACGTGCGTTCTTCTCACGCCTTGTGCCGAGGCCACGAGAACGCGCAAGCACTCTTCCGCAGGTACCTAGCTCAACTGATCCATATCAAACACCAGTCGGAAGCGTCCCCAAGACGTTGGCTGCATTGCCCCGCTGTGTGGCAAGCTGATGCGCTGCGCAATATACTCACCAGCTCTCGGGTCACGCGTCGCTTAGACCAGAAGCTCATATTTTTTTTACCGGGGTGCCTCAATACGATACTTTTCTCCCCTAGGAGTCGAGACTCCAAGGGAAGAAAATATTTAGGTTCAGTCGCAACCTGCACATTTACGCCTGTTGAGATACTCGATCAAATTTGCCGCCTCACCCTATTGCGGTGTGCCATACCGCTCGGGCAAACAAGCCCATCGAGCAAAATGACAATATTATACAAAACATATAACAAATACCTTTACCCTGCTATAAATTTAAATTTGAGATGCCTTCCAATGGCTATTAACTGTAACAAACGAATCCACCGAAGCTCTTATGATCCGTAATTCGTAATCACCCCCATCCTCTGACTTAATTCCGTCCTCTATCAACTAATGATGCAACAGTTCCTATTCCTAGTTTCTACATGACTTCTGGAGTTTCTTGATTTTTATGCATTTATCTATAGTATCACAATAATATTTACTTATTTATATTATTACATACATACATATATAAGATTTAGGTTTTGCCTACTGTCCTTTTAGAACTTTTTGCTGTTAAGGAACTCGATATCCATGTATTCGAAGGAGATTGTTAATGTTAGCGGCACAGTTTTTATAACTGCTGCGCGTATTATCGTTTTCACACCAGTTGTCCATTTCCTTTGTATTTGGTTCCATATAAAGAAAAAACGTAATATAATACTTTTTTTACGAAATATGTATGAAGTATTGGCCTTATTTTTGACCTGTAGTTTTTTCTTTCTGGCCAGTGTGATAGATACCCTACATTATAATTGTAAAAGAGTCTTCACATCAAAGTCGCCGGCTCGCCGAAATTTTGCTCTTGTGGGCTACGTACAATATTCACAAACTAAAATGTCTAACCAACCCACCCGCCCCGGGCCGTACTGTAGAGTTTTACTTCATTTGCTTTTTGCATCAGATAGATCTATTTAGTACACATAATGCAAGCAAGGAGAGTGCTTAGTTCTTGTTTAATTGTTTTATGGTGCATTAAAGTAATATTTTATTATTTTTTATATGATGTTGTGTGAATTGACTAGCATTTTTTTCCCCTTGCAGAAGGTTTAGGGCCTCGCAACGCTCCGCACCGCAGGAGTATGTCCCAAGGAGACGATTCGGCGCTAGTGGTCCGAAACGTGTCCGCCAGTTGGACCAGTGACCCAAATTTTTTGGCACTCAAGAACGTCTCGTTCAGGCTGCGTAGAGGAAAGCTTTGCGCAATCATCGGCGCCGTCGGCTCGGGAAAGGTCAGTTACGTAGTAAGGATTCTTTGAAGCAATGGAGAAAACTGTGATTTTAACACATTCGCTGCCCAATCTCTGTAATGTGGCACGAAGTGGCACGTACTAGCTAGATTTTTGTGTTTGCGTACTAGCATTGGAAATGAAAGTGTTAGTATATTTTGTTTATGAAAGTTTTAGTATAGTTTTTTATTATTGTTCTGCAGGGGGCGCTGCTGCCCGCCCCAAGTGGATATTCCTAAGTCACCTCTTACGATACCCACGCGAAGAGATGGGTGGTGCATATTCTAAGCTATATTCTAAGCAAACACTTGCTGTGTGGTGCCAGCATGTGTTTGCATTGGTATAATAAACTATCATGAAAGCAAACAGTTCGTCGAACGTTGATCCTTGCCAACATTTCCACAGTATTCTCCGCAATCTCACAACAATGTTATAATATTTGTTTAATGGATTTTAGTAAAGGTAGAGCCTAATTCTACTATGAACAATATCCAAATTTATTTGATTTCTTAGAAAATACCCCAATTGTTAAGGCGCATACCCGAGCCAATCTGACAGCAATTCCTATTTTATCATATTTTTACGTTTATCATAAGAATTTCTAAAAATCCTACGTTCAGTTTGTGGTATCTATTATAAGCTATTTTTTAATACCTCTTTTATAATTTTATCTCATATAGTTTAGGAGGAGATGCGAAAATAGAGTTTGGTGGCCAAAAAGCGCAACTTCGTATCTCTTCCTAAGCTTTACAAAATGAAATTATTACAGAGGCATCAATAAAAAGCTTATAATAGATACCAACTGAACGTAGGATTTTTAAAAATTCCTGCGTTCAACGTAATAATAAGATATAATAGTTGGGGGCGCCACTTTCGCTGGTGTATGGGCCTTAAGAGCGCTATAATACCCTAAACCTTAATAACTAAAGTTCTACTAACTTCTGATATTTTGTTTCTTACGAGTGTTTTATTTGTTAGATTAATGGAATTCGATTTACAGTACTATTTTTTTTAATACACAATTTTATAAGGTAAACTTTTTGCTTGTTGTCTTTTGATATGAGCCTTAAAAACCAATTGAAGCGTTTTGTGATAAAATATATAAATTGAACGAAACGTTATGTAGACACACTTAGCCTGCTATGTGAGCTCAGTCACCAATCTACGCTAACACGTTTCTATGGCTTAAAAGTCACTCAAGCATATATCTACGACCGAGCAAGCTTTCATAATACGCGTCTAAGAGACAAAATACTTACTATCCAAAATAAAAGCCACTCAAAAATCGTAAGCTAAGAGCATTTGGTACTCAGTGTTTTCAATTTATTTAGTGTTTGTATTTGTTTTCAGTCTTCAATCTTGCAACTGCTGCTAAAGGAATTGCCTGCGGCTACTGGCACATTTTCAATAAACGGCAAAGTTTCGTACGCTAGCCAAGAGGCGTGGCTTTTCCCTAGCACGGTGCGGGAAAATATTCTCTTTGGCTTGCCATATGATTCGGACAAATATAAGCGGGTAAATATGGAATTATTTGCACATTGATAATATGAATCGTTCAAGTTGTCTGCGTAAACAAACAAACACAACTTATAGGTACCCACCTTATAGGTTCTTATTATCATCATTGCCTTCTACATTTTATAGACACGTCACACACATCATAACTAACAATGCAAATTCAATGCCTATAAAACGCAAGCATGTCTCTTCTCTGCAAAAAAGAGTCCGCTTGTCCAGCTTCCCATTTTCCGGAATGAAAACCTATAAAGGATCAACTGGAGCTCCTCGGTGTCACTCTCACACCAACTTTGAACTTTGGCACATTCATCGAGTCGAAGGCCAAAACAGCAGCCATGAAGCTAGGGATCCTAACTAAGGTTAAGCGATACTTCACACCGGGACAGCTTCTATTCCTTTATCAACGACGGTCTATTTACCGTAAATAAAAGGTAAACCTCTTCAGGTAAATCTTAGCACTATAATGTACCTGAAGAGGAAGAGACAAATAAATAAGAGGGTATCGCTTGCAAGTGTGATACATGCTTGAATGTGTGCATGATGTAGTAAAATGACATGATTATTGAACTCAATCATCGTCATAAGTGTTATGTTATGACTTATGAACTTATAAGCGTATCAGATTATCATAGTAAATTTGAAGAACTACTAAATAAAGTAAGAAGCTTTACATTTTCTTTCATACGTGATGTATTTGTATTCCTAATATTTAGTAGGAATCTTCAGTTTTAATCCCACATACGTGATACCCTGTCGGTATTCATATTCAGGCAGCGCTGTAAGCAAGGCACCGCTCCCCTGGGCTGGGCTACACAGTTATTAAATCGGTACGCTCAAGCTTTCATAGGAGCCCTTGACTTTAAATGTGCTGAAATTATACAAAACTAGGTTCTGCCCGCTGCTTTGCACATGCTTTTCCGAAGTAAAAAGTAGTCTATATCCTCCATCTATACGATACTTTGTACCTCCCTGCCAAATTTCATTCAAATCCTTTTCTCAAATCCTCTTTCAAATCATTAAGGCGTGAAAGATAACACACAGACAAATCGAATAAGTTCAGCTTATTTGATAGTAGGTATATGGATTTTACGGCTTAGCGGATTAGAGGAACTATGTTCTTTGTTATTTTGTACTTATCCATTTAATCATGAATTGAATAATGTAGGGCATTAATGTAGAATACCGATAGAATTTAAAGTACACATATATCTTACAATACATCGAACACAGCAATAAACGGTAATGGTCCCGGTTCGTAAACGCTCTATAGCTATTATTGACGCTGTATAACTAAAAATACTATAACTTGGTCGGGAAATTGCTGCAGAAATACATAAAAAGAAGATTTTTGTATGCCCACATACATACATATTAATGTAAGCGGGTAAACTACGAACCTTGTTTGTGTTAGTAGAACACCAACGTTTCATCCCTTAACGGGGACATCTTCAGGGCGAGTGCGGTTCTAGACGCGCACGATCCGCATCCCTTTGAGCACTGTAAAACACTTACAATATAGTACAGGTAATGTAATACGCTAAAAATCTAAACTAAATAAAGTGTACTTAAATTAGGTAGCGTGGAAGTTCGCTCCTAACTAACTTCACGCTTCAATTATAATTTCACCCTAATAACGATTCCCACATCTTCACACCACCCTGATATCTTATTCAAGCGCCAGAGCTCTGCTTTAATAGGAAAAGTTTTCAGGTGTGTCGAGTATGTGCACTGGAGAAGGACTTTAAGCAATTCCCATTCGGAGACCAGACATTAGTGGGAGAGAGGGGGGTGTCCCTCTCGGGGGGCCAGCGTGCCAGAATCAATTTGGCCCGAGCAATCTACAGAGAGGTATGTATGCACACATCATGTGGCTAGCTGTACTTGGTATGTTGTGTCTCTTGGGAGACGTATTGGTTTCTATGAATCATGTATTAGAACTCTGATGAAATCAATAGTTGCTTTGTTTCTTGCTTGCTTGTGGCTACGTAGTGATGATTTTTCAGGTTTTTAATAATCCAGTACCTAGGTTTACCGGTAAACAAACAACCTTAAAATTAGGTACGTATCTCCATAACACACTATCAGCGAAATCTGGCTTATCTCTGTCTGTTTGCCTTGGAGAGTGGATCTCGAATTTCCGACCGTTGTAAATTATGCAAAGTTTGGCTATATAAATAGACCCAATGTAAACGATCCACCTCTACGTAAGGTAATATCGACCATTCGTTTCCTGATGCAAATGCTAGGGACAAAGCAAACTGGTGTAAAGGTAATCACGGACCGCTCGAATTGTTTGAGCACTTTGAATTTGTAGCGGACGTTCTGAAAATAGTCAGCGCTGTTTTAAATTCACTTCCAAGAGCTTCGATGAATAAGTTTTAACTGTAAGGTATGTTAAAAATTAACCCACATTTTAAATACGCACAAAAACGATAAATAGTTAGTTACTACAAGTACTAGCCCTGCTCATTAAAATACTCAGCATGAGTAGTTCGACACAGCAACAAAAATCTTGACAATTTTCATCGTTTAAATATTCTACTTACAAAGTTTTACCGAGTTATTAATAAACCAAGGTTTACTTACATAACCTAAATGCAGATACAAACTGTAGACTTGGGCAATATTGGGGTAAATCCGTTTTGTTTCTGTGTTTTGACCTAGACAGGCAAAAACGATCTTTTTCCGGGAGTGAAGGCCACTGGATTGATTATATAACTAAGTATTCATTCTGATTTTAAATTTATATACAGAGCTATTTTGTGAAACATGCATAGAACAAAAACAGGAACAAAGCAAAATGAGAACTTAATTTTTTGAATAATCGATATTGTGACCTTGTTAGTGTAACGAGTCACCAATTCTGTTATCTAAGCATTCAGGTACCAGCCTACTTTTGTTGATAGGCCTTTGTTTTGATACGTATTATTTGTTATCTTGACTTAGATGCAATATTACGAGTATATATCTTCGTCTAGTCGCATGATATCCAAAGGATAAGATAAGTCGAAAGAGTAAAGTAATAACAGTTTATTCCTTATATTTTATTGTCTTATCAGCTTAATAATACTATATCTCAGTAAGTAATTATGTGCGCTTAAAATGCTGATAGAGCCGATCGAATAAGCAGCATACAAGTGAAAACTTAGCAAGGACCATCTATTCGACCCCTAAAGGTTTTAATCCAGAGTACCTACTATGTAAACATATAATACCTACCTACTCCATAACTTAGAATAATTTATGGAATGATTTTCTATCGTCAAACAATGGAGGTAAATTTTTGCAGTAGATATTTTCCTACATGAGGCGGGAAATTGAGTTTTTATCGTTAATATATCGAACCGGGGTACCTTATATTTCAGGCTCAGATTTATAGGTCATAGCTAGCCTGAGATTTATTCTGCTGCACCCATGCAGCAAAATAAATCTTGTAAGACACAATTAGTTTGGCATTAGCGTAGGTATTTGAATCGTTTTCTAACATGACTAGAAACCAAATAGGTTCATACTTTTGATTTGCAGACATTATTAAACATCGAGCTTAGTGCTGCTCTCACAGACGTTGATGCTTATCTAAACTATCACTAAGTAAAGATTTTTGTATTGAAATCATTACTAAGCGATAGTTTAAGTAATTATTAACGTGTGTGGCTGTTAGAATTAAGTTATAAATAAGCAATTTATGTAACTGGTCGAAACGACGTGACCCGCTAGCTGGTGAGTATCTGGCGCCGCGCATCAGCATTGCCATACAGAGGGCAACGCAGCCAGAGTCTTGGGGACGCTTCCGACTGGTATTGATATAGATCAGTTCAGCTACGTGTAGAGTGTTTGCAACAGTCTAAAGTTAGAACAATTGTTACATATGTCTATTTTTTATTGATTTCTAATATTAAGCTATTGCATAGCTATTGCGGGCCTTGAGCGCGGGGACCGAATCCAGAAATTCCGTAACGAAAAAACCTCACGCTCCCCACTCCGCCGGGCAAGGAGGTGTGGCTTGAAGGCCGTGCATCGTCTAACGTCGTTTCAGTTCGGCAGTCTTCGACACGGCGTTGTGTGCGTGCGATTAGACGTAGTGTACGACTCTACAAAACTCGCACGAATCGAGACGAGCTGCTCCGAAATCGGACGAATACATAAGCAGCTGTTTATGAGAAAGTATATAGGTGTATAGGGTCACCACGCTCCAAAAGTGTAACTTGAATTAATATCAAAGAAAAAGCAATATTGCATGAATAAAATAAATAAATAAAATTATAATTGCATAAGTTGATACAAAATGCTATGCAATAGCTTTACCGCGGCAGTCCCCGAGTGCCACACGTCTTTTTTAATTGTACTTTTTATTGCCAAAAAAGACTATATTAAAGACGAATTTGAATTAAAGCCAAACAAAAATGGAATATAATGAAATGCGTAGAATTTTCCCTAAGTTTGGGTAAGCTTTCCATTGTAAAACTTAAATTGAATAAAAGCTAAAAGCTAATACATATGTTAATAATAATAATAGGTAATAATAAAAATCATTATTATCCCACCATCTCGGAAAGAGTATTTTTATTCGTAAATTGAATTTAGAACATCGTGTGCACTAAGTTTGTGAATTAAAAAAAACATTAAACCTATTTACTGCTACCTCTATGGTGCCGAATATATCATACAACTTTTTTTTAATTTATTAAAAACTCAGACTCGGAACCTTCTTGGTGTTCTTTTTTCAATTTGCTTTGTACGCGGTTCTTTACGCGGCATTTTTTCACGTCATTGTTAAACCTTGTAATAAAAACAAGAAACTTGAAAACAAGTGAAAAAACTAAAATGAGTGATTCTCTGAAATAAAAGTGTACCTATCTTGTGATTGTAAACGTTTTTTTTTGCATTTAGTCATTTCCTCGCTGAGGTGGAATGAAAAGTTACGTGTTGCACTCGAGTGCAAAGATTTTTCACCTCGTGCTCTTTTGATTCCCTCGCTAACGTTCAGGATTCTAATTTTGAATCACTCGTCATCAAAATTGAACACGCGGTTAAAAAGCAACTTTGCACTCTTGTATAACAAATAACTATTATTGCCCAACTAAATATACATTAATACTAATACGTAACCTGTAACAAATTAACAAAAAGAAGTTACTAAGTAATTCGTAAAGTAGGTTTTAATGTAAGTAAGCTAAAATTAGGGCAGGCAATAGGGATAAACTCAGCATATTGCCAAAAAGCTTATCAAGCATGTGTGGTGCTGGTTTTCAGTTTACCCCTTACCAACTGGTGATTTTCATTATGTTTAAAGAGCAATGTAAAACCTACGTACTTACATCGTTTTGTATAGTCCAAATTTTATTCTTATGTAAGATTAACTTTATTCTAGGTGGACGTTTACCTATTGGATGATCCTCTATCAGCGGTAGACGCAAATGTAGGACGGCAACTGTTCGAGGGATGCATCAACGGTCACCTGCGAGGCAAGACGCGCATCCTCGTCACACATCAGATTCACTTCCTGAAGGCAGCTGACTTTATTATCGTTATGAATGAGGTTAGTATTACCGAAGAATAATATTTTTGATTTTGTTTTAAAAAAACTATACACCAACTTCCGTTATATAGTTTTTTCATGGATCCTATTGTCAGAACTGGACCAAATTAATACGGGAAGCACCAGCTTTCAACTAATAAAATAATCATGAAAATCGGACTACCCAGTCAAAAGTTCTGAGGTAACAAAAAAATGAAAATACTGTCGAATTGAGAACCTTCTCCTTTTTTTGAAGTCGGTTAATAACAATATAGTAGACTCCTATAAAATCCTGACCTCTGCCATCGATGAACAACTCGCAGAGAAATCCGATAATGTAAAATGTAAATGTTTTTTTATTGCACGTTTTTTGTGCTTTATTAGGAAAAAAGAATCCAATTGAGAGACTTTACTAAAATAGATGTAGGTAATACCCTATTCTGCTTTTTAGATTTCATGTCCAGCTAAATTAGAACAAAAACCTTAGTCGTTTTTGTGTATAAAAAATATTTCACTATTATCTAACAGTCAATTAGTTCTACCCTCGTGCTAATTAGATTCTGCTTATGTACCTACCTACAAACTATAACAGATGGATTATTGATAGTAAATCTTTTTTACCAAATCAACCGTAACAGATGATGAATATTTGAGGCGGATAGACCATTAAAAAGAAATCGTTATCTTCATATCACAAAAAATTACGCAAGTCGATTAGCCTAATAAAGGTATTTTGAGGGTCACATGCCGAAATGACACGCACATATACACTATATTGCGAACAATAACCGAATGATATATTAGTGTGGTTAAGTATTACCGTAATAGGTCCCCTGGGAGAACAAATCCTAACGCTACGTTAACTACCTCGTTTAGCGCGTAAATTAATAACGATGAACGTAGAACTCGTACGTGTGTGAACACGTAGAGATGGAGTTAAAGTACCTACTTACACTGGACATCTCACACGGCTCAGGGTCGTTAAGCTTCAGGCTAAGCCTAACTTATAGGTCTCATTTCATTTACTATCTAAAGACGCATTGTAACATTTATGCTAAAGGTCAGAAGTGGATTGCTCCGGTAGCCTCGAACTCGATCGATTGATGTGGTTATTGTAATTTCTGTCTCGGTGTAGGTCTTCTCCAAACTTAAAAAAAAATCAATACGTATTTTTTTGAGGTTTGGAGGCCATTGTGACAGCCAATTAGCATTTATTTTCACCCCCAATGATACCATGCTCTTCGTTTACTGCGGCATCGTACTTTGCACGTTACATAAACTCTTTGAAGGGTGTAGTTAGTTATTTTATAGGATAAAAAATATGGTTTTACCCGCAGCTCGCACTTATCACACTAATAATTATAAATGCGAAAGTTTGTATGGATGGATATTTGTTACCTCTTCTCACTAAAACTACTGAACGGATCGGGCTGAAATTTTGCAAACAGGTAACTATAATCCTGAAATCAAAACATAGGCTACTTTTTATCCCATAAATCAGTTCACGTGGGATATATATCACCTCTAAACATTTCCATGGAAAAAAAGTGTGCGAAGCCACGTGGCGCAGCCAGTCGCTTCATAAAGCTTACATAATAGCTAAAGCTTTGAACTGGCTTTATCCCATTGTCTCTGACTAGATGCTTGTAACATGTGTAATTGAATGTAGCCTTTGACGGAATGGACAGCACTTGATTGTGTACCACAGAGCTGACGGTCCAATATTCTATACAACATGATGGCTTTGATTAAGGGCTGAAATTGGATCAGTGACGTTGAGCAAGGCTGGTTGATTATTGCTTTTCGATTAATATATTGAAGGATATATGTATGTACCTAGTTCGCAAAATGAGTATCTAAACGCATAAAAAGCTACTAAGCAACTACTGGACGCCTCTTATTAAGACTGCAAAATGATTCGATCTATTCACTAGCAATCGTTTTGGGGATAACTTTTTTGGCTCGATTTTGACTAGTCGGCCAGGGTCTTATCAAAAGCGAGTCCGCGCGGGCTTATCGTTCAAAGTTTTAGATTTTTTTGGAGTAGAGACAATTTAAAATTATTAAAATGCAATCAAGAGTGTATGGCCGATTTCAGCCGTCATGTCTAGTCTAGATTACACTCCCAGTTAAAAGGAAAACTCAGGTATACTGAATTTACGTGGAATTATAGAGAATTATACACTTTCCTTTGACAGGGTCGTATTGAAAACATGGGAACTTTTGACGACCTGGTTGCATCGGGTAAAGACTTCTCGTTGATGCTGTCTTCACAAGAAAAGGACAAGGATGGCGACAGCTTGAGCGCAAAGGTACTCTAATCAATATTTACCTGCTTCTAATAAATCTATATTAGCTTTTAGCAATAGCTGAGATTCATTGCATTCATTTGTTTTATTCTGTAGACATGTCAGAAAATGTGTGTTGTTTTTGTTCTCTTTTTGTTTAGTCTAGTAGATGTTTGAAATTAAGAGATGATTAAGGTTAGTTATAGGTTTTAGAATGCAATATATTTTTGTAAACAAAGACATTTAACTGAAAGTCAAAAACTGATTAGTGAGTCTATTTGACGTAAGTAACGAGACCTGATCGTGACGACTCCTTTACGTATGAATTTTTCGTAGTTTCCTGTCCACACGATGAGAGGTTCGCCCTTGTGTGGAAGCTGCAAAAATAAAAGCTTCACTTCACAATGCGTGATTGTGCACTTTCTGCAGTGGAAATAGCGGAATATTCGAGTTCAAAAACGGATTAGAGATGAAGGAATGATTTCCAAGAAAATTTCTGTAAATTGCTCCGATGATGCAGTGTGACATAATATTTTTAATCAATACATATTTAGTTTTGTATCAATTCATCAAATATATCTTATATCATTATTTTCCGTTCTAAGCCAAAATTTGATGGATGTTTGTTACCTTTTGACACCAAACCTACTGCTCGGATCGGGCTAAAATTTTAGGTAATTATAATCCTGGAATCAAACATAGGCTACTTTTTATCACATAAATCAGTTCCTATGGGATAGAAAACGTTTCCATAGAAACTAGCGTGCGGAGTCGAGTGCAGAAACTAATGAAATAATAAAATCTTTTTTTTGTTACGTACAATGTACACTGAGATAAAGACAAATTCTTAAAGTTGTTGCTCTTAGGGTCCAACGGAACGGAATAAAATAAATGATTAATCGTTTGAATCTCTACTAAACACATCGGAGTCAATCCCAGAGTCGAGTCCCAGCATCTATATTCATCTTACATAAAGTACATAATATTTTCAGAGCACAGAAGATAATGAAAAAGGATTGCTACTCAGACAGCTATCGACAAAGTCCGATGCCGAAGACTCACCTCAATTCGAGGCTCAAGAAATGGCTAAAGAGGAGAGACAGTCTGGCAACCTGAAGTGGGAGGTCATATCTGCGTACTTTACCGCTGGAGGGAACATTTGCTTCATTATGTTCACTATGTTACTGATTTTCTCGGCTACTGTGAGTGCGGCCGGGGCTGACTACTGGGTCAGTTATTGGTAAGTCATCACATCACCTAAACCTCAACCTCAACAGCCAATATCGGTCTACTGCTGGCCTCTCCCTGATAAGCGCCTTATTGGATTTTCTCTAATGCCTATAATCATCACGCTGGGCATGCTAGTTGGGGATCGCAGTTCGGTGGTTGTAGAATTGTTCTGCAGGAGGCTACACAATAAAAAAATGCGATGGTTTCAATGTTAAGATTTTTGTGACGCAAAACTACTAAAGGGGTTGCATTGACAGCTGAATTTGCACAGATATAGTTCTAGACAGGTAATCAAATGAAGGCTACTTTGTATCCCTTAAAAACGCAAGGGAAGCCGTGGGTGTTAGCTGGTAAATTATGAATGCGAAAGTTTAGATAGTCAAAACCACAGAACGGATTGGGCCTAAGTTTGCATAGATGGATGTCTAGAGCTGAAATAACAAATGAGTCATTAATTTATTATGCCATAAATCAGTTCTCATGTGTCCCCCCACATACATTTCAATATTTTTATACACAACACGTACGAAGCCACGATTGTAGAACATAAAAATGTGACAAATACATAACATAGGAATATCAATAACTTAATAATAATTAAAGAATTCGATCGAGTTTTTAGAAGTGGGTGGGTATAAACAGGGTGTTTTTTTGAGAAGGGTGGTGATGGACAAGTCCGCAACCACCACCTCCTCATATTTTCTTTGCAAAGATTGATCCTTATCAGCAACAAACTACATTGGTTCAATAAAAATAGGCTGTCGTTTTTTTTAATCTTTCGTGTTGATGATGATTTTTTTTTTTTTTTCGAATGGGCTATGATGCTGTTGACCGCAGATGGCCATGACAGCGTTACCGGACTTTTGGCGGGCGCAGATGGCGCCTCGCCGGTAAATTTTAGGTTGGGGCGACACGCACAAGGGCCACCACTTAGGTGCGAGCCTCGGCTTGGGCTGTCGCCAGATGCTACGAGAGGGCATGGAGGTTACGCCTTAGGTGCACGAATGCACCTGCGGGCGGAAGGAGGGAATTCTTCGACCCCGCTTCCGGCGGGGTCGGTTTTTGGTCGGCTGTGTAGTGTGCGGTAACGAATCGGTTGACGTCACCTCCGGGTTAGCGGCGGTGAGTGGGTCAACGGGGTCACCGAGAACGTGTCTCGGTCTACGGAGGAGAGAACTCGTGGGAGGATTGTCAATGGGATAGTCGGGTATTGTGGAGATCAAGGGATTGTAATGATCCGGGGCCGATTCATAATGCCGCTGGGAGGCGGTCTTTATGAAATGGGCGATGGACTCGAGATTAAAGTCGCGATGGAGATCGTTATTGCGCATGTACCACGGACAGCCCGAGGCTTTGCGCAGAAATCTATTTTGGACAACCTGAAGGGCGTAAGTATTGGCTGAGTGGCCGAATACTACAGAGGAGTACGTCATGACTGGGCGTATGACCGATTTGTAAAGTGTCACCTTATTTCTAAGGGACATTTTACTCTTCGCTCTAAGGAGGCTATTCAATCGGCCAAGTATGAACTTAGCGCGATTGGCTACAGCGTGGAGATGGGGCTTAAAATTAAGGCGGCGGTCTAAGATCACCCCTAAGTATTTGGCTGATTTAACCCAGGGAATGGGTTTACCAAATAGGGAGAGGGTCCTGGGCTTAGGGTAATTCCGCGAAAAGTACACTGCTGCACTCTTCGTCGGATTTACTTCTATGCGCCATTTTCTGAACCAGGCACCTAGTTTGTCTAGTGCGGCTTGCAGCCTCATACTCACCCGACTCGAATTCGAGTCGGATGCGTATAGTGCTGTGTCGTCCGCGAAGAGGGCGAGCTCCACTTTATGGTGGCGGGGGATATCGCTGGTATACAGCGTAAAGAGGAGTGGGGCTAAAACGGATCCCTGGGGAACTCCGGCTCGGACGGGTCGGGGGTCAGAGAGAGTGCCCTCCACGCGGTAACGAAAGCTTCGATTCGACAAGTAGTCTCGCAGGATGAGTACGAGTCTGTCGGGCACACCAAGAGCGGAAAGCTTATAAATTAAGCCATTGTGCCAGACTTTGTCGAAGGCTTTCGCTACGTCGAGGAAGACAGCTCCCGTATCGGCTGGCCATGTGTGATGCCACATGGAATGGATGTGCTCCGTGATGCGGAGCACCTGTTGGGGACAAGAATGATGAGCTCGGAAGCCGAACTGTTCATCGGGTAAGAGCTTGTGCTCATTGACGTGGGCCCAGAGACGACTCAGAAGGAGTCGCTCGTAGATCTTCCCCAGGGAGCTGAGGAGGCTGATAGGGCGGTAGGAGGAAGGTTCGTTCGCCTTTTTGCCTGGTTTGTGGATGCCAATGACATTGGCCTCCTTCCAGACATCAGGGAAAGAACAAGTGGATAAGGCTGCATTGAAGATGCTTACAAGGAGGTAGATGAGGGCAACAGGGAATCTCTTAAGGAGCCTGTTGCTGATGCCATCCGAGCCGGGGGACTTTTTCGGTCGGAGATCTTTAATGATCGCTGCGACCTCAGCCGCCTTGACGTGGTCAAGGGTGGCAGAAGGGGGTAGGGACGCTAAGCGCTCGACTTCACTGTTCACCGTATCAAGGTGGACAGGGTCGACAGGTTCGAGACTGGGGGAGCACTGGGCTTCCAGGCTTTCGGCCAGAGTGTCGGCTTTATCCTTATCTTCAAACGCTGGCGTTTGGTGATTCGGACGTAAAAGCGGGGGCATAATAGAGACGCCATCTGCTTTCATTGATCGCGCCAAGTCCCAGTATGCCTGGTGACCCGGTTTGATCTTTGAAAGTAGTTCGTCCCATGAGGAGTTTCGGTGCTCTTGAATGGCTCTCTTAACCTTACGGCGAAGCGAGTTCATTCTAAAGCGATTGAGATAGGTAGGATAGGAACTAAAGCGGCGAGTCGCTGCGTTCTTCTCAGTGATCAGCCGTCTGATATCATCTGGCAGGTCCCAGCGGCGATCGTTCGTCGCCGGCACCTGTTTCGATGATTCGCTAATAGCGGATTGGACGTGACTAGTCAAAGAGTCAACCGCAATTGCGATGTCGTCTAGGGAGCTAATATCGTCGGGGATTTTTTCCAAGGCGGGTGAATGAATATTCTTGAGAGCGTTCTCAAGCTTATACCATTGCACCACTGTCTTGGTGGGAGGGGTGTCATTGGGAGGGGGGCCAAGCCTCATCACGACCGGGCGGTGGTCCGAGTCAAGTTCCTGCATCACCGTTATGGATTGCATCCGGAGGGATACATTCCGTAGCAGTGCCAGGTCCAAGTACTCGTTACCAAAACGGGGGTTGGGAGAGTACCGCGTAGGGCACATGGGGACGATCAGGTCTAGATCGAGGGAGCCAAGACACCGGGAAAGGCTACGGCCGTTTCCGTTACGAATGCGGCAGTTCCACATCGGGTCTTTGGAATTGAAGTCGCCAGCCAGAATGACTGAGCTTCCGAGACTGAGGACTGATTCAAGATCGCTTTTAAGAAGCTTCTTATTTGGGCTGAGATAGCAGGATGCAATGATGACCGATTGATGACCGGTCATCGCAAGCCTGCAGACAGAGACTTCTAAGTCTTGGAGGGGAGGGGGATCAAGGGGTATGCAGTGCAGGGACCTCTTGAAATAAATGGCAGTACCGCCTTTGGGGGCGTTCGTTCTGTCATTTCGGACTATTTGATAGTTAGCAATCCTAGGATTGCTAGTGCCCTGTTTTAAGAAGGTCTCCTGCACAAGGAAAATATCGATTTGGTGATTAACCAGAAATTGATGAACGAGTTCTCTCTGGGATTTGAGTCCGTTAGCATTGAAAAACGCTAACGAGATGGAGCGGGGTTTAAGTCTCTCAGGTTGTGAAACCATTATTGAGACTTAAAAGAGAGGTTGTCAAGGGAAGACATGACTTCCTGATGATCCGAGAGGATCATCAGTTTTTCAAATGCCGTTTGGGCTTGGCTAAGTTTGCGCAGGAGCGCAGTGACTTTTCCAAAGTCCACGGCGGGGGCGGGTCCCCCAAGGCCGGCCGAAGCAGCAGCGGGTGCTGATTGACCGGGCTTTGAGGGGCGGGGCTGAGGTACGGGGGTGGGAGCAGGGGCGCGAGTTGGCTCCTGTGGGCGGGGGAGAGGGGGAGACCTAGTTTTAGCCTTAGGGGCTATACTTGTGTAGGCCAAAGGTTTGGCCCATGCCGATGTGGTAGGGGGGCGATAGGGGACCGTAGACACCTTTGAGGATGTCTTGGTGTACTGAGGGGCGGAAGGGGCAAAGCGCTCCGGGGCCCTTGAGCGAGCCTTGTTGCTAGCTCTCGGCGCCTTGGGGCAACCGCGATAGTTCGCGGTGTGTCCCTCGGCGTTACAGAGCACGCAGCTAGGCGGGGTCGGGTCGTCGCGTGCGCGTTTGCAGTCAGCGGTGCCGTGGTCGCCCAGGCACTTGACGCAACGCGGACGCGCATTGCAGTTGCGCGCAGAGTGGCCATAGAGTTGGCATCTGTGGCACTGTCCGGGGGGGCCTAAACGGAAGGGAGCCTCTACCGAAAGGCCGGAGAGGCGACATACGGTCTTAAGGCCGAATATCTTTTTCCCTTCGGGCGAAAGGTCTAGAATGACCAATACTAGGTCAAATGGGCGTTTGTCTTTGCCGCTATACATCCGGTGGACTTCCCTGATGGGGAAGCCTTGGGAGTCTAGGTCTGCTTTAATCGTAGCGGCGTCAAATTCGGCGGGAACGCCGCGAATGACGACCCGCAAGGATTTCTCGCTCTCGAGAGCATAGGTATGAAAGCCTATGCTCTCGGAGCGGAGAAGGGTGGTGAGACGTCGGTGGTCATCCGACGTCTGTAATTGGAGTTTTATAGACTCCTTAACGGATTGGGCTTTGACAAAATGTATGCCCTTAAGTTGGAGTAATTTCTCCACGTTAGCCCATTTGGCTTTCTCGCGGAGAAAAATAGGTGGGGGTGGTCTCTCCTTGCGGGGAGAGGACAGGGGCGCGGGGGCCACGTTGATGATGATTATGCAATTATTGTTTATATATACATCGAGGGCACGACTCCTTTCAAGACTTTTCTCTAATTATCGTGGTTTCGGATGCTCATGGATGCCACGGGAAATACAAAAAGTATCATCAAAAAAACATTGGAGTTGAGAACCTCCTCCTTTTTTGAAGTCGGTTAATAAGAGTAACATGAGAATGATTGACTGTACGTTACTCATACGTTATATAACACTTTTTGGTATTAAAAGTTATCAAATTAAACTTAAACTTAAACAAATTAATAAACTAATCGAGTATCCAACTGTGCACTGGCCAGGCTAAGTTAAACTGCGGTAACAGTTTGTGTCCACATCTGTGCATGCTATCAGATCATATTAAAAAACTTTTACCAATAGGTTGACAACACATTAATTTAGTTACTTTACGAAAAAATTCTGGCTTAAAATTTGCCCCACCTTACACTCTTCCCGTGTCGTAAAAGGCGACTTAGAAATATCCATAGCGGGTAGCAGCCCCCTGCAGAACAATTCTACCACCGAACTGCGATCTCCAACCCGCATGCCCAGCATGGGGATTATGGACCCCATATTAGATAAACGCCAATCAGGCGCTTATCAGGGGGAGGCCTGCGTCGAGCAGTGGACCAAAACAAGCCTGTATTTGTCCACTGCTCGACGCAGGCCTCCCGTTGAGGTTGAGGTATTTATTTTAGGGGGAAATTAAATAGGGTATATGCATGTGATTTCAAAATGGCTATAAAAATATATACGTATTCTCTATTGATATAGAAACATATCTGCATATTTATTTTTGCGTTTTGAGATGTTTTTATTGTAGAATTTAACCATTGAAAAATTGATATTTTAAATCTCAATCGCAAAATTTCGAAACGCTACTCACATTGACTAGAGCGGACGTGACATCACTGTACGCATTTCTTCTTTTTTTATTCTGCTTGCTGCACCTTGATTTGACACTATTCTGCCCACTTGACATTTCGTATTGTCGATTATTTTCAGTTTTTTAGGAAAACCTCTTTCCTGAGATGATCACTATCGAGGTCGTCACCAAAGGTTTTAATCAAGTGCGTACGTCGACGTCACATAAACATGGCGCCAATATGGCAGCGTTTTTATCACCCGAAAATGATTGTAGTTTTGATTTGTTTTTTTTACCTTGTTAATGCGAAATTCAGTGAGCGTCTTATCATTCCTGGGTTAAATAAAGACCTAAAGAATCGATTAAAACAATAAAAAAAATCGATGCATATACCCTATTGGATCAACATCTTCTAAAAAAAATTGTTTGTGAGGTGGTAATTGGTTGCCACAAATAGAAATAGAAGTAGTTCTCCAATTAGCTTAAAACTGTCAGAATTAAGAAATAAATCGCAATAATTATTTATTATTATGTTCTTGTTTCGTAGAATCTTAAAAGCTTAGCAGAGTCACGTCAACATTAGACCGTATACAGAAATAACGCTGGAAACTTATAAGCGGCGCTTGACAGCGCTGGTAAGCCGCGCAGGAAAATATATGAACGTGCGCCGATAAGCACTGAACGGTGCCGACAAGTGTCGACAAGCTTCAACACGCGCTGGTCAGCGCTGGGCGATGCCATCTAAAATTAATAAAGAACTGCGACAACCAGCTTCCTTTGTGTAGAACGGACCAGCGCTGTCAAGTCAAGCGCCGCGGCGCCGGTAAGCTCTTATAAGTTTCCAGCTTTTTTTCTGTATACGGCCTTACAGTCAACGCTTGTTTCGTAGAATCAACAGTCAACGCGTGTTTCGTAAACTCTAGGAAACTAAGCATAGACATGTCGATAAATATTAAACATGTCGATAATTATCACGAACTTACTTTGTTTTCTTTATTTGGTTTACCAGTGAGTGTTACAATAATTCTTATGTATAAAATACACACAAATATAATGAGATTTTTATCAGATATGATGACCTATTAACGTTTTTGTCGAAGGTCGAACCAAATGGCATCGTATGAAGAAGAAGTGGGCGCCGAAATGGGTAAGTGTCGGCTTAGATTTGATTAGATTATGTAGTACAGTCACGACCATCGTTTTCATAGTATTTACTCAACTCACAATACTCATCTTGTATTTTGTATTCAAAGGCTCTTTCGTGGATGTTTGTAGAATTTTAAATATTCATTAGGCGATTTTAAAAACGTCGTTGTGTCCTTTGTTTAGAGCTCGTCCTCTAGGAGTAGGTATACTGGGTATATTATGGGTAATTGTGATTAAGCAGCATTTCTGCATGCCTAATTATGAACGCATGGTAGTAGTGTAGAGTCTGTCCAAAAGGAGAGTCGTAGGAATCGAGGGCGCTCATTGCAGCAGCGTTTTAATCACCCGAAACTGAGTGCTGTTTTACTTATTGTTTTTTACCTCAATGTTTTAAAATTTTGTGGGTGTTGTTTTTTTTCGGTTATGTATTAACATAAATAAACGAATAAAAAAAATTCTATGCATAGAATTTTTTTCCCTATTGTTACAAAATATGTTTATCAGAGTCAGAGTAGGAATCAAAGCGTTTATTGCTTTACACTAACAAAATAAGCACTTAGACAAGTCAAAGGATTTTACCATCCTTATATTTCGCAATGGCATTTCGCACAGTAACGTTTGAATCTACTATTTATAAAGTCAAAGATTGGTCATATGTATGTACATATATTAAAAAAATATTAATAAAGATTGTGGTACTGCGTGTAGCTGAAGTTTAAGAATTAAGATTCAAAAATTGAAAAAAGTTAACAAAGTGATCACTGCCTGTCTCTGTCGTGGTGAGCAGCAGCTAGTGGGTCTGCTAGAACCATATTATGCAAGGCAATGAAAGTTGCTGGGTCTATAAACTGATGCTCATGACTGTACATCCATTATAAGCTAGGACATTTGATAAATTGTAGTATAATCCACGCCGTCGATAGATATCTGTATCTATGCAGTAGAGATACGTAGAGAACAATATGTATGTAATGGTCTTGTTAATTGAGCTATTAGCTACACCAGTGAGACATTTAAAAACTGTCAACGAATAAGACATGCTACAGCTACCTCTAAAAAACTATATATAATCTCTGCTGTGACTGAAGCTGCGATTATATTATACTATCACATAATTTCTGCTACACATAATCTCTGCTGTAAACTAAAGTGGGTCATAAATGACGAAACGACGAACGACGACGTAACGAATTGACTTTAGAAGTTATTCATTCATACACGTCGTAAATTCAATACCTTATTTATATATGCCTTCACCTTCAACTTATAGAGTCAATATCTAGAAAAACAAATAATATCCAAAATATTTCTGCTATGACGTTATTCAAACCCGCGTCCCCTCAGTACGGGGATGTCATAACCGACCACAAAGTCGGATAACTATCGAGCCGAAAAATAAATGTCTAGAATACCGACAATCTTATAAATATAATAATTGTATTGACTAACACTTTCTAACAGAATCTGGACTGGGCGTCGTTGTCGGTCTATTCACAACTGGCCAGTACCTCATCATCCACGGCAGCATCATCGCCATTTGCATCCTACTCACTCACGCAAGAGTGCTAGTCTTCGCGGAGCTGTGTGTGAGCGCCTCTAAGAACCTTCATAACTCTATGTTCTCTACCATGATCAAAGGAATTATGAGGTTTTTCGACACGAGCTCCTCAGGTGAGAGATTACTATTTTTTAATTCTTATTTATAAGGGACTTTGAGTCATTGCTGACTATGTCAGTCCTGAGAGACGTTCCTTAAGAATATCTATCTATGTATCATCTATATATGTATGTATTAAGTATAGGTAAGAGTTTTCATTTTATTATTATATTGTGTTATCTTTATCTAGTACCCTTAACACAAGCTCTGCTTAGCTTGTTTGGCGCTAGATGATGCTGTGTGGATTGCCCAGCTTTATTTATTAAATTTTTGGGCTGATTGATAGCTGTAGGCAGGTATATTTGATTTGTCGATATATCGATATTTATGCTATTAATACACCAAAATTAGCAAATACTCGAAAACATACATATTTGTTTTGGGTCTTAGTATTAATTTTCTGTACAATTTACAATCACAATGACTTGTCGTTTCGTAGTACATGACGTATTTTTTTATTCCATAATATCACAAAAAATGTTGTGCAATAAGAGTGACATATCTGTAACATAAAACTTAATCGGATTGTGATGGATAAGCAACAATAATGCTTATCAAAAACCAATATGCCGCTAAGAAATCATCGTGATTGTGTTATTTTTTAAGTGATTTTACTACACAATTCTCGACATTATTTGTTTTATACCTACTCGACGACCGCAATAGTCTACTTAGTAGTATTGAAGAACATATTTAAGCTATATAGCCAAACTCGATGTAGGATATTTATAACCATTCCACGATACAAATAACTAAAGCTCACTTGACGTCGAGTTCCAGATATTAGGTCCTTACATATGAAATTGGCGTTTTGTATGGGAGGAACAAAAAGTCGAATATTTTTTAATATAATATATTTAATTAATCAAAGTATGAACCATTATTTTCTATGCACTTTTGCCATCTTATAGGTAGTTCATTGATCCCTTTACTAAAAAAACCAGTCGGACGGGAATCAATAAAATCTTTGAAGGCGATTTGGACTGCCCCATCGGAGTTGAATTTTTTCCCTTGCAAGAAGTTATCCAAATTTCGAAAAAATGGTAATCTGTTGGAGCAAGGTCCGGGGAGTACAGAGGATGTCTTAGACTTTCCAATTGAAGCTCTTCTAATTTAGTAGCCGTCTGTTGCGCAGTGTGTGGTCTAGCGTTGTCGTGAAGCAGCAGTGGCGTGGAGCGATTGACCAGCCTAGGTTGTTTAGCCGCTAGCTTTTCCATCATGGTTTGCAATTGCTGACAAAAGACATCAGCCGTAATAGTCTGGCCAGATTTGAGAAAACTGTAATGAACAATACCGGCACTAGTCCACCAAACGCTTACAAGTAACTTTTTTGGGGTTAATTTTCGCTTGGGGCAGGATTTGGCTGGCTGGCCAGGATCCAACCATTGCGCTGAGCGCTTCCGATTATCGTAAAGAACCCATTTTTCATCACAGGTAATGATTCGGTTTTAAATACCTTCATTATTTTGCCGGTTTAGTAATGTAACGCAGCAGTCGACGCGCGTTTGCCGGTTTGCTTCAGTCAATTCGTGAGGTACCCACCTTTCAAGCTTTTTAATCTTCCCAATTTGCTTCAAGTGAATTAAAACAGTTTTATCACTAACATCGCAGCCTGCAGCTAACTCGGACGTGGTTTGCGATGGATCCGCTTCCACAATAGCCTTCAACTCTTCATTATCAACTTGAGTCTCAGGCCGTCCACGGGGCTTGTTCTGCAGGTCGAAATTTCCAGAACGAAAACGTTGGAACCAAAAACGAACTGTGTTTTCTTTGGCAACACGACCGCCATACACATCATTCACCCTTCGAGTTGTTTCCGCAGCACTAGTGCCACGGCGGAACTCGTACTCGTAAATAATGCGATATTTTAAGTTTTCCATTTTGTAAAATGAGTGACGCAAACAGAAAAAAACAGAAGAAAAAAAACAAATGAATGACGATCATCGAAGCACAAATACATGAGTCTATAGCTGTACAAATTTGAATTTGGAATTCCTTACCAAAGAGGAGAAATTTGTGATTAAAGTGGCCAGTACGAAAAACGCCAATTTCATATCCCTAATATAATTGAGCGCTATTGAAGAAAGGATCTCAAATTGACAAGCAATAATAAGTTAATTTCGTATAAAAAACGCGGCAATACATAGAATTATGGGTTAATTATGAGTGATTTGTTTACAAACATTCTACGAGTTTTGCTAGTCACTGGCTATTATTTTCATTTAATTTATTTATTTTTAAACATTTTACATTGTTACAGAAATTTCACGTTGCACATCTTATCGACTAGAGCGTAATTTATTGTAACATTGCTTACTACACAATTAAAATAAATAATACGAATACATAACGGAGACTTGGAGTACCTACAATATTAAATTAATTTTATAGATAAGACAAATGGAAAACAATAATAATTAATATTCTAAATATTTCTAAAATATCAAAACAAAAATCAAGAATGTAAAATTTGAATAAATAATCACATCACACTAATATTATTAATGCGAAAGTTTGTATAGATGTATGGATGGATGGATGTTTGTTACGTCTTCACGCCAAAACTACTGAACGGATCGGGATAAATTCTTGCATACAAATAATTCTAATCCTGGAATCAAACATAAGCTACTTTTTATCCCATAAACCAGTTCCCGTGGGATGAAATTCACCTTTAAACGTTTCCAAAGAAATAACGCGTGCGAAGCCGCGGAGCGCAGCTAATACTTAAAAATATAAAATGTAAAATTTAAAATAATGAAGCTGTACACTAGCCGCTAGTGTATAGCTTATTGAAGCTGTAGTGTATGTGTAAATGTAGGTATCGACCTAAATCCGTAAGTTAGAGATGCTAGAGCTCAATAACGTCCAAGTAAATGAAATAAAGCGAAGACCTGTATGAACTTGTTGACCTCTACTGGATATAAAAACATATTTTTCTCTATGATTATCGTTTCTGAACGAGAAAACATGTTAGCGAAGCGGGCAGCTCAAAGCCAAACAAGAGCTTCATTTTGTTCGCCCTTGTTTTACGTATAGTAAAGAAATATTTCCATCTTTACGATTTATCTGCTCAGATCACGTATTTATTTATTAGTAGCTTTAGTCCGTGGCTTTTAAAGCGCGTTTCAGGCATAAAATGTAGCCTTTGTTCCAGGATACCATTGTGTTTTCCAGATTTCATTTAAATTTATTTACTAGATTTTATACGGACAACATGCCGTCCGTATATTTGAGACAGTCCGTGTATAGAAGGGGGGAATAGGTAAGAGCCCTGAGATACATTCAGCCACTCAGGGGTGAATAGGGACTGACAGAGCTACTCGCGAATTCATAATAATAATAATAGATATTCAGTTTTTATAGACATTAGTATATTTACTGTAATTTTTTTTCCACAGGTCGTATCCTCAACAGATTTACTAAAGATATGGGTTCTTTAGATGAGGTCCTGCCAAGAACTCTACTAGATGTTCTCCAGATATACGGAACTCTGGTGGCTATTCTAGTGCTGAACGCCATAGCGCTGTACTGGACGCTGATCCCGTCAGCTATTCTGTTGATTGTCTTCTTTTTCATGGTGAAGGTTTATTTGAGGGCCGCGCAAGGCATCAAGCGTTTGGAAGGAACTAGTAAGTATATATATGCTAAGGTAGGTGTTCTCATGTAGTTATTAAAATAAAAGTGAAAGCATGCTGGTATATGCCTCACAATTTTACTATGGTTACTCGTCTCTGGTTCAACCGTAGACTAGCTAAGCGTACGTTCACACAGCATTCCATTATACAGGCCCGTTTTATCGAATACTTTTTTATTCGGCGATAGCGGACGGTAGACGTACTGAGGTCATTACTGGATCTGGAATACCGTCATGTGTTCCCACACATGACAACTCGCTCATACAACTCCACCATCGCCGAACGTATCCGATAAAACTTGCTTGTAAAACTAACAGCTGTGTGTACGTAACCTAAGGCGTAAGGTTATATATATATATTTTTAAAGTTATTTCAAGATATAACATTCCAGGACTTAGCCTAAACCGTTACATCTGTCATATAATAAAAACAAAAAAGAACAACACTTTCACAATACAAATTACAGAGTAGAAAATATTTATCTAAACACTGGACACACAAATAATAATAATATTTACACAAACACTTTGAACATCGCAATAAAAACATTAAACAGAAAAATGTAATATAAATAGAAATTACAAATTCAAAAGAAAATAAAAAAAACATTGTCACGAAAAATGCCTATGATTTATCCAATGCCTATGGTTAACTATGGGGTATCATTGAATCAACAAATAGAATTGTTGTCGCTGTTTTTAAATATCATCATGTAGATAACTTTACAGCTAGAGCAACAAGTTACTTTGTTCTCCCTCTGAGAAATAAAATAAAATTGACTCGTCCATTCTAATTGTCTTTCCTCGGAGGTGGTCAGTGCAATTTCCGCCGGACGTGTGCAAACGAGCATGGGGATATAAACTTTTACTAGCTCAATGAATTTTATTCTGAGACCAATAAATTTGCTACTGACCGATAAAATCCTAAAAGACGAGAGAATAGATAGATAGAAGATAGAATTTGCTTTATTGCACAAAAGTTACTTAGGCGAATATAATGTTACATATCATTTTCTACCTGCTGACCTTTGGGTAGTGTGAACAGCAGTTTAGTAGGTAGTGCTAGGAAACAGAACAAAGAATAATACTTTTAATAAATCATAAATAAATACACATCCTACTTATATTATAACCGCGAAACTTTGTCAACATGTCTGTATGTATGTTTGTTGCTCTTTCACGCAAAAACTAATTTGGCTGACTAAGGGCTGAAATTTTGCATACAGGTAGTTCTAGGCCTGGAATAACACATGACATTTTATCCCATAAATCAGTTCCTGTGGAATAAGCGTGCGCAGCCACAGGGCAGCTAGTAAAATATATTATGATAAAATATACACATAGATTTTGCTGACATTTGTCACAAGTTGAACAAGTTTATATAAAAGCTTTTCTTTTTCATTATTTTTCAAATTCAATCTTGATAAGGAGCTTAAAACACATGATTTTACCGACTGTCTGTAATGTAGTTTTATCTATTTCAATTTAGCAGATTTTTTGGTACTTAAAAAAGTCCGTGAGTAGCTGTCGTTCCTCCTAGTTCTAAACAAAATTCAATTTCAATTACACCACCTAGTCATAGAACAAACCTGGCTTAGTGCATTTTGCGGTCGGCAGAAAATGTTCAATTCACCGGATACAACACCTAAGCCGCCGCAAACGACGCCAGTCGACACTACATGCACCTAAACTACATGTATCTAACTACACTCTACCCACATCGGCCATCAGTGTTTAACCACAGAATAAATACATGGTAGGAACTACGTTTTACTAACAAGGTCCGAAGGGAATTTAACTCGAGCTTGAAACTTATAAATAATGCTAGATATTTTAAAAAGATACGCTGTAGTATAGGCCTGTGATTGAACTCTTTACAAATATTGGTAAAAAATAAACCGGCCAGACTGACTTAAAAAGCACTTTGTTGCTGCGACTTTCTTAATGCAAATTTAACTAATATAAATTCATAAAAAAAGGTTTCTTTTCATCTACTCCACTCATGTCTTATTCAAACAAATCGAGCATTAACTGATAATTATAATATGACTTGACAAAAATGGGTTGCCTGGTCGAAACAGGTGCCCAAATTTGGCATTTATACCCATCTGTTATTTAATCGGTTTATATATTAAATAAAAGCTTATATAATTTGAATCTGAAAATCTTTGTTGAGATTTTTTTCCAACACAATGGATAACAATGTCAAGTGGTAAACCAAAGTGCCCCTTACGTCGGGCTTTTATGTCTTGATTGTCGTAAAGAATGATCTCTTGACTCAACCTTTTCTGTACTTCAGCAAAAAGTCCTGTTTTCGGCATGGTGACGTCTTCACTGAATGGCATTGCTACCATCAGGTCATGTGGAGCCCAGGACAGATTAGTAGCGGAATTTGATAAACAACAGGTAAGTTATACTAATATTTTAAATACAAAAGTGTGAATTTTTGCATGTTTGATACCACTTCACGATAATACTAATGAACGGATCAACAAAACGTGTGCGAAGCCGTAGGCAGATGTAAATATTATGAATGTGAAAGTTTTGATGTTTAGGGCTGGATGTTTGTTGCCTCTTCACGCTAAAACTATTGATCTTCTACTTATAAGCAGAGGAAGCTTAGGGCTAAAAATGACATGTAGGTTACTTATTATCACGATAAAATACTGACCAAGCCGTAGGCAGTAGCTAGTGGAAAATAAAGCATAGATTTATTTTATTACAAATATGCATGAATCAGTGAGTCAGTCAGTGAGTGGTAATCTAGCTGTATATATGTATTATAACTAGGTTTTACTACGTCTCGCTTCGCGAGCAGGTACGCTCTTAATTCTTCGCTTACGTTCAATATTCCACAACTGATCCACGAAAATACGAGACGTCATAGAAACGCTCCGTTTCCGCATGAAATTGGGTACAGGCGGACAAACTACGCAAATTCCATACAAAAATGAAACGTCTTAACGCGGCATCTCGACGGGATACTGCCGAGAAACCTAAGGAGCACGTAGGCCGCTACTATCTTTGGAGAATAGTAACTTAACTTAAAAGGCTGTGGCGATTTTCACGAATGTTCCATTCCAGGACCTTCATACTGCAGCCTGGAACGGCTACTTGGTCGGAGGAACGTCGTTCGGTTTCTATCTAGACTCCACTTGCCTGATCTACCTTACTGCTGTGATTTTCGTCTTTATATTCATAGATTTTGGTAAGTTTTGTGTTATTGGTTACTGGAGTTGCTTTTATGAGTGATTTTGCAAGCTTTGATTGATTCACATTCGTGATGAGTGCTACTGTCATTTAGTTTTTATTAGGATCTAAATATTATGAGTAATAGAAGTTATTTTTTTTTTATTGATTCATCAATTATAACGGGAGTATCTGGCACATCGGCGATTGGTTTATATGGATCAGTTGAGCTACCTCTACATTGTTTGCAATAGTCTGCAGACAGTACAACTGTTTTACTAATACGTCTGATTTGATTCTATTCATTATGTTGTGTGAATTGACCAATATTATTATTATTATTCTTTAATAAGCTCAGAAGCTTAGAAGCTGGCTTAGAATTTGCACCATCCCATATCTCCCGTAAGTTTCGTAAGTAGGCGACTAATGGATATCGACCGGGAGGCGGGCAGCTGCGCCCTCTGTAGAACAATTCTACCAACCAACTGCGATTCCTAACCCGCATTCTCAGCGTGGGGATTCTGGGCATTATCCCCCATTAGATAAACGCCAATAAGGCTCTTATCAGGACGAGGCCTGCGTCCAGCAGTGGAACAATACACGCTGTTGATAAGCTAACACATTATGACAGAATATATACGATACTTTATTAATTGTAAATAACCCGGATAGTTACAAAATAGGTACATAACTAATAGAATTACCTCGTAAAACATTGTTTTCCCAACTGGCCCATTTCTCTTTACTGTAAAACTATTACCCAATAAATGAATAAGTCTCACTGTACATCAAAAGCGCGCCGGGTGTCTAGGGAGTTATTAACTCGATTGAAATCGTTTAATTCGATGCTTACCTACTCAAATTAATCGAGTCGTAGAGATTCGTGAAAGCTTTAACTTTATTTCTGTAAATTATAAACGAACTTAAGCGGAGTGGGAGGTTATATGTAGTAAAAATACCAACAAGTAAACTTTGTAATAGTAACCTCTATTATCATCATCATAAGCATGTGTTAATCGACTGCTGGACATAGGCCTGTCTTAAGCTTGCACCATCCAGTACCCATCATATATGGTTTATAATCCTTTATAAACTATAAAAAAATTTAAAGTGTTAAGCTTTATACTCTACCAGACTTACCTCTTTTCCTCAGTTCTTACCTCACCTCAACAGCCTATATTGGTTCGCTAGAGGACGCAAGCCTCCCCCTGGTAACCACTTTATTGGCTTTTATCTCATGGGAGTAGTGCCCATAATCCCCACGCCGGGGATGCGGTTTGGGGATTGCAGTGCGGTGGTAGATTTGTGAAAAAGGCGCTGCTGCCCGCCCTAGATATCCCATATTCGCCTCTTACGACACCTGCGGAGAGAGTTGGGGTAGTGCAAATTCTATTCTGACACCACACAGTTAGAAAGCTAGATATAGTCACCAGGACTAAAATGTATATTTGCGTATGAACTTTAAAATATCAAGGTCCGCTTCATGTTCGCGTAGTTCTGTTTCTACAAGGAATGAAACAACTGAAAAGTAATTTACCACAAATCGTAAACCATTTTCTATAAATCCATTATAAAACTTACTAGGATTTGGTGGGATCGTACTTTTGGAGCATTAGAGGTTTTGTACTAAAAGGCGACATGTTGATGCAAATTACTCTTTAGTTTTATCACATACTAGCAGCGCCTCGCGGGTTCACCCACGTTGTTCCCGTTCCTGTGGTAATTCCGGGATAAAAAAGCCTATGTCACTCCCTGAAAAGTAACCTTTTTAATGATGAATGAATTTTTTAATCTGTTCAGTAGTTTCGGAGCCTATTCAATACAAACAAACAATCAATTAAATCAACCCATAAATTAGTCTTAATTATGGACTAAAAGTTGTTGATTCAAATTAATCTTCCGCTAGTTTTATTACCAAAAATAAAAAAATGAACCTAAAGCAAACCAACTCAATTGACAAAACGCGGACATCGAGTTAGGCAACAGAACGGAGTATCCATGACATTTCCATAGTGCATTGTAGACAATTTATTTATGCATCGCTCGGAGTGACCTATCAAATCGAATCGATAAGCCTGGCCAGTGATAGCGTTAAAATAACAGAGTACTAAAGTGTAAAATAGATGGGTACTAAAATCTTAACACCTAGTTTACATACTGCAACTATCTATACTACATATTAATAGCTATATTAATAGCTATACTATTAATATGTACTACATATTAATAGTACATGTACTACATATTAATAGGTATCAAAGGCCTTGCTGATTCCATCTACATTAACCTTGACAGCCTGAATTGGTCCACAGCTGGACGTAAGCCTCCCCCTGATAAGCGCCTTGTTGGCGTTAATGTAATAGGGGGGTAATGCCCATAATCCCCACGCTAGGCATGAGGGTTGGGGATCGCAGTTAGGTGGTAGGATTCTTCTGCTGTCCGTACCCGGTGGATAATCCTTAGTCGCCTCCTACGACATCCACGGGAAGAGATGCGGTGGTGCAAATTCTAAGCCAGCACCACACAGCTTCATTAAATATTATAAATTTGAATGTAATTCTGTAGTAATTACGACAAAACGGCTAAAGGAACCTACCAGAAGGAGGGCACTAGCTGCCTTCTATGTATTTTAGCACCTTCACTGTGAAACTTGAATCCATCATGGTTATTAACACTAGAGTCATTTACAACGGGATATTTACCATGATTTGAGTTTTGAGCTTTCCAATATTTTGACACAGGTTTATGCGCCATGATCACAGAATAACTGAAATTATGGTAAACATCCCGTTGTAAATCAAATACGACTGCAAAACGTGGAAGGTAAGCCCATTGAAATGAAATGATATTGTATTTATTTGCTGAAATATAAGGTTAACAATGATGGTATTAAACAAGAGTAGGTATCATTAAATTTGACTTGTTAGTCATGCAAATGTTTAATCGTAAATTAGACCTGAGACCTGGAGGCCTACTCGGAAAAGTTAAATCGAAGTTTCGTTTTCGTTGTCGTGCAAAACGAACGCTTATATCTCTCGCGTCGCTTACATAAGATTAGCGTTTGCACGAAAACAAATCAGAAACTTCGATTTTGTTTTTAAGAGTAAAGGCCCAGAAAAATGTACACAATCGTTAACTTTTTTAAAATTAAATGATAGACAATATTAGATTAATTAATAATAAATAGGTATATATCTATAATTTAAATGATGTGAACTTAAATTTGAAATAAAACATAAAACAGTTTAAGAGAGACAATCAAATAATTTATGATGAAATTCATTATTTGTCAGGTTTCTCATGTCAATTGGAAGTTTATTACCTATATAGCCGCATGGCCATTGCGTAGTTTTATGTATACAGTGGGTATACATAAAAGTAGAGTAACTTTGTATGAACTATATAGTGAAAAACAATATAATTTTAACAAGGACTTCAAAGAAAAAGTAAAAAATTACTCAAAAATGTTTAGAAAAGTTTGTCAAATAGCAAAATCAAATTATATTAGCTCCAAAATTAAAAACAGTGAAAATGTAATAAAATCAACATGGAAAATAATAAATAGTGAGACTGGAAAGGTCAGTACCTACGATCATGATTACAATTTAAAGATTAACAGTTGCACAATTAAAAATGACATTGAAGTAGCCCAAGCTTTTGAAAACTTTTTTACTGACATTCCAATCTCTACCACAAAGTCCCTAAACTCTTCTCAAGCAATTGCCGAGTCTTTACTGATAGAAAATGTACCTAAATGCGAAAATAAATTTAATTTCAACCACGTTAATGAAAAAGATATTATAAAAGTCTTTAAACTTTTAAATATAAAGAAAACTGCAGATCTATGGGGCATTTCCGTTAGAATTATTAAACCTTTGATTGATACCATTGCACCAGATCTAGCTTTTATATTTAATGAGTCTATTGATTGTGGTGTATTTCCTGATCTAATGAAATGTAGTAAAATAATCCCACTGTTTAAATCAGGTAGTAGGTCTGACCCCACTAACTTTAGACCAATATCAGTACTGCCAACATTCAGTAAAGTTTTTGAAAAACTTATTTTACATCAATTGCTCAGTTATTTCAATCGCAATGACCTGCTTCATAGTAAGCAATTCGGGTTTACTCGCGGCAGGTCAACTACTGATGCCGGTATAGAGTTAGTATCGCATATTTTTGATGCTTGGGAGAAGTCGCAAGATGCCTTAGGCATTTTTTGCGACTTGTCTAAAGCATTCGATTGCGTACACCATGAAACATTAATCAGGAAACTACATCACTATGGAATAAGGAACACCTCCTTGGATCTTCTCACATCTTATTTGAGTGATAGGATACAAAGAGTTGACATAAATGGGAAACGGTCTTCGGGGTCTGTAGTTACAATGGGTGTACCGCAGGGATCTATCCTCGGTCCTTTCCTATTTTTAGTTTATATTAACGACCTGCCTCATCTTGTCAAGAATAATCACGAGATTGTATTGTTTGCTGATGATACTTCATTAATTTTTAAAATGAAACGACAAAACACTAATTTCGACGATGTAAACAATGCAATCTCAAAGGTAGTTCATTGGTTTAATGTCAACAATCTTTTGCTTAACGGAACCAAAACTAAATGTATTAGATTTACTCTACCTAATGTTAAACAAGTTAAGGCTGATGTAAACGTTAATGGAGAAACGTTAGAAATTATAGAAAGTACCGTATTCTTAGGAATCACCTTAGATAATAAACTTCAATGGGGCCCACACATAGATAAGCTATCGAAGAGACTTAGTTCTGCAGCATATGCAGTCAAAAAAATCCGTGATCTCACAGACGTGGACACATCTAGACTAGTTTATTTCAGCTACTTCCATAGTATTATGTCTTATGGTATACTGCTTTGGGGGAACGCTGCAGATATTAACACCATATTTGTGCTGCAGAAGCGGGCTGTTCGTGCCATCTATAAAATGGGTCCCAGAGAATCCCTACGTGATAAATTCAAAGAAATAAATATAATGACAGTACCAAGTCAATATATTTATGAAAACTTGTTGTATACTCATAAAAATATCAATAGTTTCCCAAAAAATTGCGATATACATAATGTAAATACTAGAAATAAACATAAACTCGCTGTACCCACAACTAGGCTGCATAAAATTTATGTATCTTTTAAAGGGCAATGCTTCTACAACAAAACCCCTACTGAGCTGCAAAAATTATCAGTAAATAAATTCAAACAAACTGTCAAAACTTTTCTATGCAAAAAGGCTTACTATAAAATATCAGATTACCTAGAGGATAAAAAAGCTTGGGACGGATTTTGCTCCAACTCGAAAAATAACAACTAACAGGCTAAAGGTTTCTTCGTCGTTTCTTTACTTTAGTCTACATACCGAAGCGATCGAAATCAAAAATACCACTTTATTTCCGTGTCAGTGTATTTTTTAATATGATTTGACCTTTTCTAAGTGTACATTTATTGTATTTATGGAAATAAAGCATTTTTGAGTTTGAGTTTGAGTTTAGCAGTCTGTATGATGTATGATGTATGGAAGAGGCATTCTTAGCAGCGGCCGCGTGTATTATGAATGAATGATAAGAGTCTTATCTCGTGTTTTAGGTGACGCAATCCCAGTAGGCACAGTGGGTCTAGCAGTAACACAGAGCAACATGCTGACTGCCATGTTGCAACACGGTGCCAGGATGCTGGTCGAGTTCCTGGCACAGTTGACCAGCGTCGAGCGAGTGCTGGAGTACACAAGGATCGAGACGGAAAAAGATTTATATGAAGGACGTGAGTATATCATGTAAATTGTACGGTGTATTGTACGAAAGAAAGAATGAATTCTATAGGTTGGTGCTGCCAATAGCTGTTCGCCTAACTAAGGTTCTTTTTGCTAAATAAGGTAGGGAGATCATTCCACATTCTAGATGTTTGCAGGCCTCATGAATCTCAAAGTCCATAGAGGCTCCAAGGTATGGGGGATGAAAGCGATGCGATGGCAGAAGAGAGCCGCACAAAGGCATCATTTAAAATGGGCTTATTTTGCTGTGAACATGATTCAAAAAAGTTTAGAACAAAGACATGTTTAGAAGGAAACACACTAATATTATAAATGTGAAAGTTTGTATGGATGGATGGATGGATGTTTGTTACCTCTTCACGACAAAACTACTGAACAGATCGGGCTGAAATATTGCATACAGGTAAATCTAATCCTGGAATCAAACATATACTACTTTTTATCCCATAAATCAGTTCCCGTGGGATAGAAATCACTTTTAAACGTTTCCATACGCGTGCGAAGCCGCGGGGTGCAGCTAGTCTAAAATAATACAGTACGATTGCTGCTACATACATACAACGATTCACAACATAAACTAGTTATGTTAGGCTCCAAGCCGGTTCAGAATGAAAACTGTTGTATTTGTACCATGTTTCACATCTGTTGTAGAATTGTCTATTGTTATGCATTGAAAATAAATGTCATGCAAAAAATACACAAAAAGCAAAAAAGACTGATATTTTAAATATTTTAGAGGGAAACATTTTCCTCTAAAGCGCAACGAGCGGCGATATTGCGCTATCAACAATTCATCGCGCCCAAAAAAATTAATCTGTTTTATGGCGGTGTTGCCACATTTTTATTGCTTATTTTTTATTCACAGAGTTGGCAATCGCACCGACATGGCCGCAGGAGGGGCGCGTTCTCTTCGACAATGTTAGCATGCGGTATGCACCGGGCGAGGCCCCGGTACTGAAAAATTTGAACATTGTTATTGAAAAGGGTTGGAAGGTAAGTTTTATTTTGAAATAATTACCAATTAGAACAACATAATTGTTAAGGCAAGCAGCAGATTCGAAATTATGTAAACATCATAATAATATCTTCTTGTTGTCATATTTTTTTGTTATCCCTTTCCGCATTCTGAGTGTCTAGACGTCGTAGATACGGTCCCTATATGTATAATATGGGTTTTGCGCAGTTCATTGACCGCACGGTATCGAATCCCATACCAAAATCGAACAACTCGTACTATCGAAACAAACTAAATTTTTTTCATATCCCGACATTGATCAAAGTTTTTGCCGGCAGGCCACGACATACCTGATTAGTATATGATACAAATACAAATACAAAATCGTTTATTTTCCAAAATAATAGTACAAATAAAATAAGAGCTCTGTCCCATGTGGTAGCTACAATGTAGCTGTGTTACAGGTGAACAGCTTCTTCCCATATTTAAACTAAAAAAAAAGGTACATAAATTTGTAGTTAATATCTAGTTTAGTTACATAAACAATGAGTAGGACCTACTCCTACTCATTGTTTATGTAACTAAACAAAACAAGTATAATACTAGTCTATATATAGTTGGTATGGTACATTTTTATGGTGAACTATCTTAGTTTTACAGGATACTAATTCTTTGCATTTTGCACAAAATTATAATAAGCAAAAAGTTAATAATATAAAGCTATACTATGCTACATACTTGTAAGTACTCGTAAGTACTATAAGTAGGTTCCTATTAAATAAAGAAAATAATAATAATATTTTTTAGTGAGTATACTTGGAGGTTATTATTAAGTATTACAGTGTAATTATTATGATGATCTTTTTAGGGGTTTAACTGGGGCGACAAGACCAATATTTACTTAAATTTCAGGTGGGCATAGTAGGAAGGACGGGGGCCGGCAAGTCCTCCTTGATTTCAGCAATGTTCAGGTTTGCCTACCTCGATGGACGGATCCTGATCGATGGAGTGGACTCATCTCTCGTAGCTAGACAGGTAAGAGCCACTTTCAACATAAGCGGAGCAACATTTCCGATTTTAATAAGCATGAGTTTGAATTTCAAGTTGAATGTTACTGGTTAGTTCGGACAAGATTGAGGCCACCGATTTGAATTTCGAACCAAAATGTCGAGTTTCAAATGGTGTATCCACACGGGATGATACTTTTTGTCAAGCAACGTTGCATCATGTTGCAACATGATAGGAATATACAGTCAGGTACTAAAATACCTAACCTACTAAAATGTTACCAATTTGCTAAAAGTTGCGTAACAAAAAGCTACGTCCGAATGGATGCACCTTAATATACAAGAGCATTAAATTTTAATTGGATGCTATTAATTTCAGAGTCTGCGATCGAAAATATCAATTATCCCACAAGAGCCCGTTCTGTTTTCCGCAACAATAAGATACAATTTGGATCCGTTCGACATTTACAGCGACGATGACCTTTGGAGGGCGCTCGAGCAGGTCTGACTAATGAATCCAATGAACGTTTTATGTAACACTGGCTTGAGCTTGCAGATATACACCGAAAAAAAAAGCTGAACATTCCACACAACATTATTTAGCCCTAAGCTAAGCAGAGCTTGTCTTATGGGTACTAGAAAAAACTAATAATGATATACACATTACATAAAATTGATAGAATTTTTTTATTTTTAATAGAAAAACATCCAGAACACCTTGAACAAATTTCTGATAGTACACACATTTATCCCAAGGCGGGAATTGAGCCCACAACTCCCTGCGTCGCAGGTGGACCTTCACTCGCCACGCCACAGAGGTCATAAAATAGTTAGTTTTTCAGATCGAAATTTAACTTAGTTTCGTTAGATAGCTTAGCTCGCATAGCTCAGTTTATCATACGAACATATAGATAATTTTTGAAAGCTCGCAGCTACTTTTTTTTATTTTTTTCATATCATCATTAAAACCATGACGTCACAAATCCAGACCTCCAGTTTACGACAAGCAAAAGGAGATCGCGCCAGCTTTTAAAAAATGATGAGAAGCTAAGTTTGCAGTATGCATTTTAAATGAAAAAATGGCTAATCATCGTTCAAAGTTTTCGTCGGTGGAGGTCGCGAAATACCTGATCGATGCGGCTATGTGAGCAAAGCCAGAACCCAGTTCGCTAAACTTTCGGTCTGTAACCCATTTGTTCGAGAACAAAAAAGTGCGGGTTGCAAGTCATCGCCAAATTTTACTACAGAAAAATCATAATTCTATTTAGTAGTTAGAGTTATCAGTCGACTAACTACTCGCGTGCTATCGAATCGACTCAAGCCGACATTTGCACATAAAGTTTATTTTTCGGGAATTTACTTGTCCGATTTTCATAAATCTATCCTGTTAACTGACGAGAACAGAATATGTCTCCATGGTAACAACAGTAGAGGCTGAGTACATAGGCGTCTAGGTGAATGGTTTTTCCAATGCGGTTTTATTAAATATACTTATTGTGCAAAATTACGGATCGAGTCGATTCAGTTGCACGCGAGTGTATTTGTATAAGTGACGTTCCCCAACTTACCTACACAAAAACATAAAACTTAGTTTATCGCAATTCTCTATAAAATCGAACTCTAACCTCCTCGAAAACTTGCCGTTGCAGCTACACAGAATAAAACAAATATCTTCTTAAAACATTTTCAGTATATTACTATTTTATTCATGATTTCTCGATTACTTTCAGGTTGATTTAAAATCTGCAGTGCCTTCATTAGACTTTAAAGTGACGGAAGGTGGTTCAAACTTCTCTATCGGGCAGCGTCAGTTGATGTGTCTGGCACGGGCTGTGCTGCGCTCCAACAGAATACTGATCATGGACGAGGCTACTGCCAACGTAGACCCTCAGTAAGTGCCTGGAAACACGTTTCATCGTTATTACTAACTAGATTTTGCCCGCGGCTTCGCACGTGTTGTTTCTATGGAAACGTATTCTATTCCATGGGAAATGGTTAGAGGATAGGATAGGATTAGAATTACATGAATGCTATTTCAGCCCGATCAATAGTTTTGGGGTGCAAAGTTAACAAACAAATATCCATCTTTCCAAATTTTGCATTTCTAATAATTAGTGTGATGATTAGGGAAACTAGATTTTGCCGGCGGCTTAGCACGCGTTGTTTCTATGAATTCATTTAAAAGTAGATTTTTTGACCGACTTCAAAAAAGGAGGTGGTTCCCAATTCGACTGTATTTTTTTTATCCCATGTGACTATCAACTAGATTTTCTGCCTGAAACCTGCACAGGCAGGAAGTTCACCTTAAGTCCTTTAGGTTTACTCAAAACTTCTTTTGGTAAGTACTTAAAAAAAATGTTGCGATCTAAAAAAAAACGTTGGAGGAGATATTGTTTCACCAGTACCTTTAACACCATGGGCACTGATTCATGGGATAAAAAGTACCCATGTGTTATTCCTGGTCTACCTTTAATTATCTATGCAAAATTTCAGCGTTTTGTGGTTTTGACTTGAAGAGGTAACAGACAAACAAACATTCGCATTATAGAGGTAATAGTGTGTTTTAGTTAAATTGCTCACACTTTTGCGATTCAAAAGCATTTATATTATTAAAACCATTCAAAAGCATTTATATTATTGGTATTACTACCCTGGTTTGCGTTGAATACGGCGATTGAAACGCGCTTAGCTATAGCAGGATAGTTCACCATTCAATTCAATTCCTTGAAGTACGTATTGATAACTATTATATAAGATAGTTTATCGGTAAAAATAGGTACGAATTTTATTATAATAGGGTATATGCATGTGTCATCAAAAAAGCTAATATTTTGTTATGCGGCCCCTTTCGAGAGGGGTTTTAAAAAAAAGATTTTATTTATTTCACTTAATTGGATTTAATTTGGAATTACGTAATTAAAAGAATTGAGCCCGGAGACAAATTATGGACGCGTGTTGCTTGATCAAATGCTCAACCGAGACTAACTCGAAGTCGCTGCAAGAGCTGTGACTGAGAGGTGGAAAATGCAACGCAGCAGTTACTAGGCAAATTCATATACATTGAAGGGGTATAACACCTCCCCCTTTAAGAGGAGACTTAGGGTTTTTACCTACTAAGTCTACTAGGGTGTTAACTTAAATTTGAGTTCTGATTCTAGCCACTTCATCTAATTCTATCTCAGAGTCAGTACTTGTAGCTTTAGATGCAGGTTGGGCAGACGGTTTATTTATATTGATTTTACTCAAATTCCAACTTTTGTCACCGGGTTTACAAAGTTTTCTTATCACTAAATATCCTAGATACATGATTATTACAATAGCAATAAAAATAATTAAAATAGAATAATGTGTGCCATATTTCACAATATGAGAGTTGTTATCTAATTTGTCCAAATCTTTCACTAGAGAGTCTAGTGAATTCTTACTCTTTGAGGTAAACTCATCTAAATCAATATTGTGTAATTGAATAGGGGACACATCACCTATGATATCATTAAACTTTTCGTTATTACAACAAGTGTCTTGGATTAGGTTAAAGTCCGGTACATTGTTTATCGGAGAAGTGAAGTTAAAGGTATTATAAGACTTAGGTATTAGAGTTGTACTTTTACAATGAGCCACACATCTATTCGGAACGGTAAGTATACCGGTAGCCGAAATAGTTATTTCATGAAATTCTGAATTTACACAATCTAAAGAAATTTTATTAGGTACTGATTGGATGAAAATCCACTTATTATTTATCAATGGTTTCCAAATATCTAACATTCCATAAATAAACTTAGAGTCACATTGAGTAGGTATACCATGAGTCACTTTAGTTAATAGTTCACTTTCACAGGTAGACTTCGCATCCGTTGCGTATACATTTGCGACATCACAGATATAGTTTCCGGTACTTATCATCGCACAACTACCTAAATCATGGAGAGTACAATAACGGGCCTTGTCTTTAGTCATTGCTATGTATTTACTGCTTGGAATTATCAAACTAAATTGATAAGGTTCCTCGGTGTTAAGAGGGACCGGTAGGGCAATGTTGTGAAACAAAACATATTCTTCAATACCAACTAATGGTACTTGAAGAGCAAATACAATCTTATAATTAACATAATAACAAACAAGTTTAGAAATGTTCAGAATATGATGAACATTATCCAGATTTAGATCAACGGGGAATCGTAGGTGATCAGGTAGGTACCTGTAGTTATCTGCGAGTTCCCGGTATAATTGCAGGGGCGTTATTATCGCAGGGTGAAGTATGTTTTGGCTGCTAAACAAAACAGCATTGGTTACGTCCTCGAGTTGAAGCGATAAGGTAAGTACAGATATTTCAAGGCAAGTAAGAATAACATTAACCCTTGATTGAATGTAAAGTCCGTTTGTTAATTTAGATATATTTTTTACGTTCATAGAAAGATTATAAATAGCTTCATTTAGTATAATTTCGTTACTATTTATTTTATCTAATGTATCATTATAGGCTGAAATTATTGAGGTAGTAACCAATATATTTTCCTTCATTAGAGTAGCTACATGGTTTACATTGTTTTGAATGTTTTCTATGGCATCGTTATATTTTAAAGCGTCATTTTCGTCGAGAGTTCCAAATACTTCCTTTAAAACGGAGCCAATACCTCCTATCCATGCGCGTTTAATGCGGTTATCTATCAGATGCGAGATTGATTCATAGTCTCTACAGAGGTCCTCATATCGAATAGTTAAAGGTTGTAGGACATTTTGACACACCGTGGTTATCTCTCTATTCGGGGTCTGGTTACATAGGTACTTAGTTGTTTTCAAAGCACTCTTAATGTTTTGTAAGTGAGTATCAAAGTGCGAAATATCCAATGGTAAAAGTACTTTTAGATAACCGTTATGAATTTTCAAGATTCCTAAATAATCGAAATAAAGGCCCGAGCTCGAAGTAATAGGTTGAGTGTACTCCTGTTGTGGTTGGCCTTGGATTGATTCCCTGTAAATAATCATAAGCCTAAATTACTACAAATATTCTAATTCTATCTTTAAGGGTTTCATTGAGAACACTTGTATCGTAAGATTCAAGGCAACAATAAAAAGCAACCCGTAGGTAAGATAGACCTATACTATTTCTTATGTCTAAAACTTATCTAAACTACCTAGGTAGGTACTACTGCTAATTTTGTAGAATTTAGATCTTCCCTGAAACCACTTATCTCGTAAGAGTTAGGGTAACAGTGGAATAAAAAAGACCAAATATTTTATGCCTATGTTCTTATCTTAAAGTTACAGCTTAACTTCTAGTTCCGCTAGTACCGAGGTCGGCTAATTTCACTTGATCATAGTGATGAGTAATATGACGTCGATTGATTAACAAGGTAAGTGTATTGTTTCCATTTACTTTAATTACCTTGTAAGGGCCCTTCCAAATAGGAGAGAGGGCCTTTCGTAATCTCAGATGATTTTTGAGATATACATAATCGCCAACCTTGTACTTAACCGGACGAGAATGAGAGTCGTAGTAGGATTTTGATGTTTCTTTGGACTGTCGAATAAAATCTAATGCTCTCTCGCGCGAAAATTTCAAACGAGTTTGCATCATTCGGACATAATCAGGGTAAGTTACTCCAAGTGATTCATCGTAAATATTATTAGGAATAAACGGTTTAGTGCCGAACATAAGTTCGTAGGGCGTAAAATGCGTTGTGGTATGAGCAGCTGAGTTATAAGCGAGCATAGCAGTGTAGATATATCGAGGCCAATTAGTATGGTCCTCGTTTATATAAGATTTAAAATATTCCTTCATTGTGGAATGACTGCGTTCTAATGCTCCTTGAGTTTGCGGATGGTAGGGAGAAGCCCACAAATTTTTAATTTTTAGGAAGTGACATACCTTTTTGAACAAGTCTGATGTAAAGTTGGGACCCTGGTCCGTGACAATAATTTTAGGTATGCCGAAAATAGAAATATAATGAAGTAAACATTCACATGTTTCTTCAGCAGTGGTACTTCGAATAGGGTAAGCTGACGAGAACTTTGTCAAGTCATCTTGAATCGTAAGAATGTACTTGAGCTTACCAGGGCCGGACTCTGGAAGAGGGCCGACTACGTCTATGGATATTCGCTGGCCCGGCTCCGTTGAAGTAGAGGTGATTTGCATAGGTGCACGATTTATTTTTCTTAAAGCTTTATTTTCTTGGCAAGATTTGCACTGTTTCACATACGATTCTATGTCGCTTCGCATTCCTTTCCAATAGTAGGTTTGTTTCAGCATTCATACATACGGACTGACCCCAAATGGCCAGCTATCGGTATGTCGTGATTATCAAATAATATTTTCTTAATTTCGACTGGGGCTGGATATATAATATTATTATGATAGATTTTGACTGAAATACGGGAATTATGGAACAGGTAAGTTAGAATGTTATAAATTTTAATAAACGAGTGTTTATCAAATGGATTCTTTAGATCTGATATACCCATCTCAGTTATATTTCCTTGTAAAATTAATTCATTTCTTATCGTTTTCAGGGTTTCAAAGATTTCAGGATATGAGGCTTGATCAAAATGATGGACCTTCAAGAATAAAAGGTAATATTTTTTATTATTAAAATCTACTTTCTGAAATTTGAATAATTCTTTTTCCGAGTCATGAATGTTTGCATGACTTTCAGGATCACTAAGTACATCTTGGATGTAAGGATTCGACTCGTCAAGGTCCATCGAGGTAGGTACAAGAATTATCTTTGAGGGGCACTTCATCAAACTTTCATTAAATTCTTCAATTTTTGTATCAAATGACATATTTTTGTCAGCTACTGCTTTCAGGAAAGTGGGATAGTCATCGACGGGAGTACCTGGATGGGCGCTGGTGGATGGAAAAGGACTCCTACTTTCATCAGGGAAAGGTAAGTCGGACAATTCAGGTAAGTCGCCCACATCAGGTGTGTCTTGAATTTCTTCCTGAATTTCAGGTAAGATGTCATCATTTTCGAGTTCATTTCTAAGGACGTCAAGTATGTTAGGTAAGTCAATATCAGGTAAGGGTAGGATGTCGTCATAAGGGTCGATAAGGGGGTTGCTAGGAGAAACAACCTCGTCAGGATGAAACGATGGAGGGGATATGAGTAGATCCATAAGGTCCCTATCCATCGCTGGACGATTTTCCCTTTCATTAGTCTGATCAGAATTTTCGGGTTCCGGCTGGACTGGATTAACCGGAAACCGGGACAATGCATCCGCATTGGTGTTAATTTTACCCTTTTTATGTTTAATGTCGTATTCGAATTCTTCTAATTTCAGGCGCCACCTAATAAGTCTGGAGCCCGGGTCTTTGCAGTTGAATAACCATTGCAAGGGTCGATGATCGGATAGGATTTGGAAGTGATTACCGTATAGATAAGGCCTAAACACTTTGGTTCCGAAGACTATAGCAAGGCATTCTTTTTCAGTCACACTATAGTTACATTCCGCTTTATTAAGTGTGCGAGACGCGTAGGCAATAGGACGATCTTGACCAACTGGGCCCTGTGATAGTATAGCGGAAATCGCATAATTGGACGCATCGCAAGTCAAATTAAATGGCTTAGTAAAGTCTGGATATGCTAGGACAGGTGCTGAGATTAGTTTGTGTTTCAAGGATTCGAAGGCAAGTTGTTGTTCATTTTGCCATAAAAAGGGAACATCCTTCTTGAGAAGAGATGTGAGGGGTTTTGCTAGTTTAGCGAAATCAGAGATAAATCTCCTATAGTAAGATACTAAGCCCAGGAATGATTTTATATCCTTTGGGGATTTAGGAACAGGAAATTCTGTGACCGCTTTAGTTTTGACACCATTTTCATTTATGATATGTCCTAAATAGGCAACTTCTTTCCTAAGAAACTCACATTTTTCAGGCTGTAATTTTAGATTATAATTACGGAGTCTGTCGAAGACAGATTTGAGATTTGCGATGTGTGAATTAAGATCATATGAGTAAATGACTATGTCGTCTAGGTATACAAAGCACCTAGTACCTTGGAGTCCTGTAAGACATGAATTCATCAATTTTTGGAAAGTGGATGGGGCATTTTTTAGCCCAAATGGCATTCTGGTGAACTGATAATGGCCTTGAGGGACAGAGAAGGCAGTCTTTGCTGCATCTTCCGGAGATATAAGGATTTGATGGAAACCAGATGCAAGATCTAAGGTAGTAAAGTATTTACTTTTTCCGAGTTGGTCAAGGATCTCCGATATTTGAGGAATAGGGTAGGTTTCCCCGATGGTAATGTCATTAAGCTTTCGATAGTCAATAACAATCCGCCATTTTCGTTGGCCTTGAGGGCCAGCTTTTTTGGGAACAATCCAAATAGGAGAGCTCCAAGGAGACGAGGAAGGTTTGATTATATTTTCATCAAGCATTTTGTTGATCTGGACTTCAACCTCCCTTTTGTGGCATTCAGGAAATCGATAAGATTTTGTATGAATAGGATTGTCACTATTAGTTTTAATCTGATGCTTCAGGACAGTAGTAAATGATAAGTTATCATCGGGTAAATGGAATATATCTGAATAGTGAGTACATAGCTCTAGGAGGGCGTCAGCTTCCTCATGGTTAAGGTGATCAATCACAATTGAATCTAAGACTGCGTCAGTGCGGTCCGACGTGCTTTGCGAACTTTGGCTTAGTTGCATCGCGCAGTGGTTTAGAGGTTCCAGTTTAAGACATAAGTTTGAATTGACATTGATTGGATGTTCGGATGTATTTACAACAGTTAAATTTACGCGCTTATTTTCTTTGACCTTAACAATGCAATTTGACACTAGTAAATTTTTGGATATATGTTGATCTTGAACGATACCTTCTACTAGGTTGGTATTATGGACTGAGCACTCGATAACTGATTCGGTACTAGGGATGAGACGTACTTGTAAAATCGAGTACCAAGTCTTCCAAGTACGTCCACGTATAAAAACCAGGGCCGAAAACCAGGGATAAAATACTTGCAAGTATTTTTGATACCTTGTGCGTACGAAGGGTATGGCGGGTCTAACTGCGCCACGCACCTTGAAAGTAAAATACTTGCATAGGAAATTGATGCGAGTGTGCATGAGAATAAAGCTCGTAATCGTGTTTGCAGAAAAAATACTTGCAAGCAAAAGTACACGGCTATGGGCTCAAAATACTTTCATAGGAAATTGGTCCGCGCCTGCTTTGTTATAAGGAATAAAATAGTGTCAACTAAAATATACCTGAATAATTTCAACTATCTTTAAACGCGCGGACCGGGTCCAACAGCGCGCCTTGCACTTTCTTTCTAACTAAAATACCTGCATAGGAAATTGAATTTTGTGTCACTGTCGCTGTCAGAAGTCAGTCATTGAGTCCTCCGCCGCACGCCCCAAATCGTTACCGAATACTTGAAAGACCTTCAAAGTATTCCGTATTAGTACCAGGTTACTGCACTTGCAAGCAAATACCAGGTATAAAAACCTGGTCGAGTAAATACGTCCCATCCCTATTCGGTACGAGGTGGAATGACATAATAAGGATCAAAGAAATGCAATTTAATGGTGATATTCTTAATTTTCAGAATGTCAGTGGTGTAATCTATTTTGCAACCGAAGGATGTGAGGAAATCCGAACCTATGATCCCGTCATAAGGTAGGTTTGCTTCATGGTTCATGACATGGAATTTGAATGACGCAGATTTTCTTTCTGCTAGTTTCAGTCTTAACTGGAAATGTCCTTCTGTTGAGGTAGGCGTGTCGCCAGGATCTATACCTTTGATTTTAATGGGTTCTTTGACAAGCTTTTGATTAATTTGGATACTAGATTTTTTAATCAGGCATATGGCAGAGCCAGAGTCTACCAAGAGCGTCAAAGGGATACTAGATACTTGGGATTCAAGGAGTGCATGAGGTAAGTATCTTTTGGATAAGTCTAGGTTTATTTCATAGACATTGGATACAGATTTACTGTGATCAGGATCATTGGTTCGGGATTGATGATTATCCTGAGGATTCATTTTTGGATTTGAACTGTCAGTTTGGGGCTGGTTACCCTGTCGGTTAGTCCTTGGATTTGAACTGTCAGTTTGGGGCTGGTTACCCTGTCGGTTAGTCCTTGAATTTGAACTGTCAGTTTGGGGCTGGTTACCCTGTCGGTTAGTCCTTGGATTCGAACTGTCAGTTTGGGGCTGGTTACCCTGTCGGTTAGTCCTTGGATTGCGACTGTCGGTTTGGGGCTGGCTACCCTGTCGGTTAGTCTTGGAATAAGAGTTTAGGCCTTCGATTTGGGGCTGTTTACCCTGCTGCATGACCTGGATATTAGAATTGGATTGTCGGCCTTCGATTTGGGGCTGGTTACCCTGCTGCATGACCTTGATTTCAGGATTAGGTTTTGGGCTTTCGATTCGGGGCTGGTTACCCTGTTGCATGGCCCGAAAACCAGACTTATTTTTGGTGCCGACGCCTACTGATTGTCTCGAGCGGCACCGTCCCGAGACGATTGCTCGTTTAAATCATCTTGTGAAACTTCTTCATCGATGGAGTCTTCGTCTACAGTTTCACGGACGTGATTAACCCTATTCCCGCGCGAGTTGTTAGCGTTAGATTGCTGTGGATTTGATTTTGACGCAAATCTATTATTATTAAATTCTCGTCGCTTACAAACTTTAATATCATGGCCAACAGTCTTGCAATAACGGCAAAACAGCTCACTGTTGGACTTACCTTGGGTCGCGGGTGCCGATTGCGTTGATCGGGAGCTAGAGCTAGAGGGGTAAGATGACGTAGGCGATGGCTTAGGTTTAGCACCTGAGTGCTTTGGATCCTGTACATTGCGTCTGTACAGGCTCTGCTGTATCCTTTCTTCGGAGACAGCCATGCTGATGGCTTCATTTAAATTTTTAGGAGACTTGCATCTGACAATGTTAGAGATTCGAGGGTGAAGCCCCATTAGGAAATGATGGAGGGCTAGGTCCTCCATAGCAGCACATCGGCCGGCTAATTCTTTGGCCTTGGTATTTGACAAAGTTACTTCTGTCAACAATTGTGAGAGGCAAGTCTCGATTTTCAAAGAATATTGGCTCACATTTTCTTGCGGGGATTGCCTGCTTTCTTGGAGTTCAATGAGGAGGTGAGCACTATGCTTCCTCTCACAAAATTGTGTTTTCAGGAATTGTTTCAATTGTTCCCAATTGGAAAACTCTTTGATGGAGCAGGCAACCTCCGCTTTTCCTTGAAGTACACTTAAAATATATTTAAGCAGAATTGGTTTTTGTGTTTCTGATGCGAGTTCATATGCGTTGTTACAATTAACGATGAACGAATTAGCGGTTTCCCTATTACCATCATAGGGTTTGATGAATTTGAACAACGTATTTAAGTCTACAATTTGTTCCGTCATTTTGTGCTTTTTATTAGATGTCGATGACGACGAAGTTCCTCGTGGAGAAAGTTGAGGAGTATTTTCTGAGGATTGTCCCGCTGTTAGGACAGCTGTCGGGGACGGAATGGTAAGTTTTAAAGCGTCTGTGTCTGTTTGCATATTCAATTTCCACCAAAAATTATTTCTTATGTAAAAGTAACCTGGACACTATCATTACTTTACAAAGATAATAAAGAACCCTAAATACGGCCCTGGACAAAGCAATGACTAAAGAAAGACTTACAATATAATCAGCGTGTAGACGGCACAGGCAAGAACTGCAAATCGGCACATTCCGGATTGATAAACACGACGCGAACACTGGTTGTTCCGGTGCGAGAAACGCGATACGAATGTAGGACCGTAGCGATGAACACGGCGTTTGGTGAAGATCACGTCCTTGTAGATGGTTCTCGCTGCGGACTCGTATCGCTGCGGACTCGTAGTAGGATGATGATCACGTAAGTAGTTACAGGAACTGCTGGAGATGTCGTCGCCGCTACTGCACCGTCGAGGATGGTGATGATGATGACCAGGTAAGTAGTTTCAGGAACCACCAGAGATATCGTCGCCGCTGCTGCACCGTCGAGGATGGTGATGATGATGACCACGTAAGTAGTTTCAGGAACCACCAAAGATGTCGTCGCCGCCGCTGCACCGTCGAGGATGGTGATGATGATGACCACGTAAGTAGTTACAGGAACCGCTGGAAATGTCCTCGCCGCCGCTGTACCGTTAAGGATGATGATGACCACGTAAGTAGTTTCAGGATCCGCCTTTCGCTATCACGGAGTCACTCGAAGGTGAGTGAGTCACTCACTGACGATGATGATGTTGATAACGGGGGATGAAGGGGTTGCTTTGCCACTGCCAGTCACTTAGGTATGAAGAGAAGACAGGAGATAACACAGTTCGGAAATTCACGAATTTCACATAAAGTTTCGTAAAGTTTTTCACTTTTCGTAAAGTTTTTCAACGTTTTTAACGACACTGGGAACTTCCGTATCCCACCGCTGCCATCAATGTTATGCGGCCCCTTTCGAGAGGGGTTTTAAAAAAAAGATTTTATTTATTTCACTTAATTGGATTTAATTTGGAATTACGTAATTAAAAGAATTGAGCCCGGAGACAAATTATGGACGCGTGTTGCTTGATCAAATGCTCAACCGAGACTAACTCGAAGTCGCTGCAAGAGCTGTGACTGAGAGGTGGAAAATGCAACGCAGCAGTTACTAGGCAAATTCATATACATTGAAGGGGTATAACAGTACTCTTATTGATATAGAAATATCTGTATAAGTACCTATTTATTTTTGTATTTTATGATGTTTTTATTGTGAAATTTATTCATTGAATAGTAGATAGGTATTTAAAATCTCAACCGCAAAATTTCTAAAAGTTTGACTTTGAGTTGACATATGGGATCCGATGAACCGTGACGTCACAAAATCCAAGGCCTAACATGACAGCGTTTTTTATCACCCGAAACTGATACACTCAGTTTTACTTTTTGTTTGTTGTATCAATCATTTAATTTTTTTTGGATGTTATATATTTTTTCGTTTATGAGTTAACCTAAATAGTCGGTTAAAAAAATTTAAAAATCCATGCATATACCCTATTACCTAAATAAGACCAGGAGAGAGTAATTACTAATAACCTAAAATAATTACCAATTATTTTATGTTACCTAGAATCTTCTCGACCTTAAATAGTTCGATAGTCATTTTATTAGTCAAATAATATTTACAACCCAATAACTTTACATTAGCCACATAGTTACATATCATCAACTGACATTGGTATCTATTCAGATGTCGCCAAAACTAAACCAAACTAACTTGCTATAGCTAAAAACATAATTTCATCTAAAAATATCTTTTTATGATCAAGAAATATCTTTAAATATCAAATATCTTTTTATGATAATAAATATGGCAGCATTTTTAGTCCTGTCAAATTAGTTTAGTTTACTTTTGACCACACCTGAATAGACTACATTGTGGTTAAAGGAGCTATTCGAAAAAAGCAAGTGCTCGTAGGAAAAAAGTTATATTTAGGAATGAATTCCATACAAATGATTCCTGATGTGTGATTGACCCCCAAATACTCAAACGCAACTCTGATTTAAGCACGTGTCATGTCTCGATATTTTGACACTATTCATAGTGTCAAAATATCGATAAATGACACGTGTTCATTGAAATGAAGACCTGTCAAAAAGCCACAACTTGAGTCAAGTTAGATCTAAGTTCTGTTTGAGTATATTCAGGTGGTTAGGCCTTAATTCTCACTCATTACGGCGGCTCTCCAACAGAGGTGCGCTTTGTAGCTAGGCGGTATGCATTGTATCCGTATAAGAATCACGAAAAGTAAGGTAAGGCTTTATATTTTTCCTCCAATAATGGCACAGATATGCACTGTGGTCTACAAAATGTAATACAAATTTCATTGTACGTATTGCAGGACGGACAACTTCATTCAGCAGACGATCCGGCAAGAATTTGCGCAGTGCACGGTCCTTACCATCGCACATCGACTTAACACCATAATGGACTCCGACAGAGTGTTGGTCATGAGTTTCGGCGAAGTCGCCGAATTCGATCACCCGTACATCTTACTGTCGAACCCCCACAGCCATCTCTCGGCGATGGTCAAGGAAACTGGGGACAAGAACAGCGCCAAGCTCTTCCAAATCGCCAAAGACGCGTATTTCCAAAGCAATGTAAAAGAAAATTCTAGATGAAATGAGTATTATTATTAAGGTAGAAAATGAATATTTCGACAGTGTTATGATAAGACTATTTGGAATATCGACTCTAAGATTTGTAGGTGTTATTGTGCATAATTCAAACTTGAAACCAAAGATTTCAATCGTCCGATAGACCCTTTTCGTAATGAGGCCGCGCCGTGTTTGTTACCAAGTGAATTTTGTGAGCTCACTCATTTGGAATCAGTGAATTGTGTGTTTTTGTGTTGTGCTTGTTTAAAGTTCGTGCAATGTGATTGCACATTATTGTAAATATGTACCAATTAGGCGATGCTGTCGCTCTGCGACAATGCCTTTAGTTGTGTGGAGTAAAAAAAAACAGCAATTATAACAGTTCAATTTTTTGACAAAAACACAAATTTTATCTACTCGTAGTGTCCGTGCGTCCGTTTGTTAACGCACGCATTCAAACACAATGCCACAGAATTTGGGCGTAAAGTCGTATCTAACGATTTAAATCTTTGCTTGAAACAAAGAATATTATCTAGTTTATTATTAGGTAGGTACATAAATAGAGGATAGGAAATATCTTATAGGTAAGTAGTAATTATTTGTAGTTTTATACCAGGTACCCAGTATATTATAGAGGATTCAATATAATGTAATATTGAATTAAGGGTGTGAGAGCCGGAAGGGAATCGGTGACGCACATGCCTGATGGATTTGCGTGGATGAAAATAAAATTCACAAAATGGTCACACTGCGCTTCTATTTCGTTTACATAAACTTCGTCCACCAATAGCGTTACATTTTCTTTGGACAACAATTGCAGAAGGTTAGGCAAGTGATGGGAACAAACAAGTTTCTTCGTTATCCAGTTTCTTCGATGCACAGATTTATTTAGAGGTAGTACTGCTTCAACGGCGACGTCTTAAACTACGTAGTTATTGTATTCTCTTTGGCCTCAAGCAAAGGTCCCACATCTTCTTTTTCTCCAAAAACTCAAGTCGTATTGTAACCTCACCGAAGAGCCATGTCCAAACGTAGGCAACCGACCCCGCTTAAAAACTCTATGGAATTTAATTTTTCACACGTTTAGCGAGAGGGAAAAATGTATGAAAATCAATTTCTAATAGGTTTTTTTCTATCATTATTTTATCAGCCTTATTTTGATAATTGGACGGACGCAAAAAAGTTTCTACTTTAAACTCACACTATGGTATCGGCCTCTTCCTTATTCGGAACAATAATTCAAAAAATAACCTCTGTGATTCCTGGAATTGGCCACTTTCTCAGCTCGGTGCACAATGTTCTATTGTTATATGTTAGTAGAACATTAGGTCTTAGGTGCTACATGTATCAATCATGTAGGTAACACCGTTAGGCCGCTATAAAATTCCTACTAGTTAAATCTAGTTTTATTGATTAGTTTCTAAAACCATAGTAGTACCTATAGTTATAGTTCTCTTAAACTATAACTATACTACTTTAAAATAAAGTATTCTTGATTAGTGGAAAACAATAAAACTTCGAATATTTTTTTCAGAAAGTGAATAAAATTTGATGCTCTTACTCTGTGTTTAATTTAATTCTTTCTTCCACGGGGTGTGAGGAACTTTTTTGTATTTATTTCTAATACTTGCGTGATTAAGTGCCATTGTTACTTCTCTAAGAACATTGGAGACACTCGATTGGGATGATACAATTAATAGACATAGAATGACAGTGCCGTCAGCTCATGTAGCGAAATAAATATTACTCATTTAGGGGCTAGGGTTCACTATTTTAACGAGATAATGATGATGAGTAATATTACAATGTAGGAAATTAATACCTTTCAATGGTGATAGATAATTATGAAACACTTGCCTTAATTTCTATGGATGTGTCTCAGGTCCTTCTTGGGGCCCGCATAAATGTATAGCAGATGTAGAAATCCCCGTAAACAACCCCTACCCTCGACCCACCACACACTACTTAACAGCCCTCGGCAAAAACTCAACCCATTCCTAGAATCAGCAAAAACTTAATAATCATTGCGCCCAGATTGATATAATTCTCAATAAAGCTTCCGATTTTCCGCAAGTTCTTATCTGAGAACTTGTCGAACAAGTCCAAATAAAAAATGAAATGTTTTATTATATTTTACCTACATAAATCAAGAGGTTAATTTTAGAGTTTATCTGGGGTAGACAATAAAAATATATAAGCAAGTATAATTTTATTATTTTATGAGTTCTTATTATAATTCAATTTTTTATTATACTACCAAAATAATATTGCACGAGTTTACTCTATTGACAAAATTAGCTAACAGCTGTTCTAGACTGTGAAGTGTGGAAGAGGCCCAAGTATAGGAAGACCTTTAGCCCAGCAGTGCGACGACAAAGGCGGACAAATGATGGGTTGCAGCTGTTGTAGAATAGTCCCTTCTCTGTGAAGTTTGCCGAAACTCAAAAGAATGGCCATTACATCCCGCAAAATCGATTACCGCAGGAATAAACGTTCTCGAGTGGACACCGCGACCCAGAAAGGACGACCTTTGGAGGGATGACATCCTGCGAAAGACTGCAGGCTGATGCTGGATGGTTAAAGCTGAAGACAGGGCGATGCCGCGTCGATAGGAGTATATCCGATGATGAAACGAATAGGTGATGTTATACCATAACAGTATTCAATACCCATTCATATCCTCCGTTGCAGCCAACACAGTAAAGACGTCCTGGGATGTAAACACCGAAAAGTTTTATAGATGAGGATGATGGCCAAGAAACATATTAAACCCTTTTTGTGGCACTTTACTTTGTGCATTATTGTTTCCCACTCTGTGGCCTGCCTACATCCACCACACGCCATGGTTCTCTCGAATTATGCATTATGGTTTAAAGTCATTTCGTTTTCATTTTGTGGACATTTTTTTATATTGCTTCTTACTTGTTTACAAAATACATGCAAAACAGCATTTTTTTGGCTGAATTTGACAGGTTTTGTCAAAGCCAAGGAGAATACAATAACATATTCAATTATTTTTTCTTCCATCACCATGACATGTTACCTCGAGCGCGGTTGATTCGCTCAGTTATTGTATTCTCTTTGGATTCGCTTATGACTCTCGAATAGAGATGGGTCGACGGTGTAAACCCAATCGGGCAAATAGGGCATAAACAGGGCAAATAGGGCAAAAACTAGTTTATGCCCAAATAAATGACAGGGCAGAAACTATTCTTGTAGTTTTTAGACATTTTGAATAAAATATAAAGATTAATATGTTGGGAAAATGTATAAATAGCCCAAAACATATCGTTTTGTAACTGATAAACACATTACACACATTACATGGTACATTTTGTACTAAAACGCATAACTTGACGCACACTGCCGCGATTCGGGTTGTCCGAGGCGTTCCCGCGTCCTGCGATTTTGCTTCTTTTGAAGATGCGCGTCTTGAGTCTTGCTTCTTGCGGGCAGCGGTACAAGGTGGCGGCGCGGCGACGCACAGTGGTCACTTAGTAGTAAGTGACGGGGAAATATTATTTTATATTTTCATAATATTCACATCAACTCTCGAAGTAAAGAAATATAGATTTTATTCATTATCTAAATCTTTTGAAAAGTATCTTTATTGATAATAAGGATCTAAGGACCCGGAACATACAATAAAACACAAAAATGGTATAACACAAGTATTTAATGTTTATTAATTACAAAAATAAATACTACTTCTTTACTACTACATTTATTCACTATCATCACTACTACACATTGGACGTGCTACTTGTGGTGCTAAAGGCACCTTAAAATTACTTCTTCGGGTAACGACTGAATCTTTCTCCTTTTTATCTTCCTGAGGCTTGTAATGAGAGGGTCAGATGTAATTAGGAGCATATGCATCATGTCCTCCATCGTTTGCTGACGGCTGAACTTACGCGAATGATGCTCCCGAAAATATTTGGCGTCTTTATTGCGCGCTTCCTGGGCCTCTTCAGACATTTGCCCAATTGGAAGAACGGCCTTATTAATTAATATTCCCCCATGTATTAAAATTTTGTGTACGCTCTGGGAAATATGGTACCAGGGGTACCCGTGGGTCTACCCGGAGATACCTTCTTTGGCTCTACATTAAATTTAATTTTTCCTAATAACCACTCTTCATTACGTTTCACAAACTTTTTTTCGTTACGATAGCACTTGGTCCATTTCTGCCTTAAAATCACGCATAAATTGTTCACTTTCCTGATTTTACACTGGTCACGGTCCTCGTAGTCCTTTAAATCACTTGTTTCACGTAAGTAGTTCATAACAGCTTGAAGTTTTCGGGACGGAACTTTCTCTTCTTTCCATACGTCGAAAACTGCACGCCGAATAATACCGGCCGCCAACGCTGAAAAAAATTCATAACGATGAAGGTTGCAGGAGGTTGCACTTTACTTTTATTTAATTCGAAAGAGTAATGCATTCTAGATATAATTGAGGATATATGAATGCCAATCCACACCAATCACAATATTTATAGTCCTTTTAATCGTCAAAATATAGCTATATTAAAATTTAATTACGTATATCATTGAAAAAATTTTTTCGAACTCAAATTAAAAAAATTACAACAAAATTTACAATGAAATGCAAAATGTACTTACCCATTGTACGATTTGCTAAGAAGAAACCAGGAAATTCAACAAAACGTGCGCTCTGCATGGAATAAAACTTTCCACTGGCGGCCGGCCGCGACCGCCTGCCACCGCACAGTTGAGACAAACCGGTTTTTAACTGATAGCGACGGATTGTAGGCGTGCGGTTTCGCCGAATTATTTGATGCGTTGTATTATGCAGTTAATAGGCTAACGTTTTATCAAGTTACTAATGGTTAATGTTAAAAAAAATTATTGGATTTATTCCGCACCAGATCTACTTAGGTGACGTTCGTGCGACGGGACGGTAGTTACCCTCTTAGAAGTTATCATAAAACTTTTTTTACAGTTAGGTGTTTAGGTGAAAAAGTAGGTAAGTACAAAGGTAGGTAGGTTATTAATGTTTTATTCTTAGGAAGTTAAGAAGGTACATGGTTTTTATTGCTTTAAGATACCACTTATTCATACTTAATTAATAATAATATTGACTCTCAGACATCACGAAGTAAACCTTATAATATTTTAAATTGAAGAGATCGACGTTATAACACCTAACTGTAAAAAAACTTTTATGAGAACTTCTAAGAGGGTAACTGCCGTCCCATCGCCACCTTGCACCGCTGCCCGCAAGAAGCAAGACTCAAGACGCGCAGCTTCAAAAAAAGCCAAATCGCAGCTTCAAAAGAAGCAAAACATACTCTAATAATAACATCATCATAGACAATCTTGAAAGATATTCTCTTAGAAATGCATGTCTCGTGAAAAATTCAGTGGTTCGAGTAGGTATTGTATTTTTAAAATTTTGTGCTGTGGGGTAGCGGTGATGATCTGTGCAGAGCTTTACCTTTTTTATTAATTTGAGCACAATGATGTTCCTCCATAGGTAGATAAGTAGAGGTTGACCCCCTCGTTAAGTTTAAAATCAATTTTTATCGATACAGACTAGTGTACTATTTCTGTAATATGAAATGGCAAGCTCTCAAAAACTACCAATTTTATATTATAAACCAAAACTAATGGAACTATGAAACTTTGCACATGTCAGGGGTTATTGATCTATTAACGCCACTATACCCACACATATATTGTATAGAGTAATAGTATCAATTCAACTAAGCAATAGAAAACAATAAACACGCGATTTCCATTGCTGGACCTAAATAAATGCACACGCTACTTCGTCAAATATGCTACAGTATTTCTGCCTACATAATTCAGCAGTTGGTTTAATTTAATTGAGCATAGTGCGTATCGAGGAAGGCACTGCAATGCGGTTTCCCTGAAATGAAAATCATACGCGACCCGAGTCGATCCCTGTTTATTTAGCAACAATTTTTAGAACATTGTTGGTACTTGTATTATGATACTATTGCTGGAATTCGTTTTACAGATAAATAAATGCTTAGCTGCATGCACCTACTAAGCCTGTGTTCACCAATAGATAGTGAGACAATTAGTTAGGTTCGTTGATTAACGTTGACGTTAAATATATGAAAAATTGTGTCAAAACCATCAAAACAACTGTTTTAAATGTAACCGTCTGTTGGTGAACTTGGGTCTAAGTTACCCACGTTGTGTTATGTTGAAATTTTTATTTTTCAGATCACTTAACGCGATCATATAAAGTAAATTGGTAATTAATATAGGTACTTACCAAATATAAGTTAAGTTCATATAAGTACTATGTGGAACCACTACCCACCCATTGCAATTAATAACACCCTAACTGGTTACATACTGTGATATTAACTTTACCTCACCTTATCACTACCGACCTGATTGTATGATTGCAATTGTAAATACTGAATATATTTTTTTACTGGGGACCATAGAAAATATCCGTATTCTATAACATATACCTGATAAAAGATTATATTCCATACCATATAAATGCAATCAGCATAATATAACCTCGTCTTCGGGTGTCTTCTAGTTCTATTCATATTTAATTGCCTGGAACAAATAGGAACATAAATAATAGAAATAAATTAAAACTAGTATTAAATGAAACAATTGAGCTAACTGCAGACTGTTGCAAAAATCTACAGATATCTCAACTGATCCATATCAATACCATTCGGAAGCGTACTCAAGAAGCTGGCTGCATTGCCCCGCTGTATGGTAATGCTGATAAACTGCTTAAAAAAAAAATGAAATTATGTAGGTACTACTGACCTAGTAAAAACGGGCTATTTGTACAGGTGCGGCGTTGCACTGCTAAACGAATAGATGCCAGAGGACAATCCCAGGAGGCCAGGACTGACAGTGATAAAGTGAGTTAGCTTAAGTAAATGAACTACCTGGAACTAATTTCTGCTCCCGGCTTCGCACGCACGGTTTCAGTATATTAAATCGCATTAATGTTATTATGGGCAAACAACATCGTCAGTGCAAAATTTCAGCTCGATCCATTCAGTAGTTTTGGAGTTGTCTTCGCACAAACATTTCACAACGATATAAATTTTCTCCTTTATTAATATTAGGCGGAAAAACAAATTGGTAATGATCGAATCTAAACTGGGTTGCACACCGAACTACACCGAACGCTAGGCTAACTGTACCCATAACACAAGCTCTGTTTAGCTTAGGGATAGATGATGTTATGGGAATTGTGCAACATTATTTAGTTATGTAACTGCTAAGCCAAAAGTAAGATAACTTAGTTTTGGCTTAGCTTGCAAAGGTGACGCAGTTTTTCACATATGTTTGCTGAGTACAAACTAGCTTTGTTCTATGAAAAACTAGCTGCGCTCCGCGGCTTAGCACGCGTTGTTGTACTATGAAAACGTAAAAAGAGGTGTTTTTGTACCCCACAGAAACGTTTGAGGGGATAAAAAGTAGCCTAGTAGTATATTTGATTAAAGGATTAGAATTACCTGTATGCAAAATTTTCTAGATTTTTGGTTCAGTAGTTATGGCGTAAAGAGTTTAAAAACATCTATCCATACATCCAAACTTTCGCATTTATTTCGTTATCTATGCGAACTAAGCTGAATTCAGCTTAGTTTGCGGTTACTTAGTTTTTTTTAGATTTCGGTCTGCAACCCACTTAAGGTGGACATGCTCGCTCACTTACATCGTTCAGCCTGCACGGTGTTTTGTCCGAAACGTTGCTCGTTTTTAGCCATTAGATAGATCACGTAATAAAGAAGGAGTACCAGGCCGACGAAATACAGAATAGAAGTAGCGGTGACACGGCGGGCCTTGTAACGGTCCATGTCCATCAAGGTCCTTAGGTGCAACAATATTTTTTTTATAGAATTGCGGTACGCAGTAACGGTTGCTTTTAGATGTTTTGTATAACTTTTCAACCCTGTGCATTCCAAACATTGTGAACACAATGCTAAGTATTGCACGCATTTTCCATTTATCTCTTTTGGAAATGTATCTAAACTTTGATACTGGTTGATCATATTTAAATTAAGGTTACCACAGCATTGATTTTTCAAGGCGATACGATAAGTGTATAATGACCACCAGCATTTGGAAACACAACGATTCAACTCTTGGGAGGTGTTCAATTTGTGTTGATAAGTGATTTCTGTAGGTGAACAATGTGGTCTTGGATGTGATAAGCTGAAATCGACTTTTGTGTCTTATTGCGGTCCACACTCCACAGAAAAGGCGTTTTTGTAAAACTGTACCTTTCCATCACATTACATACATTCTGGTATTGTTTTGCAGACTTCTGTAGAGTCCACTTGCCATCAAGGTACTACAAGTTCTGTTTTGTTATGTTATGTTCATTTTTCAAACATTATTTCAGCTCCATACCTAGTATCCATGCGTAGGAAGTATTGACATGGTAAACGTTATTGTCTTTATCTGCTTTTATAGTAATAGTTGTATAATTTTTAGGTGCCTATTTCACTTCACATGTTGATTTTTGGCGCCGCGCAAAGGGAATACCCAAAGGGAATACAATAACTTCGGAATACCAATAGATAAGATAATAATACAATAGGTTTTATGGCCAAAGAGAATTCAATAACTATGTATGGCCGAATAAAATCTACCTACCAATTGCCTGCGATTACTTTTCGTTCAGAAGATAGAGCCGATTTTCTTTACGCTACTTTTAGGTGTGCTCTGTACTATGGCTCTGTACATATATCTCTGCACTCAAGAAGGCAATTAAAACTCTATGATGTAACTAGTTTTAATTAGCACTATAATATCTCTATGGTTTGTAATATCGTAAGATATTACTACAGTCCGACCAGAAAGAGTAGAAATTAATTAATATGGAACTAAAATTTACTATAAATTGGCAACTCTTTATGAAAGACCAGTGTGGCCGCCTAAGTGAGTTTGTGGCCAGCTTCAGCTTTTCCATACAAAATTAAATTATGCACGTATTTTTTGATAAAGTATCATGATGCTTAGATACTTACCTTCTCTTGCTTATATATTATTTAAAAATCATGCTGAATTAAAAGAATCAAGCATTCAAAATATTTTGTTGACATTTTGAATGCTTGAATGAAAAACATGGCGAATGACTAGGACAAAGCTAGATTACATAAACTGCGATTATAAAATTAGACATGAATGGGAGGAGGCCTGTACCCGAAAGGGGTCAAAGCCAACAAAAATATATTACAATTTTAATCGACGTAAAATTAAAAATATTTATAACATGAATGCAATTGTAAAAACCTTTCTTTCATGCATGTATATTAAAAAACATTTTTACTTTACTTTACTATAGCATAGTGGGTTTTATTCTTATTCAGGACAAATCTTTATGTGATGAGCATAAATATTTGTTGGAAAATTTTATAAAATAAGAACTGCAATGTGTTATAAATGTATTTGAAAATATTAAGTATCAAAACGTAGTAGCCATAGTATATGGTGATACCATGTAAATTGTAAACAATAGGGTATATGCATGTGATTTCAAAATGGCTAAAAAAATATAAACGTATTCTCTATTGATATAGAAACATATCTACATATTTATTTTTGCATTTTGAGATGTTTTTATTGTAGAATTTAACCATTGAAAAATTGATATTTTAAATCTCAATCGAAAAATTTCAAAACGCTACACCATTGACTAGAGCGGACGTGACATCACTGTACACGTTTCTTCTTTTTTTATTCTGCTTGCTGCACCTTGATTTGACACTATTCTGCCCACTTGACATTTCGTATTGTCGATTATTTTCAGTTTTTTCGGAAAACCTCTTTCCTGAGATGATCACTACCGAGGTCGTCACCAAAGGTTTTATTCGAGTGTGTACGTCGACGTCACATAAACATGGCGCCAATATGGCAGCGTTTTTATCACCCGAAAATGATTGTAGTTTTGATTTGTTTTTTTTACCTCCCATTTACGCCCACCGTGCCCAAACGAGTACGCATGAAAAACTACCCACATTTTTTTTTATTAAATTGTTTAGTGAGCTTTGTTATCGGATAACTAAAGTGTGATAGTGACTCCTTATGCTTCGCGATTAAGAATTGGATTTCATTGGGAAAAAGTGTTTTTATTAGCAGTTTTGTGGAACATATGCGACAACAACAGCTTCAGAAAAGTAAGTATTGAATTTCGAATGTATTTTTCAAGATTTTCGTGTCATTTCTCACCACTAGTTATAGTTTAGTATGTTGTCTGTATAATAAATCTAAATAGTATGTAAAAATTCTAACAGTTTGCTTATAATAGGATAAATATAATGTCGTCCCCAAATGGGGACATTGGGCACATTCATGATATATTATTCGTTTTTTTGTTGTTTCAGGATTTTTTTTCATGTAATGGCGCGAAGTACTTTTGGTCAACACAATGATTACCATGGGCTTCAGGAGGCTTTGGAGGCTATCATGGAGGAAGAAGACCAAGATGCGATGGTTGATTTGGTGGCGCTACCTCCAGATCCAAGTTATCTGACTGACGAAGAAGAAGGTAATGAAGATAACATTCAAGGGGATGAACTTCCACGGGATATACCAGGACGCGTTGAGGTATTTGTAGAGAGAAACGATGAATGGGATAGTAGTGATGAGGAACCATTAGCTTCAACTGCGAATAAGAGGCCTAGAATAGATTTACAAGAACCCCGCTGGCGTAAGTGCAATCCTTCCTATGAGCCAATTGCTTCTAACGAAGAAAATATTCAGAGAAGACTTATGGATGTGATGGAAGATCTAAAAAATCTGAATGCTATTATTATTTTCGAAAAAATATTTGATGATGAAGTCTTGAACATGATTGTACAGTACTCCAAACTTTATGCAGCACAAAACAATAATCATGATTTCAACGTATCTGTCAATGAGTTGAAAACATTTGTGGGAATTCTAATTTTGACGGGTTATCACTCACTTCCCAGAGAACGTTTGTACTGGTCATTAAACGAAGATTAGTGTCCATCGTTTCATCAGCCATGTCAAGAAACCGATTTCTTGAAATCAAGAAATATTTGCATTTCTGCGATAACACCGGCGCTGTTGCTTCAGGGGATAAGATGTACAAAGTACGTTCCCTAGGAGATCTCCTTATGAAGAAATTTTTACAATGGGGTATCTTTCATCGAGACTTATCCATCGATGAATCAATGGTAAAGTATTTCGGCCGCCATCCCGCGAAACAGTTCATTCGTGGCAAACCAGTACGCTTTGGTTATAAAAATTGGATGATAACTAGTTCTGATGGCTACTGCTATGCTTTCGACATTTATTGTGGGAAAAGTACGACGACTACAAATACCAACGAGCCTCTGGGAACAAGAGTAGTAAAGGGTTTACTTGACAAACTAGAGACGACTCCAAATGATCATATCGTATACTTTGATAATTTCTTCACAAGTTATGCTTTGCTTCGAGATCTAAGAGAATCTGGCTTTCGTGCTACCGGAACTGTCCGTGAAGGAAGAACTAAGAAGTGTCCTCTGGTTTCTATAAAAGAGATGAAAAAACATAACCGTGCAGATTATGACTACAGGTTTGATTCAGTCAACCAGGTTCTCTTTGTTCGGTGGCTCGACAATAGTGTCTGCACGATGGGCTCAAACTACGATAGTGTCCTCCCACTAGGGAAAGTGAAGCGATGGAGCACTGCTAATATGCAGAAAATTGACGTAGGCATCCCGCATGTGTTTCAAAATTACAATAAGGGTATGGGCGGGGTGGATCAAGCTGATCAATCGATCTCTCTGTATCGTACAGCTATTCGTGGAAAAAAGTGGTGGTGGGTTTTGTTCACGTATATGCTGGATTTAGCAGTTGCTAATGCATGGCGTTTACATCACCTGGCCAATGATACAAAGCTTGATCAGCTTCAATTTCGTCGACATATTGCCCGCCACTATTTGAGACAGACCAACGCCTCTAGAGAACTCCCTGCAGCATCCCTGGTCCCAAGTATACCGCATGATGGTGTTGGTCACTACCCTCAAAAGCTAAGCAAACAACTACGATGTGCAGTTTGTCATAATAAAGCTCGTTGGCAATGCAAAAAGTGCCTGAAAACATTGTGCATTGAGAAGCAATGTTTCGAAATTTTTCACACTGCTTGAGCCCGTTGTCCCCATTTGAGGACGGCTTTTTTTTTCAGGGAAGAAAACTGTTTTTTAAAAAATTTCTTTCATTTTGTGTTAGAATAGGTATTTCTTGAGCTATTAATAAAGTAAAAATTTCAATATCACTGTCTGGTTTCATTTGGGCGTAAATGGGTTAATGCGAAATTCAGTGAGCGTCTTATCATTCCTCGGTTAAATAATGACCTGAAGAATCGATTAAAATAATAAAAAAAATCAATGCATATACCCTATTGTGGTGCCCTCATTTATTTTCTACTCTTTCCGGTCGGACTGTACATACTCTGGAAATCAAAGAATGATTTCGATCGTCCATACCTTTTCTCAACAAAAATACTATGTGATTTTTTTTAACATAACTGATAAAAATACTTTTTTTTATTACTCATACTCTGAAAGTAGGTCAGAAGTTGCCTGCGCAGCGGGATGAAAGTTATATTTTTCGTCCCTAGGGACGAAAGTAATGACAAGTACAAAACAAATGACAGCTGTCACCTCACTTTTATCTTGAACCATGCATTCTACCTTTCTATACAGCCACTCAACTTCAACTTCTTGTGAGATGGCTTTTGCGTCTGGTTTGACGCAATTCATACGGCCATTCAATTACAGCGTAATGTAAAATTGAAATAAATTAGAGGTAAAATACCATATTATAATTTACTTTCAACTATTTCTTTAAAATAACATAGATTTCGGGAAAAAAATACCAATTTTTAATGATAAAAGTTAATGGTAGAATAGTTCTCGGTATTCTACCATGGCTATATTCCGCCATCTCTAAAGAGGATTTAATATGCCTAAGAAAAAAAGCGGAAAAACGTCAATCCCATCTAATACATTAGATTTTTCGAGTTGTAGAGTTTTGTGTGATTGTTACAATATGACGCAGCAGAGCCAAAAATAAAAAGAAGAAGAAGAAGAAGAAGATTATTACAATGAGTTCAGGAGGGCAATTCTCAATATCACGTGATATTTTATCAGGTGATACGCAGTATCACGGGATAAATTATCAGGTGATAGATATCGAGCCTTGAAGAAATATCGAGTTTCGCCAAAAACTGCATTCTCGTGCACTCTTCGATATTTCTTCATTCTTCGAGTCTCACTTTTGTTCCATGGGTCTGAGCACTCAGCTCGACGACGGCGTATCGGTACATCTGCTGCAAGTTCGGCTTCATCCACCAAGTCTACAACGAAAGCCCTCACTAACTCATCCATCTTTCAATACGTCTGATGATTGAGTTATTTTACTAAAAACTTGTATTGCAAATTGCGTTATTTTTATCTTTCACCTGAAATCAAAATCAAACAAAACAGAAAACAAGTGAGCGACAGAGAGATAATACTTACGATCTTATTTCCCTCTCTTCGATAATGCGAACGAGTGCCCGGGACCATTCGTTGCTTATCGAGCAACTTATCTAAAAAAGGCCCTCGATAAAAATCGAATTGCAGATGCTGAGAATAGGCTTGTTTGATTCGAAGCAATCACTAGATATTTTTACAGTTTATCGAGTCGATATATTGCGAGAATTGCCCTCCTGACATTGATATAGACATAGATTTAACGCCTAATTTTATAAAAGAATAGGCTAAAGCAGTAGTGGAAAACCTTTTACAACCTAAATCAAAATAAAGGTACCTAAAATCGTACAACGATTTTATGAAATAGCGCTTGAGAAAAAAGTGAAACACTAACTCTAACATAGACTTTAAATAAATATCTCATCTAAGTTTGTTGATTTATGTAAAACTAATTTTTTCATTAGCTTATTCCATTGATTTAAAAAGGGAAGATAGGTTACGTTCTCCCAGAGCTTACTCAAAAATTGGCATGTGTTACAACTACACGCAAACAGTTATATTTCCAGTCCTGTGCAATACAAAGAAGAACAAAGACGGAAAGACGTATCTAGGACCGAAGTGAGACTGAGACAACAATATTTCACGCGAATCACGACCGCCCGTGCCGCCGGTCAGACGGTGACTGATGTGGGAGAACACAATTTTACACAATTTGAGGTTGCCACTTTCGAGCAACCAGTGCCTCATCTTCGTTTTTAATAAATCAATGGCTTATTCATATATTTTTCTTTACTTTCCTTGTATTCGTAATGAAAAGCAGTGTTTACCTCGGGTGAAAGTAACATATAGTCCCTCGAACTATTAGCGCCCTCGCTACGTTCGGGTGCTTATAGTTCGAGGGACTAAATAAGTTACTTTCATCCCTTGGCTACCAATATACTATTATGTTATTATAAATGTTGACATAATTTCCAGCTTTATGACAAATAGATCAAAGACGGTTTGTCCTCAAAAAGAAGCCGAAAACTTAATTCATACGACAAAGATTAGATAAGCCTTGAACAGGGAAATCAATGAAGTAGGTATACTAGCAAAAAAACTCCAGTATTAAATAACATAACGTTGTATATTATAAATAATATATATTATATTTACACTTATAAATAATACACTCTATCATCTATCTAAATATTAGAGGTCTTTCTATCAGTGGGTCTTCCGATTCAGGCTGTTATTCGGGCGAACTTCCGGCCTAGCATTGGGATACGTGACGACGTCACTTAATTTTTCTCTATTCTAATCTTGACAACAATCCCCCGGGGATTGTACCTACTGGTTACTTACGGTTCAAAGATATTTATGCTCAAAAAAGACAAAGTCACTTACATGATATTAGTAATTTAGATTAGAGTAAGCAGTTTCAATCCTTAGAAAACGAATGCTTTTGCAAACATAATAACATAACATATCATGGACGTAGATAAATTTAGTCCGATTACATATTTATAGCAGTGTTTGGTCAGCTTCCCTTTAATATGTATATGACGTCACGTGGAACTATAATCGCCTACATCTTCATAAATTTTTGTTTAATCGACAAAACAAAAATATATTTACCTTAATATAAATTCTAACTGACGGACTTATTATAATTTTTTTGTTGTATATTCTATTGGTTAATATTGCTAAAATCGACAGTGGAATGGCAACTCTATTTGTACTATGTAATTGATGAAGTATTGTATTCTCTTTGATTGATATGAGGTATTGTATTGTATTCTCTTCGGCGTACCAAAACAACATGACAATCATAATATTATATAGGTCCATGGATGGTCACACTGCTCACGCAAACGCTCAGCGCCAGAATGGCGAAAATCTAATTCGGTAATTCCAGCGTACTTTTATGAGAGCGTATAACAGAGCTAGATTCTTGTAAAATATGTCTAACACGTAGCTGCAGCGGCAGCTGGGAGCAGTCAGGATCGACGGCTTTAAGCCGCGACACAAACATGGAACCATGAAACACTCAAGCAGTTGCGACTGCTCCGGGCTCCGGGCAGATAATCAATCACAGCTTCAAGCTGTATAGCCTATTATGACTGTTCAAGCTGCCCTTTTATAAGCTAGGGTCCTAAAAAATTATAATTAGTCTGTCAGTTATATTAACAGAAGACGACTGGACGGACACGTTTGTTTTTTTTTTTCAATTAAAAAAATAATTATTAAGATATAGCATGTTGAAGTTCCGCATGACGTCACACCTTGGGACACTTTTTAGCAAGTGTGTCACTAGCCCGCATTCCCAAACTTTGACGCGCCTTATTTTTGTCTTTTTTCATTAGATTGACAAAAATATATTTATGTGTCCAATATCATTTGATGATCTAAGCGATGGGCTAAATATAATTATAATATTAGGAATATTACACGCCTACGTTATCTGGTGAAGTCCCAGGAAACTCGTTGTTAACCAACATTCTCATAATCATTATGCTACTTCTGCTCATTCTTCACTGTATCTTCAACACGACCAGGAACTTACCACTGCATTTCCTTTGAGCCAGTGCCATTCATCTGCCAGCCCACATCCTATTACCAGCTCTGAAAATACTACTAATGTGGAACTGAGGCTTGAATCAGGGCCCCCAATCATTTCCGATATACATATATTGTGCTGAAACTGTAATTAGAAACTGGAGTAATGCTCAAGAATCCGAAACTTCTGGTGCTCTGGTATCTTACCCGTATTGAGTCAACCAAAACTAATCTTGATCAGGGTCATCTGTTGTACAGATGACCCTAATCAAGATCCAAATAATACTTCCTGTTCTTCTGACGAAGAGCGTAGCAGTAAAGTCCAATAGGACAGTACCACTAACCAACAACGCGTCATACGCATTATACGTGTTATACGCGTTACACGTTACTATTTCAACGCGTTATTAACATGACTGCTGACTGCTCGTAAGTTATTGTAAGATTTTGTATGAAATTGTATACTCGTAGCTTATTTTAAATTCATTTTCTACAAAAAAACTCCAAATGGACTATTTAGTTTTTGATTTCCTTATAAAAATAAACGAGTTATCTACGAACTACAGTAAAGTTTTGTTTTATTTTATAATCATTTCAGGCACACAGAAAGTTTTTTTTTCTATCTACTGACTAATTTGACTTAAAATAGTTATGAGGTGTCAACATATGACTATTTATATTTTTTATCCAGGACACTACCCTATTTACTAATGCTGTGATGTTCTGTAAGCTCTCGTATTAGTTCGAAGTTCAGGCGTCAGGTCGGACGTCGTATTTTTCTTTTGCGACTTGCAAGAGTGTTTTGCTCATGCTTTCTCCGGTCTCCCGCACCATAAAGCTGAATATGCTGTTAGGGTTCTGCAGAAGGAGGTAGGGGTGGTCAAACTCTGCGGCGAGGCCTTTGTCCATCACCAGCACTCGGTCAGAATCCATGATGGTGTTCAAGCGATGCGCTATCGTGAGCACCGTGCAGTCTGAGAACACGTGGCGTATTGTCTTCTGGATCAACGCATCCGTTCTGAAAAGATGTAACATGTTATTATTGTTTATTTATTTATTTATTATTAGAATAGCTTCAGTGTTTTGATGCTTTACGGAAAGACTGTTTGTCAGCCACGCAGAAACACTCGAAAAAGTAAAGTCACGCCTCACAGGTAAATAAAAAGCCATATAAACGCTAGAATATATGCAATGCCAAAATGATTTACCGTAATTTTGCGTAATACTTAATTTTTTGTAATTATTTTTTTATTTGTCTTTTTTTATGCACTCTGTTAAATGACTGCAGAATTGAATTCTGTCTGTGTGTTCTCTACATTATAGTGAACTCTGGATGTATTGCCGATAACTACAAACAAATTAATGATTATGCCAGGTCTTAATTCTTAAATTTGGTTTTGGTAGTGTATAAACGAGTTCAATAAACGTTCTCTAAAGAAGCATTACCTGAAACTAAACTTGGAAACCGTTCTACCTTGAACTAACAGTGGGTGTGGGAAAAGACAATCGGTCTTCACTTCATTGGGTTCCGGACAAAATTGTTTTTTTATTTTTTTTATCAGAGGTGGTATTTACAAAAAAAATATGAAGACCTGACGTCTTCACTGACCTGTTCGTGATGTTGGGCAGAACTTGTATTTCCCACTTTAACTTCACCTCAACAGCCCATATTGGTCCACTGCTGGACGTAGACATCTCCCTGGTAAGCCTCATTGGCCTTTCTTATCATGGGGGTAATGCCTGCAATCCCCACGCTGGGCATGCGGGTTGGGGATCGCAGTTCAATGGTAGAACTGTTCTGCAGGGTGCGCTGCTGCCCGCCCCTCGATAGATAACTCTTACGACAACCACAGGAAGAGTTGGGGTGGTGCAATTCTATGCCGGTACCACACGGCACTTCCCACAATGTCGGTGAATAACCCTGAATAACTTACTGCGGGTCTACGTTGGCAGTAGCCTCGTCCATGATGAGCAGTTTGTTGGACCGCAGCACGGCACGAGCGAGGCATAACAGCTGTCTCTGCCCCATCGAGAAGTTGGACCCGCCTTCGGAGACCTTAAAGTCCAGTGCTGGGATAGCGTCTTTCAGTTCCACCTGGACAAAAAAAAACTCAGAATTTAGGTATCCAAGAGTTAACAAAAAAATTTAGTTGGTTAATTATTATATAATTTAAGGGTCTCCGGGATCGCTGGTCGGATATTGAACATTCTTACTTTTCATTACGGATGTAAGCGGGTTAACTACGAAACTTATTTGTGTTGGAAGGTTCGTAGGTAACCCGTTTATATCCGTAATGAGTTCGTCAAACTAGGATAGTTTTTGATTTTTATAATAAAATTCTTTCACTGTTAAGAATTAAAATAATAGGGTATATGCATTGATTTTTTTTGTTGTTTTAATCGATTCTTTAGATAGATAAGACAATCACTGAATTTCGCATTAACAAGGTAAAAAAAACAAATCAAAACTACAATCATTTTCGGGTGATAAAAACGCTGCCATATTGGCGCCATGTTTATGTGACGTCGACGTACACACTTGATTAAAACCTTTGGTGACGACCTTGGTAGTGATCATCTCAGGAAAGAGGTTTTCCGAAAAAACTGAAAATAATCGACAATACGAAATGTCAAGTGGGCAGAATAGTGTCAAATCATGGTACAGCAAGCAGAATAAAAAAAGAAAAAATGTGCACAGTGATGTCACGTCCGCTCTAGTCAATGGCGTAGCGTTTTGAAATTTTGCGATTGAGATTTAAAATATCAATTTTTCAATGGTTAAATTCTTCAATAAAAACATCTCAAAATGCAAAAATAAATATGTAGATATGTTTCTATATCAATAGAGAATACGTATATATTTTTTTAGCCATTTTGAAATCACATGCATATACCCTATTATACGAATAGTATCCATTCATTTCTACTTTCTACACAAAAATAATATTGAAAACATGCTTTCAAGTCTAATCAGGCGGAACCTACGACTTATTCTGCTAGGTGAGGTTGAGATCAAACGAAGGTCTTCTGATAATGGTGTCGATTCTGTTGTTTTAGGATTCCTCAATTAAATTTTACGATTTCTACATTTTCTATGCTAAGTTGACATAAAAATTTTAGTATTCTTTACACAGATCATAAAAATACCTTTTTTTTGTAAAATGTTATTTCAAAATACTTCTTTGCATGGGTCAAACAGTTCATCCAAATGCAGAGAAATCCTTTACCAATTCAAATCGATACGATCCAGTTTGAAATCGATAAATTTTAATCATGACCTAATTAAATGCCTGCTAAAATTAGGTAGACGTCTGTAATCATAACTAAAATGTAATGCAAAGAATAGGGTTAATGCTACTTTTAACTAAGTTGAGTTGTTTTAGATCTATCAATTTTTACAGCTGTCATCTTTATTTTAATCCTGTCTTATTTTTTAAACATATTAGAACAGCTTTCGTTTATTTAAATTCCGAAATCCTAATTTTAGCTAATCCTAAAATCGACACCAATAAAAAACATTTGCACATATTTGAAGCAAGTATAAATGGTTATAAATGGTTTTATAGAATATCTGCAGCGAGCGCCAGTTAAGCCACGCGTTAAAAATATGTAGATATTTCTCTAATTGGATTTTGTAATCATCATCGTTTCAACGCTCTACGAATTCAATGAATTTTTTGACGACGATTTTAAAATATATTCTGTTTCACCGATATAACTTTAAGCACGCCCCACCGTGTTCTTCCAACACGAATAAGGTTCGTAGATAACCCGCTTACATCCGTAATGAATAGGTTATTCAATTCATCATTTTTATTCCTGTCAGATAAGTTTAGTCTAGTTTTGGCAACCTCTGAATAGACACCAATGTTCTCTGGTCCTATTTCATAAAATAACTTATCGTAAGTTATGACTTACGATAAGTAATAATATGTTATTACATGGGCTTTAATTAACTAGGATCAACGGAGAAACCATGGGCAGAAGTTGCTTAATAATGTTGAGCATGCCAATTACACTAATATTGTAAATGCAAAAGTATACATAGACAGATTCGTTCAGTATATTTGGACGTTTTACCTCATCACGCCAAACATACTGAACGAATCAAGATGTTTCATAGATGTAGTTCAAGTCTAGACTAGAACATCTAGACCAGGAATAACATCAATCATCACATCAGCCGATCGAAGTCCCCTGCTGGACATAGGCCTCCCCTAAAGATCTCCACAATATGAAGATATGCATGTGATTTCAAAATTTTAGCATTTTGAGATGTTTTTATTGTAGAATTTAACCATTGAAAAATTGATATTTCAAATCTCAATCGCAAAATTTCAAAACGCTACGCCATTGACTAGAGCGGACGTGACATCACTGTACACATTTCTTCTTTTTTATTCTGCTTGCTGCACCATGATTTGACACTATTCTGCCCACTTCACATTTAGTATTGTCGGTTATTTTCAGCTTTTTCGGAAAACCTCTTTCCTGAGATACTTCCGAGGTCGTCACAAAAGGTTTTAATCGAGTGTGAACGTCGACGTCAAATAAACATGACGCCAATATGGCAGCGTTTTTATCACCCGAAAATGATTGTAGTTTCGATTTGTTTTTTTTTACCTTGTTATTGCGAAATTCAGTGAGCGTCTTATCATTTCTCGGTTAAATAATGACCTAAAGAAACGATTAAAACAATAAAAAAAATCGATGCATATACCCTATTATCGATTTTGCGTTGCCCGTAACCAGCGACTTCCCGTACTTATAACATCTAGTAAAATCATCATCATCCGCAGCCCGAATTCTCCCACTGCTGGGTATATATAGGCTGTCTCTCTCTCACTCCACACGGTCTTGAGCAAATCTCCGTGAGCTATGTTGGATATATCGTCTCCCATCTTCCCACCGGACGTTTGACTATACTATATCCATCGAGCATGTAGAATGTTAGTCAGCAAATCACCCATACTTAACCTAAAATTCACTTTGTTGGCGCGTCCTTTATACGCAATTTACATTACTTATCGATTCGAGATCCTTCCTTCAATAAATATTACTTACAATTATATCTGAAACTCGACGCCAAGCAAGTGAGTTTTTGTTATTTGTGTCGTGGTTTGTTTACTAAAATGCTACATGCTCGATGGATACAGTATAGTAAAATCACACGCAGACAAAGGCCAACCTGTTCCAAAGCCCTCCAGATATCCTCGTCGCTGTACATGTCGAAGGGATCCATGTTGTACCGCAGGCTGGCAGAGAACAGCACCGGCTCTTGCGGGATTATAGATATCTTCGACCTCAACTCCTGCAGACAAATGCATAGATATTTATTTAAAACTATCTGCGCCCTATGACTTCGCACGCCTATGCCACGGGAACTGATTTATGGGATAAAAAGTAGCAGTAGTATGCAGTTTTTCCAGGCCTAGAACTACCTGTATGCAAAATTTCAGCTCGATCCATTTAGTAGTTTTTGCGTGAAAGAGCAACAAACATACATACAGACATGTTTAAAAACTTTCGCGTTTATAATATTAGGAGGATTGTCCAAAAGTTACTATCTAATATTATAAAGGCGGAATTCTGTGAGGACGTGAAATTGTTAGATGCCAAAACTAAAGTGTTTCAAATATTCTGGGTTTCCATACTCTATGCGTTCTACAAGTACCTCCTACTATTCCTACAAAAATTATATGGGCGAAATTTTAATTTTAATAATAATAATAATAATTTTGTACTGGTTGTGCCGTTGTTGATATTTGGCTGAAGACAACGCCAAAGCTACTGAATGGATCTGGCTGACATAAGGCATGCAAAGATCTAGGCCTAGAATAATAAGGAGGTACCCACTGGGCGTATAAAAGTACGATTTAAAAGTAGCCTTTACTTCTGGCTATCCCTTTTATATCAACGAACGCGTGCGAAGACTCGTGCAGAAACTAGTAAATTATATTTAAAAAAATACTTATCGAAACTTAATCAAAGATATGGCTGTAGAAGGACGTTCGTCGACGTTATTTATCGACGTAGAAGTAGGAAGTCCTTGTAAATAATGTGAAACGTAATATTTCAATAATGTACCTTCTTGGCGATACCCTTTGTGTCGAGTCCGTCGATAAGTATCTTGCCCTCGATGTTGTACAGCCTGAAGAGAGCCGAGATTAGCGACGATTTTCCGGCGCCAGTCCGCCCCACGATGCCCACCTGAAACAGTAGATTGTGTCACAACTCACAAGGGAACGAAATTATGTATTTGGGGCGAAGGTGATTTTTTGAATCCAGAGCGAAGCGAAGGATTCTATAGTAGAATCCTAAGCAGAGCGAGAGATCCCTAGCTTGGTGCTATAGAAACGTTATTTAAATTTTGTAATCCAATACCGCGTCGCACTCTCGGCAGGCGCACATTTTTATTACCGGCCAAGACGCGAAGCGAATTGTGTTCGAAGGTTTTTAATAGTGTTCCATATTCAAAAGTAATTTATCTCTGTTAATAAGTCATCGCAACAGAAGCCACAGGCTCTTCTCTGTGCTCTTTGCTAGAACCGTCGCTCATACCAACTCTCCATTGCCTCGCACCCTCGCCGCCCTTAACAGACTTCTGGACCGGAATCCAGACTGTGATATATTCGCAGATGAATGGAAGAGTTTTATGTTAGTACCTATGCCTGAGGTTTTGCGAGAGTGATGAATGAAAGGATGCTTGGTTTGTTTAGTTAATATCATTTTAATTCTTTTAATTAATTTATATGATGAGTTGTTTGATTTTTAATGTTTAATATCATACATCTATTGATATTAATTTTAATTTGTCTGATAATTATAATTTTTGTGTTATAATCATAAGTAAGTAACTAATGTAATTGTAATCTCGTGTCAGTTACTTAATAAACAATAAACAATAAACAAGTGCGCTGGAATAATCCACGCACTTATCGAAGAACTTTATGCCTCGTTTCGAAAGTATATCAAAAATGCCATGACTCTATGTAATATTTTGCTCAAGATGCAAAAACACTATTTTTCGGCAACCCATTGATAACTAACACGAGTTGTAAGTGTAACGTGCAACTAGCTGCTCAATGTTTGGGTTCGGTTACAGTAAAATTGCTGTAGTTTTTTGTCTGAATTTGCAAATATCTGTCTAGCAATAGTTCAATGACCTCGGTAGCGTAGCGAGCGAAGATCCGCCTTTAGCACAGGAGGTTGTCGATCGATTCCCACCGCCAGACAAATATTTATTGCATATTAGTTTCTATGTCCAATAATAAAAGCTATGTAACTGTGGTGCTACATGATGCTGTAAGGAATGAGAATTGCACCTTATTTCTTGTTTGATGGTAATAAATATTTATCAAGCTGTTTATATATTAAAAAATTGACTTGTCTAAGTGCTTATTTAGTAAGTCTAAACAAATAAACGATTTGACTCTGATTCTGACTCTAATTATGGTCCAATCTTCAATCAAACCACTATACAAAGATATTTCCAGAAACGATTACATTAGTTATTTAATCGTTTTGAGATAGGTTTGTCTGCTCTTTGAAAATCTATTCTCCCAGCGTAAACATCATAATTTTCTTGAGTGGTCTCATTTTACACTTCAACTCTGCGTTATCGGATAATGATCGGCCCACTCATGCCTCGAGAGGATTTAAGTGCTTCACTTAATTCCTTACTAGTTCTCATCATTATATTAGGTCCTTACATATGAAATTGGCGTTTTTCGTACTGGCCACTTTAATCATAAATTTCTCCTCTTTGGTAAGGAATTCCAAATTCAAATTTGTACAGCTATAGACTCATGTATTTGTGCTTCGATGATCGTCATTCATTTGTTTTTTTTTCTTCTGTTTTTTTCTGTTTGCGTCACTCATTTTACAAAATGGAAAACTTAAAATATCGCATTATTTACGAGTACGAGTTCCGCCGTGGCACTAGTGCTGCGGAAACAACTCGAAGGGTGAATGATGTGTATGGCGGTCGTGTTGCAAAAGAAAACACAGTTCGTTTTTGGTTCCAACGTTTTCGTTCTGGAAATTTCGACCTGCAGAACAAGCCCCGTGGACGGCCTGAGACTCAAGTTGATAATGAAGAGTTGAAGGCTATTGTGGAAGCGGATCCATCGCAAACCACGTCCGAGTTAGCTGCAGGCTGCGATGTTAGTGATAAAACTGTTTTAATTCACTTGAAGCAAATTGGGAAGATTAAAAAGCTTGAAATGTGGGTACCTCACGAATTGACTGAAGCAAACCGGCAAACGCGCGTCGACTGCTGCGTTACATTACTAAACCGGCACAATAATGAAGGTATTTTAAACCGAATCATTACCTGTGATGAAAAATGGGTTCTTTACGATAATCGGAAGCGCTCAGCGCAATGGTTGGATCCTGGCCAGCCAGCCAAATCCTGCCCCAAGCGAAAATTAACCCCAAAAAAGTTACTTGTAAGCGTTTGGTGGACTAGTGCCGGTATTGTTCATTACAGTTTTCTCAAATCTGGCCAGACTATTACGGCTGATGTCTATTGTCAGCAATTGCAAACCATGATGGAAAAGCTAGCGGCTAAACAACCTAGGCTGGTCAATCGCTCCACGCCACTGCTGCTTCACGACAACGCTAGACCACACACTGCGCAACAGACGGCTACTAAATTAGAAGAGCTTCAATTGGAAAGTCTAAGACATCCTCCGTACTCCCCGGACCTTGCTCCAACAGATTACCATTTTTTTCGAAATTTGGATAACTTCTTGCAAGGGAAAAAATTCAAGTCAGATGGGGCAGTCCAAGTCGCCTTCAAAGATTTTATTGATTCCCGTCCGACTGATTTTTTTAGTAAAGGGATCAATGAACTACCTATAAGATGGCAAAAGTGCATAGAAAATAATGGTTCATACTTTGATTAATTAAATATATTATATTAAAAAATATTCGACTTTTTGTTCCTCCCATACAAAACGCCAATTTCATATGTAAGGACCTAATATTATTGAACATGAAAATTCATACTAATAGGAAGTATAAATTTGAAAGAAACGTGTCCGTCAAGTTACCAGCCCCACCATGGAATTTTGTGGTTTAAGTTAGAATCTGTTCAAAAAGAGAAGAGTCGTGGCGTTTCGGTGAACTAACACTTTTAGGCTGCACGCAAATGGGCCACCGACCACAGCCACCGGTGGCTGTCGCGCGCTCCCGCTCATCGCGGACACTGCTGTAGCGAGTGGCCGCCACCAGCTACACGTATGCGGCGCGTCTATACAAAACAAATGAAAAAGTATGTTCAGTGGCTGTCGCTGGCCACCAGTGGCTGTGGTCGGTGGCCCATTTGCGCTGAGCCTTAGTCGGACTACAATAACAGAGCAGTGTTGTCAACCCAAAAAAAGTTGTCAATTTCTATTCTCCATTATATATCTCCATTCCTACGACTCATCTTATTGAACAGACTTTATGCCAATTTTTGCATAAATAGCGCATTAGGCAAAATAAATAGTGCTTCAGTAATTTAAGAGATATTTCACTGTGGCTGCTATCTTGTCGTCAAGCTGTCGGCCCCCGCTGATTCCGACGAAACCATAGCGAGATATAATGAATCATGAACTATGCTAATTAACTGTCACCTACGCATCATTATTATTATTGTGTTATAAGTTCTAAACCCCATGGGTGAACAAGCCATGAGTGTAAGAGCGAGACTCCCTGCCGTCATTCAGTGTAAACTCGTACGGAGGAAAGTCACTTATGTATCTCAGGCCTTGTATTACAACTTACCTCTCCTAATAAATATACTGACATAGTCATATGTAATTACTATAAAATTGATCCTTAATTGTAACTAGTCAAGTTTTCTGGGTTAATTTTAAATAAAGTCTGTTAGTCAGTAAAGTTTACTAGTTACGTAAGTCTGTAAAGTTTATATGAATATAATACTTCATTTCATTTCAGGCTAATGCTAATTACCGCCCTCTGTATATAGTTCTGCTGCAGAGCTCATAAATATACCTTCTGTGGTTTAAAATATATTTTCCATACATTTAAGAGCATACCTAGATGAGTACAAAAGTTTACATTACGATTGCTACAGAAGCTAGTATTTTTTAAATGCTATGATAAAGTTACGTACATTTGTAGATAATATTAATAGATAATTAGATAAAACTTTATCGGTTTATCTAATGTAATAAGTCAAATGATACGATTTAGTCGAGGTACTAGATGACAGAATTATCTACACTGATATAATAAAATGGAAAGATTTGTATGTTTGTAATGAATGAAATCAAAAACTTATGGACCAATTTCAAAAATTATTTTACCATAAGTATGCTAGATTATCCTTGAGTAACAAAAGCTATGTTTAATTGTTTAAAAAATAAATGTCAACCCGTGCGAAGCTGAGACGTGCCACTAGTCGAATAACCTCAATCTCAACCTCTACAGTCTGTATTAGTCCACTACTGGACGCAGGCCTCCCCCTGATAAGCGCCTTGTTGGCGTTTTTCTAATGGGGGGCCTATAACCCCTACGCTGGTCATGCGGGTTGGGGATCGCAGTTCGGTGGTAGAATTGTTCTGCAGGGGCGCTGCTGCCCTCCCCCGGTGGATATCTACTATAAACAAGAGTAAAAAGGTGATCTACCTTCCATCCGCTGCGTATACCGATGTTCAAGTCCCGCAGTACCGGTTCGTCCTCGGGACCGTACTTCATGAACACGCTTTCAAATTTAATGTTCCCATCCGAAGGCCATTGTTTGGGCGGCTGAGTGGCTGCAATAAAAAGTAACGTCTTTTACATCGCCGCGCGTTTTTGTAAACTCACCCTATAGTGGATACTTTTGCATAGGTATCTAAAGATTGGAATATTCGAAGCGAAAACTGGGCTCGGGAAATTGATTTTACACCTTTACTGGTAACCATTTCGGCATTTCGTCAACACATACACTGACTGACAAAAATCTCTGCGATCTCATGCGACCATGAGCTCTACCTTGCCGTAATACAGTTTATAACTAGCACGGAAGGTACGAGACATGCAACAGCCCTAAAGTAAAGTAAAGTAGGTACTTAGTTTTTAGCCCATATTTATGTTTCCTTATAATCTGTTAACAAAGATTAAGTGTTAACTTTAACTTCAAGGTCACCTTGTAAATTTTGAAATAAACATTATTCTTATTCTTATTCGTATTCATGAGTTAAGGTATTATCAACTCAAGAGGGTTAGTGGACAAAGTATGCCCATACTTTGTCCAACAACACCAACAACCTTAAAAATATTCTCTACAATTATTTAAATTCAATAGATTTATATAATGAAGCTCATTTGTTGCTCTACAATAATTGGAACTATAGCAAGTAGGGTTCCATTAATGTAATTATAATATATGTGTTATTTGATACAATAATTGTGATAACCTATTTTTAGGGAAACTGTTTTATGATTTGAGTTTTGAGCTATCAGCAGAGTTTCTAACACCATGATCACGGAATAAAGTTCAAAACTGAAATCATGGTGAATTCTATCCCGTTGTAAATGACTAGTGATAATAACACCATGGTGGATTAAAAAGTTTAAAATTGTTTTTTTTATCAATAATCTTGTTACATAATGCATCAGGATCAGAAAAGTAATTTCAATACATTCTCAATATATCTTGCGGAGGAAGGACCTGGTGACCCCTACCACTGGTCTTATAAACCTCTCTTTCTATGATAATAATAATAGTCTCTAATGGTAATAATTATTACATGTCTCAAATTGTATACATATTCAGCTATGTATGTATTGCTATAAAATACATTTTCGATTAAAATACCTAAGCTTAATAAATTTATGAATTAAATTATTAATAATACAACATTCTATATAATAAATAAAATAATTAATAATGCTGGACAATTCACACAGCATTATCTAGCCCCAAGCTAAGCAGAGCTTGTGTTATGGGTACTAGATAACTGATATACATAATACAAATACACTACATAGATAGATATTTTTTATTATACATAGAAAACATCCAGAACGCCCTGAACAAATATCTGCAGATCGTACAAATATTTGTCCCGAGGCGGGAATCGAACCCGCAACCTTCTGCGTCACAGGGTCCTTCGCGGACCTTCGCATACAACTCTAGATAAAAGACGCTCAGAAAGTAATCACGCTGTTTAGATTAGTGTTGCCACTTACGTCCGTCATCGATATTGTCCTCTGTAGGAAGCCGGGTGTACTCAAGCACTCTCTCCACCGCGGTCATCTGTCCGAGGAAGTCCGATGTGAACCTGGCTGACATCTGCAGCATCATCGTGAGGGCCATGGACTGGCTCACGGCCATGCCCACACTGCCCACTGGGATAAGCGTACCTGTACCGAAAATTACATTAAACAACACTTTCATGAGCCAAGACGCACATGTGCCAGTTTATTCCCGTGTCGCGGTGCCGAGGCTGGGCAGCGAATGCGTTAAACGTTTTTGAAGGTCACTTACCTTCAACACCCCAACCCATAGCCCAAAAGTGAGGATCATGAGTATTATTGGGCATTGCCTCCGATGATAAAAGCCAATGAGGTGCTTATCAGGGGGATGCCTGCACCCAGCAGTGAGTGGTACAATATATTATTAGAATTCAAAGCAAAGCTATGTCAAACATTTTAAAAGTTTTAGTTGTACACACAGCGTATGCCAATAAAAATCAACGCTTTTTGTCGATGACTAAGCGTAAAATTGTTTTGGTTTTAGTAGAGACCTAGTGGATCGTTACACTTGAACACTGAAAGGTAACTATTATACGTCATTGCTGACGGTAAACTATAGGTTACACAGGACAGTTAGTACAGGACTCAATATTTTTCGGTTTAAAGATTCATATTTTTATTCTCAAAGAACATAAATACAGGATCCTAATTCCACTAATCAATCCGTTAAAGTAGCTCAAACAGAGCACGGACTATATAACATAGAGTTTCTTTCGTCTATGTACGATTTTACGACAGTACAATGCGAAAAACAAAACTAATTATATAGGTTACTTATTTTCAGCACAAATTTGCTTGGATATTAACATAATGCAAGTTTAAAAAACAATTATACCTAGTAATGTATTACTTGCGGAATCAAAGTTTTTAGAGATATATATAAAACATAGAAAGAATGTACCTACAAACGATAAATGAATGAATGAACTTACTGAAATCGATGATTATAAAAAGTGCCATCACGATTCCGAGGAGATATAGATATAGAAACATAGAAATAATGTACATATGTACCTACAAGCGATAAATGAATGAATGAACTTACTGAAATCGATGATTATAAACAGCGCCATCACGATTCCGAGGTAAATCAAACAGATCATGTCCAGGTACAAGGCAAACGCACACGACCCGCTGAAGAATGTGTAAAATGCACTTGTATGAAGATTCTGAAAGGCCACACACATACATTTTAGGAAAATATCAACTAATATATGAATTTAATTTTACTTCAGCTGGAGTTGAAATTATTTTTTTTACCTCAAGGACGCTGTAGTAGGTACACTTTTAAGGTAATCCTTGAAATTTCAGAGCGTAAGTTTATGTGCCTATTACTGCCATGGTAATTCACTACGCACGTCTCATAGACATATGTGTCCATCTTAGTCTGTGAGACGTGCAAAGTAATAGGGACAACCAAATGATCGTGATGTTATGGCATATGGCAATTCAGCACACATAACATAAATATACCTACTGTTGAACATGTCTTCCCCAAACAAAAGGTATTGCCATAATCACGGCGGATTGGTGAACTTAGTCGAGGTGTTCAAAATTCACAGGAAAAAGAAGGTACCTTTCCTTTGGTAGGTTCCCTTAGTTGAATCTAACGATATCCACGGGCTGAGTTGGAAGGGTTCGATTCTTACGCTACGACCGCAACGGCAAATATACTCGTAAAGGTAACAATAAACATATTTTACCTGAGCATTATCAAAGTTGGTGAGAAGTCTACCCTGTGAGTTGCAACACCTGATGGTAGAAAGTCCTGACATAGTAGAGTTGATCATACCAAACACAGGACTTTTTGCTGTAAAATAAAGAAGTCATTTTTAATGACTGATGTCCGTATAGTTTGTATACCTAGATAATAATTCTGGAATGTTCATCAACAAATTTTCAAACGATTATTGTTTTTCCCGCAAAACTAAAAACAGTGAAATAACATGAAGGAACTCTAAATCTGTTTTTAGTTTTTGTATTAAAAAACTTATATAATCCGTGTGCAATCAAAATGTGACGGAATATATCCAATAATGCAGCTATTTTAGTTCTAAATGGAACTAAAATAGCTGCATTATTGGATATATTTTTACTTATCACAATTCGAACATTGTCGAAATGGATATGTGGCAGATTAACCCAATCAATCTATGAGACCAATTGCTATAATCTGAGTTTTAGTTGGGTTGACTTTCAATCCGTAAGTATTTTTCCATTCGAGAATGTTATTTAAGTCATCAATGATTACACGGATGGCTTCATCTAATAGCTCCACTGGAGCCTGGGCATAAAATTGTAAATCGTCTGCATAAAGGTGATAGGAAGAAGACAGCTGATTAGAGACAGAATTAATAAATATAGCGATAAGAGGAGATAAAACGACGCCCACACCGGTACTCAGTTGACACCAAGAGGAATTATTTATTTATTGACTCACTAGTTCCTTCCAATCGTTTAACAGCCTGAGAAGCGTTCAAGTATAACTTCAGCATGAAAATGAAGCATATCAAGAGCACAGCCGTCGGAATCAACGTCCAGGGTAGTGCGATGGCATTCAAGACGAGAATACTGATCAAGGCAAACCACATCTGCGTAGTTTCAAGTGTGCTTCTTGAAAGGAACTCGTCTATAGCTCCCATGTCTTTGGAAAACCTGTTCAAGACGCGACCTGTGGAAAGATGAGCCATAATTATAAATACTTCCATCTAGCTTCCATCATTATCTTGCCAATGAGATATTTTTTTCTTCTATACTTCTCGTTAAAACGCAAATAAACGAAGATACAAAACTTGCTTCATACAAGGTAGTCAGAAATATTTTTGTAATATTGTTTATCGATAAGGATAATAAATAAGGTCAATTAGACGAAGTACAAAGAAAAAGATAAGAAAAGATAAGCTATGTTATCATGCTCACCGGAAGAATTTGTATCGAAGAATCTCATAACAGCAATGATGAGTTTTCCATAGATATTGTCGTGAAGGTTGGCTGATGCACGCATGGCCATATTGACGAAAGAGAATATCCGGATGTTAACGAAAAGAATGATTCCACCGATGACTGAACCGTACACTATCAGGTACTGAGCTGTAGTCAGCGGCCCCACCTGAGTATTCATATCAGTATCTGAAAGTATAGATGGGTTGAAAGATTTATATGTTCATCATCATCATAATCAGCCCTACGACGTCCACTGCTGTAGGCCAAATATTGTGCTTGGCCTACAGATTGTTCTTTTAGCTAGAATAGACAATCGCATTGTCATATATTGCGCACATGATTGAAGTTGAAGAAAGGAATCGCTACCACGCCGTAACATTGTGTTTCACTAGCGCGGGTGGTAAAGACTCTAACTTGTATGCTTAAAAATATCTGTCCTACCGCAAAAATTGCGAAGAAATTGTTAAACGTACCTATATTCTGTTATTCACCTCTTTGTTAAAAATAAGGTCTTTGTTCTTTTTGATGTTTAAGTACCATTTGTATAGTTTTAAGTATACATTATTTTTAAGATGGTTTAATGTAAGTTATTTATATTTCTATTTCTATTCTACCCTAGACAACATTCCCCGTGCTTGCCATTCTGGACATAAGCCTCCCCTAAAGATCTCAATAATTATAATTTTCTGCGCTGCCCGCATCCAACGTTTTCCAGCGACCTTCACCAGGTCGTCGGTACATCGTGTTGTAGGTCTTTTCCTGGTACGTGGTCGCCACGCCACTCAAGAGCCTTTATTTTTAACTTCTTCTTTCTAATCCGTATCAACATCAGTCCCCAAGACGCTGGCTGTGGGTATTATTTAAAAACGAAAACAAACAAATGGAGCTATGATAACGGTGTATGAATAGTCCATCATTCGTTATTTATAAAAAAAATAACGACGTAGTATTGCAGACTGTTAAAAATCATATAAATCTAGTCTATCGGTTTTAGTCGGTCAGCATATAATTTACACGTGACTTAACTTACCTAATATCTCTCCTTCTGGTAGATTTTGTTCATAAGCAGCAATATTGTTTGTCCTGAAAATAAAAACTATAATTAATATTGTATATTGGTTAAAAAACGATGGAGTTCTTTAACCTTAATATGCGATATTGTAGAGACCTTCATCCAGCATAAATAACAGTTAACTTATTTTATTGTGATAGGTATCTGACTAAGGCAAAGTGATATGATGTCAAGCCTAATACAGCAATTTGTGACCATGTATTATATAATAATATGTGTAACCATGCTATTTTTCACTGAATCAATTACCATGGTAAAACACGAAACGATATGAAAAGACGAACATGCACTATACAGGGTGGGGCAAATTCATGGCCCCTTCAGGGTAGCTACAATTCTTGAGATGCCTTCAAAATTAGCCTACCAATTTAAAAAAAATGTTACATACTAGTTTAAATTAAGAACCATTGAATAAAAATGAGTGACATTGTTATTTTCACTTACTTGTTTTTTGATAGAAAATGTATGGGAATTGTTTTTTTTAATTATTGCCAAAACTTACGATTTGATTTGGTATGTTACTTTTGGAAAAGTGTTACTGGTTGGAAATAGAGTCGATTAAGACCGCTTGTTTTTTTTTGACAAATGTCATTTTTTGGGCGAACCGTTCATTTTTTCAAAAAACTAAAAATGGCAATATTTTTTCTTCAAAATAAAACAGAAGAGAACAAAACCTTCTAACTACAAAAGAAATGGTAGCTACTGAAGGGGCCAAGAATTTGCCCCACCCTGTATGCCCCACCCTCTTTGTACACAAAATGCATACCAATAACTGAGCCAGTAGTCAGCAGCAGTTGCAATACCCTGCGCAACAGCAATAGCAAATATTGCAAGACCCACGCTGAACCACGACTTGACCGACTTCAGGTACTCAAGTATAATGGCAAACTTCAAGGTGCCCTTGGCCCTTTCTTCGGCTTCCATGATTTGTTTCTTCTGCAGATCCTCGCCATCCTCGCCCTTCACCGAGATTCTTGAGACTTCGCGAGTAAATGAAGGCCGTTTCTAGAAAATAATCCGTTGGTTACTTCATCTGCAGATATTTGTTCAGGGTGTTCTGGATGTTTTCTATGTATAATAAAAAATATCTATCTATATAGTGTATTGTATTATGTATATCAGTTACCTAGTACCCATAACACAAGCTCTGCTTAACTTGGGGCTAGATAATGGTGTGTAAATTGCCCAACAATATTTTTTTATTTATTTATTGGTCTTTGGTCAGAGTCCATTTTGAGTTTAATAGTTCCACTTTTTGGGCGGCTAAAATGATCCTCACTCGTTCTACTGTATCGACAGCAAGAGAGACGACAATTAGAAGAGACACAAAACGACTTACAAATGTCATTAAGTAAGGTTATATTTTGTACTACAGTCTCTTTTTCTCGGTCGATGACTTTCATGCATGCAGTAGCGAGCTGAGTACTTAAACAATTATTGACTTTACCTCAGACTCTTCTTCACTCTTGCTTTCTTGACGTTGTAGGAGAAGCGAATATTCCTTGCCAGTTTTGATGAGCTCGTCGTATGTTCCCATGCTTTCTATTGATCCCTGTGAATATACACGATTGCTTAACATATCTAAAGCATAACATATCAATAATCAAAAACGCAAAGAGCTATCAGAGCAAAAAGGCTAAAATCCGTTATAACGGGGTACTTTCCAGTTGCACATGTGCACATATATTTTTGTTAAGTACTTTTCGTATAACAATCCATGATAGTTTAAAAAATTCTATCTTGAATTGTTAAATATGGTCTTACGATAAAGGACAGGAAAAACAAAAGATTCACGTTAGTTCATTTCTCTACTCTGAGATAAATATCACATATGCCCATTGTTTATACTTTACTTTTGTTACAAGTAAAGCTCTGCGCACATTAATTCAGTGCCGCTACCACACAGCACAAAAAACTGCATTCAAATGTGGGCTTAAAATTATAAGCTATCTTTAGATATATTTTACAGTGTCAAAATGCCTTTCCACAAGCTTCAAACCTGTGACCGTGAGCTATCTGTTATAAGCATCTAAAAACGACGAGCTTAAAGCCTTTAATTGAATGCATATTTCTGTGCTGTGCATCAACGGTGCTTTCCAGGTGTGCGACAAACTTTAATAATAAATCATTTATTTTTCTCATCACACATGTGCTTACATTTCTACAAGTATAGTATAGCTATATCTAAGAGCAACATTGTGTGAGACTGGTGCCTGCGTTAGGTTTGTGAAAAACCTGTGTTACAGGTCACCAGGCTCCCACTCAGCGGCAAAAGTATAGCAAATACATAATACACAAACTTTATAAAGAAGGAGGACGGGACGGGCTGGAACTGCACAGGACCGAAAAAAAATGCCACGATTGGAGGCCACGTCACACAACGTATCATTAAGCCATAAGAGTATATCTGTTAAAAGCAATCTCACCTCGTTTAGAATAACAATTTGGTCAGCTGACTTGAGGTAATGTATCTGATGGGTGACTAGAATGCATGTGCGGCCTCGCAAGTAGCCTTGGATACAGTTTTCGAAGAGAAGTCTCCCCACGTTGGCGTCCACGGCTGATAGAGGGTCATCGAGCAAGTAGATGTCCGCCTGAGAAATAGACATATTGAGCGTAAACAATTAATTTTAAATGTAAATTGAAATTATACTGGACAAATAATCTTGTTCTTTTCTCTTTCTCACTTAAATATTCCTGCAACAAAAATATCATAGACACAGTAATGGTATCTTTACCATTTCTGTGTCCGATAATGATTAATCTATGTAGAGTCTCTGATGATCTATATCTATATTTCTATGATCTATATTTCTCGTAAGTTTACGGACCCAAACTATCATACAATACAATACATTTATTGAGAACACCAAGTTATAAGTAGAATATAAGTGCAATTAGTAACATGTTATTTTATAAATAACGATTCTTAAAAACCAATAATTATAAGTTTAGAATAAAAAACACTTATAAGATAACAAAATCTCATTATTGATTAAATACGATAAGATTTGCCAATCTAAAACTTTACAATAGTGCTCATAAAAGTATACGTAGTACCTCTCTATAAACGGCTCTGGCCAGATTAATCCTGGACCTCTGTCCTCCGGAAAGTGAGACCCCTCGCTCTCCCACCAACGACTGGTCTCCGTACGGGAACTGCTTGAAATCAGGTAACAAGCAGCAAACTCTGCACACCTAGAAAAAACACTCCACATTACAAACTTTCTCTATAAATGAACGTACCGTGCTATACGCTACGACGTACATAGCTATTGCTACACGCTACGGCGTAGATATGTGTTAAGCGCGACGACGTAGCTATGTTCTACGCACTAGATCGCAGATGTGCTACGCGCTACGACGTAGCTATTGCAACACGCTACGGCGTAGATATGTGCTATGCGCTACGACGTAGCTATGTTCTACGCACTAGAACGTAGACGCACTACGACATAGCTATTGCTATGCTGCACAGCTAAGCTAACTTCAAACGGCCAAAATACATCCTCTTTACTACTTCTGTATACAAATACAACTAGAATTAATACAGGGCGACGAATTCCTTGATTGAGATACAATTAATGCAATGCAATGATGCGTAGAATTTTATGACTACAGCGCCGTTATCCATACAAACTCACCTCACCTCAACAGCCTATATTGGTCTGCAGCTGGACGATGGCTTCCCTCTGATAAGAGCCTTATTGCTTTTTATTTCCTAGGGGGTACTGACCATAATCCCCACGCTGGGCATGCGGGTTGGGGATCGCAGTTTGGTGGTAAAATTCTGGCTCTCCGTGAATATCCCTTAGTCGCTCCTATGACACCCGCGGGAAGATTTGGGTTGGGTGGTGCAAATTCTAAGCATCACACGGCAGGTTCCTAACAAGACTGTTATAAAACTTCTCAATAACGAACAAGCAGGTACAGTAAATAGTAAGGAGATCTTACCTCCAAATACTTTTTGGAGTCATACGGCAATCCAAACAAAATGTTGTCTCTGACTGTGGCCGGAAACAGCCAAGACTCTTGACAAGCGTAGGAGATCTTTCCATTAGTATGCACGTTTCCAGACATCGTCGGCAATTCTCTCAAAATCACTTGCAGAAGAGACGACTGCGGATAAAAGGTAATGGCTACACGCACTGAGATAACAATTGGATATTCAATTAGTCTTTATGAACAGTGTTATGGGTGATTCCACAGACATTACCTGATCTGCGGGTTCTACCTATCAGAACGAACACCTCTGTGAGTAAAATCATTATTTTTACTAACAGACGTGAAAAAACTAAATTGGATATTATTATCCCAATGCTCAAATTTTATAAACGCGAAAGTTTGGATGTTCAGATGTTTGGATGTTTACCTCTCCACGCCAAAACTACTGAACGCACACTGGGCTGAAATGTTAGTTCTAAAAGTTTAGTTCTAGGCCTGGAATTAAACTTGGCTTTTTATACCACAAATTAGTTACCAGGGATAATTTTTAAAGATTCCCATAAAATTCGATTGTAAGATAAAAATCAAAGTGCTCCCCAAATGATTTTATTATTCAATGTTTTCTGGTAACCTAAAGCTGAAATTCGAATCTCAGCAGATAATTAAATCTTCTAATCCTTACCTTTCCAGAGCCAACAGGTCCAATAACAGCGCAGAGTTTCCCCTTGCGCAGACGCATAGATAAGTTATTAATTGTGAGGGCATTTTGCTCCTTCGAGTCGGTCCAAGATGCGCTGATTTTTGACAAGACAATAGGGTACTCTACATCCACTGATACACGACGACTGACTAGATCTACACAAGAGAGGGATTTGTTATTAGTAAATTTTAATAGACTAACCACAGCGTGAGGATTATATGCATTACCCCCATAAAATAAAAGCTTATTAGAAACTTATTAGGAGCAGGCCTGCGTCCAGCAGAGAACTTATAAAGGCTGTTGCGGTAAGGTTCTCACCTCACCTCAACAGCCTCAATTACTGACCCTCTTATAAACCTGTCTCGGCTTTAAAAAATAGTTTAGAGTCAATTATTTCATTCTGTTGACATTTAATCAGAATTTGCATTAATTTCATTTTTATAGAATAACATCACATCAGAGCCACACTCGTCCTAGTCCTCAGCTAGACATGTGCCTCCTTGGCAATTATCAATAGGGGTAATGCTATAATCCCCACGGTGGGTATCCGGGCTGTGGATCGGTATGGAGACGTTTTATAAATAAATAGAAGAAAGCGGCTGTCCTTCCGCTCGTAGACATATTTTACGACATCCACGGGGTGAGTTGGAGCCCGGGAGGGGTCAATTCTTCGACGGCCACGGCTAGCGCCACCGCCACAGCTGCGCGCTTTTTGAATTAAGTGGTATAATTGAGGTATATTCCAGTTATGGACTAGGACTAAAACCGACAACTTATCAAAAATTTATTACCAGCAGCGAGTCCTGAATCCGTGTTTTGAGAGAATTTCTTTGGCACAATCATAGAGTTCTTAGCTTGGGAATCTCCATTCTTAGAGCTGAACGTTGTAGGGCTAGCACTAAGGCCATTTTTCATTGCCACATCTCCGCGTTCATCTAAAAATGAGTTCATTCAATACATTATCCGTGCATCCGTGATTCTGGCGTTTTTTTGCGGAAAACTATTGTAAATATTAGGGCGAAAAACCTTCTCCGATAAGATTTAACAAATTATAGTCCGCGTCAAAAGTCAAAAATGCTTTATTTTCATAAATACAATAAATGTACAATTTAAAAGGTCAAATTTTCCTACAAAATTACACATACACGGAAATAATGTGGTATTTTTGATCGTTTCGGTATGTTGACTAAAGTAAAGAAACGAAAAAACCGTTAGCCTGTTAGTTGTTATTTTGTCAGTTGAAGCAAAATCCGTCTCAAGCTACTAAGTTTTTTTGCACAGCAAGGCTTTGACAGTTTGTTTGAATTTATTTACTGGTAATTTAATTAAATTTCAGTAGGGGTTTTGTTGTAAAAGCGTATACATACCCTTTATAAGATACATTAGTTTTATGTAGAAGACAACACCAACTACAAAATTAAAAAGCAAGGTCGAGTGCTGTGATGTCTGATGATGTCTCGTGGAGAGAGGAAACTAGTTGACGACTTACTTTGATAGATGTTTTTTCATTTTGTTGTTTGTGTTGTCTTCTACAACGCGTACTACAATTTGTTGGATCTTAAGGTTTTGCGCGGAATTGTAAATAAATATGTTTCGTATTAACATTATCGATGGTCAGTAATGGGTTGCTGGTCGCGATGATGATGGCCAAAAGCGTAGGTTAGCGATCTCAAACACGATAATTATCAAATATCCACTGTACAGTTTATGAAACCTATGATAAGCTTTTTTCCCTCTGAAATAGTTTAGTTTCGTATAATACAGAGAAACAAAAGCAGATTTCAAGCCACCAAGAGTTTTGCTGTTCTGCGCATAAAGGAAACAATCTATTAATAACAATATAAAAAATTATAAATTTTATGGTCTTTCAAAAAGCTTATGATAGGTATCTACTGCACAATAGATTTTTAAAATTTCTTTGACTAACGTAATTATAAGAAAGAAAGCAAGGCATCGGCACTAGTTTGAGGCGTCTATCTTACCTATATCCAAGAAGCCCTGAACACGTTCCAGAGAAATAAACATTTCCGATAAGTTAGCGATAGCGAATGGTATAATTAGCGTCAAATTCATTTGAATTACAGAAAAATATTGTTGGACTGGATAAATCTGAAAAAATGGTACATGTTTGTTAAGATGCTGTCAGTCAAATCATCATTGAATGTTTGGAAGTATTATGAATTACCAAATTAGCAGAAATCATGGTCCCACTAAGGATAAGAACCAAACACGTCAGAAAAATGATACTTCTATCAATAAACAACATGAATCCCAGGAAAGTCGAGCGGACGAATAACGAATTTCGCAACGATAGTATTTCGTGCGCTCTGGCAGCCTTTACAACGGCTTGGAAGGGTTTTTCCCATGCGTACATTTTGATAACCTGGAAAAAATAAATATTTATATTTACAGCTCTAACAGTCGTAACAACTGGTCTGTACCGATTCTACATATTTTTACACATATACAGACCATAAAGTCGGTAAACTCTCAATATATGAATCTAATATTAAATGAAAAAATTGCTTTTAACAGCAGGCAGAGAAAAAAAGTCTTTCAGTGCTCATGAAGCCAATTCCGAAGACAGACGGCGGCGCGCCGCCAGGTCGTACTAATAAATCAATAATCATTTATTTTGTTAATTTCTTGAATAACACGTCACATTTGATTTAAATTACATACATAACACAATACATGCTTATTGTATGGACGTAGGGATTCTAAATTATAGTAATATTAAAGTCAAACTAATGAGACTGGGCGCTGAATGCGTTAAGCGTCAATCGGTTTTGAGAGTTACCTCTTTCAAATTTAAATTATAATAATATTGTACCTGAATTCCGTTTATGATTTCACTCATTAGTTTAATCCTCTTATCTGTTCTTTTTGCAGTTATTCGTCGGATAACAGAAGTTAACTTCGTTAGACCGGCTGAAAAATATTCACATTTTTATGTAGAAATCTAGAAATCAGGTAACTACTTGTTGACCAAACAATAGATAGATAGATAGATAATTTATTCATTAAAAACTTTGTGACATATTATGTTGGTTAGCAATGCCTTAAAGCCTATGTTAGGTTTATCTAGGCACTGGGTTCTCATCTTATTTACATATAAGTTTGTCCAATAATTTAAAAATTAAAACACTTAATTATTTAATAAATCTAAATCACAAACAAAAACTCATAAAATATAAACACACTCATATGTGCCTTTACTATTCATATCAGCGACCGGAATGATGCTTATAACAGGTTCGTTCGTTCGGCGTGAAGCTAGCCGCTTATCACCGCACATAGCAACTATACAGTACAGTACAGGGTACTCCAATTCAGGTAGTAGGTTTTGCTAAAAAATATTTAATTAAAATAGTTTTAATGTTTTTCTCGTTTATCTTATTTTTAATATCTATTGGTAGTTCGTTTATGAGATGGGGAATTAAATACTGAGACGTTCCTCGACCGTAGATGTTACTATATCTAGGTTTTGTTAACATTTTATGTGTGATGCTCCTAGTGGTGATCGTATGATTTATTAGAGTTTGGATGTCAGTGCGGAAGTATTGTTCGATAAGTAGGTTAAGTTTGACCTTTTTATATATAGGTATAATACCACAGTAATCAAAAAGTTCTTCAGGATTATCTTTATATTTATTTTTAATCTTAATAGGGACTAGCAATTTAAGAATTCTGTATTGTATATTATAAACCTGATCTAAATATGTTTTGTAGGTACGTCCATAGCTGGTAAGACCGTACGACAAAATGCTTTCAACAAGTGACTTATACATCATTAGTAATATGTTATAAGGAACTTTACATTTGATTATGTAGAATTTAGCCAAGATTGCTCTTAACTTATTACAAATTTTATCTATGTGTTTAAGCCAGTTAAATCTGTTGTCAATCACTAGGCCAAGGTAAGTATGTTGATTCACTTGCTCAATCCTGGGACAACTGATGTTGCATTGTACCTTATTATGTAAGCATTCATGTGTATGAGCTATTACTTTAATTTTATCTTCTAGTATGCTAAAGTTATGACTAGAGTGAACATGAATAAGTTTCGTTTTGTCAGCATTCAACACTAGTCCAGAGTCATGTGACCATTTGCATATTGCGGTAAAGTCTTCCTGTATACGTCTTAGAGCTATTAATACGTCTTTGTCCGCTGCCATCAAACAAGTATCGTCCGCAAATTGGTAGACAGTACAGTTTTTATAACGTTGTTCAGGTCGTTTACATAGGTAAGATAATGCAGAGGACCGAGAACGGAACCCTGAGCTGTGCCTTCCGTAACATTAACAATATCACTGTACACATCTCCAACTCTTACCTGATAACTACGGTTTACCAAATAATCTTTACACCACTCTAACAAGTTACCTCTCACACACAATGATCCTTTTTTCGTGGTATCATTAACATTTGAGAATCCATAAATATTTGTGTTGGGTTTTCTGTGTATTATAAGATGTAAAAAAAACAATTTAATGTATTGTAATAAGTATATGAGTCATCAAGTTGCCGTAAAACAAGCTCTTAGCTTGTGGCTAGGTGATGCTGCGTGGTATGTCCAGCATTACTATAATTATTTTTTAAAATTTAGACCTTAATGATATAACAAATAAGACCGACGATTGTGCCTCTCTAGATATAGTTTAAACTTTCTGTTTGTTTAGTTTTAATAGTACAATCAAGAAACTATCTATATACATATGTATCTATAATTGTTAATATTTACCTTGTATGGGGAGCATCAAAATAACCACTCCAAAAAGTCCAATAAATGGTGGATAACCAGCAAAGTTCCATAAAAAGTAAAGCACCACAGCCACTTGTATTGGCACTATCCAAAGATAATGAAGGAACATAAAGGAGTAATCGAAGCGAGCCACGTCATTGGACAGCAAGTTCACCAGCTTGCCTCCGGAAACATCACCCATCGACACTTGACTCATTCGGAGTAGCTGTAACACAAATTTCATGAGTAGGTACCCTAGGAAGATGCACAGTTAATCATACTAACTTAAATATTTAATTGTTAACTTTTGTACATTATTTTATACTCGTATATGTACCACAAAAATAAAACAATACATAAATGTTGACAATGTAAAGGACATGTCTAAAGGCGAGCTTTCCCTACAAGATAGATAGATGGATACTTTTATTGATTTATGAATGATACATTTTATGGGAAGTAGGGTCTTAAATCCTAAATTAGGTTTATCTAGACACTAGGGTTCTAATATAAACTTAAAAACGCTTAATAATAAGGTAAAAAGTAATTACGCACACAGGCACAGCGGTATCACTGTCTGGGGTTCTACGAGATAGCGCGGGATGCAAAAAAAAAAAAGTTTTGTTTTAGCTTTTGGGTATGGAGAAAGGTAGTGCAAATTGAATATGGATAAATATGTAGTGTGTGTATATAAAAAACGTGAATTGGCACGATTATAAAACGGTTAGGTATTTATCGCGTACCTTCTATTTTTATCACATGTGATTGTTGACCGATTGTCATAAATTGGTATATAGAATGGATTTTTGGGTTGCCGCAGGTCAGCTACACAAAATGGTTATCCATATTTGAGAGTTTTTTTTGTATCCTTATGCACAAATTTTACACACACAGTAATTAGCAAATTAATTTACGATTGTAAATCAACGTAATCATGAATAAATTAAATTTAAGAAAATATAACAAAACTAAAGGTATGTTTTATTCACATTAAATTTCTTCTTGGGTATGTTTTATTCACATTAAATTTCTTCTTCATTTTATTCTTCAACATGATAAATTTTAGATTTATCATGTTGAAGAATAAAATGAAGAAAAAATCATTATCGATAACTTTCGATGATTTTAGTCCTACAGATAGTTTATGTATGCACGTAGATTCGATTTTAATCTTATATAATAAAATATGGTCTACAATAAATATGGTCTACCGGGCTAAATTATAGGTGAAAACTGCATTAAACAGAAGATTTGCAAAAGAAAAAAAATATCCGATGTTAAATAATTTATCAGTAGGTACACACCTTCCTGTAAAGTAGTGAGGATGTAGCAACCTTGACTTTTGATGAAAAACTGTGTATAAAAAGATTTCCATGATGCTGGCACATCATCATTACAAAGTTAAGTCCAATCATGCCAAGTGCGTAGTACGATGCTTCTTCGCGAGACATCGTCGAATCTGGTTCCCAGAACGAAAGGAGTGACGCAAACAGCGTCGGTTGGTACACTCTGAAAAACGTCACAGATAAAATTTGTATGAGTGTATCAAATTTTACCTACCTATTCTGGTGTTCAACGAAACATGCGAAAAGATTAGATTTGTATTAATTTGTTCTAGGTGCACACCACGTTTATCCCCAATTTTGTGAAAATAGTATCTCTAAGTGAAGTGCGCAACGTTTTTACAGGAGTAGTTAGGAAAGCTGAACGGATGTTATTAAAATTTGGTTAAGACGTAAGCGGACGGATATGGGTAAATTGAAAAGCACGCGCAAAGCCGCAGGCAGAGGCAAGTAATATTTAACATCAGAGTTGGGTATGTGGGTTGAATATAAAGCTTACCTGGCGGCTGAACTTATCGCGATGTACACGGCACCAGGCATGTATGGCAGCCAGTAAGCCCGGGCCATTGCCTTCCACAGTTTAGGCTCTCTGTTTTCTCTGATAGCCCTTTCATTTTCTTCGAACCAATACCTGTTTACAAATGATTTATACATTTTATATCACACGTAGGAATCGCACTATCTACTACAGTTACAAGAAATAAAGGTTCAGCAAAAATATACATTTTAAGATTTAGCGGATTTACAGTTCGATCTTTTTGTCGTTGGACCTCCTTTGAAAGACACGGCTGAAATATTTATAAAATAAAAAAAAACACAGGTGGAAAATAGGTTTCCTTACAGCGGCGTTTTCCAATAAACCACTGCACGACACGAATTAGGAAACATGTCGCACGGCACACGACTTGTCGTTTGGACGTTTTCCCATGGGCGACGATTTCTGCAGTTCCAACGATTTCAACAAAGCAGTCGCTTAGTAGGAATTTTCAATAAAAACAAACAAACTGATCGGCCATGTCGTGTGGTCTGTCGCATCACGCTGTGCACGAGTTCATACAAATTCTATACAGCGGATAAATCGTCTCCACAAAAAAAAACGTAACAACATAGCAGCATCAAACAACTAAACACTGTTTAGGTGGTGTAGAGTGAGAGTCAATAATAGGTAAGGTGGTGTAGAGGGGCTATTTCTTCTGTAAAAAAAAACATCAGGAATTTTATTAAACTTGAGTGGTTTTCTCTGGTGACCAAAATTGAAATTGAAAATAGGTTAAAAAAATTACTCTACATCTACGTAGATGTAGAGTAATTTATTTAACCTATTTTCAATTTCAATTTTGGTCACCAGAGAAAACCACTCAAGTTTAATAAAATTCCTGATGTTTTTTTTTACAGAAGAAATAGCCCCTCTACACCACCTTACCTATTATTGACTTTCACTCTACACCACCTTACCTAACTTGATTCTAGAATTACATTTTATGTCGCCGTAGTCTTTTATGAATGAAACGAATGAATGAACTACATCTACGTAGATGTAGAGTAATTTTTTTAACCTATTTTCAATTTCAATCTTGGTCACCAGAGAAAACCACTCAAGTTTAATAAAATTCCTGATGTTTTTTTTTACAGAAGAAATAGCCCCTCTACACCACCTTACCTATTATTGACTCTCACTCTACACCACCTTACCTAACTTGATTCTAGAATTACATTTTATGTCGCCGTAGTCTTTTATGAATGAAAACTTCATAAAAACTGAGAACAATAGAAAACAAAGTAAAAAAAAAACACAAAATAAATTATTTATGCAGCCATTCCCTTGGAAATTTTAAAATATTCAGACAGTTTCATATTCGGCTGTAACTCTTGATTTACTCGTAATCGACTTTAAGTTTAAGTTTTACTTATCACTAGCAGCGCATCGTGGTTTCACCCGCGTAGTTCCCGCTCCCGTGGGAATTCCGGGATAAAATAGCGTAGCCTATGTTACTCCTGAAAAGTAAACTTTCTAATGGTGAACGATTTTTTTAAACCGATCCAGTAGTTTCGGAGCTTATTTAATACAAATAAACAAACAAACAACCAAATCTTTACTTTTTATAATATTAGTATGGATGAAGCTCCAAGAAACTACGGACTTGATTATTTGATGTTAATATCAACTCGATACCTCCAGGCGTTCCTGAGAAAAGGGGGTTGACGAACGGACAGATGTTTGGAGTCTCACTATTGTTTGACTAATGTAGATATTCGCGGACTAATATCTTCTAGCTTTTCAAAGTTTATCGGTATAAGCTAGCAGATATTAGTCACATTTTATCTGATAAGTCCACCTACCTAATTGGAGGGAAATATTCATATCGATTGGACACAATCGGAATAACCTAACGATCATGAAAATATGATGTTGCGATGTTTTGCTACGGTAGTCGATTAATGGTCGTCCTCTTGCATAGTCGTATATTGCTATGCATTATTAATTATCATTAAAATATAGGATAATTTCATACCATATTTTTATTATCAAATCTAATATTATAAAGGCGAAAGTGTGTGCCATTGAGACGATGTTTGACCGAACTATTGAATCGATCTGAACTGAACCCAGAATATCTAACACATAGGCTGCTTTTTATTCAAAAGATGCGCGTGAAGCGGACAGAAGCAAGTCTTACAATAAGTTTATATAATTATGTAATTCTCGACTTACCTTTCCAAATGAGCTCCCAGTCTATCAGAATTAAATGATTTACTTGGAACTATAAGATCATCTTCTTCGACATCTCTTTTGTTGCCAGTTATAAACACGGGACACATCCAACAAAAAAATAGTTGTGAAAAAATATTGGGCTTATGGCTTTTCTTAGCTGTGTGCGTCGAACTCCCAAAACCGGATTTGTCGTTATTCTCCATATTGACAGCTTTGTTATCGCTATTCGTAACAATTCATAATGTGATATGGATGAAACCAGCACGACAAGGGGTCACTTCACCTTACTTTAGAAAAGTTCACTTAATATCGGTACTCCACTAGCAGCACCGAGTATTACAAAGGTACTGATTTCAAAACGATTCGATTATTGATATATATCTACACTGAAATGTCTAATCGCTTCACATATATTGACTTACATTATCAATTTATCATTGAGATAAGGACCTTAAATTCATTAAAAGGGTACTTAGTTCACAGCAGTTAATGTATGTAAGCAATTACTTCAAATGTGTCTCTAGAGATAGCAAATTATTATTTATTTAAAAATTAAGCGGATCTTCTGATCCTGCTTGTCTTAGATTATTTTATTTTGCTTTTGGGTACATGTATTTTGTCCTATGGAATTTACGTACGGGGAGAAACCCTAGACAGAAAGTATCTATAACCTTTGTGGTATAATAACGGTAGGATAGCAATTTATTCTAGCTCTGATCTAGCGCAGACACTCGCAGCAGGTATTTGACCCTAATCTAAGCTCCCCAAAATCACGTAGTTGGCTCGCCGTCCTGCAATCGACGTAACGTTAACTCGACCCGGTAAAGCGCGCTGTTACTACCCTCGCCTTAGAAAGAATTCAACGAAACGAGACTCGACGTTGCAGGAATCGAAACGACGTCACGATAGAGCATGTGTAACGGAGTCCTGAAATACCGGTGCAGTTTCCAGACTTTATAGTTATCTACGCAGACCACTCTAAATGCACAATACACTCCTATGCGAGACGTCCATGCAGATCTTAGTTCCCCCACTTAGAATTAGAAGAGATTAGACCACTCTACAACAGATTCTAAAAATACAGATTTACCCACTCACACTCTACAAATGCAAGGTGAAAACTGCCACTTGGTTCCCACGTATGAACTGAGGATTAGGCAATTTAAATAGAACATGACACAACACATACAAACAAAGTGGCTGAATAAAGAAGTACTTTTCGGATAGAAGTCCATCAGGACCGTATTTGTATAAATAAGTATCTACCTGCTACGCTATCACATTTTTTTTCGAATGCACTAAAATGTTGTTGACCGCAGATAACCATGACAGCGTTACCGGACTTATGTCGGGCGCAGAGGGCGCCTCCCCGGTAAAATTAGGTTGGGGCGACACGCACAAGGACCACCACTTAGCTTGGGCTGTCGCTAGAGCGTTAGATGCTACAAGGGCGCATGGAGGTTACGCTTTAGGTGCATAAATGCACCTGTGGGTGGAAGCGGGGATTTCTTCCACCCCGCGTCGAGCGGGGTCGGTTTTTAGTCGGATGTGTAGTGTGCTGAAACGAATCGGTTGACGTCACCTCAGTATATAAAAACCGGAACTATTCCTGAAAACCATCAGGAACTGTTTATCGAATGCTGCAAAATGTTTTGCTAAGCGAAGTTAGCAGAGCATAATTTCATTCCAATATTTTCATGAAAAAAATACTTATAACAAGTTTTATCAGTGTTAACCATTTTATAAAAATATCACTATGGATAATAATCGTTTTTAATCAAAGTTATTTATTTTAGGGGACATTTAGGTTGCCACAAATGCGACACATTTAACCTCTCCGCTGGCACGGAGCCACGGATGGGTTTTTCGATATTAACGCCTGACTGGCACGGAGCCACGGATGGGCATTTCGTTTTATTTTTTTGTTTCTTCACAAAATCGGTCAAAAGTACGCATAATCTGTACACGCACCGGATGTTGTGTATGTTTATTTGAAAGAGCGTTTCAGTGTTGTCAGTCTACAATAATAATCCATAGAGGCATAGAGGAAATTTTTTATTTAGTGATCGAATCAAAATTAAAAACCGGCAAAAAATCGCACTTTACGGCGACTTTCGACTTTGGTACCCTCTAAAACGAAAAAATGAGCGGTAACGTATTCTTTTTTATTTTTATTATAATATTAGACTATATAAACTATAAAATAAAACACATACAGTGCATAAATTCGTTTAATTTTTTTACACGAATATATATATACATATACAGTGCATAAAATTCGTTTAATTTTTTTACACGAATATATATATACATATACAGTGCATAAAATTCGTTTAATTTTTTTACACGAATATATATTGTCCGACCGGAAAGAGTAGAAAATAAATGAGGGCGCCACAATTGTTTACAATTTACATGGTATCACCATATACTATGGCTGCTACGTTTTGATACTTAATATTTTCAAATATATTTATAACACATTGCAGTTCTTATATTATAAAATTTTACAACAAACATTTATGCTCATCACATAAAGGTTTGTCCTGAATAAGAATAAAACCCACTATGCTATAGTAAAGTAAAAATGTTTTTTATTATATACATGCATTAAAGAAATCAAAGCCTCCGTTTTCCACTGCGCCGATACCGAGACGAATAATAATAAGAGCAATGGTGAGTGCATGCAACCTAAAAAGAAAGCCAGCATATTTTGTATACTCAAAGGAAAAAAAACACAATAATAGACAATTTTGTTGAATAATTATATAATAGGTAAGGTACTAAAATCGTACATAAATCACTCTAATGACTCAAAGTCAAGATACTCAATCCCCGACATCGATTCTTAATCAAAATGCTGTGGTAGAACATAATTAGCAGTTCCTGCCATACCATAATTTTCATCTTCACTTTGTACCAAATATAAACTATTTTTTTTGCCTTCATTAAAAATCCTCCTAACAGTGCTTTCGGATTTTGCTGAAACAAAACATAAGTAAAGTATCAAAAATAAAGGATTGCACTACAAAATAAGACTCAATGGAACAAAAAATCAACAAAGAATATTATGTATGATAAACTAGGATTTTGAATGGATTTACACGATTCTTTTAGTAAATTATAACAGTTTACGTACAATGTTATTATTTTTAACCAGCTACTTACGGTCACCTCTGCTTTTCATTTATAAACGTCTTCTAATTCAGTAAGCAGCGTCCCGGCTTGATTCTCAGCCAAACATCTCATAAACGCTTTGTAAATAATGTCACGAGCCCCACTGCGTATAGTTTTATTCATATTGCTAATATTTTACGAATTATTTGCTTATACTTAGAGAAATAACAATAAAAAAATCAACAACAAATCAAAACAAACAACTCGAATACTCGCTCGACTGAAGTTGCAGTGTTTCCACTAGCGGAAAATTATTCTGGTTATTCAAACAAATATTCGCTTCCTAACATAAAAAATCAAATTAATATCAAATCAAATGAATTCAAAAAAATACAACTAAACAATTTCATTTACTATAGTGATTGAGATTAAATTTTATTAGGTGTTTAGAGTAATTTTTATTCAATTACCTTATTTTAATCATCAATTAAAATTAAATTACTTGTACCTAGGTTTTTACAATTGATATAAATTAACTCCTTCAGTTCATGTCTAGTTATAATGGCTGTTTATGTAATCTAGCTTGGTCCTAGTCATTCGCCATGTTTTTTCTTGATTTGTATCTAAATTATTCTTCTTTTTCATCCATCATTGGCCGCGATTAAACAGTGATTCGATACTACGCTATTATTGTATGATAATAATAAATAAATAAATAATAAATAATGCTGGACAATTCACACAGCATTATCTAGCCCCATGCTTAGCAGAGCTTGTGCTATGGGTACTAGATAACTGATATACATAATACAATACACTACATAGATAGATATTTTTTAATACTACACGTAGAACGTAGAATGCCCGTATTGGGATGCTTGCTTTATATTTTGTGTTTTTAAATATTATTTTAAGATTTGGGACAGGCGGCGATTTTGTGTGTTTTAGGTATTCGTTTTAAGATACTGCGTTATGCTTCTGTTTTCGTTGTACATTTTGTGTTTGCGGCTCTGCTAATGTCCTTTTTGCTCTTCTTTGGCCCATTTTCAACATGTAATGTCCTCATAAAATTGTTTTTTTTATTAGACATTTTTTTCAGCGGAGAGGTAGGTACTCGAATAATCAGCTTATTAAGAGAGCGTATCTAATAAGTGCATTAAAATCATCAAAATGTTAACAAAACATTTTGAATGCTTGATTCTTTTAATTTAGCATGATTTTTAAATATAAGAGAAGGTAAGTGTCTGCATGACGATACTTTATCAAAAAATACGTGCATAGTTCAATTTTGCAAGGAAAAGCTGAATCTGGCGACAAACTCACGTAAGCGGCCACACTGGTCTTTCAAAAAGAGTTGCCAGTTTATAGTAAATTTTAGTTCCAAATTAATTAATTTCTACTCTTTCTGGTCGGACTGTACGTAAGCATGATAATTCACACTTATAAGTTTAAAAAATGTTTTATTGCTGTCAACTGCTTGAAGAACATTTTATTTTACTTACAACCGAGGGTTGATGTTGAGAGAAAAAGATCAAGTTCACATTTTTGGTAAGCTGATAAAACCACCCCCAATACCCGCAATAGCGATTAGTAAAAATTAAGTCGGTTATTTATGATCAATCCGATCAAAGTTATGTAATAGTTGTAATATATAACAGCCTCATGAATATATTTATTACATCATGTCTAGTTTCTTCTATTTTTGTGAATAAAATGATCAACATTGTAAAGAACAAAATACTTTTATTCAATTATTATTTTAAGGTACAAGTGGAATTAATAAAAACAAATGGTGAAAATCTAAAAATTAGAGCTTAAGGTACACCAAAGCAAGCATACAAAAAAACTACGATCTCATGGAATGTATTGGACACACCTGTGGTATCATAAAATCACATGTGCAATTTGCGGTCACTAGCTTGTTTTCAATATTATCAACCAACATTTTGACATGGCAAATCGGTACCATGTCACAACTACATTTCTCCTGATACTCAGACGACGATGCAGTATTCTCATTTTTAGCATCAACGGAGATCTCAAAATCATTTGGATTATAATAAGAGTGACTGAGCTGATCACTTTGCGAAACGCCGTGATGACACATGTGCGAGCCACACCAACCATGAGGTGAGGAATCGCTAACGAGACTCGCAATATCATCACATGTATTAGTCCTATGGTGAGCCTTCGTAAGATACTCCCTCGAATCCTTCAAAATGATGCCATCTGCTTCGCAATTACTGATTTCTGTTTCGTGATCTTTTCGATTCTTCATGTTTGAGAATTTATTATTTAATATTTTGTGTAAGAACAAATCACCATTCACCATCTCCGAAAGCGATTGTGTTTGAAAAACTATTTTATTCATTGAAAGGCCTTTCTTATCATTGTGGTCGTACTCATGAGACGCTTTCGCTTCTGATAAAGACGTTGTAATGATATCATCCGTGTCGTTTCTTTTGTCTCGAAGCACTGATTTCGCGCTATAACGCGGACTCAATGCAGCATCACAAGAGCAATCTATGGTGTAGCCAACATAAGGCCAAGATCCGCCTCCGAATGGCGGAGGTGTAGCTGTGTGTGTGCATGAACAGCCCGTGCACTCGCAGCTCGTAGTCGCCTTTTTATTGATTGAATTTAATTGTGTATTTTTGTCATTTAACCAGTTAGTATCAGCAATTTTATCAGCCTTACTTGCTTTTTTCACGAGTGGTTCCGTATCTTTGTTTAGATTTTGCGATGATTTTTTAACTTGATCAGATGGACTTTCTTGAACATTTGTGGTGTTGTGAATGGGTGCTCTTTTTTCACGACTAATTGCGTCGTCGACGGGTTTTGTAAAGAAGATTTTTACTGGTTCCCTATTATCAGGAAAGTCATTAGCCGAACATTCAAAATTTGTACATATACAGTCATAACCGGCATAAGGTTGATTGCACTTTTGATAATCTGTTTTGATAGCTGACGGTTTAGTTTCCTGTATTTCTAATAGCTTATTATCATTATCTAATGTGCTATCTTTCTCGAGTATTAAGTTTTGTGGAGCTTCTGAGTTTTGGACATTGTTCAAAAACGATTCATAATCTGGGGAATTATTTTCTCTTTTCTTTTTAAAAGTTGGTGCATTTTTAAGAGCGTTGCCATTTATTATATTAGGATTAAGGCCATTTTGAAAATTTTCATCTCTTTCAGGTAATTCGTCTTTAAAAATAACTCTGCTATTTCGTGGTTCCAAAGCCTTTTTACATCCACAAATATCTTGTAGGCGTTTAAAATCATATTCTATTAGATTAAAAACTTTGTCTAAGACATCAGGTAAAATAGTGTCGTTATTTTCCTCGGCCAAAACACAAGAACATTGTAAACGTTTGATTTTAGTTTTTAGATATTCTTGCAATAAACCATAAGCTCGGTTCCAGCTTCCCTGTGATGTTTTTTCTTCCTTAGAACATTTGCAAGCGATTTTATTTGTACCCTCGGTAATCACTTTCCTTACTCTGCTAAGTATAGCGGTAAATAATTTTTCTTCCTCTTCTGATGGAATACAAGTATCATTACAAGATGTCTGTTTGAATTCTTGTAATTTATCTTTAATGTGCTCTTCTAATAAGTGAAAAGTGTTTTCTTCTAAATCTTCCGAACCATCCATATTTTTGTAGCTGCAACAGACGCAGGGTACGTCTTGTTTTTGATCTACCTCAAAATTTTGTATGCTCAAACCTTTATCTTCGTTTGTCTGTTGGCTTTGAAAAACACGCTCGATACACTTTTTGTGTTTTTCAGAAATGTTCGATTGGTCATAAATGTTCGATTTGTCATTAACGTTCGATTTATCATTAATGTTTGAATTGTCATAAATGTTCGATTTTCCTTTTTTTGTTTCAATCGAAAACTTATAGTTAGGGTTTAACTTACATTCACATAATGGTGCATCTTCGCCTGATTGTGTGTCTCCTTGGTCACCCGCTTCTTCCTTTGTCTCTAAAGTCATTATTATTGGATCTTTAGATTTCATCTCCCTGTTCATTGCTATATGTTTATCATTGTTAGCTGCACCTTTTTTTTCTCCAACAATATATTGTTTATTTGTATTTTCTTGATTCTGGGAGCTGACATCGGTAAGAGTAACTCCTAAAAATTTTATGTCATAAGAGTCACTTGGGTTCTTTGTTTTACTATCTTGTTGCAATTTATCCGACTCATTATCAGCATCGATCTTCGTATCTCCAATTGACACATTATCTCCATTGATATTTTTGTCCTCTGAAAACCTTTCGTAACGTTTTGGTTCCGTTTTCGTTCCGATAAACCCAGATGGTTTATCTTGGTCACCCGATTGATCTTTCATTGTTTTTTTTGCATGTATTTGTTTGCATTGACATGGTAAAAGTACCTCCGTAGAATCAGTCGAATTATTGCATTTAGAGCATTTGCAAACATCTTCCACACTTTTATCTAAATTTATTTCGCCCATGTATTTCGATTCAGTTGGTGGTATAACATCTGTATCCCTTAACGGAAGTTCCGGAACGTCTATTTTGATATCAAAAGGCTTTACATTTTTATTTTCATCTATGCTATCAGTTATTGTTTCCTTTATGGCTGAATCATCATCAAAACTTCGTCTTTGATTTTTTTTTAGGTTTTCCATATTATTCAGCTGTGAAGTTTCAGTTGGTGTTAAACCACCAGCTTCGTCGTCTTCTAATAAAGGTTGCTCATTTTCTTCGAATTTTTCTGACGAAGTTTTTAGGGCGGTGCTCGTAATTATAGTACTTTTTTCTTTGTTATCATTAGAAGGTCTCTTTGTCTCAAAATTTTTACTATTATCACTCTGACTTCGAGAAACTTCTATTTGTTTTGGTGGTGAAGATCTTTTACCAATATCATTAATTGACTGCAATTTAGGACCTTCATCTTTACGTTGTTTTATCTTTTCTATTTGTTTAGTACAACCTCCTGGTAATAAGTTACAGAATTCTTTTTCAGTTTCACTAGAGCTATGGTCTTTATTCCATTTAACTAAAGTTTCCAAAAGTTTATCAATCGATGTGTTCGAGGGAGTTTTGTGAAAACATACACCAGTGCAAGGTTTGCAACGATTTGGTTTGGATTGTGATTGTAGATTAGAGTTTATTGGTTTGGTCTGTTTCACACTACTTGAAGGTACAATGATTTTTGATTGTTTAATATCTTTTGCTTTGGCATCGATTTCACTATTTAAAAGTTTCTTCTTAGCACGTCTTTGTGAGCACATGCACATATTTATTGCATAATTTTGTCCGAGTTTTTTGTTTGCTCTGAAACTGTTTCCATTTTCATTCGTTTTTTTTAATATTGGTTTTGGAGTCTTTTGTTTCTGAGTTGATTTATTTTGAAAGTTTGACTGTTGTAGATTTATATAATAGTCTGGCTCAAGATGCGTGACTTTTTTATTTATTAGCTCTTTCTTCGCGATCATATCTTTTTGAATGGGATTATCGTTAGTATTAACTGGTACCTCCGAAACGACTGGACTCTGAAAGTAGAAATTCTATAAGTATAGTGAGTTTTAAGAAAGAAGTCCCACGGCAATTAGTACAACGCGCGCAAGTAGTACAATAAAAAATTTGCAATGCTAATATTTATAAAAAAAAACTTAATCGTGGTCTGACACATATCACTTTTTTTTTATTATTATTACTGGTTTAATTCGACGGTTTTTACTAATTATTTAGTTCCTCATTGTTCGTTTTCTTGTAAATAAACAATAACTTGATTTTTGCTTACGTCTTTTGCAAGCTTTGCTCTTTAGGTTTGATGCTAGATCAGATTAACTTATAACTCAATATGATTATGGTCTGACTAAATAATTATGTTTTTTAACATTATAAACATGTATTTATGTTTTCCTGATCGAGTATAGTGCCCCAATATCTCGAGAACCCCGGGTTTAGGGTTCAGGAGAGGCATGCCCCCCCCCCCCCCATGCCTCTCCAGAACCTTATAATAATAATAATAAATCTTTATTTCACTTCATACGTAGGTTATTTATAGGTTATGTTGTCTTTATTTGTATAGTCATTTTGTATAATTCTAAAGTACTCAGTGAGAATTGGACAAACAGCTGGATTCTTGACGAACCGCTTATTGGATGAAATACTTTTTGGACAATCCGCGTATTGGACGAAACGCTTATTGGATGAAACGCGATTTGGACGAACTGCTATTAAATTATTGTTACAATTGCCTGTCGTTTCGCAGGTATGACAGGTACGCGGATGGCCATATGTCAAATGTGTCTGCCGGAGGGTTTCAAGGTAAAGAATTCCCAAAATCGGTTGGTAACTTTTTAAGATTTTCCAATCTCGGGATTGAAGTAAGCTACAGTTTGAGAATCCTATTAACTATATTAATAAATAATAAAAAAATATTTATTCGCAGAGATGGGTTTACAAAGGAGGTACTTACAATCTATTTCATTTTATATAAAATAGATTGTAAGTACCTGCTTTGTAAACCCATTTCTGCGAATGTACTGCTATGTATACTATGTATGGAGCCTATGCAGTATTATTATTTTATCGTGTGCTTTATTTCTAAATTAAATTTTGATTGCCTTTGATAGTTGCGCTTAGTGTAAGATATGTAGTGAAATCGGATTTCTGGATTTTCTGTCTCTTACAACAGGGTTTCAGCTGACCTTGAGATGTTTTTTCACCCTGAAGTCAACGTGAACGAAATCGCGAGTACCGTCTAGTATAATTAGAACCCCAATCTGGTGCTAAGCACTTACTAACCGATTGTTGCATTATTCTTGTTATGTTTTCCTCCATTCGTTTTAGGTCTGCTTTTTTAATGGATTCCTGTGAAAATATCCAAAATAATTATTTAGGTACTACAAAGGTTTGCTGAACTGCGTGATCAAAGACTATAGTTTGGCCAAGTACTTTATTTTGATTGAATAGAACTTAGAGAGAAAAGACTAGGAAAGCACACCCAGACCTCTCATCGATCTTCGATGGAAAAATAAATGGTCAGGAGAGAATAAGCTGGGTCCTTATTGTATCCCTCTCATGACCATTCATTTAAAGCTAAACAACGGGAAAAGAGAACCTTATTGAGAAATTCCATCTGTTCCTTGAGTTTAGAGACATCCAGCATAGCAGACCGCCACAGTAGGCGGGAGGGGATCGGCTCAGCAGCCCGTTTCGTTGGCGGCAGAGCCGGCGTTGACACTTTGTGGGGCGGTAACTTGCTTAATCTTAGGCTAGTCAACACTGGATATGCCGCTTCATCTCTGCATTTTCCACCTTTACAACATAAGTAAGTACTTATTTATTGACAGTCAAAATCAAATCAAACGACTTAAAAGTTGCCGGGTGGTGCCGGCTTAGAATTGCAGCATCCCAACTCTTCACGTGGGCGAATAAGGCCCGTATTATAATAATAATAAAGCATTTATTCGTCTCTCACAATAGGTGCTTATAACTAAAAAGGATACTTAAGTAGCTACTTAAGGTTTTAGTTAGGTAGGTATATAATGCAAACTTTTTATAGAACTATATCCACCTGTGTGTCGTAATAACCATACTATCGATATTTATTGTGAAACTTCGCCAAGCATTATTAATGTAGTCATTACGTGAGTTCTACTCAAGCTTAGAATCACTGCTCGAGTAAATCTTTATTATCGGACGTAACTCTGACGCTACTTAGCTAGTTGCACTAGAAAAATCTCTACTTGAGTGAGTAGGGTTTTGTCTATGGTCCTCACATTTAACTAAGCAAAAACGTTTCTTTATACCTTATCAACCTGACTATCACAATGTATCTTTGTTGGTGGTTTTAGTGAAACGAAACGCAACGATTGCAAACATTTCTGGCACTTTATTAAAAAAAAAAGCTTTGGTGCGTAAAATCTTTTCCAAGCGTGGTCCAGACCACACTTGAGTAAAGATGAGTTCAAAGAATCACTAGGCAGTGATATAAAAAATTGAGATTGTTCTAAAATAGGCAATTACTCAAGTAATGCTTGGAATATGTTCAATAATGCGTAAAAACGTAGTAAGAACGCATCGTTACATGAGGGTTACATGAGTGAGTGTAGATTTTGACATTAGTTCCCAAGCATTGTTTTAAAATTATTCTTTACTCTGAGCGTGCTTTCAAAATACGGGCCTAAGAGACGTACACAGGGAGCACGTACCTACAACGTTCAAGAAATCTCCAGTGTGTCAACCAGGTTAACGTAGCAGATCCTTCGGCTATACAAGCGGTATGGCATATATTCAGGTCTATGCAACGACCTCTGCACACTCGGATGATGAAGTGGAAGATATGTACGAAAACAATATATCCAAAGCCATGCACAACGCCACTAAGGCTCACTTCAACGTTTTTATTGGAGACTATAACGGATCCAGATAGGTAACGAATCCCGAATAGGCCCACATGGTTACGGAGTGAAGAATCACATGAGGTAAATATTAATACCTTGAGAAAAAGAGACTGTTGCAGCTGCAGATCAGCTCATCAAGAACAGTCTCTTTTTCTCAAGGTATTAATATTATATAAATTTTTTTATGTTTTATAAAAAGCCCCAAAGGAAATGGACGTGGCAAACCCCCGACACTGTGACTGAAAACGAGATCGACTTCATCATGGCGGATAACAAACACTATTCTGAGATGTCTCAGTGCTCAATAGGTTCAGGTGAAGCTTGAGAGAAACCGTCCGATGAGGTTCACGATACCAAGTGCGCGATAGCAAGTCTGTTATTATTGACTTGTATATGATGCGAACAAAGGTATAAAATTTCGTATATAAAAAATTAATTAAAATCTTAGACTGCTGCAGACATTGATTTATTAAAAATTGGCATGTGTTACAACTACACGCAAACACATACGCTCACAGTTATATTTCCAGTCCTGTGCAATACAAAGAAGAACAAAGACGGAAATACGTATCTAAGACCGAAGTGAGACCGAGACAACAATATTTCACGCAAGTAACGACCGCCCGTGCCGCCGCGCCGGTCTGCGGTGACTGAGGTGAGCACACAATTTTACACAATTTGAGGTAGCCACTTTCAAAAAAACCAGTACCACATCTTCCCTTTTAATAAATCAATGGCTGCAGATAGCTTGTTTTTGTTGAGTGGCCGTGTTGCCCAATTGAAATACCTGCGGGGTTATCCATTAATTACACACGGTTAGGATACCCTGTATATGCATAATAAGGATACTAATCATCTGCACACATTTTAAAATTAATTTTAATTAGAAATTCAAACCACATTTATGATTCTAAAACTTCAGCCTAATCCGGGCAGTAGTTTTGGCGTGAATATGTAGGTACCTAACGTGAAAAAAGTAACTTTTCATTTAATTTTGACTTGCGGCTCCACGACATAATTTCATCGTAAGTTTCGTCGTGCATTTTTATATATTCTCACAAAAAAGAGCATGACAGTTGACCAATTTTGTCACAGCGCATTATAAAATAATAATGCTGGCAATTCACACAGCATTTACTAGCTAAGCAGAGCTTCTGTTATGGGTGGTAGATAACTAATATACATAGATAGATTTTTTTATGCATAGAAACCTCTGTTTCACAGACGGACCTTCGCCTGCCGCGCCACAGAGGTCTATATACCTAGTAGATATATTATAGGTTAGCTGACCTGGCTTTGATTCTCGGCTGTCATGAGTAGGAATGCATTCACAGGGCGGGGGCCCGGAGGTGACGATGTCCTTGGCTCGCTGCTCCAGCTCCTCAGCTCGTTGTTCGAAGAGCTGTTCCGCCAGGCCTTGCGCCAGGTTCTGCGCGCGCCTCTCTATGGCACGCTGCTGCCACCCCTCGTCCAGGTCGCCTTTAGGTTTTACACGATCAGCACACGATGTTCCCACCCACTATAATGAAAATAAATTAAATGTTATTTCTAACTAGCTGCCTTCCTGTAAAAACGTTTAAATGTGATTTCTATCCCACGGGAACTGATTTATGGGATAAAAAGTAGACTATGATTGATTCCAGGATTAGAATTACCTGTATGCTATCCGTTCAGTGGTTTTGGCGTGAAGAGGTAACAAACATCCATCCATCCAAACATTCGCATTTTTAATATTAGTGTGATAAGAAAGATAGATAGATAATACTTTTATTAATCATCTAAATTAAACATATTAAGATAGATTAAGGATTAACAAAGCTGACAGCACTGTGTTAAAAATATAACTTAAATAATAACATATAGCTTTATGATTTTTGTAGATTTTAAACCACATAACCACCATATATTTTATAATGACGGCATCAGATAAAAGCCTCAAGATTGCAGAGCGAGTGCGGTTCTACATGCGTGAATCATATTTCGTTCGTTTGTTCTTCCAACACAAACAAAGTTCGTAGTTAACCTGCTTACTAATGTAATGTTCGTAGTTAACCTGCTTACTAATAATGGATGTTTAATTTATTTGAGCATTGATACTGATTAGAGATGTTGCTATTATACATGGCACCCGGTAAAATTATCGTCGTCAGCTCCTGAACGTGAACTGACTATTTCATATTTAATATTTCATTTATTTTGCTTACATGTACAATTCATTCATAAGTCTAAGTGAATTAGGTGTAATTCGGTACATGCACCCTGGAAGGGCACTGCAAATTTGAGTTCGAATACATAATTAAAACATTGAAATACATTTATGCAATATTATAAATTAATTTTCAAGCATAAAATAAAAGTAATACATTGGATTTAAAATTAGAAACTAAGAAGCCAGAATTTTTTGTCAGTCATTCAAAAGTACCTATAATATATACATATATCATTTTTGTTTCTCTGTTTCAAATTGGTGAACAGAATGATAACATTTTTCCATCGATCAAAGTTTCGCCGGCCCACCAGAGAATCACAATAACAACCTGAAACCATCAAAAGATTTCCATTTTGGCATGTAAGGAAAGCATTATCATTTAAGAGCGCTTGGACAGAAAGCATGAAAGAAATAAAAGATTTTTATTTTTTTATAAGTAATTAGAAGGAACTAAATGAATTTAAATATGATTAATACAAGGTAAGGGTATGATTTACAGATTGTTCCTGTAAAAACGCATTTTTATTATTTTCCGTTACCGCCTACATAGAAAATAAAATAAATTCGACTCCACTTATCTCTTGTTACGTATGCAAAAAACTTGTCAGGCTCTGCGCTAACTGTCTACGTTTAAACAAGTCGTAGACAATTTTGAGAGTAATTTTCGTAAGGTTCTAGGTATCTACGGGGGAGGCCGCGTACGCGTAATACATGATCGATGCATTTTTCTAATAAAAATAATTTAATCTTGTTGCAAAAGTCAGTATCTCTTTCTTCATTTTTTTAAATATTCAGATATTTTATTATAGAGTTATGCCAATCTATGGTATGGGCTTTGGCTAACCAGTTTCTGTTAAGTTGTAGTTAGTACTATTTTGTTCCTATTACGTCGATTGTAGTCAATATTAATTTTATTTGACCGAGTTCACATAATCGTGGACCGTCTCGTCTCTTTATGCGTTCCATCATTATCTCTCTAGAAATATTTGTCATATTGTTTATACGATGGTGTTCACCGATTCTTATCTAAAGATAGGAGAATTTAGTTGAGTTAATAGTTTACAAATGAACGTGCCGTACGATTTCATTATTTCTTATAATCAATCAACGATCTTTGGATGGTAGGGTACTAGTTCAATGGCTGACAATGAGGATGAAAATAAAGATAGATTTACCAGCGAATACTATTGACAAGGACAAAAAAAACTAAAATGACGATAATGCCAACCAACCCTTGCGTGATATTTCTCTATAGACGTCGCAATAGCTATATCGAGTTCTCCAATCAGCAACTTATCAAAGTAGTTTTCCAAGTTGGTCTTGACGACACTGGCTCTATCCCAGTTGTGCTTGTCTTCTAAGCATTTGAGCATTTGACATGGCATCTTTTGCCCGGCGCCACCCATCTCCGATTGCAAACCGCTAAATAAGTCCGAGAACAAGCTGGACATTAGTCGGCTTCGCATGGACGTACAAGAACAGGATTTCTGAAATAATATATCATGATTATACAGCAGGTTTCATTATCATTTATTTATCACAGTCAAACGTATAAAACAACATTGGGAATACTATCGCAAGATAAGCCCTTATCTATGTAATGAGCAATTTATTATTATTGGTTTTGATGCAAAACGTAAGCAATACCACCACTTTAAGTAGGTGTTAGAGATGTCAATTAGACATTAGACTGTGACTGTGACCTTTAGACGCTACAATGAAAAACATTCCACGACAAACCCCCTTGAACATTGTTGAAATGCCAAAAGCGTTACCTACTGTATATCGTTTAATAACATTATCAGTCCCTAGAAATGTGGTCGCTGATATACGACACCTGTTCATATTATCATAATGAGCACTATCAATCGAAAATACCAACCAAAACTCTGTCCTCCGGGTTGCAATGACACAGGGCTGCCAACGAAGGCGTTCTCTTTGCTTCCACCACCACGTCTACCGGCAGCTTACAGCGACACTGCGCGATTTTTTCTTTCAACTGGGCATACTGCTCTTGCTTCTTCTTCAACTCATCCAGTTGCCCTTGCATGCGTGAGTCACATTTCTCCTGGCAACCTTCTAAATCTTCGACCATTCCCATTTTCTCGCCGCGTAAATCTTCTATCTAAAATATAAAAAAGGACGTTAAATTTTGCACAAAATAATGAAGGGATTCGCATTTTGTGCAAAATCGTATTCTTTATTCTACTGATTATAAGATCAACTTGACGGGTTTTATTCTAAAATGAAATCATTTGCAGATATGATTCTGTGTTACTTATTATATTTTATTTTTTTACCTCTTTTTTGATAACATAGTTTTGAGCGTCTTCTTCTAAAAGCTGCTTAGACACCTGTTCGAGTTGAACCTTGAGCGCGCACAGCTCCGCGCGCATCGCACGCTCCGTCTCGTTCGTCATCGTCTGGGACGACTCCAGCTCATTCTGCAAGGCCTGCATCTTGCGACGAGTTTGGTCTTCTTTGAACTAATTTAAAAGCGTATGGTAAAAATCTCAAGTTTGTATAAATTATGTTACTAGAACTGGTGCAAAACAAATACAAGTGGGAGATGGTCTAAGGGAGGCATTTGCCCAAAGTGGGAGGGACAGTGTAAGCTAATAATGATAAATTATCTAGCATTTACTTTAAGAAACCTGACGGACCTTTGATGTCCAGTGCAATTCAAATCAATGCATCTTACATCTCATCATTGTCATAATCATTTTCCACCTATGTTAGTCCACCATATGACTCGCCTAATGAGCCGGCAGTCTCTTAAATGTAATAGATTTCAATCGAGTTTTTGTTGTTATACATGATGGAATTTTGTAATGCCTCCTGAAGGAAAAGTACTCCTATTACTGTAAATAGCAAATTTTACACAAAGAAAACATATACCTACTATATACTTTCCTTTCAGATGGCATAGCAAAATTCCACCCTGTATATATTGAAATAAAAGAAACTAGACCTGCATGTCCCTGTCCAGCTGTGAGGTCTTGCAGTGGCACTCCGCGAGCTCAGCGTCGATCTTCGCAGCCTCCTCATTTAGCTTCAACTTCTGGCAGGAGAGCTCACACAGCTGCTTGTCTAAATCTGATAAGGCGGTGCTCCGTGCCTCACTTTTAGTTTTCAAGTTATTTCTCTCTATTGATAGATACTTGCAGGAGTTCTTGCATTCATTCCGTTCATCAACTGCTTTTTTTGCCTGGTTAAGAATTATTATTTCTATTAACAAAATTACAAAAACAACAACAATACAGGATTAATTTTTCGGAAGGCAGGAAGGGCAGGTACCTCATCCGGTGTAGCTGCAGGAAAATGGTCTTATGACCACACATAAATTATTGAGAAATTTTCATCTCGGCTATAATTTTTTTTTTAATTACCGTTAATAAGGTAATATTTTACGTGATGTAGGTACATCGCGTAAAAGACACCTAATACCTACAGTACAATCAATCGATCTTGTGCAATAAATATCTGCACAAGATCGGTCAAGTGCGAGTGTAACTCGCGTGCCTAGGGTTTCGAACGTTTGACAGTAATGTAGATTATGTAGTACCTACTATTCTCTCTACATTTCGGATGAATCGTTGTGCAAATTTCGGAGATCAAGAGCCAATTTTAATTTTTTTTATATTTTAAGGTATGAAACCTACTAAAATTAAAAAAACTGTTACTAGATGCACACACATACAAAATCTTTAATTTTATACAAAAAAATATTTTTTGATTATCTTACAATAATGTTGATAAGTCATCGTTACACAATATTGCGTATTGGCATGACAGAGTTATATTAGTCTGCCGACTGATGTGTCATCAAACTCCTTCATTTGTAGTCAATTTAGAGTTTCAAATTCAAATTTCCTGAGAAGAACGTTAACTCTTACTTACTGTAAATACTAGTTTTACTACATTTATTTTATTATATTGTCATTTTCTTTTTCAAAAGTCATATTTAATAGGGGATATTAAACATCTGGTTTCCATAGCAGCTGCTTAGATTCGGGTTACATGCTAAATAGCAGTTATTGTTTTCTTATAAATAAAGAGACAATAAATAAATGAAATGACTCCTCTCAAGACTTCTACTCTCTAACTCTCGTGGATTCGGACTTGGCCATCACCGCTGTTCAAAAAACAAACCTGTTTAGTTAAGTCGTCCTCCTTTTCTTCAGCGAGCATCAGGCGGCGCTGGTAGCCACGCTCCAGTTCCTTCCAGGCTTGCTCAGCCCTATGCAACAGTTCCACGCGTTCCTTCTCTCGTTTCGCCAGCATGGCGGCACGGTTCCGCAGCAGTCCTATCTCCTTGTCCAGGCAGGTCAAGCGGCTGTCGCATGATCTCGCTTTGGGACAAGCCTGAAATTATGCAGTTCCATTAATGACATTATCCGTCGGGCTTTTACGAGCATCAGTTTAGCAGCTGCCCTCGAACTGCAAGTGAACTTATGGTAAAAGACCTGACAGTATGACCCTGGAAGATGAGTCGGCCTTTAGTTTGGGATGCCTCGGTCGCAGATACGCTAGCGCCTTCCCTTCTTGCATGGACAGCGGTAAGGACTGGTTCCGCAGACAGTCATAAGTTTGAATACTAGTTGTAATCGTTTTATTAACAAACATCCACCTGGATGATAATATCCTTATTCTACCCTTAATTGAATACGTATACAGGGTGGGGCAAATTTTTGGCCCCTTAAGGGTAGCTACCGTTTCTTTTGTAGTTAGAAGGTTTTGTAGGAACAATTTGTAGCCAAACATTTGCCCCACCTGTATATATTCCCAAACCGTAAGCCAGCGTAGAAATTATGGGTAATTTCCATGCCCCGAAGAGACTATAAAGCGCTTATTAGGGGGAGGCATGCGTCCAGCAGTGAACAAATAGGCTGTTGATCCTAAACCTCAACAGCCTATTGGTTCCCTGCTGGACACAGACCAGGCATACATATTAGGTACGAGTACATTAACTGAGGTCACATAAACTTAGAGTTAAGCTGTAAGGGTACTTGTGGGGAACATCTAAGGACGAATTACAAGATACGATGCTACGCTATGACGATACGACGACACCTAAAGTTTACTCAACTCAGGTAGTAAAATCCAAGCGCGGTCGGTGTTTTTAGCATCGACCTCAGTTTTTACTTACTGTAGCCTTGTATAGTATTTTATTATCTGTACTGTAGCTTAAAACGCACCGTTGTTATGCTGATAATCGGTTAGTATTTTGTGTATAGACACATCGGCCACAGACTGCTCGTGTATTAAGAGTGTATAAGCAATATACTTCAAAATTGTGCTTTATAATCGTTATTTATCTCAGAATCTGTGAAAGCTACCACCTTCATTTAAGAACTGAAATGTTACTTCGATCTTTTTCTCGATAGTTATTTTTTTTGAATAATTAATATTGTTTTAATAAACTATAAACCGTTTTTTCATGGATTTTCATGAATTCCACTGTCAGAATAAAACCAAATTAAAATAGGACCACACAGGAAGCACCAGCTTTTATATAAAAAAGAGTCATGAAAATCGGACCACCCAGTAAATAGTTCTTAGGTAACAAACATAAAAAAAACAGTCGAATGGAGAACCTCCTCCTTATTTTGAAGTCTGTTAAAAATATTAGGTCCTTACATATGAAATTGGCGTTTTTCGTACTGGCCACTTTAATCACAAATTTCTCCTCTTTGGTAAGGAATTCCAAATTCAAATTTGTACAGCTATAGACTCATGTATTTGTGCTTCGATGATCGTCATTCATTTGTTTTTTTTCTTCTGTTTTTTTCTGTTTGCGTCACTCATTTTACAAAATGGAAAACTTAAATATCGCATTATTTACGAGTACGAGTTCCGCCGTGGCACTAGTGCTGCGGAAACAACTCGAAGGGTGAATGATGTGTATGGCGGTCGTGTTGCAAAAGAAAACACAGTTCGTTTTTGGTTCCAACGTTTTCGTTCTGGAAATTTCGACCTGCAGAACAAGCCCCGTGGACGGCCTGAGACTCAAGTTGATAATGAAGAGTTGAAGGCTATTGTGGAAGCGGATCCATCGCAAACCACGTCCGAGTTAGCTGCAGGCTGCGATGTTAGTGATAAAACTGTTTTAATTCACTTGAAGCAAATTGGGAAGATTAAAAAGCTTGAAAGGTACCTCACGAATTGACTGAAGCAAACCGGCAAACGCGCGTCGACTGCTGCGTTACATTACTAAACCGGCACAATAATGAAGGTATTTTAAACCGAATCATTACCTGTGATGAAAAATGGGTTCTTTACGATAATCGGAAGCGCTCAGCGCAATGGTTGGATCCTGGCCAGCCAGCCAAATCCTGCCCCAAGCGAAAATTAACCCCAAAAAAGTTACTTGTAAGCGTTTGGTGGACTAGTGCCGGTATTGTTCATTACAGTTTTCTCAAATCTGGCCAGACTATTACGGCTGATGTCTATTGTCAGCAATTGCAAACCATGATGGAAAAGCTAGCGGCTTAACAACCTAGGCTGGTCAATCGCTCCACGCCACTGCTGCTTCACGACAACGCTAGACCACACACTGCGCAACAGACGGCTACTAAATTAGAAGAGCTTCAATTGGAAAGTCTAAGACATCCTCCGTACTCCCCGGACCTTGCTCCAACAGATTACCATTTTTTTCGAAATTTGGATAACTTCTTGCAAGGGAAAAAATTCAACTCCGATGGGGCAGTCCAAATCGCCTTTAAAGATTTTATTGATTCCCGTCCGACTGGTTTTTTTAGTACAGGGATCAATGAACTACCTATAAGATGGCAAAAGTGCATAGAAAATAATGGTTCATACTTTGATTAATTAAATATATTATATTAAAAAATATTCGACTTTTTGTTCCTCCCATACAAAACGCCAATTTCATATGTAAGGACCTAATAGATGTTTTGCATACATTTTAATATTTATGTCAGTAACAGTAAACTTATGTCATATTTTTTCGATTAGTTGTTTCATTAACTTTTAATTAGGTAAAAACAGTTTAGGCGCAAAGAAAATTCGGTGCACGTCTCTGCCCTGTAGGTACTTCTCACTCGCGAGAAAACCATATCTTGTCATCCGGTTAGAAATCCATCTCGTAGCGGCGTTATTGCACACTCTTAACAATATATAAATAAATAAGTATTGATAAAGCCGAGAAGATAAAAACCACCTATGTCCTAAAACAAAGTTTAAGGGAGTAAGTTAAAGTAAAACCCAGATCAAGACAAGGTGAAGCGCCTTTACACTTACGCTGAGCACGGCACGGTCAGCGTGCTATGTTCACACATAACAAACCTAACACACCAGTATCGCACTGTTTTGCCTAATAAGGTACAAAATGGGACATTCTTTGTGCCCTCTCGTGCCCCCAGCGCTTACCTCGGAAGGGTGTTTAGACTCCTAAGCTTATCAAAACCTGTTTTGTTAAACTTACGGCTTCAAGTTTGGTCTTAGTGGAAACAGGGGGTTTCCCCTGACACTTTTTGCACATTCTGCTTTCAGCGCGCATCACTATTTTCGCTTCCGCAGGTAACTTGATCACTGGCCCGACAGAATCGCTGCCAATGACGTCCACTGGTGGACCAGGACTACTCTCTTTGGAACGCAGAGAATATGTCTCCATGCTCTGCTCTTCTTTTTGCTCCTTTGTTTTAACTTCGATGAAACTGGAATATAAATACTTCTTACAAACAAATAGAATAGGTACTCATATTAACTGACACCGGGATAAGATAAAAATTAAATTGAAAATGTGTGTAGTTAGTATTGATAAAGTTAAATAAGACTTAGACCAACTTATGTCCATAAATCTATATGAGTATCTCTACATTTATTACACAACTACCTCCTCCCAGGCTAATTAACATGACATCTGGTTCGAACAAAAACGTAATAAATATTTATTAATAACAACAAATAACAGCAAGAGAATAACTGTAATATTTTTACACGTGCGCCCCTGCCCGAGTCCAATAAAATTGTGATGCTACAGCCACGGGCGGCCCCTGGTACGGTCATACGGCCCACAATAAAGGTCCGAACGATACTACAAATAATTGTTTTAAAAAAACGATAAAATGACTTCATTTATTTAGTTTTTTTCATGGATTTTCATGGATCCCATTGTCAGAACTTGACCAAATTAAAATGGGACGACAAGGGAAGCTTTTTTTCATATAAAAAAAGAGTCATGTAAATCGAACCAGACGACCCAGACAAAAGTTCTAAGGCGAGGTTCTAATAACAATCATAAAACTAAAAAAAAACAGTCGAATTGAGAACCTCCTTTTTTGAAGTCGGTTAATAATTACAAGCCTCGTTTCGCCCATTCAGATACATTTTTACAATACATTGCTGGTTTTGAGAAATGAAAGGGACTCGGTTAAAGTTGACAACAAAATGTCAAAATGACATTAGATTTCAAAATTAAAACGGCACTTGCTTGGAAACCACTATAATGCTGGACTGGTCGTTCCTTTCTCAAATGAAAAGTTATTTATAGGACCATTTTTGATGACAGCTGTCAAAATTCGGCCAGGGCTAGGAAATTACTTGTGCGCCTAAATGTTTGTTTGGGCTTGCAACACTAATTATAGTGTTGCAAGCCCAAACATCAATGCTGTTTTGTGTTTCTTTTAATGCGAAACTTATCATCAAACGAAAATTGCAAGAATCGTTTCAAATCGTAACGATTTTAACGATACGGAAATCGTCGAAATAACAATATCCTCCGGTGTACGATAACGGCATCGGTATCGTTGCATCCCTATTTAACTTATCAAAAGGACGCAATTAAAACAAAATTTTACATAACCATAGTAGAAAATTGTACTTAAAAATTTAAAAATGTATTTTAAGTAAAAAAAACTTTTTTCAATGTAGAAGGTAGCCTGAGATAATTTTAATATTAGAGATAAATATGTACCTACCTTAATCACTAACGTTTAATATGAGAAACTACCTACTACTAACAAACTATGGATTAAGTAATTTGAAATAAAAGAATATGGCTAATGATTTTAATGAACAGCTGCGGTAAGAAGTAACTTTAATTGACTTACATGCTACTGCGTGTAAGCCAATTATAGTTTTATATAAATTAAATCTAGGTCACTATACCTACTAAATAAAACAGACCGTTTAAAGTACGCTACTGGAAATTATAACATTCCTTATTAACCACAATGATTAAATTTTCATCTTCAATGGAATTATTAATTAATATGAAATACTTCGTTTCTAGGAATTTTACTATAATAATAAATAAGCCATGGGTGGTATGTTATAAATTGCATATAACTTCTTTAAAGTAGTTATACTGCTAGTTACAACCATGAACGTACGTCATAGAACTACGAGTCATAGGTAGGTAATTATTTTTGTATAGCCGATAATTTGCACGAATTCCTTGATTTGCGTCAATCCCGTAATTGAACTGCAAGATCTTAGAACCAATAAAGTTAAAAGCATGAATGATGTTATTCTTTTATCTGACCGAATATTATAAAGAGGAAAGATATGATTGTTTGTTTTGAATAGGTTCCGAAACCACTGGACCGATAAAAAAAAATCTTTCACGATTAGAAATCTTTCTTTTCAGGGAGTGACATAGGCTATATTTTATCGCGGAATAGGGTATATGCATGTGATTTCAAAATGGCTAAAAAAATATATACGTATTCTCTATTGATATAGAAACATATCTACATATTTATTTTTGCATTTTATTGTAGAATTTAACCATTGAAAAATTGATATTTTAAATCTCAATCGCAAAATTTCAAAACGCTACGCCATTGACTAGAGCGGACGTGACATCACTGTACACGTTTCTTCTTTTTTTATTCTGCTTGCTGCACCTTGATTTGACACTATTCTGACCACTTGACATTTCGTATTGTCGATTATTTTCAGTTTTTTCGGAAAACCTCTTTCCTGAGATGATCACTACCGAGGTCGTCACCAAAGGTTTTAATCAAGTGTGTACGTCGACGTCACATAAACATGGCGCCAATATGGCAGCGTTTTTATCACCCGAAAATGATTGTAGTTTTGATTTGTTTTTTTTACCTTGTTAATGCGAAATTCAGTGAGCGTCTTATCATTCTTCGGTTAAATAATGACCTAAAGAATCGATTAAAACAATAAAAAAAATCGATGCATATACCCTATTCCCACGCGAACGGGAACTACGTGGATGAAACCGCGAGGTACTGCTAGCCCTATGATATTTCGAATCCATTTCAATAGACAAACACTGAGCTATACGTATTGTGTTAAGTTTTTTACCAAACGTAACACAATACGTATCAAATATAGTAAAGTCAATGCTTTTGAGAATTCATTAGTTAGTTATTATTTCGATACGCGTTAACTAACTGCTGGCTGATGCAACATTCAATTTATATTGTCATCTCCATTTACATCTGAAGCTTATCGTTCTGTCCTTATCTGTTATCGCGGTCAAAATCAACCGGTTCGTCGAAGTGGAAAGTTTTAGGAGGAATATGAAAGTAAAGCCGAATACGACTTTGTCAACACAATCCTAGATGAGTCACGCATCATCGTATACTTATAGTTTTAACGTCACCGACCGAGAAACATTGACAAGAGTCAGGACGTAGAACCGACAATCTTTGCGGAAAACGTATTTTTGAGTGGTGACCGGGAGTAGGCAAACGTAGTGTACGCACTTCAGCCAGGTGGGATAACGACTTGCTAATGCCTGCAGAGATATGCTGGATGCGGCAAGCTGAAGACAGGGCGCTATGGCGCTCATAAGGGGAGCCCTTATTACAGCAGTCAGTGGTCTATTAAAGAATAATAAAGTAAATTTGATTAATAAGCAACTAATTTTCTATTTTTTCTGTGACTGATTAATTTGCTCAATTTGAATGTCCCACTAATTGTGATTCGCTGCCGCTAGGAATGTATGGAGTAAACGACATATCATAAATCTGATGTTAGAGCTGAATCTGAATGATTTAATATTTATTTACTTATTTAATTTATCCATGTCACACAAATAAAGATTTTCTATTTCTATTTTCTATTTATTATACTGAAATAGTTGCATCGGAGCAAAGTTCTAAAATCCTACTTAGTAAGTGCCGAAAAGCTGAGGACCTAGAATTTCCAAAACTGCTGTACTGATCAAAATTAAAGCAGTTTGAAAATTTTGGCCCTAACTAACATCGGTTTTTCTAACATTTTTTTCTTAAATTCGCCGCACACCGAAGCCCGATCTTCATTTGTATTTTCGAGTTGTAGAGTTTGTTTATACTTCCGTATACTCGTAGCAGAGATTTGTGTTAATTGTGAAAAAAATACAAAATGGTGACCGATGTTAGTTACGGTGAACTCATTGACTCCAATGAGTTCACCGTAACTAACATCGGTCAGACGTCTGAATCATCTGATTCAGACGTCTGAATCAGATAAAATATGAAATCAGGGGTTAAATCCACGTAGATTTAACGCCTGATTTCATATTTTTCCTTTAGCTAATTAATGTTTATATTTTTACGTTCCATGTATTCGTAATGAGAAGGGTCCGTCGAGCTATTGGCGCCCTTGCTCATCTGCGTCTCGGGCTAGATAACTTACATTCCCTAGGGATGCCTTGAAATAAATGAATATTACTATAATGTTCTTGGCGTGAAGAGGTAACAAACATCCATTCGTCCACCCATCCATCTCTCCATTCATCCATACAAACATCCTTGAAGTAGTGGGGGAAAGCTAGTCACACTAATATTATAAATGCGAATGTTTGTATGGATGAATGGAGGGATGGATGGGTGGACGAATGGATGTTTGTTACCTCTTCACGCCAAAACTACTGAACGGGTGGGGCATAAATTTTGTATACAGGTAATTTTCATTTTAATCTCAAATAGGCTACTTCTTATCCCATAAATCAGTACAGTGGTATAAAAAACACCTTTAAACGTTTTTATAGAATCAACGCGTGCGAAGCCGCGGGGCGCAGCTAGTATGATATAATGCGTACTGATACAAGCTGTCCGTGTCGCTGTGTCCGAGTTGCTGCCAGGCGAGCAGGGCGCAGGTGAAGTGCCGATGCTCCGAGGAGTTGGAGATCGCTGCGTGCACGTCGTGCGAGTCGGCCAGCCTCTCGTGTGCAGCTCTGATTGCCTTCTGCGATCAGACGAAATTAATTATCTATCTACCTCACCTCATCTGAACAGTCTTTTTTTTATCAGAAATAGAACTTCGTTTGACCGCAATCTCACATGATGGAAAGCGAAGATGCGGCCGATGATGTATCACGAAGGTCTAGAAGATGGCTACTCCGGACCACATTCCGAAACACAACTTACAGTCTATAAAATTCCACAGCTAGACGCAGGCCTCCCTTTGATAAGCACCATATTGGCTTTCATTACAAGGGGGTAGTGTACATAATCCCCACGCTGGGCTTGTTGTGAACCATAGTTCGAAGTTCAGTGCAGGGGGCGCTGCTAGGCAGCACTGGGGCCGGACGACCCCTGCGTTTGCGGGAGGATTTTTTTTATTGTTATTTTTTCAATCAGAACTTGAACTTCTATTCTGCTATACATTATTTTATTTACTTGTATATTATATTTATTTAAAAGAGCTTTGCCCACGCCCACGCCCACGCAATTAAATAAATAAACATAGCTGAGCAATTCACACAGCATTATTTAGCCCCAAGCTAAGCAGAGCTTGTGTTTGGGTACTAGATAACTGATATACACAATACAATAAGTACATTATATAGATAGATATGTTTTACGATACATAGAAAACATCCAGAACGCCCTGAACAAATATCTGCAGATCGTACAAATATTAGTCCCGAGACGGGAATCGAACCCGCATCCTTCTGCGTCGCAGGCGGACCTTCGCCCGCTGCGCCACAGGGCACACGACAAACAAGATGTTTTTCCACCATTTGTTCACCATCCAAGATGGATGATATGACGGCGATATCATACAGTAACGGTTTATGTCGACTTCTTAAATATTAATGCCGAAACGCAGACGATTGCAAAATTATATGATTTATTTGACGTTGACTACTTATAGTTTTAGCTGGGGCTTTATTAAGTAGAAATACCGAATAGTTGGAATATGAACTCATTAGCTCGCTGTTTCAACTTTAACCACCTTGTGAATTCTCAGATAAGACCTACGAGTATAATAACATTGGAAAAAATGTTATTGCTTGGTTAGTATAAACAAATTCCTAGATTTCTGTGCTCTACCAAAATGCGTCAATGCTAAGTATATTAGCGCCCTCGTGCGAATTTTAACAGTTTGCAAGTTCAGTTCATTCTATACATAGAACCTTTATTATTTTAAACAATTTCATTTATTCAATTGAATCCAACATACAAACAATCACAACAGATTATTATAATTAAAAAAAAATATTTTTTGGTGGCAGAAATTGTAGATCGTGTTAAGTACCACGAATGAAAGCAGTATACTGGAGTACCATTTCAGTAATTTTTGATATGATGAGTTCACGCAAAAGATCGCGGATTTGGAGATTTTATGACGAGGTAGAAAATAAAACCAAAAATAAATCAATCCGATAGCCATATATACCATACCAGTTGAGTAACGAACACTGAAGTCAAGCAACGTCGGCCGCGGTCATGAGGGCTTTTTGCAATTTTATGTAGTTTTCAGAGTTCCCTTTGCAAAATATGCATAAACAATGGTACATAACCCTCCGTGTGCAAAACTACTCCCTCTTGGCCGGTTTTATTTTAACCAATTAGGAACACGACATGTCATTTGAACCGAATTACTCGGCCGAGTACGAGTAATTTCATTACTCGTACTCATCCCGCCGAGTACCTAATATTAACCGAGTACTCGGCCCATCTCTAGTTTAAAGACCCTTTATTAAAAACAAAGCAATAAACATTACAGTTATTACTTAGACATTTATTTATATTAATAACTTTTACAGTATCGATGCTCAAGATGAGCCGGGAGGACCTAAGAACGATGGTGGGCATCATCACAGGTCACTGTGAATTGAACCATCATCTTTTCAAGACTGGAGCCACAGACAGCAGCTTATGTCGTGGCTGCTTCCAAGAATAAGAGACTGTGGAACACGTTGTGGTACACTGTACGGCCACAGAGGAGGCCAGACTTAGAACAGGGCTGACATGCCTCTTTGATTGAGGAATCAACCCCATCCACACCCACAAAAAAGCTGAAACGAAGCTGTCAGTCACCCAAAGTCCTGCTCCGATACTACAAGGAGCTGGGCTGGTTAGGGCCTGCTTAGGCAGGGGGATAATGCACAATACACGCCTATGCGAGACGTCCGTGCAGATCTTAGTTCCCCCACTTAGAATTAGAATTAGAATTAGTAATGTTTTTATTCATTCAAATTCAATTATTAAACAAATAGTGACAGTAGGCACAGGCGCGAGGTAGAGACTGTCGGACATGGGACAAAGGTGTTCCGTTTATGTCATTTGGCTACGGAACCTTAATAATTGTACCTAGTTCATATTGAAGTGTTATCATCTGTTTATTTACTAAATTGGGCTTACCTTAATGTCCATATTGGGATTTTTTTCCATCGCCTTCGAAACGTTCCACACTATTAGCGAACTCAGAGATGTGGGTTTTTTGCCATCAACTAAATGATATTCGTAATTTGGTTTATTGTTCTTGAAAAAACTCTGAAACAGTAGCTTAGATTGGACTTCTAAAAACTTTCGCTACGGAAGTCAAACCTACACCCTCCTGCTGGGATCTAACTAATAATACTACTCAGCAAAATAGTTTGGATGTTAGATGTTTACCTACTCCCTCCAGATTCATCATCATCATCATCATCTTATCCACTGTCCGTTGCTGGACAAAGGCCTCCCATGAGGCTACTTTATGAGCAAGAGTGTCTTCAGCTTGCCGCATCCAGCATTTGCCTGCAGGCTTTCGCAGGTCGTCATCCCACCTTGCTGGAGGGCGTCCTATACTACGTTTGCCTAGTCGCGGTCTTAAGGTTACAACGACTGACAGCAGAGTTTTAGAGGTCCAGAAATACATGCATGGATTAAAGGGGATACTAAGAATATAGCTCGGAAAGCAAGGTAAGCCCTTGGTGTGCGCCTGACCTCTCCCCTGTCGTATCGGTCTACAGTCCCATAGGTGTAATAATAGTTATAATAATGCTGGACAATTCACGTAGCATGTAGTATTATTTAGCCTCAAGCTTAACAGAGCTTGTGTTATGGGTACTTACTAGGATATACACTACATAGATAGATATAGATATAGATATAGATATAGATATAGATATAGATATAGATATAGATATAGATATAGATATAGATCACAATAATATATATATGTATATATATCACACTAATATCATAAATGTGAAAGTTTGTGCGGATGTATGGATGGATGTTTGTTACCTTTTCACGCCAAAACTACTGAACGGATCTGGCTGAAATTTTGCATACAGGTAATTCTAATTCTGGAATCAAACATAGGCTACTTCGTGGGATAAAAATCACATTTAAACGTTTCCATAGGAACAACGCGTGCGAAGCCGCGGGGCGCAGCCAGTATATTATAAATGCGAAAGTTTGGATGGATGTATGGATGTATGGATGTATGGATGGATGTTTGTTACTTCTTCACGCCAAAACTACAGGACGGATCTGGCTGAAATTTTGCATACAGGTAATTCTAATCCTGGAATAAAACATAGGCTACTTTTTATCTCATAAATCTGTTCCCGCGGGATGAAAATCCACTTTTATTGTTTCTATAGGAACAACATGTGCGAAGCCGCAGGGCGCAGCTAGTAGATAGATAACTTTTATTCCACATAGAACATATAAAACACCCTGGATATACATATGTATATCTGCTGATCGTAGAAACATTTGTCCCGAGGCGGGAATAGAACCCGCAACCGCCTGCGTCTGCGCCACAGAAATCGTCAGAGTGAGGGAATAGAGTGTACCTGTGTTTGTGCGCATACCTGGCTCGTCTTCTAAACTATATGGGTGTTTGGTACAACGTTTGCCATATGAAAACTGGCGGTAGAAGGAACCAAATGCTATAGCTTGGTTTTTTTAACCCTCAAAAGCCTATTTTTAAGAATTTTTTAAGAATTTTTGAGTTTTTTTCCGAAATTTGAACTAGTACCGTAACTTGATTTTTACTAAATAAAATAGTTAACAATTTTATTCCCTTGCACGCCTATCCCACGGGAACTGATTTAGGGGATAAAAAGTAGTAGTGTTATTCCAGGCTTAGAACTACCTGCATGCTAAATTTCAGCCCGATCCGTTCAGTAGTTTTTGTGTGGAAGAGCAACAAACATACATGTTTACGCGTTTATAATATTAGTAGCATCAGTCACACCTTTTTCAAACGATGAGCTTCACCATTTTGAATTCTTTGTCCGGCCATTCTTTCTGTTATTTGCTAATAGTTTATTAAGGTTTACATTTGAAATAGTACATCTGCAACTTGATAAATTAAAATTTAGGACTTAAAATGCATTGTGTTATTTTGTGAAAATATGGGCACTGTTTTTATTTATTTTTTTATTATGAACCAAAGAGAATACTATACCTATACAATCAAAGAGAATACAATAACTTATACAATGACTAACGAATCTTACGTATATTGTATTCTCTTTGATCAAATCGTTGGAAATAAATTAATATACCATAGATATCACAGAACAATAATACCTCGTCCATCTACTGTACCAAAGAGAAAAAAATCTGTACCCTTCTCCTTGAGCGATACTCCTTGCGGTCCTTCTGTCTTTCTGCTAGAAAAAGAATCGTAGAGTCCGCGCCACACATAGAGTTATATAATCTCTATGGCGCGCGCACGACTCAAGTCTTACGGCAAAAGAGGTACAACTACATAATTCTGATCACGATCGTGAAATAATGGATAGTGGACCTACCAGGTATTTTGACCGCGAAGTTTTCGGAATCAGACCTCTTAGACCAGAAGAGCGTAATTATGGTATGCATGCTATGCTGCACGGGAATACCAACAACATCCTGAATACATTATCGAATAAATAGCCCGTTTCTCAAGCACTCAACCTCCTCAACCTCAACAGCCTGTATTGGTCCACTGCTGGACGCAGCCTCCCCCCGATAAGCGCCTTATTGGCGTTTATCTTATGGAGGGTAATGCCCATAATCCCCACGCTGGGCATGCGTGTTGGGGATCGCAGTTTGATGGTATAATTGTTCTGCAGGGGGCGTTGCTGCCCACCACCCGCTGGATATGGTGGATATCCCTTAATCGCCTCTTACGACACTCGCAGGAAGAGTTGGGGTGGTGCAAATTCTAAGCCAGTACCACACAGCTAGCAAGCAGTAGTTTTCAAGCACTGTAATCAAACAATGATGAAATCTCGCTTCCTGCTTCTTTTTTCCGGCCAATTACAACCTGGGTGACGGGGTCTCTTCAAGACAAGGGCGAATCTATATTGCAGTTGAACGAAGTTCCATTGTCCATAAAATAAATAGTTTCAACATAAGGCGATTGAGTTTAAAATTATTATAATTTTTATGAATAACAAAAAATATTGAATTTTTGTGTATCGGAAATAAATGAATTTTATTGACCGAGTGACGTTAGTGAACAAAGGTCTCTGCTTCCACTGGACATTTTTTCTCTTTCTCAGTATGTCCGCACTCCTCTACGGTCGTATTTTACAACTCATCGTTACGAAATCTCGTGTACAGATTCTAAGATTTTATAGATTTTTGTCGTCGGGGTTTTTTTGATTAAAGGGACGCTTTTCCCTAAAAAAAGGGGGCAAAAAAAGGGCTTTAGAATATCTCCGCTTTTAGAAATCGGATTTTGTAGGTTATATTTTTAATTGAAAGGTAAAAAATATTCATAATTCTCAGAAAAAATTAGTAAATATCTGATTAGGATTTTTGGCTTAAACAAATTTCATTAAGTATTGTTTGTGTAAGTATAATAAAATAATTCTCTCATTTCGTAATTGTTAAAAAAGTAAGTGTTTGCAAGGTTAGAACTACTAGTTTATTTACTTTAAAAAGGATGATTACAACCAGCAGATTTGGTTAGGTTAGTTAGGTTAGGGTACAAAAAAAACGATTCCGATTCTTAAGATTTGTCCAGGTCTTTTAAGAGTTCCTTGCCTGAAAAGAAAACAGATCCCCTATCGGATCACTCTGTTGTCTATCTATCTGTGTGTCAACCCCCTTTTCTCAGTAACGCTCAGAAGTACCCACCGAGTTGAAATTAACATAGAATAGGTACTCAGCAAAAAGAAAAAATAATTTAAAGCAATAGCTATTTTTGCCCGCATATTTAAAAAGTTCTAAAAGAATTGCATGTGTAAGATATTGTAATTTATTTAATAATAGATATGTAATATTATAAGTATATGTAGTGGTAAACAATAAAGTTTCAATAGATATTCAATTATAAAATGTGATAAGCTTGATATTTCCTGTTTGCTTTCCCGCTCCAATTCAAATTCCAATACAAATCAGCTTCATTATTGAGTTAGGTATTTCATATTGCATTATATTCTTAGTGCTGTGTATTCTAAATTATTAACTTATATTTAAGAACATTTTGTTACAGATATTTTATAAGATTATACAAAATAATTATTAATTAGAAGTTAAATGTTATGCCAACCGCCGAGAAGCGGTGGACTGACGACACAGTTTCGTGACGAGGATTTTAGTTGTTGTGAGGTGATATTAATAAGACCTGTAGGCTGAACACGCCACTTTTTGGTCAGCGACAGAACGAGAAACATCTGTTATGGTACGTAATACTTATGTGGTAAATTATAAAACCCCTATCTATTTAGATGTGTCCACAGAACAATAGTTCACTAAGAAATGTCTTACCTAGATGATTTAAGCATAACAATTAGGTATTGAAGGTTCTATTTTAAGGCTATCTTATTATGTAAGATGTCTTTAATAATAAGGTTTTATATACTTGCTAGTGGTTTCTTGTTCACTTCTTCCACTAGTGGACATAAGATTGAAGTGAACAGAATCTCAATAACACCTTGTTTCTATTTGTACATTATGTGTTTATCGGTCAACCTAAAGAAATAAAGTTATTGAATTCTGACTTCTGATTTCATTATTTTCTACCCCCAAATTGTTAGGTTGCGTCGTAAGGCAGGTAATTTCATGATTCTATCAAAATAAGATAATTGTCTAGGTAGGTAAAGCCCCTAAATCTATCATCAGAAGTGGGATCCTGGAAATGTTTCACAAATTCACAATACTAATACATTCTTGTACAAGTTTCAGTTGGACCCTGCAAGCTGACCTTCGAGGACGAAGGTCTGCTCAACGCGTTTTTTGGCTGACGCTGGTTCATCCAATCGGCGCGTCGACCGGATGGTGGACGCGATGCTACCAACCAATGTCCAATACTATGATCAGTGGCGTAGCTATCATAGGGCAAGGCGGTGCAGTGCACCGGGGCCCTGGAGCTCAGGGGGCCCTTTGTAGCCGGAGATTTTTTTAAAATGTTTATTTATTGCTAGTCAGCAATGTAGGTAGGTTTATTTGGCATTTGCAAACTTACGTGTAGGTTTCTAACCTACACGTAAGTTTCAAATGCCAAATCAATCAATCTGCTCGACAAGAAGTCGGTTAAAAAAAGGAATTTAGCGGTGCTTTAAAGCGGAAACAATGTTGGGAACAAACAGTTTATTACAGATGTCAAAATAAAATCGAAGATAAATGAAAGTCTTTATTGTTTTTTGCATATGTATTTTGCTTTTTGCATTGAGGCGTTCTTGCCCTTTATTGTTATAGAACAAGTAGGTATTTTGGGGTTTTATACGTATCGAATATTAGTAGTTCTAGTCGTCTAGAGCTGAACCGCTAAATTCAGTATGCCAAAATACTGAAAAATATCTAACGAAAGGACAACATTTTCGCGGCTCGCTTCGCTCGCCGATAACATCTTATTGTGGTTCATGATCCATTTTTAGGTATGTCGGTCTTGGTCTCACATTAACATCATTTCGACCACCTCCGCAAACAATTGCCAAAAAAACATACCTTTCCCCAAAATCCAGAAAAATCTAAAAAAAATAAGCGGATCGCTCCGCTCGCCGTGGTTGATGAAATTAGGTATATTCTTTGTTTTTCTTCAACTGCCCCCTCCCTACAGAATCCTGGCTATGCCCTTGTAGCACTAGTTTTGGTTCTAACTAAAAGAATAAGTTATGTTAGGTTAGCTAGCTTACATGGTCACCAGAGTTTGACCCCAAAAACACATAAATTCAAAAAAATTATAATGCAACTTTTACAGCAACAATGTAGCATTTCAGTAAACGAAACGTAAATTACGACTCAAGGGTCTTGGCAACACTGATTGTCATGTGCATCGTTCTTTATTTATGCTCATTTATTTCTAATCGACGACGAAGCCTACTAAAGGGATAAGGAAGCCCTCGGTGAGGGCCCGATTCATTCTCTGCACCGGGGCCCTTGACCACCTAGCTACGCCACTGACTATGATGCCACTGCTATTGCTGCGGCTAAATTTGGACTAAAGAGCAGCGTGGCAGATGTGACGAAGGCTCTGAACGGTTCGTAAACTACGTAGAACAACGTGGATTCGTGACGTAGGATGATCCTAGCCGATTTCTTTTGTTTGTTAGCAATAAACTTGAACTGTATCCTAATAAGAAACCTGTGTGATAAGTAGGCTTGATATTCAATTATAAGATTAGTAGAAAACCTACATAATACTAAAGCTACACATAGCAAAAATTGCCACTTCTAGTAATGCTAAATCCATGGTTCCTTATTGTTCTCAAATTCTATTTGTTGATGTCGCATTGTCGATGGGAACTTATTTTTAACTACCGGCATTTTTTTCACTTTTGTTTGATTAGTCCTAACAAATTTTTAATGCGTAGTATCATGTTTTTCTGTGTGTGTCTAAGGTGAATTTACCTAAACCCTGATGAAAACAACTGCGAGTAGGTATGCGCAAGAAAAACAGAATGATTCCGCTATAATATAAAATAACTTTAGCTAAAATTCAGATTGTGTATTTTCTGCCAGTTGTACCTACCTACTAGAACACGCTATTAGGTATAACGACTACTTATTTTTATTTGTATATATATAAGTTAGTTCAACATTTTACGGTGCTAGTCTGACGTCATAACGATGTACCTGTGGTTTATCCATTTTGAGTGAAGCATGTTAGTAAACAAAGTACGACACAAATAACAAAATCTCACTTGCTTGGCGTTGAGTTTCCGATATAATTGTAAGCAATTTGTATTGAAGGTAGGATCTAAAATCGACCAGTAATTTAAATTACGTATAAAATGACGCGCCAACAAAGTGAATTTTAGGTTGAGTATGGGCGGTTTGTTTACGTTTGTGCTCCATTCGGAATGGATACAATATAGGTATTTTCTCTGTAAGAGGTATCATAAAAAAAAGTGGGATTATAAGTAAATAAAATCTTTATTGTAAAAGTAAACTGCAATCAAATGAAATAAGAAATAAATAAATAATTAGGTAATTACAATAAAATTGAAACGATTGAGCTGGCTGCGGTCTGCAAACAATCTAAGGGTGCTTGATTCATATCGGTACCGCTTGGAGGCGTCCCCAAGACGCTGGCTGCATTGCCCCGCTGCTGTATGGCAGTGCTGATGCGCTGAGTAAATTGCCGGGAGTCACATGTTGCAGATCAATAATCCTGGCCTCAGTGGTCTCGGAATTAAAGTTACTCGATAAAAGAAACAACATTAGAGTTAAGAATTTGCCTTAAATCTGATTCATGATTTTAACTGATCTGATTTTAACTGATCTGATTTTAACTGATCTGATTTTAACCGACTTCAAAAAAGGAGCAGGTTCTCAATTCGACTGTATATTTTTTTAAATAGCTAGTGAACGTTATAATATCTATTTGTGTTATGTTACACAGGTTTAACTTTATAACGTAGAAATATAATAAAATAAAATATGTGTAAATAATGTCTGACATAAAATAATTTAAATAAAATTCACATGTAAATAAAGCGGCTGTTTACGGCCATTGCGAAATAAACTGAAATTAGTAGTCCTCCGAAAAGTAGGCCTTATGAACTTGCCGTCCGTGTATGGGAGCTATTAGTAACACGTAGGTACTATTTGAACAAAAAAAAAGAACAATGAAGTAATTTATCTTTCTTATGTTTACTTATTAATGAAATTATTCAAAAATGGGATTTTCAAGTAGGTGGTTAGATTACCTACCATGTTTTTTTTGTAATTCCTGTTTATAGGTGGTTGGGTCGATGCACCTCCAAACAGAAGTTCACGAAGTGCCTTCCTATAAACAGCAATTCAAGTTTGGGAGAGGAATCCCACATATACGAGTGTTGGTGTTGGAGGGTCGGAGTGCCTATGACCGAAGGTTAGAAGGGCCCTCATTAGTAAAGAAGGGGTGTTTGTTTACGCTAGTGTGTTGTTGCATTTTGTGAGTAAGCAAACAGAAGTACCTGATACCTACTTAATACCAGCGATTTGAATCATTGCCTATTTAGGTTTACTTCAATTGAAGTAGCTAACAATTGTTTAAGATGTTTTTGTACTGAAATGGTGCTCAAACACAACTCCCTCATACCTTTCTAGCTAGGTAGGTGTGTTGTTTTGTGAACGGAACGCGCCAGTTTCAACCACTTAACGTAGAAAATGAAATATTCAAGCTTTTGAATATTTCATTGTGCGTCTATTCTGTATCATTACATTTTTGTATGAGAAACATAAAATATCAATAGATATTTGAATTAAAAATAAAATAATCGAAATCAGATGTTTACGGAGATATTCTAAAGCTCGACCAGCCCTAGTTGAATGGTCGGGAATGATGTCCAAGTCAAAACACTTCAGATCACTTTTAGTTAGGTACATTATTCAATCATAAACACACAACTAAGTACTTAATAAAGAAAAGGTCACTTTTATACAACAGACTAAGAGATTTTACGCAAATAAGATTATTGTTAACCACGTACCTATCTAATACAATAAGAAATTTCATAAAGGGTTAGTTAATAAAAAAAAGCTGTGTAGATGACTTGTTTAACTGCATATTCACTATGTTCAATTATCATAGTCGACATTAACTTCGCTACACAAAAAACAATCTATTCAATTAATTTATCCATACCATAGATTCACAGTGAACACTTAGTCAAGTGAAGTAGATTCAATACATTTTAAAACACAAAATAAAAACTCAAAATAAGTATACAGATTAAATACAATCATGGCTGCAATAGCAATAAGATAATATAAAATAAAAATAAAATTGTCCAATTTCTAACTTTAAATGAAAGTAAGTAGGTGTGTTCCTACATTAATCAATCGCATTGAATATAAAAATATTTTTATCAGCAAAAGCTTTGTCCAATCGATAATAGCTTTTATCTTTTAATCTATTTTTATAAAACATTTAAATTTGATATCAGACATAGATCTTACATTCATTGGTAAGATATTGTACAATTTTATTGAATTGCAAATAAAACTTTTTGAAATTTTAGCTAACCTCGTTTTTGGGACAGCTACGTTATTTTCATGTCGTGTATTGTAACCAATTGAAGATCAATTCAATAAATTGGTGATAGCTTAATAATTTAATTCGATCTAAATAGTGCTATTTTTATGTAGTCAGCTTGGCCGAGCAGAGAGAGAATTCGTTTAATTAGAATTAGAGAATTAGAGAGAGAATTAGTTGAAGGTTCAGTTAGCAACAACAATAGTACAACCATACCTAATATACTGGATTTATCCCTCAGACTACTTACTTTTATAGAAGTTGAGGCTAGAATAAAATGACGTAGATACTTAGTGATACTTTCCTAAAACCGCAGATATCCTGTCTGATCAATCTGTTACGGACAATATACTTATACATTAGTATAAGACAAAAAGTTTGGTTTTAAGGTAGGTACCTATATTGAAAGTGAAAATAATACTAGATAACGAAATAAAATAAAACAAAATAAATGGTTCCTTCCGCTGCCGACGGTAGACTTAGCATATACTTTAGATATTGCAGCGGGTATAGCGAGTATATAAAGGCCGAGGTCTACTGGTCAGAGGAAAACGAAAAAAATAAGAACAAAATAGGTCCTTCCGCTGGCGGCCCATGGACCTGGTGTATACTTTAGATGCTAGCAGCGGGTATAGCGAGATACATGTCTAGGTCCTAAGGTCAAAGGAAAACAGACTTATGACTTTAGCTTATACGACTAACTTTGAATGACTTCACAGATCGAATAATGTAGTCCAGGCGGAGACTATGAAAATAAAAATAAAAATGTGTAGTCCCAGTGGAGGCTATGACATAAATGAAAATAAGAAAAGATATGTACCTAGTCCAGATGGAGACTAAAAAAAGATAAATAAAAAATAAAAATGCGTAGTCTCAGTGGAGGCTATGGCATAAATTAAAAAAAAAAAGATATTTAGTCCAGGTGGAGACTGAAATAAATGAAAATAAAATATAATAAATAAATGAATAGAATATATATAAATATAATAAACGTGTTGTCCAAGTGGAGACTATAAATGAATAAAACTGTTGAATAACTTTGCAAAAAAATCAATAAAGGTACCTACATATTAATCTGCTTAGTAGTTAAGTGCCCTAATGTATGATAAAACGTTGAAATTATGTATTGTATATGCTTCGAGAACGAAGCATTTGTCAGAATGGCAGTGTAAGATATAGTAATTTATTTAATAATAGATATGTAATATTATAAGTATATGTAGTGGTAAACAATAAGGTTTCAATAGATATTCAATTATAAAATGTGATAAGCTTGATATTTCCTGTTTGCTTTCCCGCTCCAATTCAAATTCCAATACAAATCAGCTTCATTATTGAGTTAGGTATTTCATATTGCATTATATTCTTAGTGCTGTGTATTCTAAATTATTAACTTATATTTAAGAACATTTTGTTATAGATATTTTATAAGATTATACAAAATAATTATTAATTAGAAGTTAAATGTTATGCCAACCGCCGAGAAGCGGTGGACTGACGACACAGTTTCGTGACGAGGATTTTAGTTGTTGTGAGGTGATATTAATAAGACCTGTAGGCTGAACACGCCACTTTTTGGTCAGCGACAGAACGAGAAACATCTGTTATGGTACGTAATACTTATGTGGTAAATTATAAAACCCCTATCTATTTAGATGTGTCCACAGAACAATAGTTCACTAAGAAATGTCTTACCTAGATGATTTAAGCATAACAATTAGGTATTGAAGGTTCTATTTTAAGGCTATCTTATTATGTAAGATGTCTTTAATAATAAGGTTTTATATACTTGCTAGTGGTTTCTTGTTCACTTCTTCCACTAGTGGACATAAGATTGAAGTGAACAGAATCTCAATAACACCTTGTTTCTATTTGTACATTATGTGTTTATCGGTCAACCTAAAGAAATAAAGTTATTGAATTCTGACTTCTGATTTCATTATTTTCTACCCCCAAATTGTTAGGTTGCGTCGTAAGGCAGGTAATTTCATGATTCTATCAAAATAAGATAATTGTCAAGGTAGGTAAAGCCCCTAAATCTATCACATGCAAAACCTATAAAGTACTTCCCATTGACGTCTAATCGCGAAATTTTGACATCAAACTAGGTCCTACAGCACAATTAATGGAACAACCGTAAAACTGTAATTTTGTAGTTTATACACATCGATCAGGGGGCCGGCGAAAATTTTGATCGATATTTATATAGAAAGAAAAAGATTGATTTTTGCATAGGACCATATTGCTTACCAGATACTTGTAGGTACTTACCAGATTATTATACGAAATTATATAATTGGCAAACTCAAACAAATGTTTTATACAATACGTGACGTGGAATCAAATTAACACGCCGAAATATAACCAACCGTATAATAAACCACGTGATAGGACGTGACACTCGTGAGTTTTACCGTCTACAGTAGACATTTTATTGTTGCTTTCGACGCCAGTGTAGGATTACCTAAACATATTTTTTCCTTTATGAAGAGTGATATTATATTAGAACCACGGCCCCAATATTTGTTTTAATTTTAAAATCACTGTGCACAATAAAAGTTATACCTACCTAAGGTTTATATTATGATTGGATAGAGGAGGATTCATATAAAATAATGCCCTAAAGCGTCTGGGTTCGGAGATATTCACAAGTGAAAATACGTTTCTTATTCATCAATTTTTTTTTTTGAAGTTCAAACTTCTTTAGCTGTTTTTTTGCAGCCTACTTAGATGAACTTTCAATGTCCGAAAGTTACAGCTACCTGTGTAAATAGTTCACTAAGTTGAAAGAAGATGTCACTAGTTCCGGGAGCAACACAGAACCCACAGCGTTAGTTGAGATGACCTTACATAGTACCTAAAAGAGAAGTGTCGCCGCAGGCTAACAGATGGCGCCGTTCAAATTATTTAGTATCGCAAAGAACTAAATTGCCACTTGTGGTGCCTTAGTACCTACATCGGAAGAGTGTGCGTGTAGTTTTCACTTCTGCCGGCAGTCCCGGAGTGCATACCGTTTTTTTTTTAATTTTCCTGCCTGCTTTCTGTCCGACCGCAATCACGCTAAAATGACACTATTTGAAATTCGAATGCTTGCTTTCCGTACTTGTCAAAAAATAAATCTTTTGATGCAGCCGGTTTCAAGGTGCGCATTGTAAATCTAAGGGGAGCCGGTGAAAACTTTGATTGATGCTTCTACCACCAAAAAGAATACATTGATATCTATCCAAAACTAGACTAAACTAATTTGACAGGCCTAAAAATTATGCCATCCTTATTTTGATCATTATGACAGGGCCGGCGTCATTTTAAGTCCTATCAAATTAAAGTTATGTACAACGAGATATTTACCATGATTTGAATTTTGAGCTTTCCAATATTTCGGCACAGTTTCACGGAATGGGGGGTTCACATGATCACGGAATAACTGAATGTCTTGCGAGGTCTTGCGAGTAAGTTATTATTGGCAGATTATATCGATCTACCCTCATTTTTAGTATTTTGCTATGAACGTTACCACTACCACCGGTTTCATTATCGAACGCTACTCGATCACGACACACGACACTGACGGTATCACAACGCGGTTCGGTTAGTACATCACTTCTTCGTTTTTTACACATTCTCACAACAGGGTTCCAGGTTCTGGATAGTTGGAAACCTTCTTCTCGGTTGAAGGTCCTGTGTTTGGTAATCTCAATGGCCTCCTGTACCAATCTTGGTATGTAATGTCGCTCTGTTGAGATTACTTGTGGATTTGTGTAATTCGATCCAGTGGTTTGAACCAGACTCCAGAAGATGCTCGGCTATGGCAGACTTCTGAATTGCCCGATTCTTTACCGCTCTTATGTGCTACTTGACTCTGCAGGCAATAGTGCTCAAAATTCAAATCATGGTAAATATCTCGTTGTCAATAACTTTAGTATTAATAACCATGATGGATTTAAAAGTTTTAACCTATCAAATTAGTTTAGTTTAGTTTTGGCAGCATCTGATTTGACACCTAACTACGTAAGCTTCTAGGTACCACAGCAAAATGACATTCAACCATGGGGGAAGAATTCTTCATAAAAACACCCAACAATCATCAAGAAGTCGCTCTCATTTCCAATTTTAATATTATATTCTAATAAAATGTATGTTCTGTGCACAGACATCCGAGCTGCGCGCGTTATGGTTCTTTGTTCTAAAAAAAAGTCGCGTTTCTAGGTAATAGGGCAAAATATGTATTTTACTGGTTGTCGATTTCAGACATAAGTTCAAAAGAAAAAATGTTACCTGAGCTATTACAAAAGAGGTCTCCTCTACCTGAGTGGTGACGTAATCTGTAGTCAACTTTAAAAGTTCCTAACCACTGTACTTTTTGTGTTAGAACGCAGATTTACAATTTAATTTTAAAGTTATTATGATACGCATTCTAACAGGGAGGAAAAATTGCAGGACGCGCCTTGTGTATCTAAGGGGGCCGGTGAAAACTTTGATCGATGCTTCTACCAAAGCATAATCACATTCTACCATGAAGGAAGAATCCTTTATAAAAACATCCAACATTCACCAAGAAGTCGCTTTTAGTTCCATTTTCAAAAATATATATTCAAACAAAAAATATGTTTTTTGTTTATAGATTACCTACCAAAAGTCGAGTCTTTATATAAAAAGACAAACGTTGTACAGGCTGATGATTTCAGATAAAAATTTAAAAGAAATGGGTTTTTTCACCTCTCTCGCTCGAAAACAGTGACTTTGCTGCTCAAAACCAGTGAATAAAATCGGATTTTGCTCACAAGTGGAATAAAGGATATTATTCAACAAGTTGAAAAAAGTAATTTGAATTTAGAATGGTGTTATGTACTGCATTTCAATAGCTTATTAGTCTCTAGAGGCTATTGATACTCTATGGTCGTCGCCGAAAAAATGAATAAACTCATAGCCTTATTCAAAAACTTATTTTGGCACGACCGACGTTTACTTTATTGCTACCAATGTTTTATTATATTTAATAGAAATGATTAAAAAAACTTTGTATTTCAAGTACATCGATCAAAAATTTCGGAGGCCGCGAACTTTTTAATCGATGATCAAAAAGTTCGCGGCTCGATGATATCTTGTATAACAAATAACTATTTTATTGTACTTGAACAATAAAATAGTTATTTGTTATACATTCTAATAAAATGTATGTTCTGTGAGCCACAAATAACTATTTTATTGTACTTGAACAATAAAATAGTTATTTGTTATACAAGAGTGCAAAGTTGCTTTTTAACCGCGTGTTCAATTTTGATGACCGAGCAAGCGAAGGATTCTAAAATTTTATCACGAGCGCAGTGATTCAAAATTAGAATCCTGATTAGCGTTAGCGAGGGAATCAAAAGAGCACGAGGTGAAAAATCTTTGCACTCGAGTGCAACACGTAACTTTTCATTCCACCTCAGCGAGGAAATGACTAAATGCAAAAAAAAAACGTTTACAATGAATGAATAAATAGGTCATTCAAGTATTTAAACCGTGCAACTAAAAAGTGACCCTGCACCTGCAAACACCTGCATTTTGCAGATGTTCAATGCTTAATGAGTCGCGGCCCGGGGATTTTCCTCGCTTCATGTTCTTCACCAACCGCGCCACATTCCTTGCTGCAATAAACCAAGTAGCGTCCTCTACCCCCCACTTAGACCCTTCCCCACCCAGCCCCGTATGTGTGGGCCCTAGCGGGGATTGTACCCTAAAGTGCTCCTTAAATTGGCAAACTAGACGGGATCACGAATGCCCTCCGTGTGCCCTTCACACTCACCGGAAGACTCGGCTTTGATTCAGTTTGTTGGTCTCTTTCCAGAACATATCAATAATTTTAGCCTTATGTTGCGTCGCAATAATGTCCATTTTTATTTGGGTCTCATTATTTTAACACCATTTTAATTTAGCTTTAAAGTTATTTCGCGTCTCTCTCATTTTTTGGTACGTTGATCCACACGGAGGTTTTCCAACAGATCTCCACTAATGAAACCAAAACCGAGCCTCCCTATGAGCATCAGCTACATATTTGTTCCAGCCTGTAACATGAGGAATTCCTATTACTAACTAACCTACAACACTGACTGGCCAAATCGCAAAGAATAGTAACAATTTCACTATACAGGGCGTTAAGGATAAGTTTGTTCCAATTTATCACAGTGATAGTCTGCACAACTGCTAAACTCGGTTTTTTTAAGTCCACGCGAATGAAGTCGCAAGCAGATTAGCTAGTAGAACGGGCGATACTAAATACGCAGTTTTCTCATTTCATCAAAGCAAGTTTGATTACGCTCACAAAAGGGATAGCTTCTGAGGACGTCACGCGGTCTCAATACGAAAGGTGAACGATTTACGCAGTAGGTATACCACCATATTGTCACAGACAGATAGTCTGGTGACCCCACACCACTTCGTCTGATCACATGACACGGGACAAAGGCAGGGTCGGACTGGCCATACAGTCGGTTAGACGTTTCCCAGTGGGGCCCCGGCCTGCGTACGCAGACACCCCACGTGGTCGGGCTTGCGGGTAAAAAAAATATAACAGGCCTTTGTGTTAATTTTGTAAAAAATTTGACGCTTGTTATAGAGAGCTTACTTAGTATATACAGTGTAATCTCACTAATCCGGCACTATTAAAAACCAGAGGGTGCCGGATTATTGGAATGTTCGGATTACTGGGTTATACTGAAAAAGTCATAGGTAATAAATAAAATAAAGCATTTCATAGATAGAATAAATGTATGTAATGTATTATGGAACAATTGAATTAACATGTAGGTACATATGTAATTAACTAGTTTTGAAATAATCCTTAATTGAGGTCTGCTTTTGTGCAACTTGTAGTCCTTGCTTAAAAACCTTTTCTCGCATATTGCGAAGAATTATAATATCTTTGGCAGACATGCCGTTTTCTTCTGCCCATGTTATGCAGGTATTGAAACAAATCAATGCATCATCTGGTTTAACCCTTGTAGCAGTTGCAGTAGTTGGTGGTTCCAATATTTCTACAGAGCTTTCTTCTTGTACTGCTTCACATACAATTTCTTCATCAGTCATAATTTCCTCTGTTTCTTCGATTCCTTCAAACCAAGAATTCAAATTTTCTTCACTCGTCTCCAACCCTTTTTCTGATAGATTTTGTAACCAATCAGCAATAGGCACATTATCCTCAGGATCCCATTCATCTGTTTCTTCTGTTTCTGAAACATCATTCATTGTAGGCCACAACTTTTTCCATGAAGATTGGATTAGGTTAGGAGAAACAGACCTCCAAGCATGAGCGAGAGAGAACACAACATCCTTTAATTTCAATCCTTTAAGGCTCTGCGTTATATCACCATCCTGAGATATAATATGGATCAGTAATTTATTTTTATACAAAGACTTTATTTTTTGAATAACATTTTGATCCATTGGCTGCAGTAAAGGTGTGCAATTTGGTGGTAGGAAGATGGTTTGGATATTCCCATCACTTGATTTAAGGTCTTGTTCATTTGGGTGGCCTGGAGCATTGTCAAGTACGAGTAAAACTTTTATGGGCAAGTTTGATCTTTTCATAAACTTCTTGACTTCTGGGACAAAGTCTTTATGAAACCATTCACTAAATACCTCTCTCGTGACCCAACTTTTCATTTGATTCTTGTAGCAGACTGGGAGACAAATGTTCTTGAAAGCTCTGGGGTTTTTCGCTTTGCCAATCACTAACAAATCCAATTTGTGGGTTCCAGTAGCATTTGAACACGGCATGAATGTGATCCTATCTTTACTCACTTTACGACCTGGTGCACTTGCTTCTTCAGAAGAGACAAATGTTTTATTGGGCAACAGTCTCCAGAACAGACCACTCTCGTCTGCGTTATAGATTTGGTCAGGAAGAAGACCCAGTTCTTCTACTTTGTTTTTAAAAAGCTCGATAAATGGCTTCACTGCAGATTCGTTGCTTGATAATTTCTCACCCGATATGGTTAATAGACGGATACCAAATCGTTTTTTAAATTTATCTAGCCATCCATCGCTGGCACGAAAATCATCTTTGTTGGTAATTTTTTTATAAAATTCAATTGCTTTGGCTTTCAAAATTTCTCCAGTTAAAGGAGTGTGTTTAGAACGCCGCTGTATGAACCACAAGTAAAGAGCGTTTTCCATCTTTGGACAATCGCCAACTTTTAGTGTTTTACGCTTTCCTGGCCCTGACTCCATTGTCTTGACGTGGTCTACTATCTGCTGCCTTTTCTTCTTAAGATCGTGTATAGTAGCACGCCCAACACCATATTCTTTTGCCAATTTACACATGTTTTGTCCGCTATCTAACTTTTTTAAAATTTCCATTTTATTATTTAAATCTAGTGTTTTGTGTTTGCGTTTATTTGACAATTTTATCTGTCGTAATTTTATGGGCCGGCGGCGGCGGCGGTGGGACGGCAGTGAATCGTCCCATCCCGTCGCGTCGGGCCCTTGCGGCCCAGTCCGGCCCTGGAGTAGTAGAGTACTAACTTCTTCTTTACTTACGGCAGAGAATAAGTAAGGAGATATCCAGAGAGAGCCAAGCCAAAATGATCAAACCTTGGATACTAATGAATGTTAAAACATTAGCTAGAAAACTTTTATCACTATTTTAGCCTTCATTAATATAATGACGCTGGTAGCTTTTGCAATTATGCATTCAAGGATTTCAAGTTTTTCTCTGCTCGCAAAAAAATTGTTTTAAGGCCCCTAGACTGTTATGTTATATTATAATAAACACGTTATAAACGAGCATGGAACTGCGTAAAAAGCTAACAAATATTGACTGTATTGTAAACAAGTGTATTTTTCGTAAATATGTATATGTATTTATCGAATACTTAGTACATTTTCCTTTTTCTTTACAGCACTCCACTCATTAAGCACCCCGTAATAATTATCTCGTTAAGTTCATCGGCCGCTATTGCAGGCGCCGCTGTCGCCGCCGCCCCGCCGCCGCCGCCGAAGCGCCACCGTACCACGCCGTGACACTGTACCTACTACTCGTAGTACAGGTTTCAACTGTGCCACTACCTCATTATTTAAAGGCAGCGTCGTGCGCGCGCGCAGCAGTAGAAGGGAGGATCGCACTCGATCAGAGTCGCAGCTAATCGAGTGCTTCACGCACGCGCCCCTCAATACGCGAGGACGTCTCTTTCAACAAAATGACAATTCCCATAGACCACTGAAGCATCATAGCGATATTACTCGCGGACGCCAAGTGTAGTTTTTTTTTATCGGTTTAATTTTGTACATTTAATTTATTCAATCAAAATGGTGAGTGGAAACAAAGACACGTGCGACCCGAAAAAAGTGCACCCAAAAATCCGCGAGAAGAAGACAAACAATTACAAACGTGCAAACTTTTTCTCGAAAACATGGTTCGTGTGGATGATGCCGACCTTTTGGCGGGGGTACAAGCGGGACCTGTACGACGCCGACCTTACGTACCCCAAGGACAACCATCTCTCAGACAAACTTGGAGATCGTCTAGAAAAGTAAGTTAAACCACTATTTTACAAGTATACCTTGTCCTTTAAATGTTTACTTCTTTTGTATAGGAAACTATTTGCAGAAATTAACTTTTTATTGAACTATACCGATAACTGCAAAGAAACGGTCAACAGTATTTTACGTTTTGTAATCACGGTTTTGGACATGCAAATAAATAACGAAACAACATGACACTATGTATAAACTACTCTTCATTTCTTTATAAAAAAAATGGTATTAGGTAATATCCTTTAAAAATATAATTAGATATAATCCAAACTTTTCAGATATATTTTAAAATAACGAACCTTTGCTGGAGACCGCGAAAGTGGTTATAGAAAAAATTCTACAATGTAGATAATGCAGGTGTAATTGTACTTACTCTACACTTATTTTGTCAAAACAAAATACCTTCTTACAAACACTCAAACTTTCTAACCTACCTGCCTAGACTGTAATTTGTTAGGAAGAAGAAGAGAAAAAGAGAGAAGTACAGGACACACTCTGTTCTAGTCTTGCAAGAGAGAATTGGCTAGCTCTAATGATGACGTCGAGGCTTTTTTATAATCTTCAGCATCATCCAATTCAAAAGGATCTGATTAAATAAAATAACCGTTATTCGATTATGAACGTTAGAGCACATGCTTAAACATAGTTCAAAACTTGCGTAAAATGACTTTCTCTAGCCAGTTATTTATATCTTGCTTGGGTCATTTTAGCCATCTAGCGAAACGCGTTTAGCGTGCATATCGCTATGTGTTCTGTTTACCGTTTTAATATCCATTAACCTAAGGATAAGCGTAGGGCTGATAGGTAACCATCATTTTTTTTATTGTGTGTTTTCTTTTTTACCTAACACAATTTTTACCCGACTAACCATCGGAGGAGAGTTATGAGGTTGGTATGGTACACTATGTTTGTTTATATTTATTAAATACTACTCAAAACAAAATAATCTCCTTTAATTTTCCGTTTTTTTTTAAAGTCAGCATTTTTTGCTCCCTTTGTTTTAAATTTAATAAAATCCTGTTAATTTTAAATGAAATTTAATGAATTTTAATCCAATTCGACAAAAAAATACTTCATAATAGGATGTTTTTGGGTTTTATCACTTTTTATGGTTCTTTGCTTAACTTACTTAACTCACATATAGTATTAAATTGTAGACTAAACGCATAGCTTAGTTGTTTACTTTTTAAATGTTTAATAACGGGTATGTCCTCCCCTTTTCAAAACACATTCTTGAAGCCTCGATGGCATGCTCTCAATAAGATGGCGGATGTTTTCATCTGGGATCTCTTCCCAGCACCTATTCAACAATTCTATCAACTGTTGCTGGAACTGTTGTGCACATCCTCTTCAGCTGCCCGGACTCTGCGTTTTAATTGGTCCACAAGGTGTCCAAATGGATTCAGGTCAGGGCTGTTCGCAGGCCATGGCAAAACCTGAATATTGGCTTCCTCCAGGACAGAGATGGTTGCCCGGGCTGTGTGCCATTATCCAGCATCAGGATGAAACCGTCCACCGTAGTTAAAACAACCGTAGTTGTCAAACTAATTTGAAATCAAATCATAAAATAAACAAACATCTACCCACTTCACGATATTTGAGACATCAAAATTGTTTACCATACCTTCAACACTTATATCCCTAGTGCTTCAGTGTTATCGTTAACTCGACACTTGAGAACATAATGGCATTCACAAAAAAATACTTTGCGATCGAAAAAATCTAAAAAATATTCAGCAAAACATGGTCTCAAAACAAAAATACTCGTGTGGCCCTTATTTTGTTTTGAGTAGTATATGTTCCACACATAGCACTGAAACTACTCTTAGGGTAGTAGGTACCTAACTTTAATTTTCATTTTAATTCTAGATACAGATTCAGATTTAGTAGACTAGGTACTACGGTAAGTATAATACACTCGAGAGCAATGAATCCGGGTCACTTAAAGAATCCTAAAAATCGTAAATTGGAGTATTGAAGATTGGTCAAAAGTTATGTTCTCCGACGAATCAAAATTTATGCTCTACAAGCACGATGGAAGACACAGAGTGTATCGAAGACCAGGGGAAATAATTGGAATTGGATTCAAGCAAGCATGCATCGAAGAAAAAGTAGCCTACGGTGGTGGGTCTGTACTTGTGTGGGCCGGAATTTCTTCTGAAAGTCGCACAGAGCTGGTGATCATAGAAAACGGCTCTTTAACTAGCGTAAGATATGTGGAAGAAATCCTCAATGATCACGTTGGTCCATTTATGGTCAATTTAGGTGAGGATGCTATATTTATGCATGACAATGCCCGACCTCATACAGGTAGGATTGTGAATGACTACCTTCAAGAGATGAACATTACTCGTATGGAGTGGCCAGCGCGCAGCCCGAATATCAACCCGATCGAGCATGCTTGGGACGAGCTAGGCAGATGCGTAAAACAACGAAACCCTCCCCCAATCACGCTTCGTGAGCTCAAAATTGCTCTCACAGAGGAATGGGAGAATATTCCCCAAAATCGTATAAGGAACTTGGTGTACAGCATGCCAAACCGCGTAAACGCAGTAATGGAAGCACGAGGAGGCAATACGAAGTATTAAAATTCAAGAAAATCGTAATAAAGTTCAAAAATTTCATGTTTCCTATTTTTGTTTTAAGGAGAGATCAGCAGTTTTTTTCTTTATGTAATTTTGTGTTAATAAAATGTATGGTGACTCATATTTTTTTTACTTTCATTTAAGGAGTATTACATTGTCTATTAAATACAATTTATTGCATTAACCTATCATTTTTAGTTTCCGAGATTTTTAACATTCTTTAAGTGACCCGGATTCATTGCTCTCGAGTGTATATAGTTAATAATGGGTAAAAATAAATATTTTCTTTCTTTCTTTCATTTACTCGTCCAATTTCAACAAATGAGCTATCGATTGATTCGTCCCAATACCCCGGTGGTTATAGAGTATATGACATCTGTCGTTATTGGGGTCTAACGAGATAGCTAGGTCTAAGGGTCGAAAATTTCATTGGTATAATTAATTTTGTTTTAAAAAACTATAAACTGACTTAAATTTTTATATTTTTTTCATGAATTTTCATGGATCCCGTTGTCAGAACTGAACCAAATTAAAATGGGACCACACGAGAAGCACCAGCATTCATATAAAAAAAGAATCATGAAAATCTGACAACCCAGTCAAAAGATCTAACAAACATAAAAAACAGTCGAATCGATTCAGAAGGGGCACCCTGAAGCCACCCGTTTTTAAACGACTTCAAAAAAAGGAGGAGGTTCTCAATTCGACAGTAACGAAGGCATGATTTGCGCGAAAACAAAACTTAAATTTTTGCCTTGCAAAGTAGAGTACTAGCGTTTATGGCACAAGTGAGTGAAACGTATGCGCCGTATGGTGCCAGCGCCATAGAATTTGCACCACCCCAACTCTTCCCACGGGTGTCTTAAGAGGCGACTAAGGGATATTTATCGGAGGCGGGTAGCAGCGTCTCGTGCCGAAAAACCAAACTGCGATCCTCAACAGGCATGCCCAGCGTGGGGATTATGGGCATTACCCCCATGAGATAACAGCCAATAAAGGCGCTTATCAGGCGGAGGCCTGCGTCCAGCAGTGGACCAATATAGGCTGTTGAGGTTGAGGAGTGCAACGTGATGAATAAACAAAACTGCGTCAAAGGAATCATTTAAACATTTTAAAATACTATATTAATAAATACCATATTCGTTGGGGAATGACGCACCATAAACTTCTTAGCAGGTAAGTACTTACAATACCACCAGTGTGTGTTGGGTTCCAAGAAATAATAAGCTGTTGGTACAATCGTGTCCATGCGTTACCTGTAATCGATTTTCTGATTCTAGGTAGACACATTTTGAAGGCAATTTACTTTCATTGTTAATGTACAACTGGGTTATCAACGAACCTAGTTTGTATTGGAAGTACACAAACGTTTTGTTTTCGCGCAAATCATACTCTTGCCTTCCTTACTGTCGAATTGAGAACCCCTCCTTTTTTTGAAGTCGTTTAAAAACGGGTGGTTTCGGGGTGCCCCTTCTGAATCAATGGGGGGCTGGCGGATATGATGAAGCGATTAATTTAGTGGAATTAGGGCCCGTGTCACGGTGATATCCCAACGCAGAATTTCAGGTCATAGTTAATTATTTCTTCGATACAGTAAAACGTAGATAATCAAATCAGGTACCTTCGCCTACCTCATTATCCTCAACAGCCTATTTTGGTCCACTGCTGGACGGAAGCCTCCCCCTGATAAGTTCCTTAGGTTTATAGAAACTTTATTCTCAAAAGAATTACATAGGTATTCACTTATATGAGAACACAAAAGTTATACATAATACATATTACGTACAGCTAAACATTAAAGTATATTCTAAACAATTTTTTAACAAACATAGATGTGGGTAGTTTAAGCTTAAATGACAAAAAAGAAAGTTAACATGGCATCGATGCCTTAATGGTTGTTATCTCATGGGGATAATGCCCTTAATCCCCATGCGGATTGGGGATCGCAGTTCGGTGGTATAATTGTTCTGCAGGGACGCTGCTGACCGCCCCCGGTGGATATCACGACACCCGTGGGAAGAGTTAGGGTGGTGCAAATCCTAAGCCGGCAGCACACGGCAATCAAATCGGGTAACCTGCGCGCTTTTCGTCAAACTTGAGTGCACTATCCTGATGATTTCAAATTTATTTATTTTTATTTCACCGTCTAGATCTGTTTTGTGCCCGACTGTCTGACGTTGTTAATGCTGTCATTCTGGATCAGATTTATAACTTCATTTAAATATTTGTTTACATTAAATTTACCATGGTATTCCCCAGTTTTTCTAGGTATCAGATCCGGTCATAGTTAATTTATTTATTTGATGCATTACATTACAGGTATTTATTGTAAGTGGTGTTATAAGTCGCCTAAAATTGAGTAAATAATTGAAAAAAGCTAAATATGTTATAAAAGTATACAAAGAAAATATATCAAAATATATAAAATACTGTGTGGATTGTCCATTATACATATGTTTAGCAACAAAAAATTATGAGTAGTTCGATTAATTAGAGGAAGGTATGTAAATTGTATTGTCTTGGTTATTTTTAAACTTCCTGGTAATTAAATACCGTTTTAGATACTATAATAGTCACTTCACATCTAATGAAGTAGAGTTGTAAGTTTATTAATTTTATCTTAAGTTTATTATTTTTATCTTATTAGGTAAATTCAAAAATCAATATAATAACGACACGTTCCAACATTAAATATCATTTAAATAAGAACGATAAAATAACGATTTATGAATCGTTTTTTAATTTCTTGGGATTTTTATCTAGACTACTCTTTGTATTATAATTCAAATGCTCAGAATAACTTCTCGTAATACATATTTAAGTATCAGTTGTTAGATCATGAGTCCTATTTTTTTTTATTTGTGTATCTATGATGATAGATAATAGCAAAATCTCTATGAATGCAAAACGTGGAACATTAATGACATAGCGAGATAGCGAGATAGAGATATATTGAGGCGTTTGAAATGTAGAGCTTGAGGAAGATGGCAAGGATTAGCTGGACGAAGAAAGTTGCTAATGAGGATGTGTTGAAAAGAATTGAGGTGAAAAAGTTTTCGATGAACACCATTCAAAACAAAAAAAGGGGAATGATTGGACATTCATAGATATTAACGACATGACAGGTTCATACAAAGTACATATCATAGAAGGAAAAGTAGAAGAAAAACGAGGAAGACGAAGACTAAGAATTAGCTAAATGACTTAGATCAAAGAGACAGTCGCTGTCATGTCATATATAGAAGTGAAATTAATCAACCTCTTTATATTAAATTCCAATTCCTTCGTCTTTGTGCAATTGATAACTGACATTGGCAGAATTGTGCCAAACCATGACGCAGCAGAGCCAAAAATAAAAAGAAGAAGAAGAAGATTATTTGTAGATTACATTGGGAAGAGAAAATTGGATCATTACAACGGACCGGAACACCATTAAAAACAAAAGAGGAAAAATGATTGGACATCTTATACGACATGAAAACTTCATATACATTAAGAAGGAAAAGAAGAAGAGAGACGAAAACCAAGAATTAGCTGTATGACTCAGATCAAGGAGACAGTCGTATCATGTCAGAGAATTAAAAAACACTGCATTGGAGAGAGAACATTGGAATCGGATCAATGCACCGGCAAGAACTAGACTCTTGTATCCTACTAATATAATATTATAAACGCGAAAGTTTGAAAACATGTATGTAAACATGTTTGTTGCTCTTTCACGCAACAACTACTAAACGGTTCGGGCTGAAATTTTGCATACAGGTATTTCTTTTTAGGGTAACTCTTTATTCCATAAATCAGTTCCCGTGAGATAGGCATGCGAAGCCGCGGGGCGCAGCTAGTTTATATTAATGTAGGAAGATATTTTATTTTTAAACTGTAATTGTCATATTATTTGCTTATTATGAGTTACATAGGTAGGTCTAAACACCATGACAAAGTGTGATCGTACCAGTGGCGAACCGCCTTATTTAGTAAGGCTAAGTAGACGCTAAGTATTTAACACATGTTGAGACGACGACATCAACGAATTTATGATAATTTATAAACAAAATAAAATTATACAACTGTTTGAAACCTCGTGTTTTAGTTTCTTAGAACTCGTAAAACAACTGCGTAAATCGAAAGAGCAATTCTTCTTATTTAGGGGTACGTAAAACAGATAAAAGGAACCCTTTTTTCACTTTGTTGTCATTCCTATCCTGTCCTTCATTCCGTCCGCTTATTTTGTCTCTCCTAGGGAATCCATATGCATACACAACCATTATAATGTATGATTATAATATATAAAGTAAAACTGACCTAGATTCATGAAATTTGGAAAGAAACTAAGTCTTATCTTATAGTCAGATACGGAATCCTCGGTGCGCGACTCAACTCGCACTTGACGTTTTATTTTTATCCAAACTCGTTTGAAAAGGTATCATTGATTCTAAGAAACTTTTAGCATTTAGAGTGGTTTCTCTTCCAACTACTGCTTGCTACACATGTTTCGTAATCCTAAATTTAAGCCCGAAAAGATCCGATTGAATAGACAAATAAAAACATTCAATTGTTTCTATTACACATAACAACGCTCAACTGTTTATATGTTTTGTACTTATGTTTTTATCTGTATTTTTTTTTGTACCGTGTGTGTGTCGATATAAAAGATATTCTATTCTATTCTATTTCATATTTGTCTAATCGGTAAACTACCAAAAATTTATTTTGTCAAGAAAAAAGAATGTGTATTATCTATTTTTCTGAAAAATTCCTCCGTTCGTTAATTTTGTTTATCGTCACATTGCTTTATGAAAGCTTTACCTAACCAGAAAAAAGTATCATCATCAAATATATAAAAAAACAATAAAATCAATAAAGACCAGTCTTAGTAAATAATTATTGCTACCGCAGTGTGTTAACTACATTATGGGAATAGAGAGAAGTAACTATTTTGTTGTGCTGTGCAGTTTGCCACACAATCACGGTGTTGCAGGCAGTGTGCTACTACTCTTAGTAAATAGGTAAGAAAAAACTCTACAAAGCAGAGGGGCGAGTCAGACTTCTAGACGTTAGTATCTTTTTCCATAAAATTTGGTACAGCTCCATCTATTGTGCGGACATAGAACTACGCGAATCCCACTAAAATGAGACGTTACGATAACGTCTCGTTACTAACGTCAAATAGACTCGCCCCTCTAGTCAGTTCGAATTCCCAATTCCTGGTAATTAGGATGATTCCTCATCATTTCATTGAGCAATGCCCTCGACGACCGACGACGGCTTCGATAGTCCCGTACTATACAGGAACTCAACCGTCATTAACCAATTCAAAACTCAATGAGACTTTGGACCCGTTCTTTCATACGTATAAGTAAGAATTAAGGAATGTTCGTCTTTGCATCCCTATTTAAATGAAAAAGATTCTTAGATGTTTGGAGGTTTCTTACCCTAGACTTGACGACAAAACGTGTGTAGCTGAAGTGAAGTGTTACTTAGAGTAAGTTTTATTCTATATTTCTATTTCTTCGGTTCCTTGGTTGTGAAAACAAGATTCATAAAAAAAAAGATATAAATTTCATAAAAGTACAGTGTGAATTGCACCTAATTTGGTCTAGACTTCAGGAACCCCGCGGTCTATAGAAAAGATTTTTGTTTTGATTCGTAGGTTTACTATTTTACATTACTAATGCATTGGTTCCTCGGCTGGGTTTTTTCATAAGTGGTGTAGTTTTCTTGTAAATATACAAAAACATCATTATTGCGCCTACGCTGTTCCTCTTAAATAAAACCGGCCGAGAGCAAGTAAACTGGCACACCTAGGGTTCCGTACCTACCATCCTACAACGCTATTTCGCAAAAGAAAAAATGAAAACCAAATACTGACCACACCCGACGTTGCTTATCTTCGGTGATCACTTCTCAACGTGGTATGGACGTAGGCTCCTTGAATTATATATTATATATATTTTTTATTAAGTTAATTTGCAGTAACATCGGCAATAGTAGGTACATACACAACACACCCTTTCAAAATTTCAACCTCGATCACGACAAACGTAGAGCAAAAATAGCCGAAAAATCACGTACTTTATAATGGGAACCCCTTTTAATTTTCTTATTTATTTTCCTTGCAGACTTTATCATCATTTTCACTCCTTCTAAAGCTTGTAAATGGTGCAAAACAAAAAACATGTTTTATACTTTATTACACCATCAATTATTAACAAAATTAACCAAGTACTTCATACTACTAACTATATCTAATTTGGCATGATCGGTGGCCTTATGATGCGATGTCTTACAGGCAACTCCTATTTTTCTCATTTTTGTATAGTGACTAGTTTTATTGTTCCTTTTCTAGGGTGGCGAGTATTGTTTGTGGCTAGTTGAAGATTACCACATCCGGTGAAATCCAGTCTTACTGGATGTTGTGGCTAATCCGTAGTTTTTAGACACATACACATAACTACTGAATGTATTTAAAAGCATTCATTGATATTGATCGCGCGCGTGGAACCTTAACCAATATCTAAGTTACAGTTAAATACTAATAATTCGAAAATAAGTTTATTGTAATCTGACGATTTGACGTATACATTTAATATTTAACCATAAAATCCTGTATCTTGTAATTGACAGTTATTTTAACGGACTGAGACAAATCCTCTAAATCAAAGATCATTAAAATTGTTCCAGCCGTTTTTAATTTATAATAAGTACAGCTAGGTGAACTAAGGTGGACCATGGAATAAAGCTCACCCGACTTTTTTTAGCGACATAATAACAATTAAATTCTATCAATTTTTAATACTACTTCTCTAATTAGTTTCCAGTATTATTTGTTTGTAATTTTCTTTGTTAAAATGTAATAATAATAAAAAAGGAAATATTTGATTTTTTGTTAATTTGCAGTGAATAGGCTCCGAAACTACTAGACGAATTTAAAAAAATCCTTCACCATTAAAAAGCTTACTTTCATATATTTTATCCGGAATTCCCGCGGGAACGGGATCTAAGTGGGTGAAACCGAGAGGCGCTGCTAGTAAAGTATATACCTAGCAGCTTAAAAAAACAAGTTGTACAAATCCATGCGAATGGGAAGTACTAATCAAGGTGATGTATCTCGTTAACACAGTTCATTGTGTGCACATCTTATTGTAACGTTAAGTAGGAGATTGACTGAACGTTCCAGTTAAGTGGATGTGTCATTCTGTGATATAACATCGTAAGGACGATCTTTCTTATACGCGTGTGTCATTTGAATGTAGAAATTTTCCTCATCCATCCAATTTGCAGTCATACTTGCGGGTGCTGAGATAAATAATTAAATAAATAGTTCTGAGGGCCTAAACAATGTTACAATCGATGTCGAAAGCGATAGTAGAAAAGTCCAAAAATGTATGGGTTTGATATATGCCTTAGATATGTCTCGTGATCAGTTTCGATTTTTTCCCTACAAATCTTTCAATTGTTTTCGATTCGCTTCATAGCGAATGCTACAGCCTCTGGACAATTTACACAGCTAATGCTGTGATTGTGATTCAGTATTTTTATTGCACTATAATTTTTTTTTTTATGTCTGTCTGTTTATTTTTTACCTTTGTACCTTATAGTGTCTCCTATACCCAAGTTTAAGTGTTAGTGTTATATATAATATAAATAAAGTATGTACCTACCGACATAAAGTGTAACATCACTTATGTTACACTTTATGTCGGTAGGTACCTACGATGAATTACATAAATACAAATATGTACAAATAAATTAGTATTATAATTATTAATTATCTAGTCCCAAACTAAGCAGAGCTTGTGTTATGGGTAGGTTCTATAGATAACCGATAAACTTAGCAATACACTACATATATTTTTATGAAACATATAGAAAACATCCACAACACATTTTTGTAAATCGGACCAACATTTGTCCTAAGGCGGGAATCGAACCCGCAACCTCATACTTCGCGGGCGGACCTTCGCCCACCATGTCACGTCGGTGTCGGTTGGCTGACGGTGAGAGTAGGTGATCATCTTATCCGAGCACCTCCACCTCCACCCACTGATAAGGATACTGGTCCACTGGTGGACGCTGCCCTCCCCCTGTTTCCCTGATAAGTTATATTGGCTTTCATATGGCATATGGGGAGTAATGCCCATAATCCCCAGCTGGGCATGCGGGCGTCGATCGCAGTTCGGTGGTAGAATGATTCCGTGTGAGACGCTGCTATCCGTCTCCCGGTGAATATCCCTCAATCGCCTCGTACGACACCCATGGGAAGAATTAGGGGGGTTGCAGATTCTAAGCCGGCACCTCACGGCCAAGACTATCAAGCGTTGTACTCCTAAATATTCATAGTAATAATAATAATAGGCCAAGACTATAAAGCATGGTACTCCTAAATATTCATAGTAATAATAATAATAATGGACAATATATTTATATCACGGTTTTAATACAAGGCAATTAAAATATTTAGCTGTAAATCAACCAGCCGATAACACATAGGCAAGCCACGTGTGGATTATGCATGTTTGCATAAGTACCTACCCTACCCATGACTTTAGCTGCATGACTCAACCATATTTACGAGTTCGATAAAAAGTCTTCATTTAACAGCACAATTCATTAAACACCTATTCATATTGATCTACAGTAATTCATTACTACTGACGTAGGTTATTTCTCAGAATTGCTGAATATTCAGTGTTTAAGTTGTAATCATCGCAGTTTTGCTAACCGTCAAGGTTTGATCAGCACGGCTGCATTGTCATTGCATCAGTAAGTAGGTGCCTAGAGCTAGGACAACATTTGTTATTTACAATAGGCACGCACACTCCACACGCTAGACGTTGACCCTACGATTCATTTACGGTTGCCTGGTAGAGCAAATTATCTGAAAACTACTGCGAACACAGATAGCTAGAACAACTAGTTTGCCTCCGCACGCGTTGTTTCTATGGAAACGTTTAAAGGTTATTTCCATCCTATGGGAACTTATTTATGGGTTACAAAGTAGCCTATATCTTACGTATTTTTACTTTTCGTTTTACTTGTGCATAATTTCAGCTCAGTAATTTTGTCGTCAAGAAGTACCCTCACCAGCATGTATTGGTCAATTTTGATAAGCACCTTATTAGCGTTTCTCTAATGAACCCCCCCTTTGATTATTATTGTATAAAAAGTAAATCCGTTTTTGGCCGTAAGTTTTGAAAAAAAACATGTTTGTTATAAATTAAGGGCTGTGGATTTTGTGAGACGAATAAATTAATAAATAAATAAATAAATTACCCCCTGGTAATGCCCATAATTCCTACGCTGGACATGCGGATTGGAGATCTCAGATCGGTGGACATCCCTTAGTCGCCACTTACGAAACCCCACGAGAAGAGATGAGGTGGTGAAAATTCTAAGCCAGCACCACACAGCTAGAAGAAGTACGTAAAGAACCCCATACTTTTGCATTTATAACATTACTGTGATAATGACAATGGAATCACATCAAATTCTAAACATAATTCTAATTATTTAAGTTACAGCATACCTTCATCATTTAGATTATTCCTTTAGATATATCATTCGGAAATACTAGTACTTATTTTCGACCTTCGATGGAATTGTAACCTATAATTCTTCAACATCATTATTTCCATGCGATTGAGGTCAACGCCGATGATGGGTTCTGCAACATCGCAACCATCGACAAAGAGATAATATCAATGCATTTATAGACAGGTTACCTACGTGTCTACTCGTAGTCACTACAAAGGAAACACAACTCACATTGTTATGTAATTTGCTGTATAAGAATCTGAACACAATTGGTCACCGAAACGATTGATCTACATACAAGGAAATACTTCATTTCGATCATTAAATAATAAAGCTTTGGTCCCAAAAGATATAAACCTGCACAGTGTTAGAAAAAATGAGTCATATAATCGTTTTTTTTAATTTTGGTAGAGCCAAGTAACACTCGGAATCTCTACACAACTGATATGTACAGTTAAAGACGTGTTAAGTCTACACTATTCGTACCCCAATAACACACATTTGTATAGATACTACTCACAAGAGAGTAAAACTCTCTTGTGAGTAGTTTGGATAGATAGGTGCTTGTACAAATTGAACAAACAGCGATCCCACGATTCGATGCTTATTGCTCTATACGCGTCAACAACCAAGTTATACAAACAGCGATTCTACTGTGACTCTACCATGCCAGGGTATTATTTAAACACAGCTTTTCCATACAAAAATTAAGGCATTTGAAGTCAATTATATCATACTAATTTTATAAACTAGCTGCGCCCCGCGGCTTCGCACGCGTTGTTCCCATGGAAATATTTAAGTGATTTCTATCCTACGGGAACTGATTTATGGGATAAAAAGTAGCCTATGTTTGATTCCAGGATTAGAGTTATCTGTATGCAAAATTTCAGCCCGATCCGTTCAGTAGTTTAAGCGTGAAGAGGTAACAAACATCCATCCATCCATCCATACAAACTTTCGCATTTATAATATTGGTGTGATAATGCGGAAGTTTGGATAGACTGAATTATTTTATTGTTTTCTATAGGTGTACCGAGATGGATGGATGTCTGTTAATTCTTCACGTCAAAACTACTGATCGGGCTGAAATTTTGCATTGATATAATTCTAGGCCTTGAACTATACATAGGCACTACTTTTTATCCCATTAACCAGTTCCCATGGTATAGGAATAAACTTTTCCATAAAACAACACATGCGAAGCCGTGGACATGAACTAGCTTATAAGATTATGAAAAGATTTTTTTTAAGATATACTCAGGTACTTCCTATAGGCAGTTTCAGTTAAAGAAGAACGTGTTTACATATCTTCAAGGAGGCCGGCGTCCAGCTGTGGACTAGTATCTACGAGTATGTAAAAATATAAAAAAATAACCAACAAAATATACAATACCCTAAAGGCATCGAGAAAGGCATAAACTGTTGTAGACACTGCAAAATTAAATAATTGATTTTGTTTTAAAAAACTATAAACCGACTTCAATTTTTACAGTTTTTTCATGAATTTTCATGGATTGCATTGTCAGAATTGAACTTCGAAGCACCAGCTTTTATATAAAAAAAAGAATCATGCAAATCGGACCACCCAGTCAAAAGTTCTGAGGTAACAAACATAAAAAAAATACAGACGAGATGCGAACCTTCTCCTTTTTTTGAAGTCGGTTAAAAATAATAACAATTTTTTGAGATCAGTATTATGTTACACGGTTTGCATAAAATCTTAAAAAAAACTAATCTAAGACTGATTTAAAACTAAAATAAAAGCTTTGTATGGTTCATCTGCAGTTAACTTTAAGAGAGCCTTATTCGCTAACAAATAGGCTGTACAAACGTAGAGTAGAGACATAAACGGCTCTGCAATATGACCATAAACATCACTACTTTATTTATACAGCAAACCGGCGACACGTACACCGTGTGAACAAAGCCTTAGTGCGACTAGCGCATTGCGCGGTGAACACCCTCTAGGGTATAAATAATCCAGGTTTAACGACCAGTATTGCAGATGAGGCTACGACTGTCTGGTCTGTTTTTACGTCAAGAAATTCCTATGCTAGAACGGCGCCTAAGCCTGCCTGTGCCAGTTTTTTTGCCCGTTATAAATAGTTACACAAGTTGCAAAGTACACGCGAGTACATGAAGGGAGGTTTATAAATAAACCTGGTGCGTCGAAGCTCACGTAGTTGATATTAATTAAGGATGCGCTGTTTAGGAGAGAGATCCATCCAATATAACGAATATAGAACGTTCTTGAGTATTTTTCATCATGTTTGTAAGTTCCTATAGATCATATCTATGTGCTTCTTAACTTGGTAATTATGTAGGTATTTATCCGGAAGTGGTGTTGAAAGAGCGTACCTACTTAATTAATTAATATAACAACTGCGATTTGCAACGTCTTTGAATAAACAACTAGGAAGATGACCGTAACAGTAATTTCAACCGATTATTGATTATCTGCAATTTTTTTTATTTCATATCCATTCTGATGGTCATCACGTGTAATGTATAATTTTCTGTAACTTGGTATTAATTTTAAAATGTTCATGTTTTTTATGTCTCAAAACCATAACTTTCATCACGGACAACAACAAAAATAAAATTAACAAATTAGTACTCGTAGTATTTTTTGAAACAGCTGAGCTAACTGCAGACTGCTGGACTGCAATTGTGTTAATTATTAGAAAAAAAATCATAAATCCTGCACCAAGTTTATTGAGATTTTGCTCAATGTTAATTTACTCCGAAAAAACCTTCATTTCACAAGCAAGATACCTATATAAGTACATCCTTGTTCAAACATCGCAAAATACAATACCAACCTACATATATGTATGTGGTCAGTCGAGATTCCTGATACTCATAAAATAAACAGTTAACATAATTTCAACCGTCTTCGGCGATGATGTTTCGTCCGTACCTACTCATACATAGGTACCTACATTTATTACCTATCCTTCTTTCTTATGAATAAAAACCTCAAGCGGTGCCGCAAATGCATTTTTCTAAGGTTAACCCATCAGTTAGAATCCTCTCGATGCCTATACCATAGAACTTCTTTTTTTTTTCATAGGTATTATGTGTCTGCCATTCAGAAACTCTCCAAAAGTTTCTGTTTACAACTGCCTTACCAATGCCGGCAAGGTAAAGCAACATAGTGTCGAAAACGTTATCAAGATGTCGCAAGGTGTTTACTCATTCAGCCGAATATCGGTACTGTATGGGAGTCTATTCCGTATCGATTCAGTATCGATTTTTTTTTTGTATCGCTTGAACAAAGAATCTTATAGATATTTAAAGAACGACCAAGACCAGGTTGTTTATTTTAGGTTAGGCAGGTATTAGAATATAATTAAATTTGTTTTAAAAAACTATAAACGGACTGCAATTTTTATAATTTTTTTAATGAATTTTCATGGATCCCATTGTATGAACTGAACCAAACGAAAATGGGACTACACGGGGAGCACCAGCTTTCATATAAAATAAGAATCATAAAAATCGGACCACCCAGTCAAAAGTTAGATAGATAGATAGATAGATAGATAACTCTTTATTGTACCACACAAACATAAAAAACAATACAGAAGGAGATGTCAGAATCATGGAAGTACAAAGGGCGGCCTTATCGCTTTGAGCGATCTCTTCCAGGCAACCTTGGGATGGACTGGAGATAAAAGAACAACATAGACGGTGGCATTTAAAAAAAACAACTTAAAGGAACAGAAATCGATATGAATATACCTACACTACATACTAGGTTCTGAGGTAACAAACATAAAAAAATACAGTCTAATTGAGAACCTCCTCCTTTTTATGAAGACGATTAAAAATAGAATTAAAAAATAGAATTACCTGCAATAATGTTGCAATCCGTAGCAGAGTGCATACCTGATCCCATGAATTAGTTTAAGATATTTGTACTGATTCTTTGAGTTTTGCAAAGATGCTTGAATCTTAAAGTTCGACTTTACTTTTACTGAGCTCCGAGTCGTTTGACGATAGCGAGACGTCATCGTGACTTCTCATTTTTGTATGGGATTTGCGTAGTTCCCTGTCCGTACGATAGAGGCACTGTACCAAATCCTATAGAAAAGGAGACGTCACGGTCACGTCTCGATACAGTCGTCAACCGGACTCACCCTTTTGGTCAACCTAGGCTTTGTGATACGATATCATTTAAATTCTGGTTCGTTTATAATTTATCGTAATAATGTTGCGGTAGGTTCTAAACAATATTTAGTTTATCTACTTATATAAAACTTATATGGTAAATAAAGAAATTTAAACAACAAAAACAAACAATGTTGCGTTCAAGCTCAGCGTTCGTTGATTTTACATTTATATGATGTGTTTATTTTAGTAAAACAGATTTGAAGTTATAGAATACTAGCTGCGCCCCGCGGCTTCGCACGCGTTTTTCTTTTCGTTTTTTTTTGGAAACGTTTAAAAGTGATTATTATCCCACGGAAACTGATTTATGGGATTAAAAGTAGCCATGTTTGATTCCAGGATTAGAATTACCTGCTCAACTTCAGCCCGATTCATTCAGTAGTTTTGGCGTGAAGAGGTAACAAACATCCATACAAACTTTCGCATATATAATATTAGTGTGATGTGATGTGATTAGTTGCACAAAATAACGTCGCAACCAAACTGCAACCCTTTTCGGGCTACAGTTTTGCAACCATTGTTTGCATCTTAGAGAACTTAAAAAGTCTCAGTTAGCAGACTAGAAAAACTTTTTCATAAAATGATTATTGTACAGGGTGACACAGGGTGATTTCCTTAGTCCGTGAGTAATGTGATAATGTGAATATGTTTGAATTTCCGCAAATAGCGTAAAATGTCACTGTGCTTTGACATTTATGTTAAGGCGGTCAAACTAGCGACCCCAACTATTTTATCTTATAATTACGTAGAACAATCGAATTTTCAAAAGAATGATAAGCCAGTTTGTGATACCTATCGCTTTTTTTTATACCTCTGTAATAGTTTTTTTATAGTTTAGGAGGAGATACGGTGTGATGAGATGTTGCACTTGGTGGCCACCAAACTCTGTTTTCGCATCTCCTTCTAAACTATTACAGAGGTATAAAAAGAAAGCTTATGGTAGGTATCATAAACTAGCCTATCATTTTTTAACCAACTCAAAAAAAGAAGGAATGTTCAACTTAATAATAAGATAAAATAGTTGGGGGCGCTTACAACAAGCTATAGAGCAATACATACAATAATGACCACCTTTGGGGTTTTCAGCCAGGCCGTCTTGAGCCATGCGGAGGCCCCAAGGCATATAAGAATTAGGGGCCCCGTTGGAAAGTAATAAAACCCGGCTAAGTGCGAGATCCATCGCATATAGAGGGTTGTGGCAACTTGTTGTTATGATAGCCCAAAAATCTGCTTATAGTTCAACAAGATCGCAGATAAAACAAGGAAAAAAATTACCCAACAAAACAGAATGGTGTTACCTGCCTGGCAATTGGCAATGCCACGTTTAGTGTGAAACTCGATAATGTCACTATAATTAGTAATGCTAAACAATTTACATAAAGCTAGCCCTAAGCGAAGCAGAACTTGTGTGCATTGAATTGTCACTGCTCAGGGCTCGCTCAGGGTTGGAAGAAAGTCTCGCGGTTGTCGGCCTTTTCGGTGTCCCCTGACGATAGTGGCTCTAAGCCCGTGCCCCGGGTACAGACGGCACTGCAAAACAGGTTGTGAGGATAGCCTCAGTGTTCATTATGGTTCATACATAACACACAATGCGATTCTTATGTCCTAGGTATATTATCTTCATTAAATCTTTGAGAAGAGCATAATTACTACTCATCAGCATATTTTACACTAGCTGCGCTTCGCACGCGTTGATAATATGGAAATGTTTAAAGGTGATTTATGTCCCACGGGAACTGATTTATGGGATAAAAAAATCCAGGATAAGCTTTAGCTGCATGCAAAATTTCAGGCCGATCCGATCGGTAGTTTTGGCGTGAAGAGGTAACAAACATCCATTCATCCATAAAAACTTTTGCATTTATAATATTAGTGTGATGTGACAAGGATGGAGATCCATATCTAAACACGATATAATGTATCTGTACATATTTGCAGTTTTACTTTAGGTATTATAACTAAGAAGGTTACAAACTACAAATTAGCAATAACTAAGGTGAAGTCAGGTCATGGTCTTTGCGCAAAATCTTGTAACATGTGCATAAACCTGGGGAAAAAACACTGGAAGGACATAAACGATCAAACTTAATGACTTCCTTGGATATATGATTACTTTATACACAGCAGAAACTAAAGAACTAACAACAATAAACAGCAGAAAAATTCACTTTTTTACTTTTAACTAGCAAGGTACAGTCTGCTACCTTGTGGCTAGACTCTCTCTTCAAGACAACTTTTGGATGGAAAGGATACATACATATCTGATTTTGAAATATTTATTAATATTAAACTGTACCTTTTATAGCACCACCCTACACGAGAGATTTTCTCATTCCCACGACTCGAAGGTACTTATTTAATAATTAAATGCAGTAGTATAATAAGGTGGTCACTGATCAAGGGTTAATTATTAATTAATAACGCAATCAGTGTTCATTATGGTTCTAGAAAGAAATCAACTTTAATTACCATAATCACTATACTAAAAAAGACGTCGAACCGCACGCGCAATTTGCACTATTGTTCTGAAATAAGAACATTACTGAATATAAATGTAGGTTGCTATATTCTCAAGTCAGGCATTATCTTGCACCTGGCTTGTATCTTTTCACAAAGAGGTGTTTTCTTAAAAAAATCATTGAAACTAAAAAGAACACGCTTTTTTACGTGGGCCGACAAATTAAAGTAGCTAGATCTTGATCTCAATATTAAAAAATCTATGTCATCTATTATTTAATGCACATTATTTACTGTCCGAATTCAGAATGAGGCGTTTTTGCCTTTGGAAAACGACTCCAAAAACGTTTTCCAAAAAACACATTGTTTACGTTAGAACATTAGTTGTAAGGTAAATAATGTGTTTTATTTTCTGGAAAACGCCTTATTCTGAATTCGGACGCTGAGATTAATATAAAAAGACGTGTGGAGCTCGGGGACTGCCGCGGTACAGCTATTGCAATGCCATCTAGAGGCGAGTTGCTGAACTAAAGAGACAAACTTCAAGGTTTTTTCGTTACGGAATTTCTGGATTCGGTCCCCGCGCTCAAGGCCCGCGATAGAAGCTATGCAATAGCTTAAAAATCCTGTTATATAGGTACCTTGGTATCCCATTAAACTAATCGTATGCGTCTCGATCGGAGTGAAATTATTCATAGGTTGCAAGTTGCAAATACTGCCTGTGTTTTTTCACTTCTTTCACCCAGCTCGCTTATCACCTTTTTTTAAATATAATTGGCGTGCAAGTAACACTTGCTCTTGACGGATCATCTTTAGCCTGAGATGATTAACACTTGAGAGCTTTACCAAATAATGGTAAAAAATTTACATCTTTAGTGATTTTAATAATAGAACCATGACTAAGTGTCAACGAACAAGCTTTAACAAAACAAAACAGAAAAATGCAGACGGTTTGATATTTTCTAAAGGTCACGCAGCGTGCATGCTATAAAACTAAAGAGGTCATAATAAAATAATTGCACGACGACAAAGATGCCAATAGCCAATATTTTAAACATTATGTCAAAGTATTTATTTATTTAGGTATCAAGATAATTCACAAAGCCACCAATATATTTATTACCATGTAATAATTTTCTTAAATACTTAATTAAGGTTAACAAGATCCCACGAAATAATAATTACAAACAAAGCCGAATCTCCGAAACCTCAGTTCGGTTTCGGATAACCAGGTTCAAATAATGTTTATTTTTATTAGTTTATTTATTTGAAAACTTTTAAGTGTATGCTTGTAAAGTACTAAATATCGCCAAGTCTCATTTACTTTAATTGCGTGTGGTCAGGGCTTTGGTGTCACATGACTTTTATTGAAAAATGTAAAGTGAATGCGCCTCTCAACTAAGTAATACGGGGTTTTCGGGTCATCATAAGTACTAAATCAGTTTGGTTTTACTGACCATAATATTGTGTGCCAACCATTGACATAGTGGTGTAAATGTACCGACATGGCTATGTACTTGCCTACTCTACAGACCAAAAAGTTAACCGGTTGGGATCCGATTTGAAGAGCGCTTTCACTTGTAACTTATATTTTTAATCTAACAGTTATTTACGTGGCTTAGGTTAGAAAGAAAATTGAATGATTGAAGAAATAAGGTCTGTAGTAATCTTTTTAAATTCAATAATTACTGTTATTGATAGAGAAAATTACAATCAAATGATAGACATAAATTAGAACTAGTATTTGCAATTGAAACAATTGAGACTGCAGATTGTTGCAAATAATCTACCCATTAATAATACCCAGATAAATAGTTTGAATACGTGATTTAAAATTAGATAATTACCTAACACCTCTCTTGAATATTCCATTATGACAGTGATTAAAGTAGCTGTAGTTAACCGTAAAATGGTAAATCTCTCACGATTCTTACATCGAATTGTTTTATAAACAACGTCACGATGCGCCACCGGCTCACTTAGCTTGCGCAGGAGCCACTTCGGCACGACTCCGAGACGCCTCGCAAGTCTCTTCAGAACTCGCATATCACACACATATATATAAATGCAAAAGTTTGGGTGTATGGATGGATGGGTGTTTGTCACCTCTTCGCGCCAAAACTACTGAACGGATCGGGCTGAAATTCCATTCAGGTAATTCTAATCCTGGAATCAAACATAGGGTTCTTTTTATCCCATAAATCATTTCCCGTGGGATAGCAATCACTTTAAAACGTTTCCATAGGAACAACGCGTGCGAAACCGCGGGGCACAGCTAGTTTAACATATAACACACGCGAACCTTCTCAGTTTCACTCTTTAAAATTCATCAATAGCAATTTACCACCACAAGTCTAGTTAAGTCTACATATGATCTGCAACGATACCAGAATAAGCGGTTATTTCAACGATTACTTGGTTTCCGATGCAAATGTAAAACGGTCTTTATTATTCAAGTACAGTAGGAAGCGACGTAGAACCGAGGTATAAAACCTAAATGTTTTAATATCTTATTTGTCCGACGTGTATTCATGGCATTAAAGTTGAGACGATGATGTCATACATTCCTGTAGTTTCGATGGAATATTTTAATACTAAGTCCAATCCAAAGTCACATATTGTGTAATAAGAGCAAGAATATAAAAGGAGACAAAACCAGCTTTGAAATTCGTTGCAGAGGCTTTCTAGCCTTACGAAAGCTAATAACAATAATTGACTTTTATTCTAGTTGTCTTTTTTCTTGTAAAATGTAGAGGATTCACTCTACCAAATAAATTATATTCCACTCAGCCACCACCTTAACAAATATAGCTTATTTCAGTAACTTTATTAGTTTATTATGACTAAGTACACACCATGAAAACATCAACTATTTGTCATGTTTGACTAAATAAAAAACACAAAATTTCCATAAATTCATAACCGTATGCACAAAAACTATGGTTAGATGCAAAGGTACAAGTAATTTACCCTTTTGTCATATAATTGTTCCTTGTTGCAGAAAATGGCTGGAAGAAATTGCACTGGCAAACAAACAAGGTCGGAAGCCGTCGCTCCTGCGAGCCATGACAAAGGCATTCTGGATGAGTTACGCGCCTTCTGGAATCATGTTCCTCATTCAAGCCCTCCTACTGAAGTGAGTAATCGTAAGGCTTTATTAGTAAGAGCACGCCAAAATGACATTATCACTAAGAAGTCCTAAACGAGAAGGTGTAACTTTTCCAGAAAATGAACAAAACATCCGCCCTGATGACTCTGACATCTTTATGATGATTCTACATAGTACTGTAGTGTAAAATCCGTGCGCGATCAGCATCAGAAAGGAATGTACCTAACTATTTTAAACTGAAACTAAACTGGTCGGACATTTGCTTTGATTTTGGCAACGAGCAGGTAATAATAATAATAATAATCGTTTATTGTGGAACAAAAACAGTGGTACATGGTTAATAAATGGAAACGATGCCATCTGCAATAGTTTATAACTGTGTCGCAAATGGCAACGCCCTCCTCCGAAATTATAGTAGATAGAGTTCCAAAAAAGGTAACAATTGCAAGGATATAGGCAGGTAACCTGCAGATTTTACAAACATACTTAATTTATACAGGATGTTAAGATAACAAGGATAACAAGGAATATTTTTAGTAAAAGTAAACAAAAAGAAAAAGAATATAAATCTAAGCTACAAGTCTCTGTTTTGAAAATAAGTGGTGTGTGAGATGTGTGTTGTGTGTAGGTGTTTATGTTCACTAGTACGGAGGACTGTCACCTTACTAGGGTTTGGTACATACATGTGAATTGATGACGTTATTACACAATAGGTACTTAGTGTTATTATTATTATTTTAGTGTTATACAGCCACCTATGCTTACCTTACTTAGTATCATTGTACCAAACTACCATAGTTAAAATTTTAAGTAATAAATAAATGTTTAAATGTTTAACTATATATGAGGCTGTATGAAAGGGTGTGTGTGTGTTATGTAAGTGGATGTAGCAGTGCTCCTGAGGACACCGATCTCTTAAGAGTTCGGGCAACAGGAGTCACCAGAGGTGTGTGTGTATGTGCGTGTGTATGATATGCTCTCGAGGACACCGGTCTCTTAAGAGACCGGGCAACAAGAGTTCGTGAGTAATTGTGTGTTATCATTCGGAAAATTTAAGCAATTCCTCTGTGTCATCATAGGATAATGACTGTAAATATTCACGACACTTAATTTTGCATTTGTATAGAGTAAGGGGGTAAATATTTAGTTCTTTATTAAGGCGATTGTAAAGAGAAGAGCTTAAATAGTGAAAATGGCGCTGCGCACATTTTGTGCGACAGCTTTCCGTTTTGCAAACTTTATAATGTCTACGCTTGTCAATGTTGAGGGGATTAAATGGTATTTGTGAATGCTTGCGGAGAACTGTTTGAAGTGTAAATAGTTTACGGACTGAGAGAACTTGACATAAGGAATAGAGTTCAGTGGTGGGAAAATGAATTGGTCTTTTAGTCATTACTTTAAGAACGGCTCTCTGTGCTCTTTCTAGTTTAAACATGTGTGTTTTAACGGCTCCGCCCCAGGAAGTCACGCAGTATGATAAGACGGACTGTGCTAAAGCAAAGTAGACAACTTTCAAAGTAGAAAAATTAAGGCTAGATCTTATTTTTTTAAATACAAAAATAAGCTTCCTAATTCGTGAGGTTGTATTTTCAATTTGGGGTTTCCAGGCTAAAGATTTATCAATCATTACGCCCAGGTATTTAACGCAGGGCGTCCGGACTACTTGTGTACAACAACAGGAGGCAGAGTCGTCATCATTACAGGAATGAGCACGTACTTGAAAGTAAGAAGCGGGTGAACTGGTAGAGTTTAAAGAGAATGTGATTAATTGCGTTTTGGACAAATTAAGGGTGAGTAAGTTAGAAGTTAGCCAGAGCATAACGGACCTAAGAGCATTTTCGGCGTGAGAGCGTGCATCATCCCAGCTTTTGCCGTGGACAAGTAGAGTGGTATCGTCAGCATAAGAAATGATTTTACAATTAGGGAGGGATAAGTTACATAGATCATTGATGTATAGTAAAAATAGTGTTGGCCCAAGGACACTACCTTGTGGCACGCCAAACAGAATAGGTTCGTAGGTACTTGAATAGTCATCAATTTTTACGCATTGTTCACGCGAGGTGAGGTAACTCCGGAACATACTTAGGGCAATACCTCTGATGCCAATTTGTTCAAGCTTTTTCAGAAGAATGGGTACTGAGACTGTGTCAAACGCCTTAGACAGATCTAAAAATATTCCAATAGTTTTAAACCTGTTGTCAAAATTTTTGATAACAGTTTCTGTTAATTCCAAGACCGCATCATCGGTTGACTTTCCAGCTCTAAAACCAAATTGATTTGCGGATAAAAGATTTTTGGAGTTAACATATTTTACAAGCCTTGTGTTAAGAATCTTTTCAAAAATCTTGGAAAAAACAGAGAGTACGGAGATAGGTCTATAGTTTGTGACACTATCTTTGTTTCCACTCTTAAAAATGGGGTGAACGACTGCTTTCTTAAAGGCCTTAGGGAAGATGCCGGAGGAGAGACAAAGATTAAAAAGAATTTTTAAAATAGGTGTAAGTATGTGTCTTGTTGCTTTAACAATATGTGTAGAGATGCCGTCCCAGCCCACTGCGCTCTTGCTCTTTAGGTTAAGGATAATGTTATCAATCTCCTCAGTTTCAACCTCATGGAGGACCATAGAGTTACAGAAAGATGCGGAGGGAGGGAGATGGGATTGAAGGGAAGAAGAGAGAGGTGACTTTATTTGGGATGCTAGTACACTTCCTATGTTTGCAAAAAAGTTATTAACACTATTTACTGACTCTATGGGAGAATTGTATAGCTGAAGAAGAGATGATGAATGTGACTTTCGTTTGTGCATGTTTGCTATTTGTTTTATAGCATTCCATGTGGCTTTAGGATTATTTTTTGCCTTTATTATTTCGTTTTTATCATATTCCTGTTTAATTTTTTTAAGTAGAGCGTTACAAAAGTTTTTATAGCGAGTATATATAGTTTTATGAGTAAGATTTTTAGGGTCGCGTTTGATTCTTCGGTAGAGTCTGTCCCTGTTGCGGATACAGCGCAAGAGCCCTGGAGTAATCCAGGGCTTGATAATTCTTTTACGGCTGGGGATATGGACAGATTTACTGCATTCTCTGATGATGGTAGAGATTCTACTCACTAACTCGTTAGCAAGAAGATCTGGATTTTTAGCTGTCAATGCAAAATCGAAATTAGTACTTTCTATCATTTTCACTGTGGAGGGAATATCGGGTTTTGCAAGATAGCGCTTTTTTTGACAGTTATTATGATATTTTGAGTAGCAGCATAGTAGAATTGGGGCGTGGTCAGTTATAAAAGAGTCAAGGACCATAGTTATTGCTGAGTTCGGTGACCTCAGTATAGCATGATCAATGCACTTGTCTTCTCTTGTAGGAAGCATGTGTGCTGGTAGCATAGCATGAGAAGCCAATAAATTAAGATATTCTTCTGCTCCTGGGTGAAGTGTTGGAGGCCGGATATTTATATTTACGTCTCCGATGATAACGGTTGTGCTAAATGTTTTTAAGGAATTTAAGGTGAGGTCTAGACTGTTTAGGAAAGGATCAATAGACTTGAATGAGGGAGAACGATAGAGCGCTATTATGGCAATGTTACCAACCTTTAGAATCAGACAATTTGCGTTACAGAATTTTGGGTGTTCTATATTATAATTGATTCCATTGCGAATGTAAACTACCACGCCTTCGTTTTGATTACAAAAGTCGGACTCAAAGTGATCAAAACCCTGTAATGAAGGAACAAAGGGACATTTAGAGAGCCAGCATTCTGATAGCACAATTATATCAAGTTTAGTTTGTATTCTGTTTAAGAGAAGACAAAGATGATCAAAGTTACGACTAATACTACGGATATTAAGATGGATGATTTTTAGACCTTGGCTAGTATTTAACAGGTGGTTATTGATATCCTCAGGTTGACAGATTAAAGATTCTGAGACTGAGAGAAGTTCTAAGTCACTATTTACGGAATTTATGTCATCCATAATATAAACTAAAATTCAGCATTTGTTTACGTTTCAAATTAAGCAGTAAAGTAGTCAAAGTCGACGAGGCATACGCGAGGAGTTGCAGGAGGTTTGCAGAGATTTTGTGTTGAGTGTTTGTGAGGTAGTATGTGTGTGTTTTTGTGAGGTAGTGTGTGTGTGTTTTTGTGATGTATTGTGTGTGTTTTTTTGTAGTTTTAGGGATGTGTGCTACTGGAAAGTATGCGATTAAGCTTGGAAGTAGAGACTTGGTTGACATTAGATAACAATAATAAAATAAATTCTTATGAGTATACATACGAGTACATGCGGATAAATTTGATAAATATAGTCATATTTTAGAGATGACGAGATCGGCTTCGCTGGTCACTCGCATCAGAGGCCCATTCTCTCTTTTCCGTAGGAAAATTTTGCCGTGGGAGACCCAGCAGAATTTGTAGCCGTTCTCCTTTGCAAATTCTCGGGCTAGGTAAAATAATTTTTTCATTTTGGTGGTGAGGTTCTCCGATATGTATATAGGTGCCACGGGACCTTTAATATGAAGATGCTCTGTAGTTAATCTTGATGGATTTTTGTTGAATTGGCGGAACATTGAGATAACCCTGTCTTTTTGGAGGACACTGGCCAGCTCTACGATAATGGTCTTGTTTTCCTTAGTTTTTGTATTAATTCGGAAAATGTCCCTTATGTCATTCTGCTGCAAGGGTGCTTTGATAACCTTTGTAGTCTCTAGAAATGTATTTAGCAGTGTCAGTTTGGTTTCTGTAGCAGAGGGCGGTACGTTTCTTATTTCCAAGCAAGTAGATCTTGAATTGCGTTCCAAACTGTCTATTCTATCTTCTAGAGACTTTGTGTACTGCATGTCACCGTGTCTTGCAGCCTCGAGTTGTTCCAATCTATTCTGTAGAGTCTCACATCTCTCAGCCATGAAGTCGACAGTGGAGCGGATGTCTTCGACAGTCGAGCATAGTTTGTCGTATTGTTTATCCTGTTCAGTTCTGAAGGACGAGAACATTTGCCGAATCTCCATCATAAACGCATTTAGTATATCGTCATCACCATCCAGGCGTCGGCGTTTGGCTCCACTTAAGTTCGGATCCAATAGGTTAGGATCGGAGCCGCAGCTTAGTAAGTGCCGGTTTACAGGTAGTCTTAAAGAATCCTTAGTAACGGACAAGGATCGCGTAAGTATTCGATTTGACGCTTGTGTTGTCAAAGGTGCGGCGACGCTTTCTGTGGTAGTGCGTGGTGAATGCGCAGGCTCAGTTTCGCTAGCCGTAGGCGCCGGCGTCCCCGTCGTCGGCGGCGGCGCAGGTGGAGACGGGGGCGGCGAGTGGTTTATTGGCATAGTGAAATTGGCTTAGTGTACCAGGAACACAGCAAAGGTGAGGCGTAAGCGGGCTCTTAGTTTGTAGAGCAAGTAGCACAAGGTACACAAACAAAAACAAAAGCGGCTCAGTTTATGTTGGCCACAAGCGAAGATTCCGTACAAGACTGCTTTCCGTCCAGTATAGCAAGATCCCTGCGACTTAGTGGACCAGCCAAGCAGTATGGTGGCGTCTCTTTTTTACTGCAGGACTTGCTATTACGGTGGTTGTCTCTATTTCTTGTCCTTCTGTGTGCGTGAGCAGTGTGTTTATTTGAGGAAAGACTCACTTGCGTATGTGGTTACGAAGAAAGGGGTAGGCAGCGTCTTTGTGTGTGCGCGGCGTGCGAGCGAGACTCCTTCCGACGTATGCTCTCCTATTATTTAGCGATGAATTTAGTAGTAATTATTATTTATATTTTAATATTTTAAGATATTAAATCAAACGCGGAGTCAACTTGAACACGTCTGATCAGCTCAGGGGTCCGGAGGGAAGGTTTATCGTGTAGAGGTATAGTAAAGGGATTAGGTAAGCTGAATTGGGACCTGATTTGTTTGAGAAATGTGACGTAGGTAGATACATTATCTACTTTGACAAGGTTCCGTCCCACTAATCTCGCAGATAATACTCTGGTGTTTTGTCTTTTAAAATTATGTCCAGTTGGTGGGCTGATAGACTTATATAGCTTCTTCTTTTGGATATCATCCAAGCTGTGGTGCATATATGACCATCCTATTTGTCACCTATAATCGACACATTTTTAACCTGACTGTAGTTTAAACCGGGATATAAGTCTAGCTTACATGCCGGTTTAAAACTACATATGTACATATATTGCTGAATTCAGAAAATGTAAATTTTTAAGCGCCCTTCGTTATTATGGTTTTGTGCAATTTGCCTTCGAGCCATCTGAAACCTGCCAGGATTATAATTTGGCCGTCCGTTTTATCGTGCATACAAAATGCATTCTGTTTCATTACCGTATCGCAGGTACAAAAAATAGCGAGACAAAACACTCGTAAATTTTTGGCGATATTTAGATTTTCAAAGATAAATTGTTAGGTATTTTATAAGAAATTACAACAGGATATTGGCCATGATTTGAGTTTTGAGCTTTCCAATATTTCGAATTAGTTTCCTGCGCCATGATCACGGAATAACTGATCATGGTAAATATCCCATTGTAAATGATGATTAAAAAGTTTTATTAAGTATAAATATTTGTCACCAGGCCTTTCCAACCAGTCGCGCTAAGCATGATGCTTGCGTACTGGGAGCCGGGGTCCGACATGTCCTACGAGCAAGCAGTGTACTGTGCCACTGCAGTCATCATGATGTCTCTCGCCATCGCCTTCCTCAACCACCACGGCACCTACTCCACGCAGCAGTTCGGCATGAAAGTCAGGATTGCGGCTTGCTCTCTCATTTACAGAAAGGTAGAGTAAATGTAAAGTAGAGTAAACGTAAAATAAACAGTTCTACTGTAGATTACAGACTTAGAGTAAGTACCATCGCCAAACGTACTCGTAATGCCTATCCAGTTTGAAACTATTTTCCTTTGCGTTAAAACAAAAGATATCGAGCAAGCCGGGGTTGGCAACTATTCACTTCACAGAAAAATCACCCTAGTGGCTGACTATACATCCAATAAAGTAGATACCCATAGAGATAGTACTATACATATAAACTCTATGGTAGATACCATTCAAGACACTCTTTACCTAATACTATATAAACTCTATGCTCTTTACCATTTTACTAAAGAGAGTTTCCCAAAAAGGTTTTCCTTAATTTGTAAGATACTATTACAACCTCTTTGGTTTACGTGAAAAAAAATCAAATTAATATTACGTATTATATTTATTAAAACTTTATTGTTCTATACTTGTGCAGCGTGTTTTTACTCTATGGTTCTACAATTTCCTAATAATTTGGGACAAAATTAAAAACAATAAAAATGTAGTTTAGCTACCTACCTTACTTTGTGTTTAGTAAATTATTTTAGAAAAAGATACCTACACTTTGCAATACACTTTATTACATTCATAACAAGCAGACATAACAGAGGTGATTATAGTATTTTAAACTGCATTTTAATTATGTGATTGTTGGAACACCTGGTTATTTTACGTCACGACTAACTCACAGAACCAAACAAATGAAAAGTGAATTACCAAACAAGTAATGAGATTACCGTATATGAAAAACTAGCTGTGCCCCGCGGGTTCGCACGCGTTGTTCCTATGGAAACGTTTATAGGTGTTTTCCCGGCAATTATTAGAATTATCTCGCCGTAAAAACCATCCTTGAACTTCAACGAACATTAAAAAAAAAAGAATTGGCCAAATTGGTCCAGGGGTTATTGAGTTATGCGCTTACCAACACATTTAGCGATTCATTTGTATAGTATAGATTATATCCTGTGATTAAGCTGACAGCCTTGTTATGATTTAGGTATTTTCATGTATTGCTAAGACTGCGAAAGACTGCAGGCAGATGCTGGATACGGCATGATGAAGACAGGACGCTACAGCGCTCTGTCCAGTAGTCATAATACCTCATGTAGGACGATGACGATGAATTTCCTGCCAACAGGTGATGCGCATGAGTTCCGGCGCGCTAGCCCAAACAACAGCAGGTCAAGTGGTCAACCTACTCTCCAACGACGTGAACAGATTTGACTACGCCTTCATCTACACTCATTTCATCTGGCTGCTGCCGCTTCAAGTCATCATCGTCTGCTACCTCATCTACCTCAAGATTGGATACGCAGCCATCGTCGGAGTCATCGGCATTGTGCTGCAAACCATACCTGTACAATGTATGTTACAAATTCACATAATAGACCACTCAGAATTTACCTATGAACAAGCCAACCTAACTTAACATGATGTATTGAGTTGAATTTGTAATATATTAAGCGCTTGTAAACAGGTTAAACGGCTTCACACCCATTGTGTTGGCATTACTGAGTTAATACTCACATTCAATAACTGTTTCCGGATATCTCACGGCTCTATTAAGCCCAAATTAAACAAACATAATTTAAACTTAAACAATGTATTACTGGGAACTACTTTATAATATTATGATACAAGTATTTGACGTAACGATACTTGACCGTTTTCTTTTCTATACATTTTGGTACAGTGTTATTACTTTGTATATTTGTATCGTACGGACAGGGAACTACGCAAATCCCCATACAAAAGAAGAAACGAATAAGACGTCACGATCAAGTCTTGTTAGTAACGTCAAAAAGACCCCTCAGATAACTGGAAATTATTTGCTTACGAATAGTAGCGAACAGTCCAGTCCAATCGGCTATTTGCCTACTGAACCGTAGAGTTCGATTTCATACTCATCAATTGTGTATCTCTCTACTTATTAAAAAATAGAGTATTTTGGACTCATACAACGTGATAAGTTTACAAATCGCGAGGTATTATTAGCCAGAAATATTCGAAGAAAACTTTCCTTATTATCATATTCCATCGCGATATTTTACGACGAAATGTAGAAGTACCTACTTACTTCGTGTTAAAACTCTCGATCGCCCTTCACCTCTGCTCTTTTCAGGTAAAGGCTACGAATGTACCTTGGCTCTTTGTTGACATATATTTTTGTCAATACTTACCCTGTTTCGCAGAAGACGAAGCCATACCATGTATGGCAGACCTGTGTAAATTAATCAATACAAAATTTTGTTTCCATTCAATATTTTCGTTCTTGTTGTACGTTAGGTTCGTGTTGATTTTTATGAGCCACGCAACTATCCTATACTAATGAGGCACACTCACTAACCGCATACGTAACTAAGTACTGTGTTAACATCGACAAAGTTAAACGACTTTATTAATGTCACACACAAATCAGGAAGACTCGAGCTGACCGACCTTAGCTCATCAGTCTAGCTCGACGACCGAGATCAGCGATCTCTACAAATAAGGTTCTGTATTCTTTAATGCCAACATCTTCTCCAATCATCGGGATGATTTAAAGACAGGGCTCTCAGATTTTATGTTATGCGCTCAAACGGGCTCACAGATGAACAAATTATAAAAAGGTCTTTGACTTGCAGTGGGATAAAATTTGACGAAATGGACTAAATAACGGAATAAATCCAATAGTGTAGATCTATGTGACACAGAATCGAACATAAATCGTGATGTTTAGCTTGAGAACTACCTAAGCCCAGGGAGGTGTGAAATTGAATCACGTTCTGTCGTACCTAAAATCTGATTTTATCTTCCAGCTTACATGAGCAAATTGGCTGCAAGGTTGCGAATGAAAACCGCGTGTCGGACCGACGAACGCGTGCGAATTATGGACGAAATCATTAATGGCATGCAGGTATGCGGCACAACTACGTCCTTGCTCTATCTTTATATGAATCATTAAACATATGAATACATTTGCATACTTAATTTACAAAGGATAACTCTGTTATAAGTAATCAAATGCCCTGATTTGTGTATGATCACGTTTTCAAGACATGGTTTTACATTTACTTTACTTATTAACAGCATAGCTTTTATTTGACAGAAGAGGGTTTTTTTACGGTTGAAATCACTCACATATCTAAAGATTTAAGCTCGATAGACTCTCTGTGTTGTGACAATAGACTTTGAATTTTCTATGGAGGTCATGACATGAATCATAAGCCATGTTTTGATTATGATCCTTTGTGTAGGTCATCAAAATGTACGCCTGGGAGAAGCCGTTCGAGCAAGTGGTGGCTCTGGCAAGGAAGAACGAGATTAACTGCGTCACATCAGCGTCCTACCTGCGAGGAGTCTACCTCAGCTTTATGGTGTTCACAGAACGACTTACTCTATACATCACTCTGCTTTCCTATTCCTTGTTTGGTTTCCAAGTGACTGCTGATATTGTGAGTACTTTTTATTGTTTCTTTTTTGTCAGAATAAAATAACGGGTCCACAGCGTCGGAATTGGAGCGTAGGTGGTATTTACAATGAACCCCGATAGGGTGCATCTATTGCTATCGAATTTAACATCGAGTTTGCCAATGAAGTCATCTGCAACAATCCACGTAGTAAAGTAAAATTTTACAGATAACCTTATCATCGGCATAAATACTGGTATTCATGATCAATTTTATGCATACGCTCCGATACCTATCCAAACGGACGCGTAATTTTGGTCTGATATCTAATGATATCCGATGGCAAACAGATTTGCTCGTGTTGGCATTTATATTGTTATTTTTATATTGAGTATAACGTCTTCGTTCTATCTACTAATCAAAGTACTTTACGAGTTAGTTAAAACAACTTTTTATGTAAAAGAAACTTAAATATTGCACGCAACACCCGGCACAAAAACAAAAGTGTTCTAGATCTTGAACTAGCCAACGCAAGGTCTCAACTATACAATTTGGAGCTATGTAACAAGTGCACTATTTCCAGGTATTTCCACTGGCGCAATTCTTCAACACACTACAAGGAACGCTTTCGATAATTATGTCGAATGCGGTCTCTTTCTTGGCAGAGGCGCTGATATCAGTGCAACGCCTCGAAACGTTCATGTTGCTCGGTATGTGAGACTGCGGTCTCTATGCATGTTGCATGTACCGGATATATCTTATACCGGAGTTTTCTTCCTCATTTGTAAACATAACTATTCAATAACCTTCTACACCTTTCTCGTTTCAAATCTGATGATACGTAACCTTCTCTTTGTTTTAATGGGTAGCTCTATGGTAGGTAGAGCATGGTAGGGTATCGTAAACTAGCACAAGAATCTGTGAAATTTAACAAAGCGGTGATTAACCAGCAGTTTACCTACTTAGATAAGTTAACGATGGTATACCTAATTTTAGATGCAAAGTCTCTCCTAACTCTCCTTTTCGCAGGCATTTCCGATGGCTCAATATTTCAATATACTCCAAATGAGCTTAGCTGTGTTATGGTCGTTGAGTCTGATGCCATTTATGGAAAGTGTCGTTTCTATACGCCGTATTCGGGCTATTTTACTTTTGGGTACGAAGTATTCTTTCGATAGTGTGATGTGTAGTTTTTCGTTGCCTAGCTTGTTTTACTATCGAGCAAAAGTGTGAGATTTTCTTGCTTAGCTTATAATTTTATATTATAGAAAACGTGTGTTTGTAAGGAAAGTGAAGGATGGCAAGAAATAAGGCCAGAGGCCCAGCAATGTGTGATCCTAAGCTATCAGCAAATAATAATGATGAAACGTGTATTTGTTAGTAATTCTTCGCTCAAAACGTAACGAATCAACAGTGTTTTGCTTATGGATCTAAGTTCTACTAATAATAGGTTAAGGGCCGGAGAATGACCTATAAGAAGTACGCCAGGAACTTTTTAACAGGGTGTAAGTGCGTGTGAGTTATTTTGCTTGCAGGATTCTAAATTTTGGTTAATTTTGTTCTGTGTGTCACTAACAGGATTGGTAACAACACCACTAACCATTAATCATCAATTAATAACACATTTGCCTCACAAAATTACAAAAAGTTGGAGGAAGGTAATAATAGATTTGGTTCGTTAGGATCGTACGTTTAATTACTGGTACCAAAGGTTGGCTGCCGTCAAAACTTGGTTTACCTTGAAACACCAGTAAGTAGACAAAAAGCGTGATATAGTGGTTTAGCTTGCACTTTTTTGTCAAAACATATATATGATCTAACGAAATGCAATAAACCTAATCTAAAATTACGTTATAGATGAACGAGAAGACCTACGGAGCGTGCCTGATGTAAACATCGCTAAGCTTGTCCAAAGCGTAGAGAACAGAAAGATGAAAAACCTCAGTGAGGTTGACCTCAGACCGACCTTCAAGAAAATTGATGAAGAGGGAATTTACAACCCTGGTAAGAATTTCAGTTAAATCAGAGAAGTACTAAGTCAACATAACAGAGTCATCATACAAAACAATTGCAAGCTGCGGTTAAAGCACCTATAAACTAGTAATGTGAATTCGGAAACGACTTCTTACGATTCTATGGACTAGAATAATGCAAATAGGTAAATTTTTAGAATTTGACTGCAACGAAAGGAGTGTTACGAGTCAAGTGGCTAGTTTGCCAGTCAGCTCGGATATTGGCGTCCTCTTGCAAGATGTAAACGCAAGCTGGACTGAGGACGGCCCTCTCACCCTTCGCAATCTCTGCCTGACTGTACCTAAAGGGAAGCTGTGCGCTATCATTGGATCTGTTGGCTCTGGAAAAGTGAGTTACTCCTTCCCTTTAAATTTCCTTTTCTAAGATAAATATGTAATAATAATAACAATAATAATAATAAATAATGTTGGACACAATTCACACAGCATGTGAATTAATGTGAACTACTTATCATTATTATTACAGTTTTGAAAATAAAATAAGGCTTACAGATTATTATGGTGGACTTCCGGCTTCCGAACTTGGAAAAGCCTACTCAGTTATTCTTTATTTCCAGAGTTCAATATTGCAACTTCTGCTAAACGAACTGAGACCTTTAAACGGTCGCATTTACCTATCTGGACCGCTGTCGTATGCCTGTCAAGAGCCTTGGCTATTCGTAACCACTGTGCGGCAAAATATTCTATTTGGTTTACCCTACAACTCAAAAAAATACAAAGAGGTAAGCATCATCTCAAAGACCCGTCTGATCTTTACTAAAAGTCCCAAAGGACCAGTCATTTATACTTGTTGGTATTTTAACAGGTTGTTAGAGTGTGTGCTCTACAAAAAGATTTCCAGCAATTCCCTCACGGGGACCAGACATTAGTTGGAGAACGAGGGGCCTCCCTGTCCGGAGGTCAACGAGCTCGTATCAATCTTGCCAGAGCGGTTTATAGACAGGTGAGTGAAACCACCTGTGACATTCAAGAGATCATCTTAGCGATTAGGTGACGAGTAGAACCACTTGGTTGTTATGTGACAGGTTAAGTTATGCATGTATTATTTCAATATGCAGAAGCAAAAGCTCAAAATGTTAATTCAACCAACCTAACGACTACTATTTCATTGAGTTGCGCCAGACGAAAATACATAAAAATATCTTTCTACAGCCATTATCGCAAAACTGGTTTTTAAGTCACGTTTTCACGTGCTTAACGATATGTTTTTATTTTATCAAAGGAAACATTAAATTAGGGCTGACAATTAAACTCAATTTAATATATTAATCGGTTATGTTGCATTGGCAAGCATCCAATACTTCGGTCCACTGTTACTGCAGCTGTGCCTAGCAGCCATTTCCAATATTTGCATAAGCAATATGGGTCGGAATTTAATTTCTGTTTTACATCTGTAAAAGCTATACTAATATATCTGTATCAATTTTATGGATATCTTTGTAATTAAGCACGATTGAATACATCGATTGCCACTTTTAAAAAATGTGATTCGTCATGTCATGCGCATACACACATGCAAATATTTTATGTTTTTAAACTTATAACATTACGATTTATATTAGGCGTTTTCTCTGAAACCTTGTTTTTTCATCCTTCAGGCTGATATTTATCTTCTGGATGACCCTCTATCAGCAGTAGACGCTCACGTGGGTCGACAACTCTTTGACGAATGCATCAGTGGGTACTTGAGACACACCACGAGAATCTTAGTCACTCACCAACTGCACTATCTCAAGGCAGCAGACTACATCGTTATTATGCAAAATGTACGTAACCCTTTTGGCTCGTGGTCTTGTATTTATTTATTTAGGCTATCCAACAAAGGAATCACAAGGATACCAATTAGAAAATAAATTGGTATTGGATCGAACTGTTCCCTTACTTAAGGATTACCAGCTTGCACTACACAATTTATGTACCATACCGCCACCAGTACCTTCTTATTCAGAGTCAGAGTCAAATCGTTTATTTCTTTATACTTACAAAATAAACACTTAGACAAGTCAAATTTTTACTATATAAACAGCTTTATAAATAGTAGGTGCAATTTGACTCTAAATCACTATTATGGATTCAAGCAAAGATAACCATAATAAAAAACTATAGGAGTCTAAATAGGAGTCCCTTTCCCTCAATAACATAAAATATAATTTCAACAGGGATCCGTTGATGCTATGGGAACTTACCAAGAGCTGATGTCTTCTGGAAAGGACTTTGCCAAGTTGCTGTCATCCTCTCACGATGAAAACAATCCTGAAGCTGAAAAGCCACCGCCAATGTCAAGACGATCTTCTGCTAGGGTAAGTTTGCCACACAAATTGCAATTAATAACCGTTAAGATTATTGAAGATGTCCTGTTTTTTCCTAAAATATATATGAACTTGCAATAATTACAAAACCCTGTCGGTATCTAGTCATTTAGAACCTCAATCAACTGTTTGAAAACCCTCAGCTCTCTACAACCCGTCGGCCGTCGCTAACAGAGTCTACCACGGGCTGCGAAGGCCCGGCTCAAGAAATGGAGGAGGAGGAACGAGAGACAGGGTCCATGAGCTGGCGGGTCTACAGCGCCTACCTTCGCGCTGGAGGCCGCACGCCTCGACTGCTGTTCATGGTCCTGCTACTCGTCATTGGACAATTGTCAGCCACGCTCTGTGATTATTGGGTCACCTTCTGGTATGAAGCACCTGATAAAACTTAGATCTCACTATTTCAACAATATTTTATGATATTCTGCTAATTCTTGATCCCAATTATAGCCAAACTCTCTTTAATCTTTCAACTCCTAACTACAACCCTTAACTTTTGTCCTATTTCTTAGATCGTGGATATTGCGGGAGGAATCTTGTGTATGGTTACTTAAGTAATTAACCAAGGCTTGACAGGATTCTTCTCCAGGGTTCACTTTGTCTTTGCACAGAAATAACCTTTCTTAACCTCGTGCATGTGCGACAGTGTTGAGTTTAATAGGGACTAAAGGAATGTAATCACATTCCTATTATGACTAGCGATATCCTACATTTGATCATAATTTATGTTATGCATATTTTATTGGCGTCGAGATGACGGGACTAGTTAGATGTGCACCTTCCATGCTGGCCCATGGCATCTAGGGACAGGAAAAGCTAAAAAAAGGGAGGGAGGCCTTAACTAATACAATACAGGCTGAAAAGAACTAGAAAAATGTTTGATAGTAACTTGCCTTTGAGCTCTCATTATGACTCAAGCTATATATTTTGCTTCTTTTCTTAAGTTCTAATTTTCAACTAGGGCGGCAAGTTTCAACGGAGACAAGCTATGTTCGTGACATAATAGAGCATAAGTGTATACGCAAATATTAGTAACATTATGTATGATTTACTTTCTATTTTTTAGGACAAACGAAGTGACCCGTTTTAAAGAAAAAGAAAGCAATGCAACAATCAAAGACTACGACCGGTTACTGAGTTCAAAGGAACCCCCCAGAAATAGCACATTTGATCTGGCTAGCTACTTCTCCGGCATTCAACAGAAACCTGGTGAGTTGTCACAATAGATCACAACAAACCTTGACACGGTGAATGGCTTTAGGAGACGAATTGTAAATTGTATGAATGGCCATCCATTGTTAACTGAGCGAGACTAATGTATCGGGCGTTATCTGAACCAGCGAGTGAAATTGAATAACGTAATTTAGGTACTTTTAAATTTAACGATATAACAGCATTGCTGCGGTACTTATGTGAGTGAATGGAAACTGCCTAGTAAAATATGCACATAAAATATAATGTGCATTTTAATGTCAATGAAATGATGCACAGAAACTCAGAAAGCAATAAGACATTACAAAGCTTTAACGAGCTCGGCGAGACCAAAACTATTAGGTAAAACGCCGCAAAACCTCAAAAAACAATTAAGTACTACATTTTGCAAAATGGCTTTTAGATTTTTATTAATCTCCTCGGTAATAATAATTATCGAAAAATTGACCTTTATTGCACTCAAGTGCACATATCTTCAGCGTAAACCTCTAAAACGACTATGTTATTATGTTATTTTTGTGAGAGTAAGTACTTTGGTTTTAACCCACTTTGGTGCCCAATTGCAGCCCGCAATAAAGGGTAGCCATGTTGTTATGTTATGCCTGCATAATAAGCTGTTACGGCCTAATAGTTAGTATGCAGGTAGCTGTAAATAAGTATTCAGAATGTATGCTTCAGAAAAAAACAGCTTTATATTGCCGCCATAGTCTTCTGGACTGGTGAGTATTCATAATATGCAATGCATCAGTTAGATTTTATAGATTATTTATAACAGTCTGCAGCTTGTTCAACACCCTCACTGCGATTGCCGATACGCCAGCCAAGAGTGGTAATAATGGAAAACTTCTCGTTTTTCGGGCGTATAATCAGCAGTGGACATTATGTGAGCTGATGAGATGTACTATTATTTCAGACATGGACATCCACGCATTCATCGGACCCCTCGACACGTCTCAGTACCTCTACGTTTACTCAGCTCTGATCGTCTGCTGCATTTTCTTCATCACGGCGCGTGCGTTCATGTTCTTCAAGGTTTGCATGACGGCCTCTAGGAACCTGCACAATGACATGTTCCATTCCATGCTGAGAGGCGTTATGCGGTTCTTTGATAGTAACTCTTCCGGTAAGTTGTACCATAGCACCTTGTACTATATAAACTCTATGCATAGCACAGATAAACCATAGTGTTAAAATATCTGAGGTTGTACTCAGCTATTGTAATGTGCGAGAATTGTCGACATCTATGACGCAGCGGACAAAAGTCTGCCTTTACGTTTGTACGATCTGCAAATATTTGTTCGGGGTGTTCTGGAAGTTTTGTATGTTAAGAATATAATTGAGTTTGTTTTAAAAAACTATAAACCGACTTCAACTATATGGTTTTCTCATGGATGCCACTGTCAGAACCTCACCAAATTGACATGGAACCACACGGGAAGCACTAGCTTTTTAATAAAAAACGAAACATCAAAATCGGATCACCCAGTCAAAAGTTCTGAGGAAACAAAAATTTAAACAACAGTTGAATTGAGAACCTCCTCCTTTTTGAACTCGGTTAAAAATGTAAGCTTGGATTTAGATGATGTTGTGCGAATTGTATAGCATTATTTATTTCATTACTTTATTGACGTTATGTATGGGGTCATACATAACGTCAATAAAGTAATGAAATAAATAAGCTTTAGAAATCATATTATTTTGATGGATCCCACTTTCGAGTAGCTCCCCTTTTGCGTGAAAAGGTAACAAACATGAAAATCTCTAGACATCCATCAACCCATCTATTGTAGACTCTACTATGAATGGAATTAGGTAAAAAATTCAGTTTGATCATCAGGTTTGATCTAACCGCGGATAGAATTTAACAATAACAAAACAAAAACTTCGTGTTAGCCTACGAAGAAAGTGCTAGCTGAGCACTTTTATTTTGTAATGTAAAACACAAAACAACATTTACAAAAGATATAATTACAGTGTGAAACGGAATTTTATAACATCTTTCTCGAATTTATAAATAAATAATATAAATTAATTAATTTATTGAAACTCTTATTTTCAGGTCGTATCCTAAACAGATTTTCCAAAGACATCGGCGCCTTAGACGAGCTCCTTCCACGGTTCCTACTAGAATGCGTACAGATCTACCTCGTCATGTTCAGCATTCTCGCCCTAAACGCCGCTGCATTAATCTGGACCTTACTGCCTACCACCATCATCCTACTCCTGTTCTACACGATTTTACAAATCTACTTGAAATCGGCTCAGTCTATAAAACGACTAGAGGGCACAAGTAAGCATTGTTTTATTAATGTTTTGTCATGTTTAAATACACATTTATTTGCCTGCTGAACAAATAAACACAACGGTTAAAAGTTATAGACCATATTATTTTTTAACTGTTGTATATTTAAAATATAGATACTAAAATGTTAGTGCAATAACTTTTGTAGATTTTCCTTTTTATTTTTTTCTTGCTAATATCAGGACTGACCGTGAATTAAAAGATCTGGCTAGATGTAACGCCTTTTTTGGCTCCCTAATAGGTACCTCAATCGCCACCTCAACAGCCTATATAGGCCTATATATATCGGGGCTAGATAATGCTGTGTGAATTGTCCAGCATTATTTAATCATTTTATTTATTTATATTGGTCCACTGCTAGGCGCAAGCCTCTCCCTGATAAGCGCCTTATGGCTTTTATCTCATGGGAGGTATTGCCTATAATGCCCTCGGTGGATGACAGTCCATATGTCCAGCTGATGCCCCACTATGTTTGGAGGCAACTATATTTGATCCAGAATCTCTTCTTCTCGTTCTTGGCAGAACAGTTATAGTTGTCATGACAAGTCTTTATAACCGACTTCGAAATAAAAAACGATAAATCGACTTCAATTTGTATAGTTTTTTCATGGATTATCATAGATATCTCTGTCAGAACTGAATCAAATTAAAATGGGACCACACGGGAAGCACCAGCTTTCATATAAAAAAAGAATCATGAACATCGGACCACCCAGTCAAAAGTTCTGAGGTAACAAACATTAAACATCAATGTTCCCATTTATCTAACGGATGAACAGATTTTGACAGGTTTTACGACAGCTTATATTTCTGGAGTGTTTAGCCACTTGATAAAAATAAATGCATTTTTCATGATCACATTATCATGGTTTAAAGGCTTATCATCGACGGTTTTGTTTTTTTTTAAGTATAGGTACAAGCAACCTAAACTTTTAAATCATTGTGAAATGCATTATTTTCAGCGCGCAGTCCAGTATTCTCGCACATGTCAGCAACTCTCAATGGAATCAGCACCATTCGCTCGGCCGGCGCACAGCAAAGACTAATCAAGGAGTTCGACAGATTTCAGGTACGAATTTAAAGCTTAGCTGGAAAATACTAGGTGTGTATGTTGGTGGTTGGCAAAATAACCATATAATAATAAGGAAATAACCATATCCAAAGTAACTCATCTTCACCTCACCACAATACACAGGCGTATTGGTACACTGATGGACGCAGGCCTCCGTCTGATAAACTGTGCTTCGATTGTTAGCTTTTATCTCATGGGTATTGCACATAATCCCCATGCTGGGCATGCGGGCTGGGGATCGCAGTTCGGTGGTAGAATTGTTCTGAACGGCAGCCCCGTTCAGATCTGCTGGATCGCTCTGCAAACTTCAGAAATCGAGGGTAATGTTAAATGTTTCAATTCAATGTATTTCAAAAAGTATGTTTGAGGACATACATATCATATGTACTTTTTGATATAAATTGAATGGTCTTCTTTCTAGAATAGACTAGAAAATTTGTCGTTGAGAAATTACCTATACAGAACTGATATAAACCACAAAAACTAATCTCGCGCCGCACGAAACAATAATAACCAGGAGAATGCAGCCAGATTGTTTGCAACAGTCGACAGATACCTCAGTTGCTTCAATTGTAAATACTAGTTCTTATGTATTTCTATTATTTAATTGTAATTTTTCAATTTCAATTTATTTATTTATTCCATAGGCATAGATTTATATTGCACTTAGAACAGACAAATAACAATCACACTAATATTATATTATAAATGCGAAAATTTGTATGGATGTATAAGGATGGATGGATGGATGTTTGTTACCTCTTCACGCCAAAACTAGTGAACGGATCGGGCTGGAATTTTGCATACAGGTAATTCTAATTCTGGAATCAAACATAGGCATACATTTTATCCCATAAATCAGTTCCCGTGGGATAAAAATCACCTTTGAACGTTTCCATAGGAACAACGCGTGCGAAACCGCGGGGCCCATCTAGTAATAAATATAATAACATTAAATCTCCTCGATTGAATTACCTTATATTTTTCCAAGCATCGTTATACACCGTTTTTTTTTTCAGTAACAAGATGTTCTTTTCGCAGGATATCCACACGTCAACGTGGAGCAGCTACCTGGCCAGCGGAGTAACTCTCGGCTTCTGGCTGGATTTCATCTGCGTGATATATCTGGCCATAGTCATAGTAGCCTTCCTTGTCATTGATAGCAGTAAGTAATTTGCCACCTTATGTGTATTATAAATTTCAGTCAGTTCATGGAGGACTTAACACTTTTAAAGGAACTAGGTACACCAGAATCTTCTAAAAATTTGTTAGGGTGCGTAAATTTATACTATTAGATTCATTAAGATAAATCTAAAACAGAGTTGTCAAGTTGTGAATAGGCTGCGCAGTTTTTGGTATGGTAAAAAATAAATAATTTATAATATACCTTGAAGTAAAACAAATATTGACCCCGACGTGATTTGAACACGCAACCTTCTGATCTGGAGTCAGACGCGCTACCGTTGCGCCACGGAGTCTGTGCAAAATTAAGCAAAAATATAGATAACTAGTACTTACCAGGAAGTACCTAACCTACCTATCTTATCTTAGTATGCTTTTATAATCCGTAGCAGACAATCATAACCACAAATATTATAAATGCGAAAATAATTATGCTTGTCTTTCTCCGAGTGTCTGTCACCTTTTATCATTTAATCGCCATGCACCACCTAGAAACGCGTGCAAAGACGGGAGAAGGGGAGAAAGTTAGCAAGTACCCATCTAAAATCAGTAACGTAACAAAGCAATCAAGAGGATACCCATCAAAAGACATTAAAAATAAAAGTCGAATTAAGCGCTTACTTTATATTTTTTTATTATTATGTAATATTTTTTCTAGCTGTTGTCCGCGGCCCTGCATGCCAATAGTATACAGGGTGGAACAAAATTTTTGGCCCCTGACGGGTAGCTACCGTTTCTTTTGTAGTTAGTTTTGTTCATTTTTATTTTGAAGAAAATAATTAATTTTGTTTTAAAAAACTATAAACCGACTTCAATTTTTATAGTTTGGTCATGAATTTTCATGGATCCTATTGTCAGAACTGAACAAAATTAAAATGGGACCACACGGAAAGCACCAGTTTTCATATAAAAAAGAATCATGAAGATCGGACCACCCGTCAAAAGTTCTGAAGTAACAAACATAAAAAACAGTCTAATTGAGAACCTCCTCCTTTTTGAAGTCGGTTAAAAATATTGCCATTTTTAGTTTTAGAGGGAACATGGGTAGGGACATAATTAGCCTACCAACTTAAAAAAGTAGTTACATGCGAATTAAAATTAAGAACCATTGAATGAGTGACATTGTTGTTTTCACTTACACGTTTTTTCATAGAAAATGTATGGGAATTGTTTTTTTTTAATTCTTACCAAAACTTTAAATTTGATTTGGTACTTTGGGAGATATTTCTGGGTGGAAATAGTGTCGATTAAGACCAACTTGTCAATGTCATTTTGGAGCGAACCGTCCTTTTTTTCAAATAGGTACTAAAAATAGCATTATTTTTTCTTCGAAGATAATAAAAGGTTCCTAAGAACCAAACCTTCTAACTACTAAAGAAACGGCTACCCTGAAGGTGCCAAAAATTTGCCCTACCTGTTTAATGCAGTTGTGAAAATCATAGGCACCAAAATAAAATTCAGAATTCACAAACTTTGAGCTTCTTAATGTTTTTAGGATTTGTTGGATACTTATAGGATAGGATTACTCGGTACATTTTTCATCGGAGGATTACTCATAAATAATTCTCTACATTTTACTAAGATCAGTATCAGGTTACCCGTTCTATTCTCTGATACATAGGTAAGTCGAACGCGATTACCCACGCAAACCTACACAGATGAGCGTTATATCTGACTCATCGCCCTTTGTTACAGAAACGATATTCTCCGGCAACGTGGGCTTGGCTATATCGCAGACACTGATCCTGACCGGTATGCTCCAGTTTGGCGTTCGCCAGACTGCGGAGGTCATCTCTCAGATGACCAGCGTGGAGCGGATACTGCAGTACACGCATATTGAACGTGAGCCCAAGTGGGAGAAAGGAGGTAAGAAATTTGTGACGTGTGTATGGCTAAGGTTAGGCGTAAACGAACCAGCGACCACAGTCACTGGTGGCGAGCGACAAGCTCGCTTTTTTATTTACACGCGTCGCCGGCAGCGGCGGCAGACACTTGCTACTGCAGTGTCTTTTGGTGGTAGCGCGCGATAGCCATCGGTGGCGGACGTGGCGGTGGTTGGTCCGTTTGCGCCAAACTTTAGAATTGAACCCGCTTTTCACAGCTTCTTATTATTCTGATAAACTTGTGCAAGGTGTTTGACGACCTTGCTGGTGCAGCGGACGAAGGTCCGCCTTCGACACTGGGTTCGATTTCCGACTCGGATAAATTATTGCATGATCTGCAAGATATTTTTACCGAGTGCTCTGGGTGTTTTCTGTGTATAATAAAAATTAATGACACACCTGCACGAGTACCTAATTTGCCTAATACATTTGTAGTTACTTACATATTACCATAACAAATGAATTGGTTTTACAGAAAGAGAAACACCAAAAGGCTGGCCATCCAGAGGCCGCGTGGAATTCCGCAACTGCTACATGAAGTACACGCCGGAAGACCTTCCCGTTCTGAAGAACCTGAACTTGGTCATAGAAAGCGGGTGGAAAGTCGGCATCGTGGGTCGGACGGGCGCTGGAAAATCTTCGCTCATCTCGTCACTGTTCCGGCTCGCCATCGTGGAGGGCGAGGTTCTGATCGATGATATTGATACTGGATATTTGGCGCTGCAGGCAAGTCAACTTTAGATATCTTTTAAATCTTCGGTCTAATTAGAAAGGATGCATCTACCAGGTAACTATGTAAAATGTTGAGACATTGGAGCGTTATTTGTTTATACTACAGAAGTGGCAAATAGGAGCTGGTGGAACTTCAACCTCACCACGACAGCCTATATTGGTCAAATGCTTGACACAGCTTGGCCTCATCGCAGTTCGCCCTTAGCTATCAGAGGATAGCTAAGGGCGAACTGCGATCCCCAACCCCCATGCCCAGCGTGGGAAGTTTGGGAATTACCCCCATGATATAAAAGTCAATAAGCCGTTTATCAGGGGAGGCTTGCTGGATGAAAGTAGTTGTTAATTCAAGTGATCCCTAAAATGGGTCAGACGAGGACAAAATATTTTTCTAGCGCATTTAATTTTTTGTGGTTATTTTAAGCCAGATACGGACGAGAAGTGAGTAAAATTATTTTTTTAATTTTTCAGGATTTGCGCTCGAAGATATCAATAATTCCCCAAGAGCCCGTACTATTCTCAGCGACGGTGCGTTACAACTTGGATCCGTTCAACCAGTATGATGATGAACAACTTTGGAATGCTCTAGAAGCGGTAAGTGGCGTGAACTGCCTCCGACTAGCAGCCTATTCAGACTCTCCGCTACCGAATCATCGTCATGGAATACTGACACAGATTCGTGCGAAATTCAAATATTTTAGTATTTTTACTTTGTTGTGGAATTAAACTTCCAGAGAATTAGTTTTTCATAGATATAAAATCTTTTTTCTATGAACCCATGTAGTCCCCTTTGTTTTGGTTATGGGTTACAACAACCCGTCCAAATCTAGAACCAAGAGACTTTAGATTCGGGCGAGATATAGGTATCCCTACCCAAAAAGTGAAGTGCACATCTCGCGGACGTTTTAGATTCGAACGACATGTACTCGTACCGTATCTTACCCTAAATTATTTAGGTAGGAAATACGAACCTATAGCGTTTTCCATGATATTTTGGTGTACTTGCCCGTTCCGGGTGGAGAGTTGTGTACCACACATGTAATAATAATAATAATAATAATAATATAAGCCTTTATTCAAACTATTACACTATTAACACATAAAAACTTAGTCTGTTTGCCACTTGGCACAGGCCTCCCCCAGCCCTTTCCACTCCTCCCTGTCTTGGGTTCTCCTTGTCCACGTCTTGCCCGCTCCTTTGACAAGCTCATCAGCCCATCTAGTGAAAGGTCTGCCCTGATTCCTTTTCCCTTCTCGGGGCAACCATGTTGTTGTTTCTTTGCTCCATTTATCTGGACCTCTTATTATATGACCTGCCCAACTCCATTTGAGCTGCCTTACTTTGTTGGATATAGCGCTTAGTTTTGTAGTCTCCCTCATATGAGAGATTCTTATTTTGTCCTTCCTTTTTATGTTAAGCATGCTGCTTTCCATTGAGTTCCAAAACTCAATGGAACGCTGTACCACACATGTACCATCTATCAAATATCGTTTTCGTCGTGTTGGACTCGATAACGGTGATATTCCGTTCGTCCCACGAGTGAGACGAGTTGGAAAATAATGGGCCGACTTAAAATTATATCACGTACACCACCCTATGTTGGTGGGACGAATTTGATATAATTTTAATGGACGGGAAGGAAGGCATTAAATAAAATATTTAAATAGGTACTAAAGTTATTTACAACGGGACATTTACCATGATTTGAAAATAACTTTAGTATTTTAATAACGATGGATTTAAAAGTTTCATTCAAATAGGTACTTGCAATGCAATTAAATATTATGTATTGTATAGTATACAGAGTGTATCATAAGGGGTGGATCATCGGTGGCTGGCAGGGGACCTCAGTACCTATCGATTTAACCTTCATGTATGTTCTGCGATATTCGCTGGTTCAAAAGTTATTTTGACATTTATTGTAAAATTTTGGTCAAGTACATTTTTCATAATATGTTTGGTGCAAGTACATTTTCCCCCATCCACCGATGATCCACCCCTTATGTTACACCCTGTATAGGGTACCTATCTTCTACCGTTATCGTTTATTCACATAGAGTGAGTTAATAAAATTTTCTTTAACTCCTAGGTTGACCTAAAAGCCGCTGTTCCCGCACTAGACTTCAAGGTGTCCGAAGGTGGATCCAACTTCTCTTTGGGTCAGCGACAGCTGGTTTGCCTCGCGCGCGCCATCTTGCGGGGAAACCGCATACTCGTGCTTGATGAGGCCACTGCCAATGTCGACCCTAGGTAAGTACTATTCATCATCATCAACATCATTAGCCCTTGTCGACCCACTGCTGGGCATAGGCCTCTCTATGTTTATGCCATTCGTCTCGGTCCTGCGCTAACCCACTGCTGGGCATAGGCCTCTCTATGTTTATGCCATTCGTCTCGGTCCTGCGCTAATCTGAGCCAGGTGTAGTTAAATTAGACAAGCTTAGGAACTAAATTTAGTTCCTAAGCTTGTTCTCTTCCCCGCCGGAACAATGGCCGCCACCCGGGCTAGGAATAGCAGGGCTGCTAGACTAAGGCTAGAGGCTTATTGGCATTTATCATGAACATGGAGGAGTTAGCCTTAAAACGCCACACTGCTGGCCAATGCGTCTTGGTGAGTTTTTCTATCAGGACCTCGTTCGGTGGTCGGCAGGGGTACCACGTTCAGATGTGGGCTCGAAAGATGTTGTTTGGGCCCCTATAACCAGTAATATTAGCCAGTAGGTACCTACATAAAGGAAAAAAATTAAATTAATTTTGTTTTAAAAAACTATAAACCGTCTTAATTTTTTATAAACTATAAAAATTTAAGACGGTTTATAGTTTTTAATCAATTTGTAATGGATCCCATTGTCAGACAGAACAGAACAAAATTAAATGGGACCACATGGGAAGCACCAGCTTTCATATAAAAAAAGAATCGTGAAAATCATACATAAAAAGAAATATACAGTCGAATTGAGAACCTCCTCCTTTTTTTGAAGTTGGTTAAAAAGAGTATCGAGCCAGCTTTTAAGAATGTACCTAAAAGTTGACAGTACCTCCCACCTTAAATTCGCTGAGTGTAGATATATGACTAACGTATGAAAAAAATCTCAGTAAAACGAGTACCTACTAAGCATCTTACAATTTTCAGGACCGACGAATTTATCCAAAGAACGATAAGAACACAGTTCGCGGAATGCACGGTCCTCACTGTGGCGCATCGCCTCAACACGATCATGGACTCAGACCGTGTGATGGTGATGGACTCAGGCCGGCTGGTGGAATTCGACCATCCCTACAAACTGCTCAGCAACCCTGAAGGGTACTTCACGAAGATGGTCAACGAAACCAGTGATAAAATGTCAACGCATTTCAACGAAATCGCGAAGAAAACTTTCATTGATAACGGCGGAATTGTAGAATGATACGTTTAGGAATACAAATTAGTAAGGTAGGTTAGGATAGCCTATTGGAGTGATGCATTAAATATATAATTAAGTACCTACTCCAGCCAAGTTCAAAGTGAAATATTTGTAAATAAACCACAACAAAATAAACTAACATTTTCAAGTACAATTATAAGCAATATATACTGAAGGAAAGATCTTTAATCAACAGAAAATATAAATTACGTAAGTACCTATAAAAAAATACACGGCAACATAGTTAAGTATGAGCGGTTTGCTTACATACCTTTTACCTTGGATTTGGCTGTAGTACCTAAGTATACATGTTTAAGTTCATAATTTACTTTACAATGAAAAGTCCATGTCACCTTCAATTAGGTAGGTAGATTTAGAATAGGTATATAAGTTTTAAGTGGATTGTGTTTCTGTCATAAGTGAGCATCATGATATGTGTGTGTGTGTCATGAATTCATGATCATAATGTCATATTAAATAAGGTTTCCTAGGGAGTGGATTTCCTAATAAAGTTGCTAAGGTACATTGTGGTTGGTATAGTATCCATTCTCACTTAGGCCCGTATTATGAAAGCTTACCTACTCAGTCATAGAGCTATGCTTGAGTGACGTTTATGCCATAGAAAAGCGTTGCTCAAGCAAAGTAGGATGACTGAGCAAGCTTTCATAATACGGGCCTTAGAGTGGCCATAATTTCTTGCGACAAGTTGCCACCACATATTATACTTATACAAAGAGGTACCTACTTACTCGGACTTTGTGGTTGCGATGTTGTCAGGTATTATGTTAAGATAATAGTAGGTACCTTTGCATTTTTTCATCATCATCAATTTGATAGTTTATGTTGGTATAGGTCGTTTATTATTATTATACTAAAAGCATTTGAAATATAATGTATTAGGTATTATTATTGAACAATCATGTAAATGTACATTTCAATAGAGAAGGTAAGTCGGTAGTCACCAAAAGAAATTCATAATTTTGATATCTCCCTAAACGTTATGGAATTAAGTAAAACTGTGTTATTTATTTAATCGTAGAAATGTATTAAATCTACCATTATTTGTAAGCGTCTTTCATTCAATTAAATGCCATAGAGGTTTTCCTCAATCAAATAAACAAGCTTTACAAAAATAATTGTTTTGCTGCTTTTATACAGGGTGTCACGGAAAGGTTGTGCTAAGCTGATAGGGCACCCCCTTTCACTTTAGCACTCTTCATTCTAGACGCGCCGCGCCCCGAGGGGATAATCTTCTGTACCTATATTAATACTACGAATAAGAATAGTCTTATTCGTAGAGTTAATAACAGTTTTTGAAAATTTCGATATTTTTGCTAGCTTTATTTTTCATGTTGGTTTACACGCACTCTTGCATTATTTAACCCCTTACTGCATGGCTTTTGTATTGGTAGGAATGAAAAATATGACATGCAGTACCCCGGTTTTCAGACAGCCATTTTCGGACAGACCAAAAAATTATTTAAAAAACCCATCCCTGTATTTTTTTAAATATGTTAAAAAACGATTAAAAAAACCTATCCCATGTATTTTGACCAATTGAAGGACCAATGCATCAGAAATTCTGCTTGGCGACACAACACACCACGTACGTAAAACAAACACAACCCATAATCAAATCTGATGCTTCGTCAACTTGTTCATATTATTGGAGTCATAAAACAAACAACTATAACCTAGAAGGAGCCTAGAAGATATAAAACAAAACTCACTTGTAGCCCGACAACAATAGTCACTTTGACGTACGTCTCCGGCAACCTATTAGTCAAAATGACGACGTCACGGACGTTGATACGTTGACATAACACTTACATATTATTGAAAAAATATTTGAAAACCAATTCAAAATTCAAATTCAAATTATTTATTTAAAAGACGATAACATTACGGTTATCAACACGAGTGCTTTGCTCTTAAGTTGAAAGTGGCAAAAGGTTGTGCGTCTCCTACGAGTCCCGCTGCTGGGTGAGTGTGCGGCGCACAGTGCGCCAATCACTCCGTGTCTGTTTACGACTCACAGATTGTTTTTCACATCTCGGGGGTAGTAGTAAAAATTCCACGCCATAGACGCGCAGACTTGGGCGGTCGCTAAAAGCTAAGGAGCCTAAAACGATATTAGCAGCGCCATCTATTGATGAGTAGCGGAACATAGGTGCTGCCATCTGTGTCAAGTATGGTGTATCTGTGTCAAGTATGGCGTATCAAGCCCTCCGCAGACAGCCGCTTATTAGTTAGCGCGTCTTGTAAAGCGCGATTTCGGCGATTTTCCAGCGTGATTCCTTACACAAAGCGGCTTATTATTAAGCGCGATTGCGCCGCCCCCTCCCCGCCCCTTACCGGCGGCAGCGCGAACGACACAAAGGCCGTCCCGCCACCCCGCGCCGCCCCGCAAAATCGCAGGACGCGGAAACGCCTTGGACAAGCCGAATCGCGGCAGTGTGCGTCAACGTATGCCTTTTAGTACAAAATGTTCCGCAAGCAAATATCGCAAAATCGCGTGACACAGGACGCGCTTATAAAGCCCTCCACAAACAGCCGCTAATTAGTTAGCGCGTCTTGTAAAGCGCGATTTCGGTGATTTTCCAGATGATTCCTTACACACAGCGGCTTATTATTAAGCACGATTACGCCGCCCCCTCCTCGCCCCTTACCGGCAGCGCGAACGAAGAAGGCCGTCCCGCCACCCCCCGCCACCCCGCGCCGCCCCGCAAAATCGCAGGACGCGGAAACGCCTTGGACAAGCCGCGGCAGTGTGCGTCAACGTATGCGTTTTAGTACAAAATGTTCCGCAAGCAAATATCGCAAAATCGCGTGACACAGGACGCGCTTAATCTTGGGTTTTTATTGGTTAGGGTTGGTAACACTGTCAGTCGGAGCTTTTCTTTTATTTTGACTGCCGGAAACACCGGTTTGTTTGTTTGTTCTAACTTGAAGGTCTGAAAAATTGAAAAATATAAATCTCTAAAACTAAGGTGATTTTTTCGATTTCGACTGTTGTCTCCGATTATATTCACGTTCTTCACGTTTTCAATAAGGTAAGTTAACTCCAGGACATCCTGCACGAAAGTTATCAACAATACTCTGTTCTGTTCCGTTTATTTATTGTCAGGCTCTTGTCAGGTTATGTTGCTAGGTACCGATACCTTATTATTTATATCTATTGGCTTTAAATACGTAGTTGTTTGTATGGTCGATAAATTGCAAAAAATTATATAAACCGCCGCCGTTAAGTTTGAGGCCATATTTTGTACCTACCTTCCTATTGTTTCAGCGCCCAACATGCCTTCGAATACAATAAGCACACCCCCGTCTGTTTTATGGGCCCAGAGAAGCTCTCGGGTTTTTCTAAAATTTAATGTTGAATGCAAAAATCCAGAGATCAAAATCGAAAAGAGTATGGTTTCATTCAGAGGCACATGTGCACCTGACAATAAACTTTATGAGGTTAGCATCCCTCTTTATGCTGAAGTAGACCCAGAGAAGAGTAACTACCATAACAAAGGCAGATTAATAGAAATGCTTCTTACTAAAGACAAATCTGACGAACCATTTTGGCCTTATCTTACTAATGACAAGAAAAAACATCACTGGCTTAAAATAGATTTTGAACGCTGGCAAGATGAAGATGATGAGGAAGGAGAGGGTGGTGATTATTTGGATGATATGAATGATATGTTCGCCAACAAAATGGAGATCGGAGATGGTTCTGGAGACAATGATGACTCAAGCTCAAGTGAGGAAGAAGATCTCCCAGATCTACAGTAATCATGTTTACTAGGTACATATTGTGTGGCTGAATATTTTAATTTAAATAATAGAATGAATTTTTTACTAGATTTAATGCACTAGTAGGCTGTGCAAATTGTACTCTTTATTTTGTGCTTACATTTTATTTCTCTAATTGAAGATTTAGGTAAGTACCTGCTATGAAAACATTTGCAGTTATGTAACACTAAACATTACCTACTCATTTCTTGCTTTCTGCAGTTTTTTTTTATGGAAACATTTAAGTAAAGCTAATATCTATGCCACGGAGACTAATTTGTGATATAAAAAGTTTGTTTGATACCAGGCTTGACCTATGAAAAATTTAAGCTTAAACAGTTCATTATCTTTGGTGTGAAGAAGTAATAAACTTCCATCTATCCATCAAAACTTATGCATTTATAATATTTATGTGATGTGTAAAATTGATTCATTTATTTATTTTAAACTTTATTGCACTAAAAAAGGTAGCATTTTGTACCTATCAACCAAAAGCACTTCTTTTTACAGAGGGTTGATTTTCGAGTTTTGGCTAAAATCTATTATGTATATTTTCTTAGTTCTTAATTTATAATATAAATTAAGAACCAAAAAAATATACTTAATCAAACAATTTATCCCATAAGACAGATTTGTCATAAGTGTAAAATAAAACAATCAATCTTTCTGGGAACCCTACCTATAGGGCTAGAGTAAGTTAGTACATGAATATTCAAATTTAGATGGCTAGAACCACACTGTTAGTTTTAATTGAATTTAATAAATTAAGTTTTATTTCATAATATATAATATGTTATACTGTACATTATACAACTTAAACCACCAATATCTTGTGTTATATGGATAGTAGCAATTAGGTACTTTGTTCTTATTTTAGCTTTATAGTTACTTGAAGGGCAGACAACTTGTGTCTGACAAATTCCATTAAAGATTTTTAAATTCCTAATTCTTGCTTTTTATTATTTAGCATTTTGATCACTGCACACTGAGCTGTGTGGTGCTGGCTTTGGAATTGGCACCATCCCATCTCTTCCCGAGGGTGGGTATCGTATGAGGTGACTAAGGGATATCCACCGGGGGCGGGCAGCAGCTAACTAAAGAAATACGTCTAGGTTTCTTAGCAAAACAAAAACCGAAGAAAAAAAGTTCAAGATGCGGGAATCATTGATTAATTAAAAAGGGAAGATAGGTTACGTTCTCCCATCGCTTACTCAAAAATTGGCAACTGTTACAACTATACGCAAACACATACGCTCACAGTTATATTTCCAGTCCTGTGCAATACAAAGAAGAACAAAGACGGAAAGACTTATACCGTGTCCATTTTGAATGAGGCATAAACGTATACAAACCGCCCATACTTAACCTAAAATTCACTTTGTTGGCGCGTCCTTTTATACGTAATTTACATTACTTGTCGATTGTACTTACCTCAAGTGATGTGAACTGTAATAGGTACCTACCCCAACCCCAAGAAAAATTAGGTATACCACCAAACTGCCAGCCATCCCACAACCCGTATGCCCAGCGTGGGGATTATGGGCATTACCGCGAATAAGGCGCTTATGAGCGGGGTGAGGTTAAGGTGCATCAAACCAAACCACCTATCCTACCTACGAACAGGAATTACAAAAAAACGTGGTAAGAGGTAGCTAGGTACTCAACAACTACCTACCTACTTAAAAATCCCGTTTAAATAACTTCAGTACTAATAAGTAAACATAAGTAGGAATAGGTTTTTTTTGTGTGCATATCTACGTGTTACTATAAGGGCTCTTATACACGGACTGCATGTTTCAAATACAGCAGTCCGCGTGTAAAAGAGCCGTATGAAGTCGTGTAAAATAATCATCTCAATTGTTAATGGTCATGAGATCTACTGTACGGAGAGCTACTAGTTTTAATTCTTTTCTACTCTTTCCAAGCTGTAGTTACCTAATCTGCCAGAAATTACCATGAAGCGGCCGGACACTCACAGAAAAGGTCTACCATACGTTGTTATCATCGAGAAAAAAATATTGTCTATAGAACTCTCTGATCGAAGTTTGCCATCAACAAAGAGAATACAATAACTTCAGAAGTCAAGTCATCAAAGAAAACAGCAAATCCGTAAATAAATCAGAAAGGTATTTTATTGAATACCTACTATGATAGAAACAAAATGAAATTACAGTGAACCGCCATCCGCACACACTTAAAGGTATACAATACAAAACATAACAAACCCATAGAGATAACAGAAAGTTATCAAGTAGGTAGTTGGCATACCATAACAGAAACATGAAAATAAAGTGAACCGCAATTCAATTTAAAAACATAACTTAGTCAATTCGGCATATGGTGTGATATTACAACAATAACAATGGCTCAAATACAGGAAAGTGGTTCATCAATAAAAATGGCAAAAAGCAATGTTAAAAAACATGGTAAAAATATGAATATTGCGATTAAACATCCCAAAATGATATTTATCGGTGTATTATTTGTTGTTATTATACTCATTGGTGTGTACATGCATGAGAAAGGCTGTCACCGAAGAAGACGCTGCTGATATACCATCCCGCTGCAGGGCAAAGTCATTAACCAGATTAAACCACACCAAAATGGAAAAAGGAGAACATGTTAAGTAAGTGGAGTAAATGTCCATGCGTTGAACCTAAAACTAATCTGAGGGAATCTTTTATGAATTTCCAAGATCCCAAAGTGCATGGAATAATCCTAGTTACGATGCTGGTGCTGCTCACAATGTGTTTTTGGTACCAATGCGTTTGTCGGAGTCATCGCCGCCGCCGCCGCTGTGGAGTCCATAGATAGTTGTAGAGTTTGTGGATGTACATACTTACATCGCGTAATCGTTAGATATCAGACAGGACACGTTTATCACTCACGGGGATTGAGATAATTACATCGCTATTTTACTAGCCCTATACTAGTCCACGGCTGGACATAGGCCTCCCCTAATGAGCGCCATTGCGCCCTGTCATGCCGCATCCAGCTACTGCTTGCAGTCTTTCGCAGTTCGCAGGCCACCATCCCATAGGGGCGGCCGGAAGACTTCCTTCTTAACTGTTTTTCTTTGGGGGTATTTACCTGCCCCTCTTTTTAGGTTTGTACTTACATGCACTATAATCACACGAAGTTAAATTATATAAATTATAAATAAATGACAATAGTATTAAACATAGTTTTATTTACGTCTATTTAATTAGGTATAAGCGTAAAGGCTTGTATTTTAACATGCCTTTACGCTTGGATTCACTTCTGATTTATCCCCAACAATCTACTCTAGATACATGTCATAATGTTAAACATAAAATCTAATCGACACATATTCAGAGAAAAATTATTATTATACATCAATATTTAATAACTTTTCTTTTCACACATATAGGTAAGTATGTATTTGAAGTTATATAACTAGGTATATTTAAATGTAAATCTCCAAGGCGTCGCCGTCAACCGTTAGAGCGTCAGACCACACGCAGTATTGCGTAAGATTTTTTGGCAGGGGCGTTTAAGCCACAGCCAGAAACCAAAAATGTTGCCTGCGGGCGGAGCGAGCCGCGAGTCGTTTTCTTTTTTTGCAAATTGGCCTACTGCGGGAATCGAGCCCTGGTCCAAAGACAGAAGAACGAAACGTTACAGACGAATGAGAGGGCCGCACAAGTTACATGGTTTTTTTAATTTTTATGCAATGACAAACTAACTGTGGTGGATGGCACAAACTTCGGGAGGCCTATACCCAGCAGTGTGTAAAATCCGGCTGTGGATGATGATGATGATGACAAACTAACTTGAAACAGAGGTCGAGTCCTGTGCTGCCTGTACAGCCAAGAGAGATGAGCCCCAGACCAGCGGCAGACAAAAATGTTGTCTGCGAGCGAAGTGAGCCACAAATATTTCTGGTTATCGTTAGAATTTGTGTTATTTTTAGTAAGTTAGGCAAAGTGACCTAAAGTGGGGGACCATGGACAGAAGAAACGTCAGTTATTGGCAAGCAGTTCGAATCACATTGGACTTTGTGTCGTTTGTCATTATTACAATCGTTGTAGGAGTGGACTTAGAACTCTGGTACATTGAATCTCTAGAGGGACAGCTGCCCCCCTTGACGACGCCCATGGATATCAACGCAAACATGACGTTATGCTTGTAACAGCATGTAAGTACAAACTACTTATCTAAACGAACGAACGAATATTATCAAAGTGTTGCGCTTAGTTGTTAGCGTCCCAATCGTCGCCTCCTTCGCTGCCGTCCCCCCAATCCGCAGCGGCAGCTGCTGTCTGGTCTCCGTCATCTGGAATTCCGTCAATCATTATTAGGGGTATCCATAAATTACGGGAGACCCCTTGGTGAGATATCGTGAGATTTTGTTTTTTTTTTGTTTGACCGAAACCGCTGTACCGCTCCTGAGGTATGCGCGCGGCGAGACGGGGGGGAAGTATCGGCCCTCGTCGGCGACTCCGATCCATCAGTATGCCGTCAACGCTTACGGCGATAGGTAGCTTTTGTACCGAACTGTCTATGTCAGACGCACACGAGATAAATATCCAAAGATGGGTCGAGCGCTATCTCGTGATGTCGACCATCATTTTTAAAGTGGCCGAATATTTTAAGAAAAGAAGAAAGCTTTGAATATAAAAGTGATCGCGATAGTAGATTTAATATTATTATCGATCCATTAAAAATAAATTTGCAGAACCACTCCGATTCAAGTTCCAATGGCGAAACGGAAGATGAAGTTGAAGCAGAATCTACTCTGAATATCTGTAGATAATTTAGTTATAGAAACATATAATCGACACATAAAATAAACATTTCGTTTATCGTGTACTCTTGCTCTTTTTTCCCCGGCCCCCACCTCGCCGCACTTTCCTAAGGAGCAGCGGTACAGCGGTTTCGGTCGATAGGGTCCCGTTTTACCCTTAGGCCGTCCGCACATGGAGCTACTCAAAAATGACGGAACTAATCAGTAATTGTAATTACAAACTAGTTAGAAACTGTACCTCGCACACGACGCTACTCAAGTTGCAAGGTTTCAGTCAGTTTAATTTTTGCTTGTTCATTTTTCACAACAAAAAAACAGAAAAGTCGGTAACGCGACCGGCACGTCGAGTCACGCGTGATCAGTTGCTAACGCGTTATTAACTGGTTTTTGACTAGTAGCGTCGTGTGCGAACCTGTGCGAAAATGTATGGGCGGTGACGCTCAAAAAACTCCATAGTAATTTGAGTTTGTAACTAGTTCTTTTTGAGTAGCTCCATGTGCGGACGGCCTTAGCGTGCGCGGAAACCGAAAAATTAAGTGAGTATTTTATGTTGAATTAAAAGACTCAGACACCGGATTTTATTCGACTTTTGAAACATCTATTAGAACGCCAAAATAAAGGAAAACACACGACAGATAGGTATGACAGATAGGTATAGTTTTCGTCATGTAAAAAGAACGCTGGCGGTCAAACTGCGCAGTAGGCGATTTATAGATCTATTTGGTAGTATGCGGTGGGGCGCGGGAAGGGCGGGTCACGCTCACGCACCGGATGCCTGCCGGTACGCTATTGGTTCGTCAGTTTACATTTGCTTTCAAATGCACAAACACACCCCTTCCATTTTCTTTTTACGTGGCTTTTGCATACACATAATATATGTATAGTAGCGATGTTGTACTCAAAATTTTTTGATGCATATTCTATGCCCCCTTCTAATTCATTTAGTTTGATATAAAATCTTACCTTCCCGATCAGTGGCACCGCCATCTGCATTTCCATATACTAGAAAATAAGGATAAACAAAGTTAGGACATTGAAAATATGATACTTTGTTTCAAAATTACATAATTTATTTTTTATTTCATCTATTCGAATAGGACGACTTGGTTCGTCTTTAAGTGCACTCAAAGGTGGTGCTTTTTATAAGATGCTTTTAGCGGGCAGTAATGCATTTTTAATCCTCTTTATAATTATCTTTATAATATATTTTTTAATTTGGAACATCTTAGTGTTCAGCGCCAAAGAAAACGAACGCAAATATTGTATGAATAAAGACTGGCAGGTACGGCGCGACCCAAAGTCACGCCGCCTCGCCGCCGCCGGCTAAAAATAAAAGGAAATCAAATTAAAAACGCGCAAACTACATCTACAAACCGCGTTTTCGTAAATTTTCACGGATTGTTAGAAATTCATGATTTTATTTAAAAATTAGTTCTTCAAGTGACAGTGAAAGTATAGAATTATCTAAGTTTGAATTTTTATTTATTTAATTTCAATTTAGTTGTTACTCTATGTTTTATTCAATAATAATATTACAATAAAATGTGAGGCGCCTTTTGTTTACTCATATAGGGTGATGAAAAGTAGAATGTATCACTTTGGTGCAATAGTTATTTGTTCAACAAGTGAGCAAAACGGTGTGAGCGTAGCGAGTGGCTTTAAAGTAGACTGCTGAGCTAGCGAGGGATTTAAAAGCCACGAAACAAAAAACATTTGCTCTCGAGTTAAACATAAAACTTTTCACCTCGATCAGAGAGAAAAATATCAGGTCCACTTTTTAGTTGCACGGTGGCTCACCACGGTGCGTTCAAATACTTATTCATGATATTTAGGTGTTACCAAAAAGTATTTTTAGAGCGTCAAAAAGATCTTTTTTTGTAGGATTTATATTTGAAATATAAATTAAACGAATTTACAAAAACATTCGTATTTTTTTATCAATTTTCTATTAATAGTTATTTGTTCAACAAGTGAAGTAAACGGTTTTTTGTTGAACATGCCGATTTTAAAACCCGAGCTAGCAAAGCAGTTTAGAGTAGAGTCACGAGCGTAGCGAGTGGCTCTAAAGTAGACTGCTGAGCTAGCGAGGGATTTAAAAGGCACGAAACAAAAACATTTGCTCTCGAGTTATGATGTATTCATACTTTTCACCTTTCACCACTTTTCACCTCGATCAGTGAGAAAATTATTAGGTCCATGTCACTTTTTAGTTGCTTGGAGCGTTCAAATACTTGGATTCATCATGATATTTAGGTGCTACTAAAAAGTATTTATTAGAGAGAAATATAAATTAAACGAATTTACAAAAACATCCCTGTTTTTAATCTTCTCTTCTGTTAAAAAATAATAAAACATTGGTAGCAATAAAGTAAAGCATCGTCGTGCCGAAAGAAGTTTTTGAACAAGGCAATGAATTTCTTCTTTTTTTCGGCGCCGACCATAGAGTATCAATAGCGTCTAGAGCCTAGTTAGTAAACCATTGAAATGCAGTAGGTAACACCATTCTTAATTCAAATTACTTTTTTCAACTTTTTGAATAATATCCTTTATTCCACTTGTGAGCAAAATTCGATTAATCACTGTTTTTAAGCAGCAAAGTCACTGTTTTTCAGCGAGAGATGTGCTGCGTTCAGGATTCTACTAAAGAATCCCCCACTTCGCTCTGGATTCAAAAAAGCACCCTCGTAAAAATACTATTTTGCTCCCATAAGATACAATCTACTATCATTGTTTGTTCAATAGCCCGCGCTTTCATGCGAAATTTTCTCACATAAAAAATAGGATTTTCGTTCTCGTGATACCATAAATATTTTTGCATAATGTACTATACATAATAATTATAGCCATTGACAACCGATGTGGCACGGCGCTTTTGATGCATATTCTAAGCCCCCAACTAATTAATTTTGTTTTATGAAAAAAATATACCTATATAAAAACTTACCTTCCTGATCAGCGGCATCGGCATCATCGGCATTTGCATTTCCGGAAACTAGAAAAAAAAGATAAATAAAATTAGGAGATCAGAAATGAAATAATTTATTTCACAATGACACAATTTATGTTTAATTGTTTGTTAATTTTTTTTTTTTATTTATTCTACACGTTCTTATTTTATTTTATTTAAAGCTGACATAAATCAATCACACTTCGGTTTGTCCGTCAGCCTCAGTCACTAAAGTAAAGTATGTGTAGTTTATATGTATAATATAAATAGTTGGTAGGTAGTGTGAAGGTACATTCCTACGTAAGTAGTTAAAATATGGCCAACTCGTTACTTATCTTAACAAATATACTCATATTAAACTAAGTACCTGGATGACGGTTTTTGTTTTGGTATATTGTGTGTTAGCGGTGCGGTGTAGGAACCGCGCGCGCGGCACGGCAAAGTGAGATCGTGAAATCGGATATATCTCAAAGAATTAACAAACTGATAAAGGCTGATGATGATGATGATAATGTTGTTGATCTTTTTACAATCTTCTGTTTCTATTAAAAAAATCGGACAACGCGTTAATGAATTACAACTAAGTACACATTTCGATTTTCATCCCCTCTCCTAAGGGTGGACTCATATAGGCTGATGATGATGATGATCATCAATCAAAATGATGAGAATCAATTATATCGGACGTGTTGATGAATTACAACGAAGTACTACATTTTGACTTTCATCCCCTCTCCCAAGGGAACCGTAATGAATTCCGGGATAAAAAGTATCCTATGTCCTTCCTCGTAGTATGAACTCAAATCATGCAAAGTTTCATTTGAATCCATTCAGTAGTTTCGGCGTGATGCGCGGCCATGATACAGACAGACAGACATGAACGAAAAAAAAAATTCTGTTTTGGCTTCAGTATTGATAATCGAGTGCATTCCAAAAAAAAAATTCTAAATATCTTCAATGTACAGAATTGGACCCGTTACAGTTTTATTATAAGTATATAGATTATAGTAGTACCTACTATTCGCCAACAGATGGCAACAGATGGCAGGAAGAGTCATATTTTTCAATATAATTGTTAAGTTTATTCGGATAAAGTTGAATATTGAAAACACGAATAAAATAGTACTACTACTCGCACATACGTAGATATCAGGAAGAGTCAATTGATTAAGATAAAACTAGTTATTGAAAACATAATTAAACTAATAAAACGACAGTTTCTGAAAATTAATCCTAGCTAGATCGATTTATCGCCCCCGAAACTGTATACTAAATTTCATGAAAATCGTTGAAGCCGTTTCCGAGATCCGGAATATTAATTGCTCGTTCAAAGGTATAAGATCAAAAAAACTCGTACATAACCGATTTTCCCGGATGAAAAATAGGATTCTCCGTGATACCATGAATCTTTATGCATAAGTTTAATACATTATTATTATAGTAATTGAGGGCCGATGTGGCGCAATTGGCGCAAAGGTCCGCCTGCGACACAGGTTAAATTTCCACACAAGTAGCCGTACAAGTGTTTGCACCATCCACAAATATTTGTTCGTATCACTAGGTAAAATATCACATGATAGAACAAAATAGTCCTCCAGTATTTTATTGCGTGCAAATAAACAAAATCAATATCTGCTAAAGCTAATACACCAAATAGGTTCGTAGATTCATCAGTCGCAATTCAAATAAACTGCAATTGTTTTGCACCTTCGACATGCACATTAGGTACATGAAATATATAATAAGAATACATACCAGTATCGTTTATGTTGATATCCCCTTTCATTATATTCAGGATGAATTGTTTCTCTTTGTGCAGATGTCTCTTTCCATTGAGATGATAATTCATCTGCTCAGTACAGGTCATAGTTGTCTGAAATTAAATTTAGTATTGTAGAGTGAGCAACCTGTGAGAATAATTATCGATAAGTTTACTATTATATGTGAGTAGGTACAACGTAGTGGTCTTTATAACATTTATTTTGTAACTCGTATACCTCAGTTTAAAATGTAGTTGTTTGTTGTGCCTGTACTTAAAAAATAAATAAATTCGAGGAAAAATACTCATCAAATCTCTCCACGCTCTCGCCACATAAGACGCAGACGATGTTGTCAATTCAGAACAACTAAACAATTTTTACAGCAGTAAAAATGGGCATGGGTAGACATTACTTTTAAATCTTTTTCATAGAAACTCAAATTATAACACGAAAACTTCATCACTAGATAGATAAGTTCGCGTTGTGGAAGTGTTCCGAAGATTCCGAAGATACGCCCTTACGCCCAAAACGTAGCCCAAAACTGTGGAATTTTCTTTGAATGCGTGCGTTAACAAAATGCCGACGCGCGAACAATCTAAGCAGATAAAATAAGTGTTTTTGTCAATAAACCTAACTGTTATACTGTTTACTTTAACTTTTGTAATATATATAGTAATCATCTACATTATGTTCTCATTCCTGAAGTCATGTGGTAGTGGTTTTAAGGTCGGAACTAAAGATTTAAATCGTTGGATAGGCCCTTTCTGTAGTCAGACCGAGCCGCCTTTGTTGCCGTGTATTTGCTCTTTCTTCTGTTTAGACAGTTTATCAATGCACATACAAAATTTAAATAAATACCTTGTGGGACGAACTTAGGCGATACAATTCTATAACATGTAACGTTTTAATGTCTATAACGGTCTTTATGGTAAACTAGCTGCGCCCCGCGGCTTCACACGCGTTGTTCCTATGGAAACATTAAAAGGTGATTTTCATCCCACGGGAACCGATTTATGGGATAAAAAGTAGCCTATGTTTTATTCCAGGATTAAAATTACCTGTATGCAAAATTTCAGCCATCAGATCCGTCTAGTAGTTTTGGCGTGAAGAAGTAACAGACATCCATACATCCAAACATCCATACAAACTTTCTCCTTTATAATAAATATTAGTGTGATAGTGTGAAGTGTGATAAGATTTAACACAATATGTGCCTAATTCTGTGGTTATATACACGTGTGTACATTTTTTGCTCACTCACTTTGCATATGGAGCACACCAGTTCTGGTGGTATATTCTTATCCTCTGGAACGGCCATCAGTTCCTCAACCTCGGCGGGTTCTGGAATATTTGGTGGGTTCTTCTTCTCACGGCGTATAAGCTTGTCACTGTTAATAAGAGAATAAATAAAATTATAGTAGAAATATTAATAAAATAATTATAATAGGTTTAGATAGTAACATTAAGATGTATTTAAAAACGAATTAATCCTGCACTAGCGGTCTTATTCCTTGCAGGGATTTCTTCCAGACGACCATTTCATAATATCTAAAGCTACCTATGATCTTAGCCTACGTATTTTTTATACTTCTATTTTCGGATTCCTGTCAATAGCTTACCAACTTCTATTGTATCACCCATATACGTATGTATAATATGGTAATGGTTTCCCTAAAATAAATAAATAAATAAATATATGTATATGTATAAATACAATTTTCTAAGAATATTTTGTGTTTGTTATTGTCAGGAGAAGGAAAGAAAAACTTAAGAAAGTTAATCTATGTTTCCAGATTTCCACGCGAATGAAGCCGCAGGGCACAGCGAGTGTTTCGATAAATACTGATTTAAAACAGTATAATAATCAACCTATTTACAATGGTTGAAACTTACACTCGAGTTTTCATACTAGGTTGGACCAAAATTGGGTTTCTCGGAGCCCTCCGTCCCTCGACGATTCTGTAAACGAAATGTTAAGATTACTTTATAGAAATGTTAAGATTAATTACTTTTTATAAAATTAGTTTTTTTCTCGCTATTTTAATTTTATTTTTTTCTTATTTTAATTCGTACATACCTATAACAAGGCTAGGCGCACTTCGGGCGCATACACCAGTGAAAGTGGGGCCCCACCTATTTTATCTTATTATTACGTTAAACACAGGAATTTTTAAAATCCATCGTACAAACAAACTGTACGATGGATTTTTAAAATTTCCTATGTTTAACTTAATAATATGATAAAATAGGTGGCGCTGTCTTATTAGCTCCGGTATGTGCCTTATGTATAAGTCAAAGCGGTCAAGTCTTGCCAGTTTTGACTAGTCGCCTGCAAGATTGTCTCAAAATAAGGCCGCGGGCCTTGCCAGGCGGGTCGTACCGCCGCGCCGAGCCGGCGGCTTTGGTGTGTAGACAAACTAGACAACTAGTTACCAAGTACCGCTACTAAACCGGGGCTTATTTCTCTTTGAACGTGCCTATACAGGGTTATACGGCAGAACGTGTGAAATACTGTGTCAATGTTATATATCAACCCGTAAATAATGCCGGACAATCCATAAGCATAATCTAGCCCCAAGCTAATAAGTAAGTCAAGTTCGTAGATTTGTCGTGTCAACCACCGTATGGCACACGTTCTGCCGATCAATTTGATAACTCTGTATAAGTACTACTCTTTATCCATCGCCATAGCGTTTTTATGTTCCGCCCTTCAAAATCATAAAGGCTATATGTTAAAGAATAGTAAATTAATGGGTGGGTTTAAAGTAATTTTCCTACCGAAACCTGGCAAAACAGATTACACCCAGCCAAAGTCATTCAGACCAATAAGCCTAAGCTCGTTCCTACTGAAGACACTAGAAAGACTATGCGACAAGTACATCAGAAGCGGGCCGCTACTCAGAAACCCAGTTAACAAAAACCAGCACGCCTATCAGTCAGGTAAATCTACTGAAACAGCCCTGCACCAAGTAGTTCACAAGATTGAGAGCGCGCTTGAAATCAAGCAATCTTGCTTAGTCACCTTCATAGATATAGAAGGTGCCTTCGACAAAACAACGTTCCCATCAATAGAGAATGCCCTGCGAAAACAGGGAGTTGACGAGAACCTAAATCAGTGGATAACCGAAATGCTATCCAGCAGAGCTACCAAAATCGAGGGCTCAGAATCCCTGGGACAGACAACCCATTGCAGGGTGACACGGGGCTGTCCACAGGGCGGGGTCCTTTCACCGCTCCTGTGGGTAATGGTCGCGAACGAACTCCTGGACTCACTGAACAAGGATGGTATTCTTACTATCGCATATGCAGATGACCTGGCAATCATGATATCGGGGCTTTTCGAAACGACTCTTTGCGAAAAGATGCAGAAGGCACTACGGTTTGTGGAAACATGGTGCACCAAACACAGTCTGTCAGTTAACCCGAACAAAACAGAACTAGTACTCTTCACTCGTAAAACCAAACTTCCAAGACTAGAACTACCCTCACTGCTAGGTACTGAAACTAAGCAAGGAGGTTAAATACCTCGGCATATGGCTAGACAGCAAACTACTGTGGGGCAAACATCTAGACCATGTTACAACAAAAGCCACAAACGTCCTATGGCAATGCACCCGAGCGGTAGGCAAGGACTGGGGCCTGAAGCCCAAGCTGTGTCTATGGCTGTACACAGTCATGGTACGCCCAGTGCTAACCTACGGTGCAATAGTATGGTGGCCGAGAACAAACTTAGTCACCACCATTAACAAACTTCAGCAAGTGCAAAGACTAGCCTGCACACTTATTTGCGGATGTAGGAAATCAACCCCATCCGCAGCACTGGACATAATTCTAGGGCTAACGCCCCTGCATGTTCACATTCAACAAGAAGCGATGGCGGCGTCTCTGAGAATAAAATCAACGAACCAGTGGAAAGGCGAGACAGGCCTCACAAACCATAGTAGAATACTAGACAAAGCAATTGCTGCATTTCCAGAAGCGGCGAATGGCACTGACAGAATAGCGTCTACCTACTTAGCTGGTAAGAACTATGAAATAACACATGAAGAGAACGCATCAGCTATCACCGCACATGACGTTACTACATATCACATATACACTGATGGGGCCAAGAACAGAACAGGAGCTGGATGCGGCTATTCCTGTCCTGAAACTGGACTCTCAAAAGCCCAACCACTAAACCCGGCCACAACAGCCTTGCAGGCGGAAACACTGGGACTCAAACTAGCGGCAGACGACATGCTTCTGGAAACGACCAATAAAGATATTGCCAGACAGATGCAGCTGGTCTTCAAAACAGACAGCGCTGCACTAATAAACGCACTCAAACGGACAGACACAAGATCAAAAGCTATTGTAGAATGTCATAAGAGTCTACAAGATCTTTCTCAACACAGTAAGGTCTGCATAGAATGGACAGAGAGTAGATCCTGCCCAGGCAACATTAATGCAGACAGACTAGCAAAGGAAGGAGCGAAACTAACTCCAACACAACAAGATGTAAGTCTCTCGAACCCGCCCACAGCGGAAGTCAAAAACAGACTAAAACTTAACTCTGAAAAAGAACACCAAAAGCTATGGAAGCGTCGGATAGACTGCAAGCATACCAAATCAATATTCCCTTCCAAAGACAGGAAAACCACCAACACGATGCTCAAGATGAGCCGGGAGGACCTCAGAACGATGGTGGGCATCATCACAGGACACTGTGAATTGAACCACCATCTTTTCAAGACCGGAGCCACAGACAGCAGCCTATGTCGTGGCTGCTTTCAAGAAGAAGAGACTGTGGAACACGTCGTGGTACACTGCACGGCCACAGAGGAGGCCAGACACAAAACAGGGCTGAAGTGCCTCATTGAGGAATCAACCCCATCCACACCCACAGAAAAGCTGAAACGAAGCTGTCAGTCACCTAAAGTCCTGCTCCGATACTTCAAGGAGCTGGGCTGGTTAGGGCCTGCTTAGGCAGGGGGATAATGCACAATACACTCCTATGCGAGACGTCCGTGCAGATCTTAGTTCCCCCACTTAGAATTAGAATTAGAATGGGTGGGTTGATAGCGCAGCTAACAATGTTGAAATGGATTTCAAGCATTTGAAGCAGGCTAACACTTTCATTGTCCACTACGCACTTCTCTTCTGGCTCTTCACCCTTCACTTCTAGCTGTCGCCCGCCTTATTTTTTAAGAGAACAATATATTTTAATATAAGAAGGTTTGACTACTAGTACATTGTACACCGAGTAGAGTGTAGCCATTTCCTATCGAGTGTGTCATTCATTATAATAAAAATAATAAATTTATTGCAAAAATATATCATTTTAAAACATAAATTATTTTTCTTAGTAGGAATCGCACGTTCTCCCGAGTGCATTTGCTTTTTATCCGCAAGCGCCGTCTGCCGCAAGTACTAAAACTCCGTTGACCGCTGCCTGCCGCCGCGCGCCGGGCGACACGGTCGCATA